>JARHVA010000353.1:1237500-2437500 GCA_037957365.1 Torreya grandis | reverse complement strand
ATATAAGTAAAAATAATTTAACACTAGAATTTAAGTACAAATAATTATAATCTATTTTATATAATCTAAAATATAAGTACAAATATTTCCATACTAAAATTAAACATTCAACATTACACGTCACACAAAAATAAATAATAGTTTAAAAAATTATAAAGCAATTATTTACCATTAAAAATTTAATGTAAACAACAAAATAATATTTTAAGTATTAATTATTAAAAAGTACATAAAATATTATAAAAATTTTGAATAATTTTTTTTGAATATTATAAAAAATTCTTTCTTTCAACCAAAATGATACCTTAGTTTTTGAAATTTAGTATGGTTGAATTTTTTAAGTGTTTATTATGTAAATTTCTAATTTGAATACAAGTTTAGTTTTTTATATAATTTTTATAGAATGATTTTTGGTCTACATATTTTATAAGGATTTAAAATGAAAATTTAAGCAGAGCTTTCATATAAATAGTTGTTATAAAAACATATTTCCAAAAAATTAAATAAAATAAGAAATAAAATTTAAAAAGGTGAACTATTAATTTATTTTGTTCTAAATATTGTTTAATATTTAATTTTATATTAAAAAAAATTTAAGATAAAAAAATGATTTCACTTTAAGGAGATTGTTCTTTCAAAAAATTTACTTTAATATATATTTTAATTTTTATGTTAAAACATAATTAAATATTAAATATTCATTATATATATATATATATATATATATATATTTTAAAATATATATAAGCAATGTACTTTAAATATATAAACATTGTTTTATTTCTAGATTATAAGTAATATATTTTAAGTAAATTAAAGACATATATGAAAGAAAAAAAAAATCATAATTCCTTGGTTTCTTATATTTAAAATTTCTTTTATTCATATAAGTTTAGGTTTGTTATAATTAATTTCTTAAATTTTGTAACAATTCATTTATATGGATGTGTAAGATTAATAAGAAAGAGTAATATATTTTGTTCAAACATAATTTGAATGTTTATCATTAAATTCTTGAGTTATTAATAATCTAATTTGTATAACATATAAATATGATTTGATAAAATATTATTAAAGAGAGAATAGAAAAGAAAATAAAATATTAAATAATTTAAAAATTATAAAAAAAATAAATATAATAAAAAATCTTGTTACTCATAATTTTTAATTAATTAAACAATCAATGAGTACCTCCACTTTTAAAAAAAACTACTATTACATACAACTCTATGAAAAAATAATTTCAAATTCTTTTTAAAAATTCAGTTTCATTTAATACGTTAAAAATAACTTTTAAATATTAAAAATAAAAATAAAAATAAATTATATATATTAAAAAAAAATCATATATACATATATATGTTTAATCTTTAAAATCTCTATACACTCAGAGTGACTGGAATATAAAAGGACCAAAACGTTGAGAAAGAACTCTTCACAATTTTAATGGAAAAAATAAGGAATAAAGACATCATAAGATTAAGCTTCAAAGCCCACTTCTTTTTCTCCTTTTTTTGAAAAAAATCTTCCTCCATTTCTTATGTATACTTCCTATGAAAAAAGGCCCACTGATGCAAATTTAAATGATCAATCAATGTCTATTCTACATATAAGTAGTGGCATTTGCTTGTAAGATCCATCTGATCATTTATTAATCTCATATTTTAAAAAATAAAATTATTTTAGTCAGGGCGGTTTGTAATTAATAATACAACATACAAGAATGTAAACATCACATTTGTTTTGCAACTTGAATGTTGGAACCCTACTACTCCTAATATATCAGTCTTTTTATTAAACTTAAAATTTCAAATACAACAGAAAACCTTACATGGCACTTGTAGGACTATCCACATACCAGATTCTGCAAATTACATAAAATATATTGTCCCCAATAAAGAAAGCCATAGTTATTTAAAGCCAGTGAGAGAGATTTTCTGCTGTGTCTATCAATTCAGTGGACCCTGTCATTAGAAAAACAATGGACTGATTAGCTATGCATTAAACTATACGAATTCGAAACATGAAAGTAAACAGCCAGTGCATTAATGGCGTTAATGCAAAGTTAACATTCACTAACAAGTAAAAGAGTTAAACTGCAGCCTGCACATTAACACCAGTCAATACTAACACACACTGTTAAAGCTCTGCCAGATTAATAAAGATTCAAAGTGCAATAATATATATTACTTTGAGCAATCAATGGTGAGGCTGATGGGAATCCCAATGTTTACACCGCAGGCTCGAGGCAAATTGGCTAGAGAAGAAGGAAGAGGCTTAATTGAGGCGGCTGCTGTCTTGACGCATTGGCATGCAGCTTGCCTGTCTGGAGTAGTCTTGGCCATGTCGGACACCTTCCTCACTCCATCACAGCAGTTGGGTGGAACTTGACCTCCATTAAGTATATATCCCAGACATGGTGTAAGAGAATTTATTATTGCAGGACATGTCACTTGTGCATAACAAGGATAGATTACAGACATGACCAATGTTAATGCAATTGAAATAGCTAAGACAGCCCTCATATTGCCTTAAGAGTGTGTATGAAGAGGGTGACTGCCACCAAGTTTCTTGCAAAAAATTAAAAATCTGAGAGAGCAGGCTGTGAATAAACGAAGATGGAGGGTGTAAATATATAGGGAGGAAATGGTAAGGACGGGTGTGGCGCGTGGCTTAGATTCTCTGGTGGGAGAGTTATTGCAATTTAAATATTTACTGTCATTTTGCAATGCATGAAAACCTGAAATGGTCAGAAGATTGCAGGTCATGGATTTAAAATAAATTATGCGCTCCAAAGTCCCAACACCATTTTCACCATTCCTCTTACCGTTTGCCATATTGCTGATTGCAAAAAGGTCGTATGACATCCGCGTTCGTGATAAATCGTTCAAATTTGTTTGGATAAACGAAAAAATAGTCTTAACGTCATCAGATGCTCTGCCGTTATATGTGGCGGCCATAAGATTAACCCTGAGATCTAAATGCTTAAGGAAAACTTGTTTATTCAAATAATCACGGCCAGGTGTCAATACAGACAATAAAAAGAGTGTCGATGTTATGCGATCATGAAACCTGTACTACAATAATAATAAACAATTCGATACCTTAAAATATGTGAATATAAAATATTTGTGCATCAAGCTCGTTACATGGTAGACCATTTTATTATGTGTTATTGAGATTTATTATTATGTGAAGAAACAAAGACAACCACCATTATCAATGTGATAGATCTCTATAAGTTAAGTATAAATATACGAGTGAATTTATTCTTTTAAAAGGAACTGTTGTAAAAATATACATGATATATTTAACATTCAGTTCACATTTTATAAACAAAGAAATATATTTTACAGAAATTGCATTGTTCAGTTTTTTATAAACCTTTGTTTTTGTTTAGTCTCTTATTTATTATTTATATATTATAATTTAATATGTTTAATATTTTATAATATTTATTTATTTATATACAAATTTTTTTCATGAAATATTTTCTGTAGAAATGTTTAGTAGTGTAGTTACAGATCCAAAATACATTTGGATCACATTTATTTTAGTTAAGTTTACAGTTAAGTCTAGAATAATTATATCTTAAATTCTATGACATTATTTATTGTTGGTATTTTGGTTTGATTATTTGTTGGTAATTTTTTAAAGTATGAAAAATGCGATTACCATTTTTATGCTTTTTATTTTAAATCTGAAATAGAGATAAAGGGAAAAGACAAGACTCACCCATTTCAAACCACATATATATATTCAACATAAATACATCTTTTATCCCACCCTGAACTATATTTTAGTTTAGTATTTTATACTCAACTCATTTGATGTTTTATAATGTCAATTCATTTATGATATAGAGATGGAATACCTTTTATATAGATAATTGGCATTATAGTTCAAGACACACACCTAGAGATATAGTTTATTGCAAATACCTAGAATTGAAATTCTTCTACATGTCAACTACATTGTAGTCAAGTCATGTTGGCCTTTTTATCTTAACCTTTGTCTGTATTTCATATTTTATGTAAATCGTATTATCTTGAAATCAATCGGTGTATAGTTTTTATTGGTGAAATTAATTGGCGTCTAGTCTCAATTTAGCCTTTCGAGATTAACATTTTTAGTCTCTCTCTATTAAACCTAAAATAATGACAATATAGGGAAAAATGAGCCTGGCCCATTCCAAACCACATATATATTGACCAAAATATGTAGATACCTCACCCCTTCTACATTTTAGTTTAGTATATTACATCAAGTTCATTTAATGTTTTACATTGCTTTCGTGTTTAATGTATTTAGACATTTTTTGACTTACATTTTATAATAAACCTCGTACACAAATAAATCAATTTTTAGTTTCTAGTTTGTGAAATTAATTGGTGTCTAGTTTCAGTCTGGCCTTACATGTTTAACATTTTTATGCCCTCTCTATTAAATATGAAATAGTGATCACGTTGGTCAAATATAAATGTCCCATTCTGAACCACATATATATTCACCAAAATCTTATTTTACATCACCCATAGTACATTTTAGTCTAGTACCTTACACCCAATTTTTTTTGGCATTTTACAATGCCTTCTTATTTAATGTATTGAGACATTGTCTATGCTTAGTTTTTTCTAACACCTAATATTCCAAAACAATTTGGTGTGTAGTTTCTATTTAGTAAAATTAAGAGGTGTATAGTTTTAATTCGGTCTTTCTACTTAACACGTATAGATCGTCTTTGTTAAATATGAAATAATGAATGTAGGTAAATAATAAGCTTGGCCCATTTTAAAGCATAAATATATTCATTAAATTATGTCTTTTACCTAACCCCTCCTACATTTTAGTTTAGTAACTCACACCCAATTGATTTAACATTTTACAGTGCCTTCTTATTTAATGTATTGAGACATTTTCATGGAATATATTATATAAAGATGTTTTACAATATAATTAAATCCCACATAGAAATATAGTTCTACAAGACCATTTCTAGATTACAAATTAGTATGAAATAAAGATATGTGAAATTAATGGGGCTAATTTATTGTCATAATTTTAATCTTAATCATTATCAAAAATAATTTGTTAAATTATAGTATCCTAAAATTATTCAATGTCTAGTTTCCATTCGGCCCTTCCAGCTTAACATTTTTAGGCCTTTTGTAACACCTTCTTATTATTATTCAAAAATACACTACAAAACATTTATTTCCTTTAATCTCTTATAATCCACAAACTGGTTAACACCATGTGTGTGCACATATAATAATTCATTTAGAGGTTTTATTTTATATAGGTAATCCATTCCACAAAGGATAATATTATAGAGACCCTAAGCTTAAAAAAAATATTACTAATTAATCTAGTAATCGTAAAAACATAGAAATCAACTACTTATTATCCAAAAATCATCACCATTCATTCAAATGTATATTCTCAGCTTAATAGTTGTTTAGTTTTGTACATATTAGATATCAATGAAAAGATATTAATGAGATGAATTCAATTGTGTTTTAGATTTATAAAATTGTAAGTTTAATTGTTGTGAATCCCCAAGAAGGTGACCCTAAACACTCAAAATAATACTTCAAAAAATACACTCAAACATAACTTCACTTTATAATAATCCCTTGAAAGATTTTAGAAATTAACTTCAAGAGTAATATTAGATTTCATAAATGAAACGACAAAATTGAGCACCCATATTTTTACAACTCCAATAGATTTGTTACCACAAAAATCAACACTTTGCCACTTCAATCACTCCCAACACCATAAGTATTATAAAAATTTCATAAATCTCTCAATGAGAATAATATATTTTATAAATTCAATGATAATTTTTGTGAATTTCAGTCAAAGGAAGTTTTCTTGAAAATGGATAAAGTATAAAATTACCAAATATCGCCAACAAGGTGGTTTGCTAAGGTATATCTTTTCATTAGAGGCTTTGTTTATTGTAAATCTAGTTCCATTCCATTCCCATAACATTTTATTTATGTTCATGTAAACATTTTTTCTTATTTGATGTATTTTGCACATTGAATTTTTTCCTTGAAAAGTGTTGACTAGCCATTTTTGGCAAAATGCATTTCATACGCATTTTCATTAAATTTTGTTGTGAATCACCTTGGATTACTATGAAATTTATTGAGAGAGGTTTTCTATAAGTTAAATAAATTTCTTCTAAACTATTTATAGTTTATAAACAAATTACAAATGAAGTAATACAAATATTCTAAGTATGAATAATAGGTATACATGTTTTCATACCCCTCCTTGGTATTATTTACAAAATTCACATCTTATTATGATCATCCCTTTCACCAAAATCTGATTTTTGAAGACATGATTGTGAATTTAAGAAATGGGGGTGTGAGGTACAAAGAGAAATTAATCTTGATTTCCAAACAATCATTTCCACAATATGTCATAGTCATTGGGATACTTATGTTTTCCTAAAAGAGAGGAAAGACAATTAGGATATTTTAACAAGGTATTACAACTTGAATGCTCATATTCCATGGCTTAACTCTTCACATTCAGATATACAATTTATTTTTTTATTAATTTGTCTATGTAAGGTTCAGATACATCTCTATTCCAATCACTGAAATGTGATCAACATTTATTTAGATGGTCATGTTTGCAAGATTTCTAAAAACTTACTACAAATGTAGTTTATGGTATTATTTATTGAGTGACTCATAGAATTATACAAATACATGAATTGCAATGTTATGGATATAGAATGGAGGAGGGCGCTAGATAATAAGGGAGATGATACACCTTGGGTTTCATGTATTGCATTTAATTGGGTTGATTTTATTGCCAAGAAATGTGTATGACTTAGATTTCTAAAAAGTTTCAAAAATATTAGTAATTGTAATGGAAATGATGATGGTAAGATCAAGTTATATAATATAGTGATGCACAACTTATGATTATTTTAATATTATAATTAATTCTTCATTTTCTATCCATGTGAGAAAATTTATAAAAATAATTTATTATATTTTAAGTATTGGTGTTCTTATGAACTAATGAAATATAGTGAATTGGATGCTAGTCCATATGGAATTTTTGTTGTGCCAAATATTGGTAAGGAAAAATGCCCTGTTTAGAAGCACATTCAATTTAGTTTTATATTCCATTTCAATGTTAATATTCTTGTGAGACAACTAAAATTTTTTTGATCAAGTACCATCAAATTGATCATGTTGATAAATAAATCTGTGTTATTCATTATGAACTTGAAGAATATAAAGGAAATTCAAATTTGAGGTACTTGGGACATTGTTAATGAAGGTGGATGTTATTGGTAACCGCTAGTGTCTGATTATTGTTGGATATATCCAAGAAGGTAAAATCAATGATCAAGAGTATGGTGGCAATCTGTTTAAGATAAAATAACATTATTTCATAGACTAGGGATGTCTTGCATATGTTTGATGGAAAAATAAGTTTGTAAAATTGTGTGTGTGTGTGTGTGTGTGTGTGTGTGTGTACATATACATGTACACACACACACACACACACACACACACACACAATTTTACAAACCTAATTTTCCATCAAACATATGCAAGATATCTTACACACACACACACACACACACACACACACACACACACACGTGCGCGCGCGCATATATATGAGAGAGAGAGAATGTAAGTACTAGTCAAATGTCTCTGCACAAATAATGTATGTCAAAGATAGGTTAAAATTTATGTTTTCAAGTGTTTAATATGAAATATTGAGTGTTTATAATAGAAATAAAAAATGGTTAGGTAATTAAATATGAAGTCTCACACTTATTCTAGGTAATGACTATCTTTAAATATTTCATAAATTTAATTATCATGTTGAATCTAACTATGAACTATATTGTATCTTTAAATTTTTATTTTCTCATTCGAGATAGGTGTATGATGCTCCTTACGAAATTTAACATTATGCATCTTATCTTGTTATTTTCATATTTGTTATAAATATTATTGAACCAATATATTAATATGTCAAGGACACAAGTACACCTCACATCCAAACGAATCCTTAAATATAAAATAATTCAAAATTAGCATTTATTTTAAATCTATACCTGAAAATGATAGAAATTAAATTTAAAAACATTTATAAAAAGAAACTTAAAGTCTTAATTTATATAAGAGCATCAACCATCATAAAAGCATTGTCCTTCTAATCTAACTTCTAAATGGTTACTCAGAAAATCCCCTGGTCCGTATTGCAATATCACATGCCCCTAATTTGAACATTATCACCCATGCTAATAGTACTCCATTAATAGTACCTGTCGGTCAAATACATTTGCTAATAGTACTCCATTATTAGTACCTGTTGGTCAAGTACTAATGTATTTGCTTGGTGCATTTACTTTGGTCAACCTTTTCATGCCACCCAATTAAAATGATCTATTGTTTTTATATTTGTAAATTTTCTTTGTTTCACGGAAGGCTTTTAATTTTTTATTAATTTCCGAGTTACCATTAACAGAGGATTAAACAGATTAATCATATCCAATAGGAAGTAACTGTTTATGAAGAAACAATCATCCACCTAAGTCAGTATTACGTATTTTATTGCATGAGAGGGATTCTGAGAAAAGGCCAGTTGTGCCCCCTAGGAAGCAACGTGGCAACCAAATCTTTGAATTCTTTTTCCCAAACACAGCAAACAACATTGCTCAACGATCTTATTAAAGGCATTTCACTCAATCATTGTTTCTTGCAGAGCTCTGAAGGAGGTTAAGGAATGAGACCTCCACGATTTGACCTCAGCACCTCTGGGTGGCCGATCTGCATCCCGTTCATCATCTTTCTCTACCGAAGGAGAAGGGCTAAGGAGGTGAAGAAGGCCCATCAATATGTCAGCTCTTCACAACGGGAAATTTTGGTGGCTGTTGAGCCACATGCCGATACATGAAATATGAAATGCGTGCCTACATTTGGGCAGTAGTCTCACCAATTCCCCTTTGGTGAATTCCGTTAGACAGGCTGAACATTTTGTGTCGAATGTAACATCGTTGGTGTTGTATTTCAGGATGGGGATTTTCGCTATGATGGAGGCATCGAGACCCGAGTTTGAATCCTCATCGTCGCTTGTCAGAATCAAGAGAGCATACAAAAAACAAGAACTCAACTCAATTGCTACAGCGATTTCTTGAAAGAAAGAGATTTTATTAATCTTCAATTTTCCTTGCTTACAATGATGCGCCCAAGCGTTTTTAAATAGAATTGAATACAAACAATAATTAGAAAATAAACTCAAGACTAATTTTAGTCTTTTCATGCAAACTAACTCTCTAACAAATTCTCTAACAGTTTAACTAACTGATTGCTCAACTGTCAGTTTACTAACTGATTGCTTAACTGCAACTAACTGCTTGCATGTATGAGGAGTGGAGAAATTAACTCCAATTCAACTTGAGTCTCTAACACTCCCCCTTAATTTCTATCACTTACAATTTTAGCATTTACAATGCCTAAATTTTGTCTCAAATAATCAAAAGTCTCTTTTGGTAATGCCTTTGTAAATATATCTGCTAATTGATCTTCAGATTTGCAGAAGTCCAGATGGATTTCTCCATTGTTCACTAATTCTCTGATAAAGTGAAATCTTGTATCAATGTGATTGCTCCTCTTGTGAAACACGTGATTTTTTGATAATGCAATTGCTGATTTGTTATCACAAAAGATTGGTGCTGACTCCTTCTTTGCTTGTAATAAATCTTTCAATATTCTTCTCATCCAAGTTGCTTGACATACTGTTGATGTCGCTGCAACATACTTTGCTTTAGCTGATGAAAGTGTCACTATAGGTTGCTTTTTGGATGCCCATGTGACCACACATGTGCCTAAAAGAAAGGCATATCCAGAAGTACTCTTCCTATCATCAACGCTCCCTGTAAAATCACTATCTGTAAAACCAATCAAACTAAAATCGTTAGTTGTGGAATATAAAATTCCATATTCTGTAGTTCCTGCCACATATCTTAATATCCTTTTTCCAACTTGCCAATGTGAGTCTTTTGGTGACTCCATGAATCTTGAGATTAAACTAACCCCATAACTGATATCTGGTCTAGTAGCTGTAAGATACATCAAACTACCAACTAATCTTTTGAATATTGTAGAATCAACATTGGATCCTTTGTCTTCTTTGCTAAGTTTAGTCCCTGTAGCAACTGGTGTAGGTGTTGGTTTACAATTCAGCATCTTAAATCTCCTTAACACATCCTTTGCATATTTAGTTTGACAGATAAATATTTCTTTTTCTGATTGTACAACTTCTATTCCCAAAAAATACTTCATTAATCCCAAATCTGTCATTTCAAATTCTTTCTTCATTGCTGATTTATTAGTGTCTATAGAAAAATTTCTAGTAAAAATCAAATCATCAACATATAAACACACAATCAAAATCTGACCTTCTTTATTAATTTGTGTACAAAGTAGGCTCACTATCGCTTCTACTGAATCCATTGTTTAACATATATGAATCAATCCTGCTATACCATGCTCTTGGTGCTTGCTTGAGACCATAAAGAGCCTTCTTCAATATGTAAACTTTTTCTTCATGTCCTTCAACTTCATAACCTGTGGGCTGTTTCACATATACTTCTTCATCTAGAAAACCATTCAAGAAAGCTGATTTTACATCCATTTGATATACATACCAATTATTTTGAGTAGCTATAGATAATACCATTCTAACAGTATCCAATCCAGCAACTGGTGCAAATGTTTCATTATAATCAACTCCATGTTCTTGTACAAAACCTTTTGCTACTAACCTTGCCTTGTGCTTTTCAACATTTCCATCTGCATCAAATTTAGTCTTATAAATCCATTTGACTCCAATACAATCCTTACCTTCAGGTAAAATAGTTAGATCCAATGTTTGATTTCTTTCAATAGCATTCAACTCTTCATCCATTGCTTTTAGCCAATGTTCCTCATTAACTGCTTCTTCATAATACATAGGATCATGAGTAAAAAGAGCAAAATTTGAAACCAAATCTAATTTATCTTCTTCTTGATTATAAATCTCACTCAAACTTCTCATTTTCTTACCTTTAACTCTTGATCTTAAAGTAGCAAGAGTTGGATCTAATTCATCACTTGTGAATTTGGAGTAGGGTGACATGCATGACTAGATGATTCACCTTGTTCAAACCTTCTAGGTGTTCTTACTAGAGTGCTTGTGGAGAGGATTGTCCACCTTGCAAATTTTGTTCTTCAAAAACTTCTTCATCATGTGGAATTGGTGCTCCAACTGTGATGGTGCTACCATCCCATGCTTCTGCTTCCTTAAATTCAACATCTCTGATTATAATCACTTGCTTTGAAATAGGGTTATACAACTTATAAGCTTTTGACTCTTCACTATAGCCAATAAAAATGCATTTCTCATCTCTATCATCAAGCTTTCTTCTCAACTTAGATGGTATAAGAGAATATGCAACACAACCAAAAATTCTGGAATGAAATACACTATATTTCTTACCACTCCACGCTTCTTGTGGAATTCAATCTCTGACACTCTTTGTTGGGCTTCTGTTCAGAATATACACTGCACATGCTACTGCTTCTGCCCAATATTCATTTGACAAGTGTTTGGCTTTCAACATGCTTCTTGCCATTTCCATGATTGTTCTATTCTTTCTTTCTACTACACCATGCTGTTGTGGTGTGTACCTTGTAGTCAATTGCCTTTTGATTCCATGATATCTGCAAAAATATTGAAATTGATCAGACATATATTCACCTCCTCTATCTGATCTAAGTACCTTTATATAATGGCCACTCTGCTTTTCAACCATTGCCTTGAATTCTTTAAACTTTCCAAAGGCTTCAGACTTATTCTTGAGAAAGTATATCCATGTCTTTCTGCTAAAGTCATCAATGAATGTTAGAAAATAAGTACTACCTCCAAATGATGTAGTTTGCATTGGTCCACATAAATCACTATGGACTAACTCCAATATTACCTTAGCTCTATATGCGGCTCCTACTGGAAAGCTCTCTCTATGCTGTTTTGCTAGAATACAACTGTCACATGAACTTCCTGGTTGTTCTATTGGTGGTAAACCCTTCACCATATTTTTCTTCTGTAACAAATTTAAACTTCCAAAATGTAAATGTCCATACCTTAAGTGCCATAGCCATGATTGGTCTAGCTGTATGGTTTTGAAGTGGGCTTCCTCTTCTCCTTGGATGCACTGAATATGAAGAGGAAACATTCGATTCTTGGTCATCTCCACTTTACCTATCAACCTGTCACTTGAAAACTTGTCCAATATTGTGCAAACATTATCCATAAAGGATATTCTGTAACCTTTTTGTACTAACTGACCAACACTCAAAATATTATGTTTTAGTCTAGGTACAAAATAAACATCGGATATAAACCTTCTTTCACCATTTTTGGCCAAAACATTTATGACACCTTTACCTATGACATCTACTATGATATCATTTCCTAATTTCACTTCTGACTTTACAGAATCATCAAGACTAGCAAAAAATTCTTTATTCCCTGTCATATGATTACTGCATCCACTGTCTAAAAACCAAATATCGCTAGCTTTTTCTTGAGTAACATTACAAGTAAGAAATAAGCTTCCAGGGTTAGAACTAGATTCACCTAGATTAGAACTAGATTCACCTGTGTAATTAGCATTCTGCTTGTACACATATCCTTGTTTATTTCTGTAGTCACTTGCATAATGACCATATTTCTCGCAGTAATAACATTGAACATTAGATTTATCAAACCTATGTGAACCTTGTTGTAAGTGATTGTTTCCACGTCCTCTACTACTGTAGTTTTGATTACTATTCTCACCTTCATCTGGATTATTCCTTCCATATCTGCCTCTACCTCTTCCTCTGAAGTTTGACCTGGCTCTTCCTCTTCCTCTACCAACTAATACCTGTGACTTGAAGGCATTCTCAAGAGAAGTGTTATTCCTATTCATTCTGGATTCATGTGTTAACAAAGAACCCATTAATTCATTTACAGATAGCTATTCCAAATCCTTGGTTTCCTCAATAGCTACAACTATTGCATCAGATTTACTGGGTAAGCATCTGAGTAATTTTTCTATGATCTTTTGATCCATCATAGTTTCTCCATTAGATCTAATTTGATTCACTATATTCAAAACTTGACCCATAAATTGGTCTATTGATTCTGATTCATTCATTTGCAAATTTTCAAATCTTCTCCTAAGAGATTGTAATTTAGCATTTTTTACCTTCATATTACCTCTATAGGTAGTTTCCAAGATTTTCCATGCTTCTCTGGATCTTGTTGCTGCTGCAATTTTAGAAAATATAGATTCATCCAATGCCTGTTGGATGAGAAATAAAGCTTTTGCATCTTTCTTTTTATTCTCCTTAAGCTGGTCCTTTTGTGCTTGAGTTAATGCCAGATGGGCTGCCTCGTCCTGTGGTTCTACAAAACCACTCTCTACCAAATCCCATACATCTTGTGAGCAAAATAAAGTTCTCATCTTAATTGCCCAGAAATCATAATTCTTACCATTGAAAAGAGGGATTTGAGGCTGTGAAATACTATTGTTAGCTGTCATTTCTCACGTTGAAAATGACTTTCTAGTCGCTATTTCTAAAATACAGTCGCTGACGTTGGCTATATTGCCATGGTCGGTCAAAATACTGCCGATGTCGATCTAGGAGTCGGCCGATGTCGGTCTCTGATCTGCTGATGTGAGTCTCTGCGTTGCCTGCTGGGCAATTCCTGCGCTCGACTGCTTCGCTCTCCTTTCTTCTTGTCGCCTCCCTGCTGGCTACTTTTCTAATCAAGCTCTGATACCAATTTGTCAGAATCAAGAGAGCATACAAAAAACAAGAACTCAAATAAATAAATAAGAACTCAACTCAATTGCTACATCAATTTCTTGAAAGAAAGAGATTTTATTAATCTTCAATTTTCCTTGCTTACAATGATGCGCCCAAGCGTCTTTAAATATAATTGAATACAAACAATAATTAGAAAATAAACTCAAGACTAATTTTAGTCTTTCCATGCAAACTAACTCTCTAACAAATTCTCTAACAGTTTAACTAACTATTTGTTAACTAACTGATTGCTCAACTGTCAGTTTACTAACTGATTACTTAACTGCAACTAAATGCTTGCATGCATGAGGAGTGGAGAAATTAACTCCAATTCAACTTGAGTCTCTAACATCACTTACAATCACTTCTTGATGTGTGCATGGGCAGCCCCTGTGCATGAGGCATTTGAAACAGGTGTTGTATTTGAGAAGTAGATGATAGTAGCTTAATATCAGAAATATGCTGCCTAATGCACCTATTACTGAGATAAGGGCCAAACTCAGATAATAAAAATTTGTTGGCCTCAAAGGAGGAGGAGGATGGTGCAGAAAAGTTTGTCTAATCAATGTGGTCTTCAAGTTTTTTATTTATCAAAAGAAGATAAAAGCATGTATCAATTAAAGGTTGGAAACATTTTTGAATGATTATTTACTAAATTAATGAAGGGTACATGTTATTTTTATATTCACAAATTTGTTTGTTGTATTATCTTTGACATTGTATTAATTGTATCAAAGTAATTATTTTAGTAGATTGACAATGCTATTAACACTACATTATTTTTCTTATGTGATACATAACTTGCACTTTTTTATGGGGTGATTTTTATTTTTAAAAAATCTATATGTTTTTTATTATAAATGGTCCGAATAGCACATAATCATGTAAATAGGTTCATATGGATCATCACTATAGGCATACAATATTTCATAGATAATACACATATGCAAGACTTCACAGTTCGCAAATGAAGCAGCTTGTGAAGGATTGCACATAGCAAGTGCTTCAACATTGCATGAACCAATTTATCTTGTACATAAAATTTTAGAATATTTAAATAGTTATTTTCAACCCGTTTTAAATCTTTTGTTTCATTTTTGCCTATTAGAGTTTCTTTCGCACTTTTGATTAGTTATTTTAACTTAAAATATTTAGGAAGTGGTCCTATGGGAGAGGGGCTCCTAAATTTTCTTAGGGGTAGTGCAGAATGAATTTAGAAGTATATGTAATAAAAGTGGTTCCATGGAATAAATTTTTTGAATATATGGAATAAAAATTCTGAATGTATGTTGTAATTTTATAAGAGATAGTATTTAAAATTATTATATTTTTATTTATAATTAAAGTCTACATAAATTTTGTCTACTTATATATTTACAATTGTTAAAATATCTTCCTACAAAATAGAAGCACATATGGAAACTCCCAGTCCCCCTTTTTTTCCATCTTCTTAAACTTTGTCCTTAAAAAATAGCCAGCTCTTTATTTTTAGGAAAGGATTCTAAAATTCTCTTTTATCATCCTTTTCATTTTTCATGGGGCTACTCGCTCATTAAAAATAGGAGCAACAGCCCCCTCCATGACACTCCTGCCTTAGTTCCATTGACATTATCTGGATTCTACATGATATATGCATATTACTTTCTTGATTGCTAGTCAAGACTTCAATATTTGTACATGGATTGTTAATTTTGGTTATTTGTTGGTATTTTTAAATTGTTGGTTACCTATTTAAATATAATTAATTGATTTGAATTCACATCTTTTAAATAGTTTGATTTCCATTGTTCTAAGTTCAATGCAAGGGTAGGTATTAAATCCGTTTACGACACTTGTTTACTAAGTTGAAATCAAGCAATATAAATAGTTGGAACTTCACATTCATAGAAAGGAAAATAAGTATTTAATCACAAAAATTATCGACTATTACACTAGTTTGAACACTATAATTTTTCATATTGTATCTTCATCTTATTGGTTTAAAATATAGAGTACATTGTAATGATGTTGTTATGCCCATATTCTCAAATCCATTTATATTATTACTATACTTGAAGGCCCATTATAAAATTCATACTTCCATCTTTTTCAAGCTCATATTTTAGGATTATAATCAACCCTTAATCCATTTATATTATTACTATATTTGAAGGCCCAATATAAAATTCATACTTCCATCTTTTTCAACCTCATATTCTAGGATTAGAATCAACCCTTAGTCGAAGGATTTGTGCATCTGAGATATGGTAGAAATACTTTTCGTCTTTCAAGTGACTATAATACAAACATAAAATGAAATTTTAATGAGATGAATAGAGTAAAAACACTAAAATTTCATGTAAACCCATGTGCTTCTAACGAAGGGGACTTCCCTTACCAATATTTGGCTTTTCAAGTAGACTAGTGTCCAACCCTTGACATTCACCTAGTCCATAAGAACACCAATACCTAAACATATAAGAATACTTTTTTTTTTCAGAATTTATTCACATCAATAAAAAAGTGAGAATAAATTCATGTATTAAAATACTCACAAGTTTTACTTGTATTATAGACCTTAGTATGCTTCTGAGTTGTAGTATTAGATATATGCAATCATAAATGCATCAAGTCTATAAATCAATCTTAGTTCGGAGAAGATAGAGCATACCTACATTTCTAATTGGGAATATATTTGTTAAGCGAGAACATGACCAATATAGGGATCTGCTAAACTCGATTAGGGGATCAATTGTCACAATACACCATATGAGGTAGGTTTCCAAAGCCTACAATCTAACAAAATCACACAACAACCCTAAAAGAGTCCTATGTTTAATATTTCACCTATGCTAATAAACAAGAAAAGTAAATCTAATTTAGTGCACACTAAAACTTGTGGCATAATAAAAGGGATTAGTAAAAAAATCAAAACATGTATAAGATAATCTCAATTAAGGTAAGTATGAGTAAGGCCCTAATACATGGAATATGAAGAGTAATATTATTCGAGCCAACACTTGTGCTACTTTTATCTACTAAAGAGAGGAGAACAAAGTTAGAATATACTTATTTGAATGTGAACCTGTCAAGATTCAATCTCTCCCTTGGTCAAAGGGGCTTCGTAAGAGGTTATTGTGGTTTGTAAGGATAACTAAGAAAGGCCAAAGCATCCAAGACTTATCCACAAGACTAGATTCTCCAAGTAAAAACCCTAAGCTAAGACTTGTCAAGTAGAATGGTGGAAGAGAAGATTGTGAAGAAGCATGATTGAATAATAAATCTTGATTACATATTGAAATAATGATGCAATGATCTTGGATTTATATGTAGATCTTGCCTTAAATCCTCCCATAAACAATAGTTGTACAGGGTTAGTCGTGGTCGACCCTATATGTTTTTAGGGACAATTCATTAGGTTTAAGCTAGGTTAGCTGAAAGGCTAGTAAACCCAAAAAGTGAAATTACCCCTAAACTATACAGGGTCAACCATGGTCGACCTAGTACAACCGAAAGTTCAAAAGGGAATTAAGGCAAAAAAAGGAGGATAGAAAGAGGAAAAAGACTAGAGGAGTGTGCAAGAGAGGAGTGATAGATTAAAGAATGATTTTAAGAGCTAGTTGGATTGATAATAAGGGACAAAAATCTTGTGAAGCACCAAAGGCTTGCCCACCCCTTTCTCGGTGTACCCCTTAGGGCTGCACTCGGAGAGATTGAGTCTCAATGGGTCCCTGCAAGATGTAAAACATCAATATTTGTTAAAAATTGAAAATATTGTGCATATACATATGCCCCACTCAAATCTCATCATGTGTCACTAAGTTGTAATAGGGGATGGTGCTTCGATAAAGAACATAGTAACACACAATGTTGATGCTAAAAAAAATTGTAGTATTTTAAAGCATAAAGTAACTGAAACTAAATGACTAAAAAGTAAATAACTAAAAAGTAAATGTAATACATACCTTAACTTACCTGTATTACGGGATGATTGCTTGTTGTGTTGTTAGTTTTGATTATGTAGGGCACAGAGATTGCTTTTGACAAACCTAAGAATACAAAATTAAGGAGCAAAAATAAACAAACGCAAGAAAAGCCAAGATAGATGGTGTTATGAGAACTAGATGTACTTGGGAAATTTGGCAAATTGGGGTGACAAGTGTTATGTTATACCAAATGACCAAGTCAAACAAGATTAAATTGGGTAACCAAAAATCCAAAGCTACTAAAGATCGAAAAAATCAAACAAGTTATCCTTAAGTAAGAAAGGCAAACTCACCAAATCAAACCAAGAATACATGTCAAAAATGATGGTAATCAAACAAATCAATGGTAAAATAAGAAAAAAAAAGGTAAAACAACATTGATGAGTGAGCAGTAACAATCCTTATCTCACTCAACAATGGAAAAAGGTGCATAAAAAAGGAAAACAACATTGTCGAGTGAGAAGTAACAAGACAACCTTACTCAACAATGAAAAAAGGGTACGAAGTAAGGTGTCCATAATAGCAAGATAGTAAAAATAATTACTAATGGTAAAAGAAAATTAAAGTAAGTGTATAAATATAAAATCATGGTAAGAAGAAAGTAAGAATCCAAAGTTACTCAAACATGTTGTTTCACTCTAAGGATAGATAAAACTGAAATAAAGTAGTGTTAGATGTTTTTAAGAGATGAAGAAGAAGGAATTAAAGAAGGGAAAACAAATTTGGAATTATAATTTTTCTATCAATGGGGGGGAAATTAAATGGGTGGAGGGAAGAATGAAGAAAAAACCAAGGTATAGGAACTCTTTATTGAAGTCAAGACACTCAAATTAGGTTTGTCAAAACAAGAGGACTTTCAACCTTAAGAACTATGAAGAACTTCTCTTAGCCACACAAGTCTTAGGTCAAAAAATGGAGTATATAACTCATCTCATAAAGGCTATATGTATGAAAAGTAAAATGGACCTAACCGCCCCCGCCCCCCGCCGCCCCCCCCCCCCCCCCTAACATATTCCCTGTTCCTCAAGACCCCTTACAGAGACATCGATCTACTATGAAGATTGGATACTTGTATAAAAAATTAGGTAGCACCATAGAGTTTTTTAAATTTGTCTATTCTAATATATTGGTCTACCTAACCCCAAAAGACCTTGGCTCTATGTGAGATCGAATATGGACTTTGAGCTTTGATTAGATATAGGATATGTGCTTGTAATCACATCTTTTAGTGTGAATTTGACTTTTGAGATTTGTATGTTACCTTTTAGATATCATTGCCTTTTAATTCAAATGATTTGGCTTTTAACTTTCTTTTATGGCTTTTTCTATTCCTCCTCCATACGGATTTAGAAAACCAAACATGGGTGTCAAATATGACTTTCATTTTAATACGTGGGACAAGGTTTCTAAGAGAAAGAGACTTCAAAGAGCATAGGGTCTAAGAGTCTCATAAATCTAGGTGAAATAAAAGTGCTATCTTGACTTCAACCTTGTTTTATCCAATGTGGAGTGAAATAAAGGGGAAATCAAGAGGAGTGACACATAGAACAATTTAAATTATTTCAATTTGCAAAAAAAATGTGACAAAGGAAAAAAAGGGATACAATGACAGTAAAAGTGTGATTTATTATCATAATAATGAGGGAAATGGAAGAAAACATGATAACATAGATTGTTGTGAAAATGTCATCTAGCAAAAGAAGCAAAAACTAAAGTTGAGAATAAGGATCAAGAACATGAAAAGGTGATGATTTTATGAGGAGGGCCAAGTCCTATCCATGGTCTTACACTGTAACTACATAAAATAAGGAAAAGATAAAGCAAATAAATGGTAGTTTTATGAGGGATGTCAGGTCATATCCACAGTTTTACAAAGTAACTCACAAAAAAAAACTCAATGGATGTCAAAACAACATTGGCAAGCAAAAACTATATGAGAAAAATAAGTAAAAGATGGTGGTTTTTTAGGAATGATGGGTCCTATCCATGGTCTTATATTTCAACTCACAAAATAAAAACCCAAGGGGTGTGAAAAACAAAAAAAAATGCAAGAAGATAAAGAAGTCTATGGTACATCAAGAAACCAATATACCAAAAGGGAAGACTAAAGTTTTGTGAAAGGAACTTGTAGAGGGAGAAACTCATGCTTGAGTAATCTGAAAAAAGTGTCATATAGATGTAGATAGAAAGCATGAAAAAAATAAAATGTTTAGGAAAAGTACTTTTTAAGGAATTTTACATTGATGGGCTCTCTGAAAACATGACCTTGATTGGTTTGAAGGAGATAGGTGCTTAGACCAAGAATGTCTTTAACTAAATATGGGCCCCACCATTTTTGGGTGTATTTACTTTCTTTGTCATGTGTGTAGTCTAATTTAAAGACAAGATCAACAACATTAAAAGTACAGACATTAACACATTTGTTATGTTGTTACAAGCCTTGTATTGGTGGTTATATTTTAAGGTGGAAAGACAATGTTCATCAATAAGATAAAGGGTATGAAGGTGAGCTTCACACAATTCTTCATCAAGAATAATACCATGAAGAGATACACAAAGAGACAGAAGCTCAAATTCTAAAGGAAGGACCAACTCAGAACCATAGTCTAGAGAAAATGGTGTTGCCCTAGTGGCAGTGCATATGCTAGTCCAATAAGCCCAAAGTGTAGGGTAAAGATCAACATGCCAATCCGTGTGAGTTTCATGAATTATCTTTTGGAGAATTTTGTTGAGAATTTTCTTAGTGACCTCATTTTAATCATTACATTGTGGATGATAATGCATGAAAAATTTGTGATTGATCTTGAATTTAGCATAAATCTATTTAACATGTTTGTTTTTGAAATTACCACCATTATCTAAAATGATGGTATGGGGAACACCAAAGTGGAAAATTATTGATTAAGAATAAATTTGGAAATGGTAGGACCAATGACATTAATAAGGGGCATGGCTTCTACCCACTTGGTAAAATATTTAGTAGTGATAATGATAAAGACATGTACATCATGGGAGTGAGGAAGTTTACCAATGAGATCAAATCCCCAAGTGGAAAATGGCCAAGGAGATTCTATAGTTTGAAGTTCGACTAGAGGTGAATGGATTAGATCATCATGACGTTGATAAGGAGTACACTTTCTAGCATATTTAATTGCATCTTTTTCAAGAGTATGCCAAAAATAATCCATACATAGGTATTTCCTTGTTGTAGCATGTTTGCTATAGTGACCAACACAAATGGCCCCATGTGCTTGTTCAAGAAGAGGAGGGGCCTCATCATGCATAACACAACAAAACAAGGTACCTTTAACATTGTGATAATAAAGGATGTTGTGTCAAAATACATATTTTAAAGCTTGTTTACGAATGCATGTATTTTCATGAGAATCTAAATTAGGAGGATAAGTTCGATGTTCTAAGAATTGAATGATGTCTTGGTACCATGAGTCTTGGCAAATGGTAACAACCTTAATATGACAAATAAGTGAATCTAGTGGTTGAGTTGAGGATGGGGATTTTATTATTTGTATAAGAAAAGAAGGATCAGAAATAACTTGATGAGGATGAAAGAGAGATATTGATGAGGCAAGAGAATCAACAATAAAATTTTGATCTCTAGAAATAGGTTCAATAGTGAAAGAGATAAAATCCTTAGCAAGAGTGGTTGTAATTTAATGATAGGTAATAAGGTTCTCACTTTTACATTGATAATCACCACTAACTTGATGGAAAATAAGTTGAGAATCACCTAAAGCATGAAGGTATTAAATGTCTAAATCAAGATCAGCTCTCATGATTAAGATAAGAGCTTTGTATTCATCCATATTATTAGTGACATCAAAGGTTAAGCGAAAAGCTAAAGGAATGATCTTGCTAAGAGGACTCATGAGAATGTAACCTACCCAAACTCCTTGAAGGCATTTAGCAACATTAAAGTGAAGGGTCCAAGTATTCTTATGCAAGTCAACATTAATTTCAATTAGATCCTCAATAACTACTTTTGGTTTAGTAGTATCAAAGGGAGTGGAAGATTAATCAAGTTGATTGGCTTCAAGATCAATGATAAATCTATAAAATTAATATTTGAGAGAGATAGTTTGATTAAGAACTTCAATGTAAAGGATGTTGTCATCTGGAAGATTATCTTGAAGGGTAGAAATGGATAGAATGGGAGCTACAACAAGTTGATCAACTATGACTTTCCATTTGACAACATTTTTAGTGACAATGCAGAGATCAAATTCCATAAGTAGGACCATCCATTTGCCAATTCTATCTCCAAGAATAAAATATTTACAGAATAAATGATGAAGGGGGTCAGAATGAACAATGACATAAGTAGTTTAGTAAAGCATATAGTGACGAAGCTTTTTAGCTGCAAAATAGATGACAAAGCACATGTAATTTTGGTATAACATGTTTCATAGTCGATAAGGCCTCAACTAATGTAGTATATAGCATACTCTCTTCCTGTATCATCTTGTTGGGTAATCATTACCCCAACTAAAATAGGTGTGGAATAAGTATATATAATCAAAGGTTTATCATTGGAATGAGGATGAAGTGTGGGTGGGTGAAGCAAAGACTCTTTCATGTTAGCAAAGGCTTTTTGACATGGATTTGTCCATTCTAAAGTAGTACCTTTCTTGATAAGTGAATTGATGGAGTGAATTAGGTATGTCATTTCTAGGATGAATCATCTAATTACCCCAAGTTTTTCCAAATAAGTATGAATGCCAAGAATAGAATGGGGAATAGGAATGTTGACAATTGCATTGATTTTTGTAGGTTCAACATTGATGCAGTGGAGATAGACTAAAAATCCTAACAATTTTCCAGATGTGACTGTAAAAACACATTTGTAAGGATTAAGTTTAATTTTATATTTAAAGAGATGGTCAAAGATGATAGAGAGATCATAAAGATGTTTTTTATGATATATGGATTTAGCAATAAGATCGTCCACATAGGTTTCAATAATTGTTTGAATGAGATCATGAATGATGTGAGTCATTGCTCATTGGTAAGTGGGATCATCATTTTGACATAGCAATAGGTGTCCCATTCCATGGTGAAATTAGTCTTATGTTGGTCCAATATGAATATTATTGTATCTCAAGAAGCCATCCATAAGAGATAACATTTTGTAACCAGTCATGGAATCAATAATGGCATCTATATAAGGTAAGAGGAAGTCATTGGGACAAGTAAGATTAAGATTATGGAAATCAATAAAAATGTAAATGACCATAGTGAATTTCTTCTGAATGGGAAAAATGATGGAAACCCATTCAGAATTATCCACTGGTTTGATAAATTTAGCATCTAGTAATTTGATGATTTCCTTATGACATAGAGTTAAAACTTTAGGTAGAATTTTTTTGTTGCTTTTGATGCATAGGCTTGGCATCAAGATAAGTAATGATATTATGCACCAAAATTCTAGGGTCAATGCTAGGCATGTCTTCATAGGACCAAGTGAAAGCCTCATGATATTTATCAAAGAATAATCTAAAATTATCATGTTCGGTAGGAATAAGCTCTCAAGAAACTATAATTGGTTGAGGACAAGATGGTGTAGAATATTCGATGCAAGTGGTTTATTCAATAAGCATGGCATTTCCATCTTGAAAGTGGTATGGTGCATTGGGTAAGGCTGAAATTGGATTTGTTTTAGGATCAATGCTATCAACAAAGTTGTTGAAGCAAGGAGTTTTAGTCTTGAAATTTCCAAGTTTATGATGTTTTCAAGGAAGTTTAGTTTCTCAGGCATAAATCAACTCAAGAATAGCTTCATCACTAGGCAAGGTAGGAAGAGGAACATAATGCTCAACATCTACTTCAAGATCTAAAATTTGATTTCCATGGTGATTAGGCTCAGAATGTATTTGATGAACATTGGTTGCCTTGGCACCAAGTGTAATTTTGGGAGTAGAAGAAGTAAATGGAGTAGAAGAGATTAGTGTGTTAATGGATTTGGTGATGGGAGAAGGATTAGATGTAATTATGGATCCATATGTGGTAAATGAGGTGTAGGAAATTTTAGAGATTGGAAAGGCATAATTTATTCCACCACCCAAGGGGGATCGATAAGAGGAAGATTGGTAGAAGTCACATAACCCTCAGGATCTAAGGTATGATCCACATAAATGGTATGAACATCTTGATTAAAATCATGAATTTGGAATAAGGTTTTCTGATAATGTTGGACATCTAAGTCTCTATATTGATCTTGGACCATGATATAAGTATCGTCATATGTTGAAGAGATTATACATGCTTGAAAATTAGGGGGAGTTTTAAAAGATGAAATCCTGATATTATTGAATGTATGAGGAGACATGATGAGAGGATATTGAAATAAATTGGCCACTCCAAAATCATTACAAGTGAAGGCATCTTCAGGTAGAGAAGGCTTCTGAGCATTGCATGGAGGGGTAAAATCAGTAATCTCATCCATGAGAGGAATAGTATGGTCTCTTGGTAAAAGAGAAGGAGGAAGCTATTATGAAATGTATGGAGGTAACTTGGTAGTATTTCAAGTATGTTGTAATTCATTGGGATCATCATCATCGAAATCCATAAGAGTAACTTGTAAATCATGATTCATGTTGATGAACTTAGGTAAAGGAGCATTATTGATCTTAATAATCGTAGGAACATGATATTGTGATTTGGGATTATGTAGTTGGATACTCCATGGGTGAGGATCAACTTCATGCTTATATCATTGTCCATTATGTAAGAATTTAATACATTGACTATCAAAATAAGCAATGGCCCTCATTTAATGAGTTCATGGACGACCAAGGAGTATGTTGTAAGATAAAAGAATATCAAGGACCATAAGCTTGGTTCAAACTATTTTAGGTCCAATGGTAAATGGAAGCCAAATTCAACCAAGTGGCTTTTGATTTGTCTTATCAAAACCGTGATAGGTAAGATGGGTTTTCTTGAGATGATCCTTTGTTATAACCAAGTTTATTTATAAACCATAAAGATGTCACATTAATACCAAAACCTTCATCAAATAAAACTTTTTGAATAAGGGTATTATTAATGGCTACTTTGATGAAGAGTGGTGGATCATCGACATGAAAAAGAATTTTATCATTGATCATGTCTTCTTCAAGGGATTCAATAGAGGGTTTGGAACAAGAACACATAGTTTCAATAGTATTGACATTGGTAGGTTGAGAATCAATATAAGGTTGTTCTTCATTTATGGAATAAAGATCTTTAATTTCTTGAAGTTGTTGCATAAGGAATTTATGATGATAGGGTGAAGTGCGAACCAACTCCATAAGTGAAATCTTACAAGGCATATAGTTAAATTCTTCAAGAAAGTTCCAATGAGACTTAGAAGAACCAACATAAGGTTTATAAGATAAATTAGACTTTGGAGGAATAAATGTGGTTGGAGGATCGAAAGGAGGAAGTTGTTCCTCAGGTGCTTCCGAATTGGGATTTGTAGTGGTAGTGTTTTTATGAAGTTATTCCTCCAAAGATGGATTTTTAGGCTTGGTAACAGGATCTTTGTGAGTTGGTTTACGATGATAGTTGACCTTAGTAGTGTTGACATATTGATAATTTTTAAAGTATTGGTCATAATCAATGTTAATGTCATAAACATCCTTAGAAGTCGATTGATTGTTTGAAGAGGATTTTTTATTGTTAGAATTAGAAGCTTTGAAAGTTTGTCATTTTTGAAAGGCAGTAGAATACTCTTGATGATGAAGATTGCTCATAGATTCATGGTTGAATGAATCACCAAGCATATAAGAGACAAAAAAATTAGTGATCCCTCTACAAGATTCATAAGAATGCCCAATGTCAGCATGGAACCAAAAAAATAGATTGGGATCATACCACTTAGGAGGATCATTGGGATAGATGAAAGGTTTCAAGAGCGGTAAAAATTATTTCATTTACTGAATCGAAAGAGGTGTATGAGAAGGTGAAGGAACATCGGTTTTGGAAACTCCTTGTTTGGTTTGCAAAGTAATACTAGTAATATCATTATATGTTTGGAAAGATACTTTAAGAAGTTTAGGATTAGGTTTAAATTATTTCATAAGAAAGTCTTGAAATTTAACTTGATCAAGAGCTTCATTTAGTGTTTGGGGGAAAAGGTTCAAACCCTATATTGGAGAGTGGGAGTCAAAGCAGTAATAAAGAGTTTGAATAAGTTATCATCAGTCATGTTATGGTCATCTTTATGGCCCAATTATTTCCATATTTTGATAAAGTCATGAGATAATTTAGTGGGAGATTGCTTAGCATTTATGAAGTGGCTAAGACAATTTTTAGGAAGATCATTGTGTTGAAACTCTTTAACTAAAGGACTAGCCAAATCTTCAAGTTGCCAAATAGAATGTTGGGAAAGTTGATTATAAAATTTTAATATATCACCAACAAAAGTTTTGACTAATATTTAATTTTTGACAAAGGTATTAGTTTGGATCCACTCTTTGTAAAGGTTTCCAAAGGTTTTGAGAAATGAAACAGGGTCTTTAGTCCCATTATATTCGATAGTTGAAGATATGTTACCAATATCAATGGATACAATAAAGGAGAATAAAGGATCATTTTGAATATTTTGAAGCATCTTGTTATTCATTATGGGTTGAGGAATAACATTGTTTGACGCATCCCGAAGGGGTGGAGGAATGAAATTGGCATTAGCTTGAGGATGCATAGTTGGAGTTTGAGTAGCCACATTGATTAAATGTTGTTGAAGTTGCATCATTTGATAGGTGTTAGAATTTTGCATAATGTTCATTTGTTGGATAACTTGGGATAAAATTTGGGTTGTATTGGGAGGTGGGTTGGTATTTGTAGAAGCACTCACCAAATTGGTGTTAGGAGGAGGATTATTAGAAGGATTACTAGTGGGATTGTTAAGTAAACTTGTATCAATCACTACCACATTAGTTTGAATATTTTAAAGATGAGAATTATCTTGGTAAGTAAGGAAAGGGTTAGATCCATCAATTTCATCTTGAGGTGTTATTTGCACCATGTTACAAGTCATAGATGAAGAAGGAGAAGAGCTGCCCCAAGAGTGATGTTGATCTTAAGAGGAAAAGAGAGGAAGAAATGAACATCCCATATAGTATCTAAATGGATTCAAGCTATCCAAAAAGATTTTGATAGGAGATTTCATTCTGATTGAGGATAGATGAACAAAATGCAAGATTGGAGAAATAGTGAACTAAAATAATGAATAAGGAAAGCAAAGAATAGTATAAGGTCGACTAGATTGACCTAACACAGGAAACAAGGCTTGCAAACAATACATAATTGATTGAGTCGATCCAGTATAGTAAACAGAGGTAAGAAGAAGAGAAAATAGGGTCTGCAAACTATATAGGGTCGACTGAGTCAGTCTAGTACAATGGATAGGGGATAAAAAAGGTACAAGGTCGATTGGATCAACCTAGTACAGTAGACAAGGAAAATGAAAAGGTTGATAACAAGTTATGAATTGAAATAAGACAATTTTTGTAGCTACTCTAAACAAGTAAGAACTAAAGGGAAATAAATAGTTATTTGGATCAACATTGGCCAATCGAATTGAGGCACACAATGCAAAACCTTACACTAATACTAACTAATGCAATATTTTGCACATACAATTGAGGAAATAGTAAGCAATCAACTTGAAAAGGAAAGAGCTAACTAATTGGTCAACCTAAGAAGTTTTATTAGATTATTAATAAATGATTTTAAATGTGATGGGAAGTTGGTTGTAAAGCAAGGAACTAGATAGCAATCTAAGGATGGTTTTAATTAGTTTGAGATAAAAAGGACTATAGTGGCAATGATATATGCTTGGTATTGGGGCCTACCCATCACTTTACACACTATAGTGATAAGGGTGTCAAGTGCTTAGACAAAATATACTATTAATCATGCTTTATACTTGAGCAAAGTATCAAGTCAACTTCCCTCTTGGTGATGAAATCTAAGTAGGTTGGCCTTGGGTAGACAAATGTTAAAATACTTGTTTAGATTATGTGATTTGGTCGTGTGTGTATAAAATAAAAATAGTGAAACTAAACAATTAATTAAAAACCTCTTAATTAGATTATGTGAACTATTTGAATCATGCAAGCAATAAGAAAAAGAAGTGTGAACTAATTACTAGCATATATAGATTAATTCCAACATGAAACAACATATAGTGTTAACACTATATGCACAAAATACAAAACATTGTTAACAGGGTCGATCCTATACTACAAAAGCAAGGTCTAAAAATGAATAAGGTCAGTCAGGGTCAACCTATTTATTTAAGACAATATACAAAACACAGAACTGGGTTGACAGGGTCGATCCAATTGCCTATGCAAGGGCAGTTTTAAACACTATAAATTATGAAAGGAAAAATAGTAAAAGAAAGATATAAAGAGATAGAAAGGAACCTTGGTGGATCAAAGATGCTAAGAATGAAGATTGCTATTCAAAAACCTTGGAATATGCTTGTAAACCCTACTAACTGGGTCTTCTGAGTTGATCAAACTTTACAGCATCCAACTGCTAAGTGCCTAAAATGTATAGGGTCGACCATGGTTGACCTAGTATGCTAAACAACATGCTTGAAAGTATACAGGGTCAACTAGGTCGACCTAGTTGTTTGAACTAGAAGTTTGGAAGTTTATAAACATGTACTTGGTTGTCTAAGTCGATCTGATTGCCTATTTCTAAAAACCTATGCATAGTGATTAGAACTGGGTCAGTAGAGTTAATCCAGTATGATAGATACAATGATAAAAATAATGCTAAAAAAATAAAAGAAAGTGAAAAAAATCCTACAAGGGTTAGTTTCATGTCGGATTCACTAGTATGTATGCAATCAGAAATGCATCATGTCTATAAATCAATATTGGCTTGGAGAAGATAGAGCATACCTACACTTCTGATTGGGAATACATTTGTTAAGTGAGAGCATGACCAATATGGGGATCTCGTAGACCCGATTAGGGTATCACTTCTCACAATACACCATGTGAAGTAGGGTTCCAAAGCCTACAATCTAACAAAATCATGCAACAACCCTAAAAGAGTCATAGGTTTAACATTTCACCTATGCTAATAAATAAGAAAATTAAATCTAATCTAGTGTACATCAAAGCTTTTGGCATAATATAAGGGGTTAGTAAAGCAATCAAAACATGTATAAAAGAATCTCAATTAAACTAAGTATGAGTAAGACCTTAATACATGGAATATGAAGAGTAATATTATTCGAACCAACACTTATGCTACTTTTATCTACTAAATATAGGAGAACAAAGCTAGAATATACTTGAATGTGAACCCGTTGAGATTCAATCTCTCCCTTGACCAAAGGGGCTTTGAAAGAGGTTGTGGTCTGTAAGGATAGCTAAGAAAGGCTAAATCATCCAAGACTTATCCACAAGACTAGATTCTCCAAGTAGAAACCCTATGCTAAGAATCCTCAAGTAGAATGGTGGAAGAACAGATTATGAATAAGCATCAGCGAATAATAAATCTTAATTTTATATTGAAATAATGATGAAATGATCTTGTATTTATAGATAGATCTTGCCATATATCCTCCTAGAAATGTCGACTGTACAAGGTCGGCCATGGTCAACCCTATATGTTTTCAAAGACAATTCATTAAGTTTGAGCTAGGTCAACCAAAAGGCTAACAAACCCAAAAATTAAAAAATACCCCTAAACTATATAGGGTCGACCATGGTCAACCTAGTAGAGCCAACAATCCAAAAGGGAATTAAGGCAAGAAAAAGAGGATGGAAAGAGGAAAAAGACTCAAGGAGCATGCAAGGGAGGAGTAATAGCTTAGGGAATAGTTTTAAGATCTGGTTGGATTGGTAATAGTGTGGTAATAAGGGACAACAATCCTACAAAGCACCAAAGTTCTGCCCATCCCTTTCTTGTTGTTCCCCTTAGGGCATGCACTTAGAGAGATTCAGTCTTGATGAGTTCTTGCAATATGTAAAGCATCTGTATTTGATAAAAATTGAAAATATTATGTGTGTACAATAGGTACTATTTTAAACTTTAAAATTTATTGGGAAACTAGGTCATGAAAAGTCTCACGAAATAAGGATTGCATAGGGGCTAGTCCCTGCTTTAATAGGAAAAAGTATTAATAAGTATACACAACGATTTATTTTAGAATTTGAAAGAAAATGAAGAATTTTATAAGGATGTGTGACATTGTGAATGAGATATTACAAATATTCCTATAAGTTATTGTTTAATTAAACTCATAGCAACCAATACCTTATTGTTTGAAGAGTCTAAAAATGATGTTATACTTGATCAAATCAATTAGTATATGCTTTGTTTAAGAAATCTAAAATAATGCTATGTAGTTATGGGGTGGGTGTTCTCGAATGGTAGATTTTAGCTATTAGATTGGAGGTCATAAATGAGGCACATTAAAGACCAAATTTAAATTTACATATTGTAATGTCCCCATTTTAGCGGTTGGGCTTAGTTTCCAACACACTTACTATTTGTAGTAAGCTAATAGGACACAACAGAGGCCAATTTTGATGATTGGATTTGATGCTCTTTGTTGAGAGCTTTCCGGTAAGTTATCACTCGCACCATTCGGAGTCCGGTTGCTAGCATTTTTGGGGGCCTGAAGTGCTGCAAAAGGGTAACTTTTAACCCAGCTAAAAGACATTGAGTATCACTTTAAACATTTACTTTATAAAGGACTATTGCACATCCTTTATCCCACATTTCTCAAGTGAGTTGAGTTGCCCCTTAGAGAAAGGATAAAGGGGAGTGCTTGTGGCTTCTTTAGTATGTTGGATAAGAAGAAAAGAATTGTTGCACTTGCAGCTTATTTGGGCATTTGAGAATGTCCTTCTCATTTGTAGCACTCTAGACATCAATCCTTGGGGTTAGTCTTTGGAGTTTGTGCTCTCAGCCACTGTAGCAACTGCGTCATTGTAGCAGCTATGCCACTATAGCAGTCATACCACTGTAACAACACATCACTGTAGCAGCAAGATCACTGTAGCATTTGTATATAGCTAGGTGAGTCCGTAGTTTCTACAAAGTCTGAATTTTATGCCTGCAAAGTTTGTAGTTTCTTGCCTATAGAGTCTATAGATTTTTGCCTGTCAAGTTCTTAGTTTTTTGCATAGTCTGTAGTTTTTGCCTGCAGAGTTCGTAGTTTCTTGCCTCTAGAATCCATAGATTTCTGCCTGTCGAGTCTATAGTTTTCTGCAGAGTCTGTAGTTTTCAGCCTGCAGAGTCCGTAGATTTAAGCCTGCAGAGTCCATAGATTTCAGCCTGCAGAGTCCATAGATTTCAAGCTTGCAGAGTTCGTAGTTTTCAGCTTGCAGAGTCCGTAGATTTTTGCTTGCAGAGTCCATAGATTTCAAGCCTATGGAGTCTGTAGATCTCAGCTTATAGAGTCCGTAGATTTGGCTACAGAGTTTGTAGTTCAGTGGGTCGAAGAACGAATGAAGCACCTTTGGCACGTGCTAGGATATCCACTTGAAATCATGTTCATACGATTCTGAGAGGAGATTTAGTGAAGTCACCAAGTGACTGGCATTGTACTCATCTACTCATTTTGTAACTAATACAAATATAGTGTGTTGGCTATTTCAGCTGTGTGTACCTATGCCTGCAATTTTATATTTATGTTACATGCATTGGTCTTTGTAAAGCGAAAAAAAAAGTAATTCCAAGAAATCTACCAGAGTCATAAAGAGCCTGTTAGATTATCTTGGGTGCAACTGGGGTGCCCATTACAGTGGTATCAGAACCTATTTTCCTACCATCCTGTGAGGTTTCATGCATCCCACACATCAGTACTTCTTGAGGAGAAACCAGACAACCCAGACTTACAAGTTTTTTCATAAATTGAGGAGGGTGAGCCCTTTTCAACACCAACCATGGGTGACCGAGATGGGAAAGGGGGAGAGCCCAACACCAAGATGATGCTCAATGATCTTGCCAGGGGGCAAAGGGAGCTATAGACCACATTGCATCAGATGGATCTACCAATTACGCAACACCTGACTAGAGCAGATCAAGGCAATAATGCCAACCAGGGTAAAAATGCTAACTAGGTAGGTGGACCGGGTAATGGAGGTAATGGAGATGCATTGATTAATAGAGGAGCCTGGACATATGCTAGAGTAGGTTCTTCTACAAGGCCACTCATGCCACAATTTTCTCCGAGACAGGATAACGCTGGTCCTACACAGCAGAAGGTACAGGACCAAATACTAGAAGATTGGAGAAATGCTGGGCCAAATTTTCAAGGTGAAATGTCCTTCAGGGAGTATATGGATGTTAGACTCAAGCATATGCCCATGAGAGGGAACATGCAACAAAATTATGAGATGAGGAAAAAGTTGGGAAAGTTGTCCATTCCATACTATGACGGTACAGGGAAGACTTTAGCGCGAATGTGGGTCCATAAATTAGACACTTACTTCCAGCTTAATCCCATGCCTGAGGAGGATGCGATTAAGTATGCTACATTGCACTTGGATGGAAGTGCCCATGAGTGGTGGCACCACGGTATGGTCATGCTTGGCCATAGCTGGATAGATACTTATGAAGAGTTTACGGAGAGGCTCATTGACAAATTTGTTACTAAGGACCCAGAATTGCATTTCAAGGAGCTAGCTCAGCTTAAATAGTGGGGTTCTATAGAGGCCTATATCACCGAGTTCTAAAAGCTAGCAGTATTGGTGATGGATATATCGAAAAGAAGACTGGTTGTTCTTTTCATGGATGGGCTTTCCAATCCCTTATGAGGATGGGTAAAAGGACACAACCCCTCTTCTCTACAAGAGGCTATTAAGAAAATAAGAGACCTAGCATCTTCTTCCTACATGAGTAAACTCCACTCTAAGGACTCTCATTTTAGGAAGGATAAGGAAAGGAAGACATTTCAGAAGGACCCTCAGTGGCCTAAGGGGGAAACTAAAGGGTTGGACAGTGATACCCTCAATGAACTCAGGAAGAAAAAACTATGTTTCCATTGTAGGGAGCCATGGAGTCTTTCCCATGAATGTCTGCTTAAGGCTAAGGCTAAGCCCATGGAGTATTTCTCAGCAAACGAATCACCTTCTGAAGACAAGGGGCAGCATTCAGATGCGAATTCTAGTTAGGGTGATAGCACTGCTGAGGAGAGTTTGGATGATGAGAAGTCTCTTGCTCAGTTGGCAGGCGTCCAGAAGGCCATCACCTTTAAGGTGAGAGGGATGATTCAGGGGTAGTGTGTGGTTTCCTTGATCGACACAGGGGCAATGCATAATTTCATCGACACAAAACTGGTGGCCAAGAGAGGCCTTCAGACCGAAGAGCACGCAGGGTTTAGAGTCATGGTGGCCAATGGCCACAAGTTATTATGCACCTGAAAGATTGCAAAACTACGCATCAAATTGGGAGGAGATTATGAGTTGGAGGATGATTTCTATGTAGTTGACATGGGCGATTATGATGTCATCTTGGGAATGATGTGGATGGATTCTCTAGTAGAATTCACCTTCAACTTGGCTAGGTTGGAGATGAGGTTTCAACATCAGGGCAGGAAAGTGGTGCTCTGAGGTTTACCTGATGGGGGGCTCAGGGTGGTATCCTTGAAAGGGGGGCTCAGGGTGGTATCCTTGAAAAGGATGGAACGGTTGTTCAGACATGACGATGTCGAGTGGGCAGCTAAATGTTTGATCATGCCTACACCTACAGAGCAGTAGGTAAAAAGCTATCACCCAGATGTACAGGAGATCATTTCTAGGCATGATAAGGTGTTTGGTAGCATTCCCCATGGGGTTCCTCCCGAGAGGGGTATAAAGCATTTTGTCGAACTAGAGGAGGGGGCTAAACCAATCATCATCACACCCTACCGCCATCTTAAAAAGCACAAGGATGAAATAGAGAAGTCAATAAAGGAGCTATTGGAGATGGGGCATATTAGGCCCAGCAAAAGCCCCTTTGCTTTAAATGTTGTTTTGGTGAAGAAGAAGGATGGGATAATGCGTATGTGTATTGACTATAGAGCTCTCAATAAGAAGACAATTAAGAACAGGTACCCCATCCCTAGGATTGATGAACTGATTGATGAGCTGCATGGAGCACGATATTTCTCTAAGATAGACTTACGTTCAAGATACCATCAGATCAGGATGTGAGTGGAGGACATAGAAAAAACTGCCTTCTGGTGTCACTATGGGCACTTTGATTTCCTGGTTATGCCGTTTGGGTTAACCAACGCTCCAGCTACCTTCTAGAGTTGTATGAATCAGGTGTTTAGAGGGCAGCTCCGAAGGTTTGTATTGATCTTCTTTGATGACATCCTGGTATTCAGTAGGACATGGGATGAGCACCTACAACAATTAGAGGAGGTGCTGGTCATGTTGGAGAAGGAGTCACTATATGCCAAGGGATCAAAGTGCGAGTTCAGCATGACCAAGTTGCTCTACCTCGGCCATATTATCAGTGCTGAAGGAGTTCGGGTGGATCTAGAAAAGATCAAGGCGGTGGTTGATTGGCCCACTCCAACCAACCTTACACAACTCAAAGGATTTTTTGGATTATGTGGTTTTTATAGGAGATTTGTGAAGGGCTTTTCACAGACTGCAGCACCATTAACAGACTTCACCAAGAAGGGTGCTTTTGTATGGACAGAGGCAGCGCAACAGTGTTTTGAACATTTCAAGCGGGTGATGTCTTCATGTTCGGTTCTAGCCCTACCCAACTTCATGAAGCCTTTTGAGCTTCATTGTGATGCATCGGGTGATGGGGTTGGAGCAGTATTGATGCAAGAGAAGCACCCCATTGCTTTTGAGAGTAGGAAGCTCCGAGGGGTGGAGAGGAGCTATTTTATTTATGATCGGGAGATGTTAGCCATCATGCATGCCTTGGCCAAATTCCAATCCTACTTGGTTGGAGGGAAGTTTGTGATCAAGACGGATCACAATAGCATAAAGTATTTCATGGGTCAGCGAGACTTGAATGACAGGCAACAGAAGTGGGTCACTAAACTGCAAGCTTATGACTTTGACATTGAGTTTGTCAAAGGAAAGAAGAATGTAGTAGTTGATGCCTTATCCAGAAGACCCCATATTTGTGCTCTTTGCAGAGATTTCAGGAGACTGGTAGGCTAAGATTATAACAGAATATGCTAGGGATGCTTGGGCTTCGAGATTAGTTTCAGGAACTATACGGAATGATCACTATTAGGTGATAGATGGGTTGATCAGGTTTCGAGACAAAATTTATTTAATTCCATCATCACCCTTAAGAGAGACGATACTGAGGGCATTTCATGATGCACCTATGTCTGGGCATCCGGGGGTCTTCAAGACCTACAGGCAGATCCGAGAGCGGTTCTCATGGAGAGGGCTCAAGGATGATGTTCAGAGGCATGTCAGGGAATGTGTAGTTTGTCAATAGAATAAGGAAGAGCACACGTTTCCTGCTGGTTTACTACAACCCTTACCCATTCCAGACCGAAAGTGGGAAAGCATTTCTATGGACTTCATCATTGGCCTACCCCAAGTGCAGGGAAGAGATTGCATTTATGTGGTGGTAGACAGATTGACGAAGTTTGCTCACTTCTTTGCTATTCCCTCTACTTATACAGTAGCTCAGGTGGCAGATGTGTTCTTCAGGGAGGTTTTCAGGTTGCATGGGTTACTGAGATTTATTGTTAGTGACAGGGATAGCAAGTTCATGAGCGCTTTTTGGTGGAAGTTGTTCAGGCTATGCGGTACAGACCTTACACCTAGTACGAGCTACCTTCCCCAGACAGATGGGCAGACAGAGATAGTAAATAAATGGGTGGAGGGTTATTTGCGAAACTATGTGACTGCATAACAGAGAGCCTGGGTTAAATGGTTACACATGGGGGAGTATTGTTACAATAGCATGCATCACATGACCATCAGGGTGACTCCATTTATGGCATTGTACGGGTATGAAGCTCCAAGCTTCATGGATATGGCTTTCTGCCTGTTGAGTCCATAGTTTTTTGTGGAGTCCGTAGTTTTCGGCCTGCAGAGTTCGTAGATTTAAGCCTGCAGAGTCCGTAGATTTAACCTTGTAGAGTCCGTAGATTTAAGCCTACAGAGTCCGTAGTTTTCAGCCTGCAGTGTCCGTAGATTTCAGCCTGCGGAGTCTGTAGATTTCAAGCCTGCAGAGTACGTAGTTTTCAATGCGCAGAGTCCGTAGATTTCAGCTTACAGAGTCCGTAGATTTCAACCCTGTGGAGTCCGTAGATCTCAGCTTGCAGAGTCTGTAGATTTCGCTGCAAAGTTCGTAGTTCAGTGGGTCGGAGAACGAATGAATCACCTTTGGCATGCGCTGGGATATCCGCTTGAAATCATGTTCATACGATTCCGAGAGGAGATTTAGTGAAGTCATCAAGTGACTGGGATTGTACTCATCTACTCATTTTGCAACTAATACAAATACAATGTGTTGGCTATTTCAGCGGTGTGTACCTATGCCTGCAATTTTATATTTATGTTACATGCATTGGTCTTTGTAAAGCGAAAAAAAAAGTAATTCCAAGAAATCTACCGGAATCATAAAGATCTTGTTGGATTAGCTTGGGTGCAACCGGGGTGCCCATTACACATATACAAAATAATAATAATAATTTTTAATTCCAAATTAAAGAGAGTAAAACTCTTTATATAATACTGTATTTAAATTAATATTCCTCGAATTGATAAAGATAAAAACACAATTATTGGTTATAAATTTTTAACAATGACAGAAATAGATTATCGATTAAAAAAGTCATGGTCAGACATTATATTTTCTATAAAGCATCCTTTATGATTAACCTCGAACGACTAAATACTCTATTAGGCTAGTCAAAATGCAGAATTATGTTGGGATGTGTTAGTAGTTTACGTATTTCAAAGGGAAATGTCATAACGGATAAGGTCGGCACATATAGTGATAATGAGGTAATTGTTGTGGATGACATAAATGAAGGACCCCAAATTTGGTAATTGTTGTGGGTCCAAATTTAATTTCATGAGTTTTAAGGGAAAGGGCTCCTTTAGCGACGACTACCAGTGACTATTCTCATGTACATATATGTGCCATTAATTTTGAAATATGTGCAAGCTTTCATTCATTATTAAAGATTTGGAATCCATTTTACATTATGATTTATCTCTTAAGTTATCTTGTTTATCACTATGTCAGCGTTGTGAAAGTCATTTTACACTACAAAACAAGATGTGGAAACCCAAAGTGTGGAACCCTGAGCTCATTTTCACTTGTATTTGTTTTTGTAAATCATAAACTATCGACCTGCAGGATTCCAATACCAATTTTGCATTATGAAAAGTGTTTATAAAATATAGATTTTTAAATGGAATTGAGAACACTAGCAATAAAATTTATTTGATAAGTTTTGAAATCCACCAACTGCTTGCAGGGTTTAGAAACTAATTTTACATTTCACAACATACCATTCAAATTTATGGCATGCTCTAACTTTACAAATCGGGTTATAAAACCTTGAAGCAACAAAGGTGAATAAATAATTAGATCTAAACTTACACTTGTACCTACTAAACTGTCATATATTCTATACATCAATCTATTCTATCCATTATATAGATAATCTATGATACGTAACATAAATTGACCTTGATTACATTACACACAATTTAAAAAATCCAAAATACCCAAAATTAATCATTAAATATTTTTGTTTAAAACAATTATACGCTGTTAAATGAATAAAAAATTAACCAAAATCTTTATTTAAATATAAAAAATAAAACCCTTAGAAACTTGTATCCCAACAATTACATACAATTATATCATCTTTCCCCATGTCTCAATAAATTTGCTAAATTTATAGAAAAACGCTAAACTCTTAAATGGGTACCCAATTACCCAAATTTAGCACAAAAATATATCTATTGAAACCAAGAAGGGAAAAAATCTACAATGACACAAGGGAAATCTAAATAGAACAAGAAGATGGGAAAAGAGACATATCAATAGAAGAGACGTTTGGAGGAGACCATAATAAGAAGTAAGAAGGTTGTTAATATTACGACAAAGGTAACCCTATAAGCACACTAGAATTGTAGAGATATCCCCTCACTTTGATTTATTTCCATTCGCATATGAAGAGCAAATATTTTCAAATCCTTATGGGGTGGAGAGCTATACGCGTTGACGTTTATGCCAACCAATTCAGTTTATGAAGTTGGATACATAAGACCTTTTTTTATTAATTCTATTGTCACATCATCATCTTCTTAATAATAATAATAATAATAATAAAAAAAAAAATTGTTATGAAGGGACATTTGTAGTGTTTCATTTATTATTTTTATGTATTGTCAATGTTAGTCATTGTATATGATATCATCAATAGAATATTTTTAAATAAAATATGTGGAATATTTTATTATTTTTTGGCTAAATTTTAGATAAATGATGAAATTGAGAAAATAATATATATTTTAAAATTTTTGATTGGTTGAAATTTGAAAGATAATTCTATTAGTTCCCTATTTTATTCGGGACTAATACAATCAACTTAAGTGTATAAAATCCATCGAACATAGTCATCCTTAACTCTACTATTATCCTTAACCCTTTTAAAAATACATGGTATTGAAATTCTCAAGTGCAGATTCGGTTCTATGTGATAACATAGCGGTAAAAACATAGTATGATAAAAATGTCACGAGGATAAAACATAGCGAGAAAAAATGTAGCGATATTGGTAATGTCGCAAAAATGTCACGAATAGCATAATTGGGACATTTTAGTGATTATCGCAGTGTTTATTTATTGTCTAGTTCATTTTGTTGATAGTAGTTAACATTTCATAGTGGAAAAGCAATGCACCAAATTTACAAGAAAAATAATAGAGGGAAATGTGATTTCATGAGTTTGGAACTTTAGTTGAAAGTTGTGTCATCGTTTGTGTGAGCGCATCCTTAACTATGTTTTGTTTCTGTGATGTTTTGTCCTCGCTACATTTTTTTCTTGCTATGTTTTATCTTTGCCACATTTTTCATGCTATGTTTTTAGTCGCTATGTTTTTGTCTGCGACTTTTTAGTAGGATGTCATAGATTCTTATGCAGGTAGATTGAATATTTTTTTCATTAATGCCATTGTAGTAAATTTTTGGAAACCCTACCTAGTTGTAATAACCTCACTGGGTTTGACTTAGAAAAATTTAATCAATTTTTTATAATAAATATATTTTTTCATTAGATTACACCACAAAAATCTAATTAGTGATCTAGATAAAATACTCTAAGTATGATAACTATAACAATATCATGTGACATCTCTCCCTCACTGATCACTATCATCATATGAAACTAAACACAACTGAATATAAAAAGTAATTACATATGTCCAATCATGGCTGGTAAAAACATAAAATTACTATTGTCATGGTACAATAAGTAATAATTACATCTCATTAGAATAACATCTCAATAATAATAATTACAATATAATGTACAATATACAAGATACAAAAAACCATGGAGCATGAGTTCTTCAAACTCTAGTATCTATGATAATCTCAATGCCATCTCCAATAAGTACTACTATGGGGAAGGAGAGCATCATTTGAGTGCTTTTTTACACCAACCACGAACCATCGATCCCTTTTACTATCTTCCATTATGGAATGGCCCTCCTTTCCTGATGAGTAAATAGTGATGGTATGAAAATCCAGAGAGACAAGCTAGTACCTGTGTGTTGTATGATTTTTAAGAACATGCAATGTATTATAAATAAATCCGTTCTAACATGATATGTCAAAAACATGTAAATCATACACATGAAATGACAATGTCTAACTAACATTAATTTAGTCAATATTTTCAATAGTTATTGATCTCTAAGATCAGTCAATTTCATACACACCACTTGATTGGATTACCTTCATCTGACATTATGATGCTAGTAAACTAGTGAAGTCCGTCTCACTACTTACTCAATACCAAAAATACAAGATTTGATTAACATATATAACCAATAGATTCATATATATTACTTTCTAATAACAAGCATTAAAACTTACTAAACATAAGAATAATCAAAATGCATTTTAGTTTGTCAAACGTATGAATGAATCTTTACATTATTAGTTATAATAGACATAATAATTATATTTTGTATCACTTGGGTATAGCATACATTTAGATTAATTTTTTTTAATTTTTATAATTAATTTTTAAATATAATACAGTCTATGACATTCCATAATATCATAGTTCATTGTTCACAAGCACAACTACTCAATTATGAATAATCAATCTTACAATTTTAAGAGTCAAGTGTCTCATAACCTTAAATAATAAGCAAGAAAGTATAGGGTATACCTACTAGGTATATCCTAAGTTCAAACTGTATACTACCAATCAAATGAAATATAACTTATAGTCACAAATCATGATGCACTAATATATGCTATGCATGTCTAAACACTTGTACATATTAATATACTCATAATATGTACCACACACAAGTATCTAATACTATATGTCTATATACTAACAATAATTTATGACTTTAATCAAGGTTTTTATGAGATTTCCATAATTATTACATCTATGAATCATGAAGATACAACTGAGTACTACAATCAATATACCTTTCTATATCAATATTTCCCTCTCATTATTTACTGTGAGTTCTTAAAATAGAATAAAATAACCTATAACTCAAATTCACCATAAAAGGCATTCACACAATTATTTTTTGTGTTTATACTCTACAATAGTCTATGTATTTTATCAATATATATTGCTACATGTTAGATTCTGTCAAATTGTTTTATATAAAACTAGTGTGCTTTAGATACATTACTTAATATCTACATAGAGTTTGAAACATACTTAATATCTACATAGAGTTTGAAACATAGTCAGATATATACTTAGCCTTCACACAACTTACGCATATATGTTTATTTATAGTTTTGAATGATAATATATATTTAGTTCATATTTATAACGGGTATAACATTAGTCAATCAAAAGTTTAGTGACAATGTAACATTACAATTTTACTATATCCATGTACATCCATATCTGAGTACATCCATATCTATGTACATTCATTTTCAAGCATGGTCATCATATGACTATGGTTATCAAAAGATAAGTAATCATATCTCAATCTACTGAATGATTATATTCATAACTCATCAATTTGTCTGTCTTAGATTAGAATATACTAATGATCAAAGAATATACCTAAATCATATAACATATGAACTATGCATTAAATATTCCTTTCCTGCAATAAAAAATTTCACTGGATTATAACCGGAGTGTATGCATAGTTATTTTCGTATAAACATTCTAATAGACTTCAACATTTTATGTATTATACACCATAATCATTTTTTATATCATCATGTTGATGGTAAAAGGAATAATACATTATTTATAACCATTCATAATATGTCTTTCATTCTATTATATTTGGTTGTTACACAAATTATTAAACATAATCACAAAGATATATTAAACATAACCATAATACTAACCATTCAAGGGATATTTGTGTAAACCTATTGACCAATAACGAAATATTTTCATATTATACATTACTTGACATTATTCAAAATTACCATAGTAAGAACAATGGTTTAAATATTTACTCATTAAGGTACTTAGAACATAGCCTAACATTATGGCTTCTAGTATATTAATATCCTCACCAATAAAGGATATGATCAACAAATAATTTTATATAGGTGCTTCACTTAGTGTTTTGTCTACTTGTAATTTATTCATAGCGAACTATATGTAAGTATATCATTGTACATAAAGATATGAATCACTATATTTTACTAAATCACTATTGTATCTTTCTAGAACACTACACAATCCACTAATTTTTTAATATTTAAATTAAATCACTATATATCATACAAATTCATTATAAAGGCTTATAATTATTAAAATCATTGTAGAAATCCCATTTCATACCCATTCAAATGTCATTACAACTATATGTGTGTGTGTGTGTGTGTTTTATATGTAGATCACTATAGTGTATACATAGGCATATATAAGAGATGTAATAATATATTGGTTATATAGACTTCCATCTATCATAGTGGTATAAGACTATTCTCCCAATATTACAAATCATTCTTGATTAATAGTATTTACCTAATAACCCCAACTCTTAGGGGAAAATTTCATAAATATGTATATTGAATAATCACTAAATCTAGTATTTGGTTATTATTTAGTCATTGTTATATTATTAAACAAATTATCCATCACTGTAATAATGTTCTAATCACTACATTCCACCACTACTTTCTATGTGTCAATAATAAACTTCTAAAGTTGCTCTTATATTTGTAATAATGTTACATAATAAATATCCACCACTGTAATCTAGATTATTTCTTCTATTTAATTTATAACTATTGAATATTTAATATATATAGTCATTGTTACAAACACAATTTTGTGATATACTGTATTATAGTTTATATTATTATTATTATCCAAGTATGTTTGTAATGTTTAAATCCAATATCATACATGTATCATTGGTTTTTATATCTAATGAACAATATCCAATGATTCTCATATATAACATATATCATTGGTGTTTATACACAATATGAATATCTATAGAAAATTTAAAATTTTTCAAAATTAAACAATGGTGCCTACTTGGTAGAAAGCTCTCAATCTGATTGACACAAACCATAAAATATTTCTCTTACTCTATTACTTCACCTCTTTTTAAGTTGTTCTCTTTAATCTCATTCTCTCTCTGTCTCTTTTTCTTCCACGCTTCACACTCTTCTCTCAAAATTTTTCCTTCCTTTTTATTGTAGGAAATATATATTTCTCTTTCTTTTCATGACTATGGTGCTTTAAGGAAGCTGCTTTTTTTTTTCTTTTTTTCTTTTTATTATATATATATATATATATATATAATTTCCAATTTCTTCCTTTTTAATTCTTTGTTTTCCTTTCTTTGAGTTTTTGTGTTTTTATTTAATTTATTTCTTTTTTTCCTATTTTTATTATAATATAGTTATTAATTATTATTTTATCTATTACTAAATTAGTTTAGATAAAAAATCATTATGACTTAATGATAATATGGTTTAATAATAATACCACTAATATAAAGTCATTTACCTTTTGTTATCTAATTATATTAAGGTGTTAAATCTAAATAATGATATTATCGAATATCATAAGGGTAAATGGTTAATATTTCAAACACATGGGGTTAGTCTATATATAGTAGTAACCTAATACTTATTCTCATAAATTTACATTCCCATAACATTAACAATCATGACAAAGGAATATAGTAGCATTCTACACTAAATTTACATTTAATACCCATAATAAAATCGCATAATTAAATTCACCTAGGCATAAGTCAAAACTAACACATAACTAATATACATAAATATTTATCTAAATGCAAATAGCTTCTAAAAATGCATTAATGTTAATCATTAAAATAATGCATATAATATATACTATCTAATGTGGTGTGTGTAGAGTTCTAGTCATTCCTCTGTCATCTCTCAACAACTCCATCTATGTCACCCTTTCGAATGATTCTCTCACTCCTTCATACTCTAAAGGATGAGTCTCTCTTGCATCAAATTCATAATAAGCAAGTAGTTAGTCTATAACATCATGACATGTATATCATAAAATAATATTGAATAACAAGTCAACATGATCAAAATTTAAATAATATACACTATATCTATCTCATATCAGTGAAATCATGAAATCAAAGCAACATACCACTGCCTCATAACAATGTATGACTTATAGCTTACTTAGTAATAATTAAATCAAATTACTAACTATATAAAATTCATAGATAATTAAGTAAATTTTATTAGTGATGAATTGGGATGTAACATCCTTCCCTCTTAAAGATGGTCATTGTCCTTATGACACTTATTCATACATAAATTTTAAATTAAAAATATTATTCTGTAGAAAAATTACATAGTATGTAGCATGAAATCAAGCAAATATATGTGGAAATTATTTGTATAACTAATCATATCTTTCTAAAATAGCATTATCTTTAAAGTATTGGTTCCACAAGAGTTCGTACTATAACATCTCCCTATTATGCAAACAAATTTTGTAAGTGTCAATTACTCTGATTGGTTCTACCATGACCACCCTAGAGTCTAGAACCTACAAAGTATTCTAATCCAACTCATGTAAATGATCATCTATATGATTTTTAGGATAAGAATACCTAAAAAATATTATGTAATAGAACTAGGGTTGGTGGTAATACAATCCTAAATGCTACAGGATTAACCACTTATAACACCTTGAAGGGTCCCACATATCTCAGTGATAATTTCATATAATTTAATCTTTAGCCATAAGTACATTAAATCATCAAAACAACCAATAAAATGGCCAAAAAGAGTTACATAAAGCCTTCCATCCCCTCTTCACATCTCTCTAACCTAGAGAGTTTTTTTTATCATTCTAGAAAAAAGTGTTTAAAAAAATTTCAAAAAATGATGTGCATAAGTCAATACCATCGCTACTCTGCATAGCTTTTGATAAGTATGATATGTCAACATTTCTACTACTCTATGTAGCTCCTGACAAGTATGATAATGAATAAGAACTAGAAATAGTATATTTTCAAAGTATATAAAAATTGAGGAATGAGCATTCCTTAGTATACATGAATATAGTCATATGATTGAATTTGACAAGCTTAACTTGCCAAATCTTTGATTTGACAAACTCCCCTTGTCAAATCCAAACTCAGTAACTACCAAGTCAATGTGAGATTAAATAAGATCCATTTCCATCCTTTCGTACTCACGTTCCTAATTTACCACTCATCCCTTATGTATCTAAGACCTAATGATATTTATAATGTACACATGGTTCAATGAATCACAAATCCATACTAACAGATCCTAGAGTGAAATGATACATGCTAAATAATTCAAGATGTATCAACATCCATCACAATAAAATTCATACAAACATTCCATAATTGTATTAAGTTGCCATTAGCCAAACATAAATAGTATCGAATTTCACACCTTATCCCATTTTTGTTATATTCAAAGCTAGGAGGATATAATGTTAAAACTATCATAAAAAACAAAGTCCAAGGATCACACCTTCCTTAAAACCTTATAAAATAAACAAGTGAGACAATGCCTCCCTGCTTGTTCAGCTAGTTAAAAAAAGTTATAAGCTTATCTTCACCCTTTAGTCTAATAGGATGTTCTTCACATCTTATTTCATACTCACTCTTGGCAAAAGATACATAAATGACTCATAAAAAAAATGTTTTACATAAGATGAGAATAATACCAATCTAATCAAGGGTGAATTATTACACTATGATTATAAATCTTAACCTAGAACTAATATAAATTCAAGGTTCACCACTCCACATGGTCAAATTTCATGAGTTAGATAAAGTATCACTAGAAATTATGATTCTAAAAAACCACAACAAAAATATTAAATACCCCCACATGGTATGAAGAAAACATCACAACCCAATTTGCCACAATCACTACTCACTTACCAAACTTGTAAGTGTAATATCATGGATTATTTTCAAAGCTATAAAGAAAAATATTAACTACACAGTTGTATCAATCCATTCTATCTATACAAATTCTCTATAAAAAATAAGTAGAAGACACTATCCCACAAATTCTAGGAGATATTATCAAACAACATATTATAAATAAGTTTTCATTTAAAGGAACACTTAAAAAACATCATAAAAATATGAATCTACTTAGTGGCCTTGTAATTATGTCAAATGAGGGTGAGAGAGTAACAACTCACCTCTATGATATCTATGTGAGATGAGACCTCTTCCTAATCCACATAAACATATGTGGTGCCAATCCATGAGCAATACTCCAAACACCTAGGAATCCACAACAAAGATAACTACACTCCACTACAAGGAGAATTTATACTGCACCAAGTGGTACCAATCCATAAGTGGTTTTTTAGGATTCCCCCTATATAAAGACACAAAACTCTATCTAAATACATATATTCTTATGTGAGAATAATCCTATTCTTTTTCATACTCATAATACAAAACACAAGTGGTGAAGATGACTTGAATACTAAGTAAGGGTGTAATCATTCTCGAAGTGTTTGATCTAATGATAAAAAATATGGTAGGAATATATTGTTCATGACTCATAAACTATTATATGCACTCACCTACCCAACATCGTATAAAACCATCACCATCAAGGCACTCAATAAACCAACCCTTTAACTTATCTAAGAGGGTATGAATGCTCTTAAGGGCAAACATTCAATGTACCACACACATTTTATCCACATAGGTAAACATAATTCTTAAAAAAAATCTTGGATGTCTATTACCTAAAATAGTCACCAAGACATACATGAGGATCTACTAAATCTCTCGACTTCAATCATGGTGTAGCATGATTCTACACTAAGGTACTACAAGTCCAAAAAACACTTCACTTAACCTGTATAATAATATTTGTGATCTCACATCCTGAGGGTTTGATTGCTCAACAAGATGCTCTTTAGGTTTATCCTAGTGTTCTTCCTCTTCATGTCCATGAACCTCCCACTCCAAGATAAATTTTGATCCTTAGTTTCATTCCTGGTTGAGAGAATTTGATCTAACTTTATCGCTTGCTCAGTGGGAAATTGATTTGGATCATATGGAGGGTTATCATTGAAATTTAAGGGACCCTTTCTAGATAATCTAATTTTTCACCATTCTCCTTTCTAATAAATAGGAGGATATGAATAACTCTAGTGGACTCATTAGATCCTTAATTTTGATCCACAACTCTGATACCACATGTAACAACCCCACTGGGTTTGACTTAGAAAAACATGATAATTTTTTTTTAACAGTGTATTCTTTCATTAGATTATAGCAAAAAAATATAATTAATAATCAAAATAAAATAATTTAAATATATTAACTTTAACACAATCATGTGATATCTCTCCCTTAATGATCACTTTCATCATATAAACTAAACATAACTAAATATAGAAAGTAATTACATATGTCTAGATATGGCTGGTACAAATATGCATCCATTAATTTCATGATACAATAAGTAATAATTACATCTCATTAGAATAACATATCAATAATAATAATTACAATATAATGTACAAGATACAATATACAAATCTCCATGGAGCATGAGTTCTCCAAACTCCAGTATTCTATGACAATCTCTAGTGTCATCTCTAAATAAATACTATTATGGGGAGAGAGATCATCATTCAATAGATTTTTAAAATAAATAATAGATCATTGATCCCCTGAATAACCCCCCATCAAGGAATGACCCTCCCTTCATGGATGAGTAGATAGTGATAGTGTGAAAATTCAGAGAAACTAGCTAGTACCCGTGTGTTGTATGATTTCTAAGAATATTCAGTGTACCATAAATAAATTCTTTCTAAGATGATATCACACAAACATATAAATTACACACATAAAATGACAATGTCTAGCTAACATTACTTTAACCAAAGTTTTTAATAGTTATTGATCTCTAGGATTAGTCAATTTCATACATACCACTTGATCAGATTACCTTCATCTGACATTGTGATATTAGTAAGCAAATGAAGTCCATCTCACTAATTACTTAGTACCAATAATTCAAGATTTGATTAACATATATATAACCAATATATTCATAGATATTAATTATTAACAAAAAACATTAATACTTGATAAATATAGGAATAATCAAAATGCATACATTTATTTCATCAAATGTATGACTGAATCTTCACAATATTATTTATAATAGACATAATAATTATATTTTGTACCACCCAAGTATAACATATATTTATATTGAAATTTTATAATTCTTATAATTAGTTTTCAAATATAATACACTCTATGACATCTCATAATATCATAGTTCATTGTTCATGAACACAACTACTTAATTACGAATAACTAGTATTATAATTTCAAGAATAAAATGTATCATAACCTTAAATAATAAGCAACCAAGTACATGTTATACCAACTGGGTATATTATAAGTTCAAATTGTATACTACCAATTAAATGAACTATAACTTATAGACACACATCATGATGCACTAATATATGTATTGTATGTCTAAACACTTGTACATATTAATATACTCATAATATGTATCACACACAATCTTCTAATATTATATGTCTATCTACTAACAATCATTTATGACTTTAATCAAGGTCTTTAATTTTTATAATCATTACATCCATGAATCATCAAAATATAACTAAGTACTATAGTCAATAGACCTTTCTATTTCAATATTTCACTCTCATTATTTACTGTTAGTTCTCAAAATAGAACTAAACAACCTCTAACTCAAATTTACCATATAATGCATTTGCACAGTTCATTTATGTGTTTATACTCTACAACATTATATGTATTTTATCAATATATATTTCTATAGGTTCGAGTCTGTTGACTTATTTTATATAAAACTAGTTTGCTTCAGATACATTATTTCATCTTTACATAAAGTTTGAAACATAGTCAAACATAGACTTAGCTTCCACACAATTTACATATATATGTTTATTAATAGTGTTGAATGACAATATATATATATATATATATATATATATATATATATATATATATATATATATATATATATATATATATATATATATATATATATATATATATATATATATATATATATATATATATATATAAGTCAATCAAAAGTTTAGTGACAATGTAACATTACAATTTCAATATATCTATGTACATTGATATCCAAGTACATCTATATCTATGCATATCTATTCTCAAGTAAGGTCATCATATGACTATGGTTATCAAAAGATAAGTAATCATATCTCAATCTACTGAATGATTATATTCATAACTCATCAATTTGTCTAACTTAGATTAGAATATACTAATGATCAAAGAATATACCTAAATCATATAACATATGAACTATGCATTAAATATTCCTTTCCTGCAATAAAAAATTTCACTGGATTATAACTAGAGTGTATGCATAGTTATTTCATATAAACATTCTAATAGACTTCAACATTTTATTTATTATACACCATAATCATTTTTTATATCATCATGTTGATGGTAAAAGGAATAATACATTATTTATAACCATTCATAATATGTCTTTCATTCTATTATATTTGGTTGTTACACAAATTATTAAACATAATCACAAAGATATATTAAACATAAACATAATACTAACCATTCAAGGGATATTTGTGTAAACCTATTGACCAATAACGAAATTTTTTCATATTATACATTACCTGACATTATTCAAAATTACCATAGTAAGAACAATGGTTTAAATATTTCCTCATTATGGTACTTAGATCAGAGCCTCACATTACGGCTTCTAGTATAGTATCATCCTCACTAGTAAAGGATATGATAAGTAAATAATTGTATATGGGTGCTTCACTTAGTGTTTTGTCTATTTATAATTTATTCATAGCGAAATATATGTATGTATATCATTGTACACAAAGATATGAATTATTTTATTTAACTAACTCACTATTGTATCTTTATAAAATGCTACACAATCCACAGATTTTTTCATATTTAAATCAAATCACCATATATCATAAGGATTCACTATAAAGGCTTATACTTATTAAAATCATTGTAGAAATCCCATTTCATACCCATTTAAAGGTTGATGCAGTTATATAATTATGTTTTTAATGTTTAAATCTAATATCATACATGTATCACTGGTTTTTATATCTAATGAACAATATCCTATGATTCCCAGATATAACATATATCATTATTTTTTATACACAATATGAATATTTACAAAAAATTCTAGATTTCACAAAATTAAACAATGGTGCTTACCTATTAGAAAGCTCTCAATCTGATTGACACAAACTAGAAAATCTTCCTCTTGATTTGTTACTTCGCCTCTTTTTATGTTGTTGTTGTTGTTGTCCTTGCCCTCATTCTCTCTCTGTCTCTTTTTCTTCCATGCTCCACACTCTTCTCTTAGAATTTCACCTTCCTTTTCCTTGTAGGAAATATATTCTCATCCTCTTTCTTTTCATGACTATGGTACTTTAAGGAGATTGTCATTTTTTCTTTTTCTTTTTCTTTTATTCTTTATATATATATATATATATATATATATATATATCTGTGTGTGTGTAATTTCCAATTTCATCCTTTTTATGTCTTTCTTTTCCTTTCTTTGGGTTTTTGAGTTTTTTATTTAATTTATTTCCCTTTTCCTATTTTTATTATAATATAATTATAATTATTGATTTATTTATTACTAACTTAGTTTAGATAAACAATAATTATGACTTAATGATAATATGAATTAATAATAATACCATTAATATAAATTTATTTACCTTCTGCTATTCAATTATATTAAGGTGTTAAAGCTAGCTAATGATATTCTTGAATATCATATAGGTAACTGGTTAATATTTTAGACACATGGGATTAGTCTACATATGGTAGATACTTGATACTTATTACTGTAGATTTGTATCCCTATAACATTAAAAATCATGCTAAAGGCACATAGTATCATTCTAAACTAAATCTACATTTAGTACCCATAATGAAATCACACAAAATTAATTCTACCTAGTCATAAATTAGAACTAATACACAACAAGTATGCAAAAACATTTATATAAATATAAATAGTTTTTGAAAATGAACTAACACTAACCATTAAAATAATGCATATAACATATACTGTCTAATGTGGTGTGTAAAAAATTCTATATGTTCCTCTATCATCTCACAGTAACTCCATCTATGTCACCCCATTTGATGATGCTCTCTCTCCATCATGCTTTGAAGGATGAGGCTCTCCTACCTCAAACTCAGAAAAAGAAGGTAGTTAATCCATAACATCATGACATGTATATCATAAAATATTTTTGAATAACAAGTCAAAATGATCACAATGTAATGAATATACACTATAAGTATCTCATATCAGTGAAATAATGAAACCAAAGAAACATATCACTACACCATAAAATCATATGACTTATATCTTAGTTAGTAATAATTGTTGTTTACTTAGATTTAACCTTAACTAAGAAAAGGATTATTTAGGCCCTATACAAAAATCTAGTCTAACATGAGAATGACCCTAGGCTATGGGTCACCTAATCTTGGGTTAGACCTCTATGATTTTTAACGAGGCTAGCTCCCCTGGTATGACGATATAGTTATTCTCCTAAACCTATACTTATACCATGGAAAAGGGAAAGGAAGGAAAGCTAAAAGGAACAAAACCTAGTCTAAATGGTGATGAACCAAATGTTTAATGATCCACTCTCATCTTAGACACTTATATGACTACTAATGAATCCAATTAGGACAAGAACTGATCAAAATTTATGACATGGTTTCAAACATGAGTATTTCATATGAAGGCTGAAAAGAGACATAAAATTTGACAGACAAAAAGAGATAGGTTTAAGCAAAAAACTATGGAATCATGACACTTCAAGGGAAACCTCGCTAGCCAACACTTCACACAACCTGCAAGAAAACAATAGACTTGAAGCAAGGTACATGAAGGACATACAGATGATGAATAAGAAACATACACTCTAAAAATCAAACTTCAATAAAACACACTTAGCATTCAAATAGAATATAAGATGTCTTATATTTCTTCAAAAGAGTTTTTACAAAGTGATTTTGGTAGAGCTTCGCTATATCAATCCAAGGGATCTAAATCAAGAGCTCAAAGCTTGAATTTATAGTAGAATGAGATGAGATAGAGGGGGATTGAATAGATATCCCTTAATAAATGTGACCCAACCACCTTTGATCATTTATCATTGATCTAAGGATGCTGAGTCATAATCCATAAGACATGAACAAGTCCCCAAGGACCTTGAAACACTAAAAGCCCCACTATCTTCCTCAATCATGTTTGATGTTCCTCACACTATTAAGCAGTTCCTTGGGCTCACTCCTTAATTTTATTTCTGACATTCTTTATGTATTCACCATTCTACCATTGCTTATAAATATTGAATATATATCTATTATGGATGAAATCTAATCACCCTTTTGGTTTTCATATAATCATGATTGAAAATGAAGATCCGTAGGCTAGGGTTTATTGAATCTAGAAAAGACATAAATCCTACATCTAGAAGTTATTAAAAAAATTTACATAGATTTAATGGTGTTAGATAGATTTACAGGGTTTGCTCTTGGTTATCTAGATCATATCCGATCTTGCATTTATGTGTTTACCTGGTTGGGTGGTGAAAACTCATATTCCAACATGTCTATCTTTATTATCTTCCTTGAGATATTTGATCTGGATTAACCTTAGGTCACATTTGCTCTCCATTGAATTCCCTTAGATTTTAAATTTTAATATTTATCATCAATCTTGATCTAGTCTTCTCACATGCACTGTTGATTTACCTAGCAGTTATCATGATTGTGACACTTGGAAATTGTGCATTTATCCCAAGATACATTGACTCTTTGACCTCTCAGTCAATATTGATTCTATTCTATAAGAATGGATGTGATCCATAAATATTATGCCAGTTTAACATGGTTGAGACACTTTTCACCCACACATTTATCTTTGAGATTCACTAACCTTTTGACCCATCACTCACCATTAGATCTAATTTATGTGATGGATCATGTACCATTGATCAGTTTGGACCCATTGACTTTATTAGTCATCATGTACCATTAGATATTAATTTAAGTACCTGAGATATTAACACCTGTCATCGATGCATTCAATCTTGGGTATTTTTACTTTTTGACTTGATGTCACCATTGATCTATGAATGCATGATTAAACGTACACCATTAGATCTTTGGGACCCACTAACATCACTAATTGCCCATTCACCATTGGATCTGATCTTAGCTTTTGAGATTTGAAAACTTATTAGTTTCACGTTCATCTTTAGAAAATTTAAATGGCTATTTCAAGAGGCTCAAATTATACATTTGCATGTACATCCTGCTTTGTAAGTTCAACTTTAAAGACCTATATCTTGAGATAGAAAACTCATCAAGATACAAAATTTATAGAGCATGATTTAGGCATGAAGAGTTTCATGTCCATGTGAAATTTTGGCTTGATAGTTTTTCCAAGTGAATTTATTAAATTTTCAACCATACTAGCCTATTTTTCCCTACAGGATGTGCTTGTGATAGTCTGGTTCTTTTAGACTTGTACAATGAACTGTTGTCTCTTTAAAAGGCTCCACTAGACTTGTAAGACTTTTATAACCTGATTCATTCATTTGAATGTTTGAAACACCATGAAAAATTGGTTGTATTCTTCACTTTATAATCCTATAATTGTCTCCAAGCCTACTTCTCAAGGATTAACAAATTTCACTTTAAGCTTTCTTAAAGTGTTTCAAAAGCTTTGTAATCAATATGAGGCATTCTTCTCCTAATTTTCATCCACTCATTCCATTTATAACTCTAATCATATATTCAAACCATTTATAGGCAAAATATTCTTATGTGGGCTAAACTTGGCCAACATTTTTGGTGACTCAGCTGGATTGACCAACCGGTTGGTCATGAAACCTAGAAATTGATCAAGCTTGCTCATGATGACTAGACAAATGAAGTATTACTTAGAAAAGGATTATAACCAACTTATGGAAACACTTTGAAGAAACAAAATACACATAAAAAATAATAAATCAACAAAACACACCAAAAAACTACCAAAATAGTAAGAAAATAACAAATAGAGCAATGTGCATGAGCACTTGGAGGTAAAGACAGACCTATCTATTTATGTACAAAGATTTTGAGACAAAACTAGTAGAATAATTTAAGATACCTACCATTTATATGGATGGAAAGGATCTCTCCATTCATTATAACAAGCTCAAAGGAATTTCTCACCTTGTAACTTGTGATAACATAAGGTCCATTCCAAAGACTATGAAACTTAGAGTGCTTTCCTGGTTTTGCACGATCTTCATTCCATTAGAGGACTATATCACCTTATTAGAATGTATTTAAGGAATCTCTCTTGTCAAATAAACTCTTTAATTAGTGATTATTAGATCACATAATGTACATAGTAATGTCCCTTATCTCCTCCAACTGTCTTAGCTCATTCAATCTTATCTGCATAACATCATCCTCTAGGATCTCAAGTTGATGTGCAAGTTCTAATGTAGGAAGTTCAAGAGATATAATAAGTTTGGATTATTTATCATAGAAAAGAAGGTATGGGGAGTGTTTAGTAGCTTTATTATGTATCACTTTTTTTATCCATAGGGTAGTCCTTAATCTAGTATGCCACTCCCTCTGACCATGTTCCATAGTTCTCTTAATAATCCTCAACAAGTTTTTATTCGTGGACTCTGCTAGTCCATTGCCCTGTGGGTAATAGTTAGAGGATGCCATGAGATAAATTCCATGTGAAATATACTACTCACTTACCTTGTTGCTATTGAAAGCTAATGCATTGTCAAAAATAATTGTATAAGACACACCAAATCTCATCACAAGGCGATCATAAAAGTCCAAAATATAATCTTCATTAACTTCTTTGAGGGCAGTTTCTTCAACCCACCTTGTAAATTAGTTTTTATTTTTCATGATCTATTTATACATTTTACTTTAAGGTGAGTGTATCATCCCTATGAAGTCTTATCCCCATTATATGAAAGTTTATTCTACTTGTATGGGTTACAAGGGAAGGGCAACCAGTTTTTGCTTGCTAAAAAACATTGCACATTTTGGGCATTTACTTACCTAAGAGTGTGCATCTCTAAAAATTATTGGGAAAAAGTAACCAACTCTAATTATCTTATAGGCTATGGTCTTAGCAACAAAGTGCTCACTAGATGGACCATCATGGAATTACTCAAGCAACTTATCTATTTGGCATGATTCCACACACCTCAAATGCATGCCTCCTATGTCTCTCTTAAAAAGTACTCCATATATCAGGACACAAGGTATAATTTTCAACATGAAGTACCTTCTCTTATATATATATATATATATATATATATATATATGTATGTATATATATTCTCATATGACATTGGCCTAACTCAAAAAATTTGAGTATATCATGTGTCTAGCTGAAAAGTGTGTTTTATGCAGCTATCTGTTGGCTATCATGGACTACCAACACCTGAAATTTATCTTGTTTTACCTATTCTTCAAGGTTTTCAAAAAATACTCTAACCCTTACAAGTTTTGTAATTCTAAATTCAAGGTCATACTCCATGCATTTTGTCACCCATCTAGCTCTTTTCTCATTAAGGTCTTTGTTGAGTATAAACTCTTTAATAGTTGGGTGTACCACCATAAGTATGATCCTACTATTGGAGACCATGTAACTAAATTTATTCAAACCTATCACTAATATAAGCACATGTTTCTATAATAATTTATACCTCTCCTCATACCCCTCTAAGTCTTGACTAAAGAAAGAAATAGTCTATTCCAAACCTTGCTCATTATGTTGCATCAACATGGCAGAGATTACATCCAACGTATAAAAGACATACACGTATAAATATTTATTAAAATAAGGATTAATAAGTGTAGGGGCATGAGAGATGGCATCATTGATGATCCCAGAACTCCTCTTACCTTATTTGGTCCATGTAAACTCTTTGAAGTTTCTTAACATGTGAGCAAGAGGCTTGATTGACTCTATAAAGCCTGAGATAAACCTTCTTATAAAATTAATCTTTCCTAAAAAACTTTGCAGACCCTTCTTATGCTTGGGCAAGGGTAAGGATAAGATGAAATCAAATCTTTGAGGATCTATGAAAAGGCCATCCTTTGACATCACATGGACTAATACCTACCCTCATGAACACTAATTTTTTTTTTTAGGATTCAATGACACACCAAATTCTCTGCATCTTTAAAATACTAACCTCAAGTGAGTAATGTGATTAACTAGGTCCTTTGAGAAAATAGTCATGTTATCTAGGTAGATGAGCACCATTTCATTGATCAAACCTTAAAAAGCAGCATCCATTACCCTCTAAAATGTTGATCCAACATTGGATAGTCTAAAGGGTATTTTCATATATGCATAAGTACCCCAGTTTGTGGTGAAGGAAGTATTATACCTATCTTCTTCCTTGACCATAATCTGATTATAACCAGAGTAGCCATCAATAAATGAGAATCTTTGAAAACCTAACACTTTTTGAAGAATTTGATCCATTGAGGGTAGTGGGTAATGGTTTTTTAGGGACACTTTATTGAGGTCCTTAAAGTCAACACATAATAATATTTCTCCATTCTTATTCCTCACTAGCACAAGGTTTACCACCCATGAGTAATGTTTAATGGGGAGTATTATCTTTGATTCAATCAACTTAAATATATCCCTTCTCATTGAATCCTCCACTTTTGAGCTGACATACCTTTGTTTCTACCTAACTGGTTTTGCATTTCTCTAGTTCAATGGTATGTTGTGAAAGTTTAGGATCAAAAGCTTTAAAATCCTTGTATTCCCATGAAAATACATCAAAGAACTCTTGGCATAAAGAAATAAATTCAACTCTCTCTTTTTTTGTGTTAATTTTTCCTAACTTCAATAATTTATCTTTGAAGATCTCTATCCTTTCATAATGTTCCTCCTTAGTTGAGATACATGCCTTACCTTTTCTCACTTGGTCATCTTCATTGAAGATGATTTTCCATGTCACAAACCCCTTAGGTAGCTTGTTAGATCTTAGTATCACTATCTGATGATCATGCTAATATTAGAATTTATTTGTATTTTTATGGCATAATTATACTTCCTACATCAAAAAACATATAATTTGATCATCATTATCAAACACCTACCAACTCACCTCATTATCAGGTACACATGGCCTACATATGACCTTGATATTGTCTTGACTCTAGTTTCCTTTGATGCCTTCTATAACCTCATATTGAGCTCGAATGGTTGCAAGCCTATCTACATGTTGATTTTCCTCTCTTGGCATGGATTGTATATTGAATGCCAAAAAGTCCTCTATGAGATCCCATAAATGATTCTTGTAAGCTTTCAAATGATGGATCTTGACTGCACTTATTCCTCTCATTTGTTACACAACAAGCTCACTATCCCCCTTAACTTGAATAATTTTTACACCTCTTCTTCTTGCCTCTTGAAAACCATGTAGAAGAGCCTCATATTCAACTATGTTTGAAGGGAAATTGAATTAAAATCTTACGATTGAATAGTACCTCTGATTAGAGGGTGAAATGATCATGGCTCCATCTCTACTACCATTCTTTAACCTTGAGCCATCAAAGAATAAAGTCCATATACCATCTTCCTCTTGAGTGGTGTTAGTTAGGCAAGGTATAACAACACCCTCATGCATATAATACAAACCTAAACCTACTTCTTCAATATTAGTGTAGGGATCAAATCCATGATTATCAATTACCCATTCATCTAAGTAAAAGTCTGAAATGCCTTCAAGATGATCATGAGGCTATTATTCACTAACACTTTTATCTTCTTCAAATATGGTATAACTAACGTTTGCAAGGTAAGGCATATAAGGCTCTAGATGGAACCTAGAGATAGGTTATGACACAATAGTGACCCTAGTCCCATATTTGGTTTGAAAAACCATGTATGACTAGTCAGAGGACAAATAGCTCCCAATTTTTGTAGTAAAGTCCCTAGATGGGCATATGTCAAAATATGGGGGTAGGTCTACAATCATTACATCATGAGTGATGACAAAATTTGGTAAGCTTCCAATGTGTTATTAAGATATTTCAATATACCTACTATTTGAGTGGGGGAACCATCCAACTAGAGAACACCTTTTTCATTAGGCACATACATAAGCTCAAGATTATTTTCTATGGCTTTAGGCATAAGTGAGGTTGAATCACCTAAATCTATCATACAAGTGTGCACTAAACAATCCCCTATAATGACTGACAAATAAAATGGAAGGGACTTGACAAACTTAGGGGGATGAAAAACATTATAAACTTGAGCTTGACTAAGATCTTTCATAGGAACTTGCATTTGACTAGGTTGACTACTATTTGTAAAAATAGTGTTCACCTTATCAGTTGTCTTATTCACATGAGAAATCTTAGAGAGCTCTTGATGAACATTTTATTTCTATCTTGAAATAGCTAAAGCATAATACATAGACATAGTTACATTATCCTTTTTCATATGATCCATAATATTAAAAGGAAGACTAGTACCTTTAGATTACACCTTGGAAGTAGAAGTGTCACTTGGTACTTGAGTGACATGAAGAACAAAAGGAGACTTCTTCTATTGTCCATGATGTTTAGGTATTTTTTAAGTTTTAAAATCTTTAATAGCTATATTTGAAGTGGTAGGCTACTAACTGACTTGTGGAGGTGTTGAATAAATGTTAGGTTTCCCAAAATTATCATCCAACATCTTCCTCTTATCCCTTGTATTAGATGTAACTGGTTCATCTGCCCTTTGTATATTATACCCTATGTTTACTACTACATGCTCAAATATATGATCCTAATCTTGAAATTTTATGCACATAGTGTCATTTGGTGCCTTACCCATGCTCCCTTGCCATTGAATTTGAGCTTCTGATGATGTCATGGTAGGCATGTTATCTTGATTCATTAGAGGGCCTTGTGGTGGAGGGGGCATTATGTAATGGCCTTGGAATGAAGGGAACATGAAGCCAATTAGGATCTTAATACATTTCTCCACTTTTAGCCATTACCATCTCATTTTACTACCCTCTTGATTTCCATTGACACTTTTATGTTAGGTTGTTTTGTGTGGGGACCAAGTCTATTGAGCTACTTGTAGCTATGGGATTGTAACTATTATAATATCTACCTTGAGTAATTTGGCCTTGGGCTTGTTTAAATTAATTGATAATGGGGTCTATTTTAGGATTGAGAAGGGTATTGTGTTTGAAAGGGACCTTGGTATGGCGTATATAAATCTTATTTTTGTCTCTCTATAACCACTAGCTTGTTGGTTTGTGCCTTTAACAAGCTCTCAATGCTTTCAAATTTATCCACTTGACCATCATCAGGTTGGATTTGATTCTTTGAAGTGGGAAATGGAGTAATGGTAGGTAGGGTTGGTTGAAAATTAGGAAAAAGTGGCATGAGAGGTCTTGGCATGAGTTTCCCTGCTTGTATCAAACAATTTTATGCCCTTATAAATATCTCATAAGCCCTAAGCAGAGTTGTCCCACCCATAGATTAGATGATGAATTTAATGACTGAATTCAATTCTCTTAAATAATAAATAAAATAATAATTGGGTGTGGGTTTAATGATGATAGGGATCCTATCCCATGTCTTTTAGAATTTATATTTGAAATCAACCACAGATTCTTGGGATGCCCTCTTGATTGAGGTGAGTTGTTCAACAAGTGACACATGGTCACTTCTATCCTCTAAATGTTTACATAAGCACTCACCAAACTCATCCCAAGTATTGATTGAGGTAGGAACTAGAACCCTATACCATTTTAGGGATTTGGATTTCAAGGATGTGGCTAGTAGTCTCATGGTTACATTCCCTTGCATAATCTCATGTACTGAATAAAGGTTTGTAATGTTAGCTATATGATCTACATAGGTGGTGGATTTTTCTCCTATAAAGTATGGTAAACTCTTCAAAGAGGCAACATGGATATCATCATGTTGTTGAAGGTTAAGAGGGATTCCACCACCTATTGCATTATGGACCTTGCCATTTGTATAGTGGGGGTTACAATGATTAAAACAATAGGATGAGCATGAGATGAATATTTCTTTTGGGGATAAGGACTTGTCTTATTAAATCTTTCCCTTTTATATGAAATAGAAGGTATCTCAATGAATTTAAAGGGAGTAACTTTACTATCTGACCTTTTAGTAACCTTTGGCATGATAAATGTTATTTGGATGATGCTATAAACTTTGTAACTTAGAGAATATTCATCTTCTAATGATGGTGGATGCCTCTTTCTAATAAAAGTAATTCTCAACTCTAGACTTTATCTATGCCAAAGAGAATGTGTCCCATCGGGTGTGTCATAAAATTTTGTAGACTTAGATTGCACCCTACCTGAGCAAAGGATTGTTCAGGTGCTATACTCAAATCTAGTCCAACATGGGAATGACCCTAGGTTATGGGTCACCTAATCATGGGTCAGACCTCTAGGATTTCTAATGAGGATAGATCCTTTGATATGATAATATAGTTCTTTTCCTAAACCTATACTTATACGAAGGAAAAGGGAAAGGGAGGAAAGCTAAAAGGAACAAAACCTAGTCCAAATGGTGATGCACCAAATTTTCAATGATCCACTCTCATCTTAGACCCTTTTATGACTACTAATGATTCCAATTAGGACAAAAACTAATCATATTCTATGAAAAGGTTTCAAACATGAGTATTTTGTATGAATGCTAAAAATAGATCTATAACTTGAAGGATAGAAAGAGATAGGTTTAAGTAAAACATTATGGACTCATGTTAATTCAAGGGAAACCTCATTAGCCAACACTTCACACAACCTGCAAGAAACCAATAGACTTGAATTAAGGTACATGAAAGACATACAGATGATGAATAAGAAACATACACTCTATAAATCAAACTTTAATAAAGTACACTTATCATTTAAATAAATTATGAGATATCTTATATTTCTTCAAAAGAGTTTTTACAAAGTGATTTTGGTAGAGATTTGTTATATCAAGCCAAGGGATCCAAATCAAGAGCTCCAAGCTTAAATTTATTGTAGAATGAGATGAGATAGAGGGGGAATGAAAATATAGCCCTTAATAAATGTGACCCAACCTCCTTTTATAAATTAGAATCAATCTAAGGATGCTAAGTCATAATCCATAAAAAATGAACAAGTCCCCAAAGACCTTGAAACACTAAAATCCCCACTATCTTCCTCAATCATGCTTAATGTTCTTCATGCTATCAGGTAGTTACTTGGGCTCACTCCTTAATGTTATTTCTAACATTACTTATGAAGTCAACATTCTACCATTACTTTTAAATCCTAAATATATATCCATTATGGATGAAAACCAATCACCCTATTGGTTTTCATATAGTCATGATTGCAAATAAAGATCCATAGGCTAGGGTTTATTGAATCTAGACAAGACATAAATCTTACACCTATAAGTTCTTAAATTTTTTTATAGGGATTTAATAAAGTTAGATGGATTTTCAAGGTCTACTCTTGGTTATCTAGATCGTATCTGATCTTGCATTTATGTGTTTACCTGCATAGGTGGTGAAAACTCATATTCCAACATGTCTATCTTCATGATATTCTTTGAGATATTTTCTCTTAGTCTACCTTAGGTCACATTTTCTCTCCATTGAAGTCCCTTATATTTCAAATTTTAATATTGACTATCGATCTTAATTTGGGCTTCTCATGTTCACTATTTATTTACCTAGTAATTACTTTAGTCTTGACACTTGGTAAGTGTGCATTTATCACCTAGATACATTGAGTCTTTGAACTCTCACTCACTGTTGATTATATTATGTAAAAATGGACATGAGCCATAGATCTTATACTAGTTTTAAATTATTGAAATACTTGTCACCCATGCATTTGTATTTGAGATTCACTGACCTTTGAACCCATTGCTTGTTATTAGATCTAATTTGTATGATGGATCACATACCATTGATAAGCTTAGACCCACTAGATTTGTCTATCATCATGCACTATTAGATATCTATTCTATTGCTTGAGATATTAACACTTTTCATTGATGCATTCATTCTTGGGTCCACTAACTCTTTATCTTGATGCTCACCATTGATTTATGAATGCATGATTGAACACATGATGTTGGATCTTTGGGACCCACTAACATCACTGATTTCTTGCTCTCTGTTGGATTTGATCTTAGCTTCTAATATTTGGACACTTTTCATCCACACATTCATCCTTGGAACATATTAATTTAAATGACTATTTTATGAGGCTCAAATTAGATGTCTGTGTGCACATCCTACTCTATTAGTTCAACTTTAAAGACCCATATCTTGAGATAGAAATCTAATCAAGATACAAAATTTGTAGAGCATGATTTAGGCATGAATAAATTCATGTCCATGTGACCTTTTATCTTGAGAGGTTTTTTAAGTTCATTTATTAAATGTGAAACCATATTGGCCTATTTGTCCCTACATGACATGCTTGTGATGGTCTAGTTCTTCTAGACTTATGCAAGGAACTGTTATCTCTTTAGAAGGCTCCAATGGACTTCTAAGACTTTTAAAAACTTGATTCATGCCCTTTTATGATTGAAATTCCATGAAAACCTATTGGTATTCTTCAATTTACAATCTTTAACTTGTCTCTAAACATACTTCTCAAAGATGAACAAATTGCACTTAAAACATACTTAAAGTGTTTCAAAAGCTTTGTAAGAAATATAAGGTCTTCTTCTCCTACTTTTGGTCCACTAATTCCATCCAAAACTTTGTTCATCTATTCAAACCATTTCTTGGGAAAAGATTCTTATGTGGGCCAAACCTAGCCAAATATAATCAAATCAAATTATCATTTATAAAAAATCCATAGATAATCAAATAAATTTGCTTAGTGAAGAGTCAAGATGTAACACTAGCATTAATTTTAACATAAATTTTGGTCATAATTCATTGATTGGAACAAATGTATATTTGGAAATTATATAAATAAAAATAATAACTTATGTTTTGAGATGATAAGGGTGTATTAACCAAATAATGAGTAATTTTTCATTTCATATTTAATAGATAGTGTCAAAAAAATGTTAAGCTTGAAAGAAAAAAAAGACAAATAGGCATCAATTAGATTCATATATTGAGATTACATGCTTAAGATAAAGTACATAAAAATATTGTATGGAAAGAAAAATAAAACTAGATGCAGATCAATTTTTCATGTCACCATTTTAGACTTAATAAAGAGGATCTAAAAACGTTAAGTTCCAAAGACCTAATTTAAACTAAATACCCCTTAATTTGAAGCCATAAATATTTTATTCTTAATATCAAGTGTTAAAAAATATTAAGAACAAAATGGTGACAACAAATTAATCACCCATTAATTTTACATATCATTGTTTCAGATTTAATTTCAATGTATCAAAAATGTGATATAAGTGTATTTATTTAGAGGCTTCAATTGTATTACTAGGAATATCTATAGTTCAAGTATTTCATAAAGATTAAATCTAGATAAATGATTAGGAATTGTAAAATATTAAATAGATTGGGTGTAAGATACTAAACTAGATTGTAGCACAAGTGAGGTAAGAGACTTATTTTAGATGAATAGATATGTGGTTCAAAATGAAATTAAATAAGGAAGGGTTTCTATGGAAACTAAACATTGTAGAAAGCTATTTCATGATGAGTATTTCTATATAGATTTTGTAGTGAATGTTTCATATATTGTATGAATTTTTTTAAAAATAATTTTCAAACACTAAATGCATTGGGTCTAACAAACTTGAAAATAATAATGTAGATATTATTTAGATCAGTAGATCTATAAAACATAATTATTTTCAATATAATTATTCATGGTATAGTTAGTGTAATAAAATTAATTATAATGTATAGATGTGATATAACTATACTTCTTTAAGGGCTTAAATTATACTTCTGAAAAAAAATAAAAAAAATAAAAAATAAAGTAAATTATATATATATATATATATATATATATATATATATATATATATATATATATATATATATATATATGGGGTATTCCTTAAAGAGTCTTTCTATATTTAATGAGTACTAAATTTAAAATTTAAAATGAATAAAGTGTAAGATATTTTTAAAATTCTTGCACATGGCTCATTTTTTAAAGTGGTCTATGGTTTCTTCATGTATGATAATATAGTTCAAACTTCTAGTGTAAATGATCTATATTTTAAATGATTAATTTTAATAATGGGTGAATTGAATTTTTAAATTAACATTCTCATATATTAAAAAAGGCTACAAAATTATTTTAAAATCTAAATGTCTTACTTTTTAAAAAATGAGCCAAAAGCTTGGAAGTCAAGGAGAACTGATGGAAAAATTTAAGGCAGCCCACCATGTTTTAAAATTCAAAAATAAAGCTCCTCTTATTCTTATTTTATCTCTTTACTCTCTTCTTCATATATATATATATATATATATATTTATTCTCGTTTGAACAGAGATGATGTCCTAGAATTCTTAATCTCTTAAGTTTTAGGATCCAGATCTGGTCCCTTATTGTTCTATTGTACATGAATATTCCAACACCTCTTTTAAAATGTTTGTGATTGTGTATAATTTTAGTTGTGTTCACTTCCCTTCATATATATTGCCATTAATATATTTGCATAAGTAGGAGATCCTCCTATTTCTATTCTAAGACATCACCACCCTTTTATGTTTATCTCTCTCTCTCTTTTTCCTTAAAGTATTTTTTTCTATAGGTAGATTAGCTTTATAGTGTGAACTAAAACTAACCATCTCTAGAGGTTCTTTGTTAAGAATAGTCCCACATTGAGCTAGGATCTTGTGTTATGTTTGATTTGTAGGCTACATTTAATTAGATAAATTTAAACATTAATAGATACCCCAAAAAAAATTATTAGAGTTAAGGTAGCAATATATTTATGGTGAGATGAGTATTTCTACATGATACATGTAGTTAATGTTTTATTTATTATGTGCACCTTTACAACATTGTTTTCAACAAATAAAGATATTGGGTGTAAATTTTTTCATGAATGATCATTGTTCCTCTTTATACACCACTTGAATTGTAATCTACCTGAAATTACTTGCTAAAGTATGGTAATGACAACAATGGTTGTTTATTATCCTTCTTATTCAGTTTTTGGAAGCTATATTCTGATTTTACACTCCATACACATAATTTTCAATCTTTGTGTATCACATCAGTAATTTTTGTGCACATCTCACTAATTTTTTTCTGAAATCAGTATAAAAACTCTCAAGATCATGAAACCTTCACACTTTGAATGTGTTCTTAGGTGAAAACCACTAAACTATATCTCGAACCTTTTTTGAATCCATATTCAAACCTTATTTAGATATAAAAAATTACAAATTAAACTAATTATTTATTCATGAATCTAATTTATTCCAATTTTACAAACAAATTTTCATCTTTCAAGTTACATTGCAACACTTGTCTCAAATACATTGAGGGTTCTTATTGTGTTTTGTTAAAAATCAATATGTCATTCAAATATACTATGAAAATCTTACCCAAAAATGGTTTCAAAACTCTATTCATGAGTCTCATGAATGTACTTAGAGTGTTACTTCTTCAAAATGGCACGAGTAACCATTCATACAATCCCTCTTACATTTTGAACAATGTATTCCACTCATCACCTTCCCTTATGTGAATATTTAGATTAGGTTGTTTACCTTAGCTCATGTTCACCTAGATGATTTATTTTTACTTTTATTTAGTTATTCCCACCCACATATGTGTCGATATTTAATTTATATTATTTTATATATTATGAGATATTACATATTTATCTCTTAGATATTATGATGATATTTTCTAGTTATTTTTGTCCTTTAGGGATAGTTATCTCTTAGCCCTAGGTTTGATATCTTAGCTTGATATCTTAGTTATGATTGATCTTCCTTACATATATATGCAAGGTGAGCTATTCATATGGAGATATAGAGGATTTATCATTGTATAATCTATTTGTGTATAATAAATTGAGACATTGTTTGAGCAATGCATCAATGGCTTTTACTGTGGTAATAGTTTGTAGATTTGACCTTGGGTGAGAATTTTCTAAACTATTTCATGGTATCAGAATAGTATTCAAAGTAACCTTTACTCAACCCAATAGCCTATCCTTGATTTATCTATACAACATTTGTAGTTTTTGTTTTTAGATTTGTGGGGCTTTGTGCACTAGTCATACTATCACTTGATGTAATTTGTTTGGGCATTACATCTTCTTTATCATGCCATATATCTTTATGGCCAGTTGAGTGTAGGTCATACATGTTTTTATGTGAAATTCATACATTATATTAGATTTTTTGGGACATATAGTTTTATAACTCTATAAAAGGGTTCATGAATAATTAAGATATACATTTTGCATTGTCAAGATTTGGGTTGTATTATTAATTTTCATAATTGTCCATAAAAAAATGTCATTGAAGATAAAAAAAATACATTGAAAATTTTGTGAAGAGCTTGTTCTTAATCTATTTTCAATATGATTTTTTTTTCTTTGGATTACCTTTGGCTTGGCACTGTGGCATTTTACATTGATGTCAAGTGACCACTTACCACAGCTACTCCATGACCCTTCCAAAGGGTTCTACTTCACATTATTTTTTGTTTTTCAATGGGTTGGCTTGGATCTAGGTTATAGAGAATAAAAATATACAAGATTCCATATATTGAACCATCCCTCCATGTTTCTCCTCTTCTCAGATCTGTTAGAAGCCATACACAAGCTGAGTTATCCTCTCCATTTGATTCTAATCCAAATAGTTATAAGGCCTACCATATTTTTATTAGATCTCACTTTGTTGTTATTAGATAGGAAGGCATCTCTACTCAGCCTTTTGGATTCATCTTTGGGCTCCACATATAATCATAGTTTATGCCAGGATTGACCAATTTTTTAGCATTTAGTTGTGTTTGTTTGAGTTTGGAAGGTTTTTTGCCTATTAAAAGGATTTAACTATCTTAGATTTGGAATTTTATGATTTTTTAGATCATGTTAAGTTTTATTTTTTTAATAACATTTTATTTAGGTGATAAAGTGTAGAACCAACAAACTTGTGTATTGCCCTTGCATGCAAGACCTTACCTAAAGCATGTAACAAGAGATTGGCTCCTGACGGGTTACGCTGCTCACTAACACATTAGTAATATACTTTATTTTATTCATATTGATTAGAAATTACATATAAAAAGAAATATATGACTGTAAACCTTGACTCATTAATCATAACAACCAAGAACACGAAGATAAATGCCATAAAGTTCAAAGGGTTATTTATGCAAACCTATATAATACATATTTTATAAATCACATAATGAATTATAAGCCATAAATTGGTTAATGTAACCCATCTTTAATGCTCAACTATCAATTATCTAAAACACAACACCTAAACTAATTTTAATATCCGTAAGTCTATATTATATAATCACTATATGTTATTCATTATTAGTCACCTTACATGATTCCACATAGGGGTATTGATAATTTTTTTTCCTTGACCAAGTAATTACATAGTAAATTAAAAATAGGTGATTGGAATATGATCTCTTAGTATACTAAGAGTTTGGAAGTCTTTCACTTGTATATTCCTAAGAACCAAGGCCTTTTCACCCCCTATATTCTTGTTTGATGCTATATCCTTACTAACAAATGTCCTCCTTTTTATGGGTAGATGTGAAACTTGTGATGATTAAATTATATATGGTCCTTGAGAATTTCTATTTAACCATATCTCATTTCCCTCACACTCCCCAAGTTTTTCACTATTATTTTGAGTCATATGCTCTTGGGTTCTTCATAGTTATGTTCTATCTTTGACTAGGTCTTCTTGTACTAATAACTTCCATGTATTTTTCCTCTCACATCTCACTGGTTTTACACCTTGGTATTACTACTCCATGATAGTTCTACACCATGGTCTTCCTATGCCATTTTATTCTCATGCCATGATAGTTATGCACCAAATATCCAAAACACTTAGTCAAAATTTAGGGTCCAACATCACCACAAACTACACACTTAGTCTATCCCAAACTAAGTCTCAATCTCATCCTCAACCAAAAACTTAAGCCCAATTTTTTTAATCTACTTACTAACACCATCCCAATGTGACAAGGTGTCAAACAACTTAGATGTTATCTCTTCTATTGCTGCCTTTAACTTTCCATCTCCTCAAGTTGGTTGGGACATGCATTGGCCTTATTAACCAATTGATTGAGGGATGTACTAGAATCTTTCTAAACCTCTTCAAGTGTAGTGACCTCAATGATAACTTATCCTAGGAGAGGTAAAAAATTTGAATTAAGTTACTATCAATGTGCATTTATTATTTCCTCTAAAGTTTCAACATCTTTAAATGCCTTTGCATGCTTAGTGTGGTCATTTATTAAAAGGACAACATCTACCAACTATTGCCATTGAGACTCTTATGTGTTGATTTGAGCCTTTAAAATTTTATTAGGTCATGCAAGTTTTTCAAAAATCCTATTCAAGATGGGGATCACTTCCCCAACTCTTTCAAGGGTGTATTTATAGACTTTAATGGCCTAAGTAAATTGTTCAGCTTCCCATAATGCTTCATTTATTGATGTGGGTTGTTCTTTGCAATGTTTTAACAAGAGAGTTACAAGGGTCTCCAATTTATCCATAGCTTCTCCATGTAAATGTATTCCTTATGCCAATGTTGGTTTTTGGCCCAAAATAGATTTACATAAATTTAAAGTTTTTACTTTGGCCTCTATGGCTTATTTCATTTATTACTTTAGTGAGGTCACTTATTTTTCAAGTGACTTTCGAGCGGTAACTTATTTCATATACATTGCCACTACTTAGACATGTTTCTTCTCTACATTGTGTGCATCAAAATATAAAAGTATATTCTACTACATGACTTCAAAGGCCATTTTAAAAAATGTAGTGCTAGCTTGTAGAGGAGACATATTCTAGGGATCAACCCAAAGTGGAGTTGGCATTAGTAGTGCTTGAGAATCTAGCATGAAACTATCTAGAGGAATCTAAAAGTGGGGCTCTTCATTGTACATGTCCAAAATAAAGGACACTTATCACCTGGTATCAATGGTTATATCTTAAGAAGAGAAATGGGGCCATAATAGATCATCTTATCCAAGATGCCTATCTGGTATTGAACATGTAAGTTAATGGATGCATTAATCAAATGTGGTTGAACTTTAGAAATGGTTGGCTCCTTTCCTTTATTAAGGTCACACTCAAAGATTTTGACTTCTATATCTATAACTAAAGAAGTGATACCAATTCCTATTTTACTTATCTGTTGAGAATCAAAACCATTCCCCTCTTCACCAAATATACCCCCAATGTCCAATTACGCATCATAAAAGTTGGTCTCCTCTCTTATGCTAGGGAGGACGTATTTTTTGAGTTAGATTCCTTTATTTCTTTCTTATGGCCTTTAAGTTCTTCCTCCACTGGTTTCATAGGGGGTAATGTTGTTGACACCTTAGGTTCTTTCTCTAGTGTACTTTTAAAACAACCCATAATGGTGAAATGCTTGGTGGCAATTCCCTTAGTAGAGAAGTTCTTGGTGGAGAAGATTTTTGAGGTGAAGCCTTAGGTGGAGAAGCCCATGGAGGTGAAGCTCTTGGTGGTAGCACCTACAAAGTCATTTTCCACTTAAATTTTTCTAGATGTGAACTTATGTGGCATCATGATAAACCCACTTCCTCTTCTCAAGATGTGGTACAAGTGTAATTTTTTGCCTTGCATGCTCCGTGCTTTTTGAAGATTTCTTCTTGGGACACATGTAAAATTGATTCTCAATAGTTTTTTGACCATGGTATACTTAACCTTGATGTAAATTTTATCAGTTTCATGCTTCTTGTAGTCCTTCTTTCTAGGATATACATACATCTTCTGGAGAGTGTGAATCTCTAATTCAATTTGGTCTTCTTTTAGCGTGAGAGTCTATGCATAAAAAATGTAGCTCACCAAATTAATTAAGTATTACCATGAAAGCATAAGGCAGATTTAACCATGTTGAGAGTTCTCTAGAGGGGGAAATTTTGATACAATCAAGAGAGAAATGTTGTTTCAATACAAATTGGGCTTGCTCACCAACTTAGATGGACAATTCCTTAGGAATGCACCATTTATTACCAAAGGCCTCCTTCATGTTGTCATACCATGACTTCATCTTATTATTGTATGTAAGGGTAATATGATCAAGGAACATGAATGCCATATAGCACTAAGTGGGGGACTTGTGTTCTAGTGGATATGCCTACTTCAATTCACTATAGGTGTAGTCTGGTATACCAATATCATCAAATACCATTAACAACAAAAACACCCCCATGGAAACCTATGGCTTGGTATTCAATGGGTCTTCTCAACATCCTCTATGATTTCATGGGAAAGATACATTTCCCAATTATACTTTAGGCCCTCAATCACCTAGTGGGTTATGTATAGGTGATCCAAATCCACCTCTTTCCAATGATCAATGCCACTGATATTGGTCATGATGATAAACGTGGCTACTCAGAGGCCAAGATCCTACAAGTTTTTGATGTGTATGACATGGCCTTAATTTTGATACATGAGTATCATTTCTATTTTATCTATCTCTTATGAATCTTTCAAGTCAAATTCCATGTCCATGCTATAGAATTATAGTCCTCACACCTTGCTTATTCTCTCAAGTGTAATCTTCATGATGTGCCCAAAAAAGTAGAAATAGTCCTCTTGGATGTGAGAGAGTATAAAATTTATTGCTTCCAATGGTTTTCAAAAATATTGAAGGTTGAATAATTGGAATATAATTATAGATTCCAAGGCATTGAAAATTTTAAGGTCATACACCAATTGATTTTTGGTGTTCTAGTGCTCAACGTGGTAGTCATTCTAGAATTCAACCTCATTTCCTGATTGACAGTGGTTGTAATCAAATATAGTACATGGGGGTACTTTTGATACCCAATTTTCTACACACAACCATTTCTGGGGTACTACATCTCTTCTATCATCAATGGTAGGGGTGGAAGTGCTTGTGCCTTTTTTTCCTAACACACCATCCTAGAGTCTCTACCTTTTATGTGTTACCCTTATTCTTTAAGTGTTTCTTGTCTAATCAATACTATTTCCCCCATGACAAGCGGTACTTCTTATTTTGGTATGATTGGTAATGGATCACTTTTTAAGGCCTTCTTCTTAGGATGCATCACCCTCAATGGAGCTTGAAGGTTGAGTCATGAATGGCCAACATTCTTAAATAAATACATGTTTATTATGTAGATGATTCAAATTTTCCTAATTCATCACCCTTTAATGGTGGATGTCTACCTCTACCACCTATAAATACCATTGTAATCTATCATAGGTCATGCTTTAGGGTTAGTTCATACTTGATTACTTAGTTAATATCCTTTTCAACTGCTATGCATAGGTATTTGATGCCCTAAACTTGTACTTGATCTAGAATTTCTTGGACTTAGGTCACTCTTTGACTCTATAAAAATCAAATGAAATAAAAATTAAAAGTTAAAATGAACTCTTAAGTTATTTGTATAGGCTCGAGGGGGTAACTTGAATTTACTACCCCCTTATTTTTTACCATCACTTATTGTAATTAATATGTTTGTAATGGCCACCATTACTTCTCATCATAAATGCATTTAATGATATTATCTTATCATGATGTTGGCACACTTATGATAACTATTAATCCTATCATATAAATGATCTTATCCCATGATTTTATTTAGAGTGGAAGTGAGCTATTCAATTTTTTGAATATTCAAACTATTTGGTAGGAATCTCTTATCCTAGGACTTTTTAACTCATACACGCATCCTTATAGTACTTAACATGAATACATGTATTATGTCTTACCCTAAACTAAAAGTGTTTCGTGGTCCTCCATGAAATTACAATTATAAAATAAAATAACCTTTTATAAAAGAAACTTTGTGTGCAACTAAGTAACACTTTTATTAAAAACTAGAAATCCTAAATTAATGGCATAAGCCTTATTGTTACAAAAATTATACTTTTAATTAGACAAATATGATCATAGATGACTACCATTATAATGTCTAGGAATAAATTTACCATCCAATCTTTATAAATGACATGCACAAATAGGAAAATGCTATGAATAATAGAAGGATCATCATAGTGAATACAAAGTTTCTCAGAGTGGCACACAAACTTGGAGTCGTAGAACAAGACTTTCACTCTAGGGATAAATGTCTTATACTTAATGTGTCAATCATGCCATGATTTTTGTCTATATTTATCCATATATTGACTCCAATGAGTGAGGAAATAGGCTTCATCCATCTATAATAAAGTATCCAAACATGTTTTTAATGATGACTCCTCATCTAATTGTCCAATGCATGCAATACAAAGAGATGGTACCAAGATTTCAATTGGAAGAAATTCATCTATGTCATACACTAGATTGAATGGCACGATCTTGTTAAGGAGCTTATAAGTTATTTGGTAAGCTCAAAGTACTACATACACTCTATCACCCTAGTCAGTGTAGCCAATATTACAAATATTTATAAGTGTTATGCCTAAAATTTTATTGAATTCCTCGATAGTGCCATTGGCTTAGGGATGATACCATGTTGTTTTGTGGTGGGCAATCATGAACTTAGAAAGTAAGATGTAGATAATTTCATTAAGGAAATCTGTACCATGATCACTAGTAAAAATTAATGGCTAGCTAAAAAAGGTTATGATATTTTCCCATATGAAGCATGTGGTAGTGGTGGTAGTAGTAGTAGTAGTAGTAGTAGTAGTAGTAGTAGTAGTAGTAGTAGTAGTAGTAGTAGTAGTAGTAGTAGTAGTAGTAAAATCCCTTTTTGGTATGATCTCAACCTAAAACATGAGATAATTAGTTGCTATAATGATATAATGGGACATTGTATGTCATCTAGCTAGATTGATGGGTCCAAAAAAATCAATGACCCATTTTTCAAATGGTTATTGAGATAGAATAGGATATAATGGCATGACATAGTGGTAATTTGGTTTTCTAATGGATTAAAAAATATCAAATTGCCTAACATGTAGTTTGACACTTTGAAAAAGGGTAGGCCACCATAGTTTAGCTAGTAGTACATTACATGCAATAGCTTCACCAGCATAATGTCCACCAATAATGCCTTCATGAACTTTCTAGAGTACTTTGGAATGCTCATGTTTCATGACATAGTGTCAAAGACCTTCATCTCATCCAAGATTATAGAGGTCCTCTCTAATGAGTTTAAATGGTGCAACATAGATGGTGAGTTTCTTTTTAGTTTGTGGAATCAGATAATCTGGCACTGAGCTAGTAGTTAAGAAAGATACAATATATTTCAACTCTTTAGGAACATGATAAAAACAAAATAGTTATACATTAGGTAGGTCATATTCAATGTCATATGATGGTTCTATAGAATCAATTCAATAAAGATGGTCAGGACCACAATTAGTTTTTCTTAGTTTGACCATGATAGAGAAATGAAATTCTTGAAACAATAATATCTAGTGATAGATTCATCGATGAAATATAAGTTTATTTAATAGATATTTTAAAGCTTTATGGTATATATAGAATACAAAAGGAGTTACCAATAGGTATTGTCAATTTTTTTCAAAGCATAAACCATTGAAAGTGCTTCATGCTCTATGATGGTGTAATTCCACTCAGTTGGAGTAATTTTTTTGCTAGAAAAATAGATAGGGTGATCAAGGTGACCTTCACCCAGTTGTGCAAGGACTCCACTAATGGAAATTATAGAGGCATCAACATGGAAATGGAATGGTTTTATCTAATCAAGGAACTAGAGAATTAGATTAGTGACCAGTTTGTCTTTTAAGGCCTCAAAGGATTCTTGAAAACAATGGATCTAGATAAAGTGTTCATTATGTTTCAAGAGTTCCTCCAAAGGTGTGATAATATTTACATACCCTCAGATGAATTTTGGATAATACCAAGTATGTCCTATAAAGGTGAAAACTATGTACTGAGTCATTGGTGATGGTAGAAAAAAAATGACAACTACCTTTGTAGGGTCTACCAAAAATCCATCTTTGTAGATGATATGACCAAAAATAACACCAAACGGTGTAGCAAAAAGGCACTTTTTTAGATCTAATGATATTTGAAGTACTCAAAAACACTCAAGCATGAGTCATAAATTACATCAATGGTCATTTTCCAAGCCATAAACTATCCAATAATCCAAGTAAAATTAAATAAATTTATAGATGAAGTCTTTAAAGGCCTTAATGACTATATGAAAAAAATACAATAGGTGCATTTTTCAACCCAAAAGGCATGATGGTATATGCGAAGGATCCCCATTCAATAGAAAATGAAGATTAGGTTGATCCTCCTCAGTGATATTGACCTAATGATACCTAGATAATCCATCTGTGAAAGTGTAAATTTCACACCCAATGATGCCTTCAAGTATCTATTCTATAAATGGCATTGGGAAAGGATCAGTAATGTAAGATGCATTAAGTATGTAGTAATCAATGTAAATCCTAATGTACCCATAATTTTAATACTTATGACCATGGGATTGACTCAATTAGACTCATGAATTGGAGTTATTACTCCAATGTGCAACATACTATCAATTTCTTCCTTCATGCATGCACATAAATTTGGATTCATCCTACATGGCCATTTCCTGACTAGTTAAGCATCGTCAACTAGTTTAATATGAATTTTTCCTAGTGTTGGATGAACACCATTCATCTCACTATAACTTATTGGAAAGACATCTTGGTTTCTCTTAAAAACTCAAATATTTATGAAACCTCTATGTTAGTCTAGTAGTTACCCATAGTAATTATTTTTGGTTCTTCCTCTATGTTGATGTTACACTGGATAGTTTGAAGAGGTTCTAAATATGGGTGGTCTATATCAAGACTATTATCACAAAAAAATTAGGCACCATAGCTTGTAGGGATATCTAAATGATTTTTCAATGGATCATGTGAGTCGTACCCTTCACCTTTATCAACTTGACTAGTTTTTGCTTCCTTAGGCATATCTCTTCATGACATTCTTGATCAAGGATAGGGTCTAGCATGGGGATGGGTTTTTTAAATGGATAATTAAAGAGAGCTAAACCTTCTTCTAGGACATCATGTATACATTTAAGATGATCTTCAATGAGACTAGGGTTACTAATAATTTCTTCATGCATAGATTCTAGTGTGAGGTAAAAATCCATTCTTAGAGATGAGTAAGATATTAATGAGTTCATGCTCTCATTCAAAAGATGCCAAAATGGGTACCCATATGTTGTTATTCATGAACATACCATTATCTAGCCCAAGTTTGTAAGGTTATGTCAAAATCATGTACCCATAGGTACTCTGGCAAGAAATACTCTTCAACCCTCCACATGGATTTATAAGATTCTATGTATGGTTCTAGTGCTTGTATTTTACTATAGTTCATTGTACCCTAGAATTTGTTATCATGATGAAAATGGAGATGAAAATTAGATCATACTTTATCCTAATTGAGAATTCAATCATTATGGGTTCACCACCACCTTAAAGTTATGTCATCAAAAAGATGAACCAATGAATGCATACAATCATTGTTAGAGTTATAGAAATCTTTAATTTATTTGATGAAGTCATAAAATTCCATTTTTCCATGAAACCAAGGAGTTTCATAAATTATTTATAATAGTGCATCCATAACTGGTCCTCTCATGATTTATCTGATAATAAGGTTAAAAAATCTATGGCATTTATGATACTAGCACAAAATGTTATCACAATTACCAATGACACCACACGCTCTTCTGTGAGGTCATAGTCACTGTGTGCATAATAATTAAAAGCATTAATTATAGTATGAGAAAGAGACTAAGTTTCCATCCATGAGAGAATGCTATCAAGAGTAGGATAATTATTCTCACCATCTCTAGCTTTGATGTTGTATACGTGGTTAATATATTCTTTCATATTAACAGGTTCTACATATGGGGTCCCATGTGTTGGATCTAATGCAATAACAATACCTTGGCCAGTATTCTCAAAACTAATGTAGAACTTTTTAAATCTTAAGTCTACATTATTTACATAGCACCAATGTCACCGCAATAGAGCTAGAGAATCATTTACTTTAGCTAACTTTAGAACCTCAAAATCAGCTTTGAAAGAAACTCTAAAGATATGGACCATTGTATTCTTAAGGATGCCAATAGGTAGAGCTTGAGTTTTATTAGCCATAAAAAAATATGTGCAGTTATAGTTGTATTTTTGGACTAGAAATTTTGTGCCAAGCATACTTTATAAGGACATTAACCTCAGTGCCAATGTTAACCAAGATATCTTGAATCACTCAACCATCGATAGTAGCATTCACTAGTATTTCCTTATCCTTTTGAGGGCTAGGAGGAATAGGAGTATTTTATTATTGAGCATAATTTAATCGATGATCTTAAGTTGGATAAAGTAATTGAGGTTGATCATCAATTAGTTTTTATACATAATTTTTAATCTAATTACTCAGTTGTGGGATAATGTCTTCATCTAACATATGCTTATAACTCTCTTGGAAATCATCTTGTGCCACATTTCAAGGTTCTATGGCCTTATGTAGATCAACACATTATGTTGCTTCTTATTCTTTAAAAAAGTAAACTTATCCTTATAGTTCTTATAACAATGTCATAGTATCTTAGAGTACATCCTTTTTTTTGGGGCATCAAGATACTTCTTTGCACGAGGCTCTTCACACTATATTTTATCAATAGGAGGAATAGTTGTAGACTAAGATTTTCCATCGCTATGTGTAGTGATGTTAACCTATTGAGCTATTAGGGTGATAGAGCATGGCCACCAATGAGGTTTTTCAATGTGAATCATACTATCACCTTTTTCATTTCTCTCTATAGTGATGGTCATGTATAGGTCAAGACATTCTTCTAACTGATGCTCTTTTTTACAAAAAGCACATGTTGGGTAGACTGAATAATCTCACTAATAGTGATTTAGAGATCCACACTTAAAGCATGTTTTTGGTGTAAAATGTTCACCTCCTCATCCTCATTTGTGGCCTCATCCATGATATTCACCCAATTTAATAGTTTTGATAATATTGGAGTCTTATTCCTAATTCAGTTAAGGGTCTAAGTAAATTAAATTAGTAAATAATATTGCAATAATCAAGCCACTAATTTGTATAATTTAAACCTTTCTAAAAATAGTAATAAATGAAGAGAAATATAAGTTATCTTAAAATAAACTGAGATGATTGAGACAAAAGTTGATATTGATTGTGCAATACTAAGACACTATCATAAATTAGGATCTAGATTTTTTTGATGAAAGGATAGGAGTTCCGAAAATAGGACACTTTAGGGTCTAATGCTATAGTCCAAGTATTGTCTCTATTATCCAAATTGGTCACATAGATCCAAGTTTTTTGGGTTTTATTTTTTGTCTCTATATTAGTCTGCTTATGAAATTTCAAGTTTTGAATATCAATCAAGCTCCTTGTATTGCTTATTTAATCTCTAATCCTAGGTCTTTCTTGTGCTTTAACTTGAATGAAAACTTGGAAAAAGAGGGGGAGTTAGTGTATGTAAGATGCACTGAATGTTTATCCACACCCCTTGTGTGGGAACATTACCTACATAACAATATTCTGAAGAGGGATCAAGCCATATGCAGTTCTCCCACTTGATGTGATTTGTGTAATAGTGTATTGAAGATGCAAAAATGATAAACTAGGTGTGCTTTAGGTGGCTAGGGACTAGTGTGAGGGTTTGAATGAGATTTTGGTTGTATTGGCTAGATGTACCTAGAGAATAGGGAAAATTACATTAGTGGTCTTTCTTGTATTCTTGATTGCTTTTGAAAATAATTGCCAACCCTTCTAAATGAACTTTGAATGGGATTTGATAGAGATCTATTGGTCATGGGTTAAATGTAATCATGTTAGGCCAACATAATTAAGAAGAAGAATCAAGTAAAATTGGTCACCTGGGCTCAAAATGTGATTGAATAGGAGCATTGAAGAGGGGACACCCTAGGGTCCAGTGCTATAGTCCAACTTAGGTGCTATTTTATTAAGGGTACAAGACCTGGGGGGATGGAATAAGCATGGGAAAATGGTCCTAACTAAGCTATAATGAGGTCTTGAAAGCTTATGAATAATTGAGAATCAATGAAAAGATGCCTAGAAGGGTCATGACAACATGCAAGATGGACCTATGGATTGGGTGTCATAAACCACACTCAAACTACCAAATTCAAATTTTTATATGACTACATTTGCCCCCATTTATTATATTGATGTAATAAATTAAAATACTAGGATAAAGGAAAACTAGAAAGCATTCCTGAACTTACATGTAAGGGTGAAGCCCATGAAGCTGTGTGTAGAGAGAGCACGTTGTGAAGTGTAAATATGTAAGAGAAAAATAAAGATTAGATTAGTTCTTACTAGATATGCTATATCTAAAATAAGAATGTATAAAGGTAAGTAAAAGAGAGAGGAAGAGAAAGTAATGAATACACCTCATTAGGTACACAAACTAATACAAAACCTATTGTGATGTTGAGTGATGTTGGATGTGTTAGATATGATAGGTATGTGCTGTACCAAAAGTAATATTTTGAATGGAGTTGAGTGCTCAATTCCCTTTGAGTGGCTCAAGAATGTAAAAGCTTGCCCTTTGGCTCCATCATCACCCACTAAGTGAAGCTATATGATCATGCATATCCTAATCAATGTTTGGATTATGTGTCCAATCCCTCTGAGTAGGTGGCTTAAGAATATAAAGGCTAGCTAGTCCTTTGGCTCCATCATTTCCTTATGAAGTAAAGCTATAAAATGATACTAGTATGAATATGTGTCATATGATATGGCTCCTAAATCCCATGAATGATCTATAATTTGATAATGTGGCATAGATAGTCGAATGTGTGCTAAAAACTAAGCCACTCTTGGCCAACTTAGAAAAATGATAGATATTAGGCTTATATAACATCCATTCCAAAATTGGGCCATAAGATTATGTGGAAGCCACTCAAAAATGATGTTAACCACCTGTAGATTGAATAAGGCACATAACTACTGAGAATGCCTAGGTAATATGCTGAACTCAAAAATAAAAGAAGAATAATGTACCACACACATTACTCCCAATCACTGATGTCTATAACATTGATTTTGATTTAGAATTTATACCAACTTCCCTATCTGAAAATGGGAGCAAGAACCATCATGTTGTACATGATGCCCCCTACATCTATATTCTTTGAGAAAAACTATACTAAAACTACTGAATCTGAACTGGTCTGTATGTACAAAACTATAGTTAAACTTACCTTTTTGCTTATTTCTATAAAATCTAGGTTTTTTGTTATTTAGATAGGAGTGCTAGAAATAGGATACCTTAGTCTCCAACACTATTGTCCTTTGTTAAAACTGAAGACTGTTCTAGAATCATCACTATTTTTTTGGTCTATTTTACCTAATTTGACTTCTAATTGATATTCTGAGTGTTCTAGAAACTAATTTTTTGACCATTAGGAGATGTAATATCTATGACAAAACCTCTATTTATTACCTTCTCTTTTGAGGGTAGGAATGAAGACCCTGTAATGACTTCCCTTAGAAGAAAGATTCTTACAAGTGTGTTATGCTACGAAATACATGACATAGCAATGATAATCAAAATGATGTCTCAAGATATAACATGGTTTACATTTGAGATTGTTAGATCAAATAGGGGTATGCTTAGATAGATATAATAATGTAATAACATGTGAAATGTACTAAATTAAAACTAAAAGTATTAGTTGTTAGTTTTTAGTTATTAGTTGTCATGGAGGGATTGAACATGATGTCCATCATGGCATCTAAGAAAACAAGGAAATGTATGATGTAGATCATAGAATTACAAACAATTGAAAATCAATCAAGCAATAAGCACACAAGGAAAGAATCAAGAATGATACAAGAGTGGCCAAGGGGCCAAGCAAACAAGGGACATGGGCACATTTCACTCAAATTAGAAAGTAGACATGCAAAGCATGTTGAAATTTCACATACACATACAAGTGAAAACAAGAAAGGTTAGCATGAAAGCCATAATCACATTTATGATTATAGACAAAGGACATTAGTAAATTTCCTAAGGCAAACACAAGAATAAAAGAAAAGGACATTGAAAAATGTCCTAAGACACCTACAGGATAAAAAATAGGAACTGAGAAATGCAATCACATCTAGCTATGCAAATCAAGAAAGGAAGGCATGCAAATATTGGAAATATAATCACATCTAACTAATCAAAGCAAGAAATGAAAGTATACAAGACATAGAGTACAAGATTAGGTATATGCTAATAAATACATAAGTGCTATATAATAGTGAATGTCGATAGAGTAATATTTGTAAGCTAGTAAGTAATGTACATCAACATGATAACTAGAGTGTGTGGTATAGGAATGACATAACCTGGATGGTGTAGTCATGTAGAAAATGCCCCCAAGGGCTAGATATATTGATGTATGTCTTGAATGTAGAAGTAGGATTCCCCATCAATGGGTAGAGTAAAGCAATCAAGGGTCTAGATGTCACTACACACACTCAAAGAAGATCAAGTGAAGCATGGTAATGTCGATAAATTGATAAACAATGGCATATAACAACAAATGTAAGTCTAACATGGTAGTAGAAATGTAAAGCATGGATGATGCATACAATTGAAATGTTTTTATGTTTTTGAATTATTTCAATGTTTTTGTATTTTGAAATGTTATATTATATTTGGTATTTGACATTTTTGAATGTTTTTGATCTTTTGACATATTTGAATGTTTTTGATATTTTTGATATTTTGAGCTATGTATAATCAATCATGAGAAGACTATGTATAAGAAATTGAAAAGAAGATATGTGAAGTAAGATTAAGAAGAAACGATACTAACCGATGAGTCTCATGAGAGACTCCCTATCATGGTGTCCTATATCAAGGAGAGGGATCGTACATGATCATGAAACATGATGGAAGGATTGAGATTATGGCTCTAAAAGCTATGTATGTTGTAAATGTTTTGAAATATTTGTAGTGAAAATTACCTATGGGGTCCCCTTGTAACTTTGAGAAGTGGATGAAACTATAGGGTTCTTAGGGACCCATCTAGTAGTAGGGGAAACTTCCTAAATATGTGCTATATGTGTAGAGGCATGAGACCTTAATGTTACTACCCTGGGTGTGAACACTATAGTTGAAAGTTGTCTAGAATTAAAATATTATGGTTTCTTTAAAAGAGGCCTTTGTTGAATTGTATGAACTATCTATGCTTGTGAGGAAGACCTTAAATATGTATAAATATGAAATGGAGGTAGAACTAAAAATGGTGGAGAAACTTAAACTGATGGCTTAGCTGAACTTGTTGACTACAAAGTAGTAGATGGATCTAAATTGGGGAGTGGTAACTTATAAGAAACTCCACCAATTATAACAACCTAATTAGTGTGAATGGATTTCACACATCTATGAACTATAGAAGGTACTATTAGAAGTTTATAAATCCATGGTTGACCAAGTAACATATCAAAAACTCTTGAACTAGGAACAATAGTAAATGGTGTGGCCACATGTGTTGGACCAACCTATAGAGGAATTATAATCTCATATAATGAAATCTATATGTGCCCACTGAATCCACTAATAACTATGTCTATTGGGGTAATATCCTACTCTAAATACCCCAAATGATACAATAATGTTAGTGTACATGTTCATGCGAGATCCATTATTTATGAGAATGCTATGAATAAGATGATTATGAATGTAAGCTATGATAAAGAGTGCATGATAATATGAATCACCTTAATGATCTCCTACTTTGAGAAGGAGATCAAAGGTCTAGCTGGAACTTTAGAATTATACACACCAATCATGTTACTCAAAGGATGTGACTCAACTGAAGGTGCCTGTAGACACCTAAAAAGTGTCTACCCCTTGGTCCTTTCTCCCTCCTAGTCCCCCTTGGTCCCTAACCCACCTAAGTCTTATTAATTGGAAATAAACATCTATTTTCAATTAAATAAGGCCCCTTTTTCCCTCTCCTTGCCACCTCGCCACCCTAGGATACCCTCCTTGGATCCCCTTTATTCCCCACATGGCCATTTAATGCCTTAGTCTCCCATTCCAACCTCTCCTCTCGTCCATTTAACCCCGTCGACCGTTTCATCCTGGCATTCATTTGACCCGGCCGTTGGGAAACGGATGAAAGGCTATTTTTAGCCTTTCTCCGGCCTTTCAGCCGCCGACGTCGGTCAGCCCTCGGCCGACGTCGGTGATATTACCGGCGTTGGCAGCCTTCTTAACGTTCTTCTGCACCGTTCCTTCTTTCTCTGGTTCCGTTTTGGCTTTTCTCCCCTTCTCTTCGCATCTCTGCGTTTTCTCTTTGGCATCCCGACCCCTGAACCTTCGTATCAGACCCTTGTATCAGTCCTGCACTTGACCTCTCTCCCTCAGGTACACAACAATCTTCTGCAGGTGAACAACAGGGAATCTTCATCAGCAACAGGGTTCACATCCGGCAACACCAGCAACAACATCAACACCTTCTTCAGCAGGGCACAAGTAAGTACTCTGTTTATTTGGTTTATGCTTTCTAGTTATCATGTTTTTAAGCTAGATTCAGCTCTTCTTCCCCTCAGTCTTGACTATCACACAGACCCGTATTCCCATCTCTTTGATTATCCTCCTCTGTCCCTCTCTGTCCATTTGACTCCCCTGTATCTCTGCCTAAGACCATCCTCAGACCCGTCCATCAGACTCAGATCCGTCCACAAACCCGTCCACAGACCAGACCCGGACTATCTACAGACCAGAACCTGACCAGACCCGTCTACAGGCCACAACCCCGACCGACATCGGTCATTACCCCCACCGACGTCGGCAGACTAACCGACGTCGGCAGACCCGACAACCGACGCCGGTAGGACCACCGACGCCGGCGACTGTGACCAGTTTGACAACTTCTTCTAGGTAAGCTTTTGCTTCCTTTTCTCTTTCAATTTACTATTTATTTCAGTCCTTTTTAGCATTCTGTCTTTTTATCAGACTTATCTTTATCAAAACAGTGGGTTGACCTCCCTTAAGGAAGTTTCTATACTTCTGGGAACAGGCTTTTGCTTGGCAACCCACCATCTATCTATCTAACGTTCTTCTTGTCCAAGTTTCTTTCTTCTTTGCAGGTGTCATTCCTCCACAGCCAAAGAGGAGTGCTCACGAACGTCTAGATTTACGGTGCACAATCTTATCTCCAGGTACTTCCAAGCCTTGTCCTTTACTTTCTTCTAGTTTCTTTCTTTATAGTCTGAAAAGCAAATTTGAGGTAGAAACATTCTGGCACGCCCGGTGGGACCCTAGGTTCCTCCTGGGTTCCTTTTTCTTTTTCATTCATTTAGGTGCATTTAGGCTCCTTTCTTCTTGTCTCTTTCTTCTATTCCAAATGACACTATAAGCGGGTCTAAAACGAACCTTTCTTCCTTGCATTCTAGACTAGTCTAAATATCATACTCTCATCCCTTTCTCCATCTTGTCTTCATAACAATATCACATTTCGACTTGGGCTTAAAACATATTGCACTTTCATCTCTGCTTGTGCTTGCATTAGTCCACATCTAGTAACTTAGGCGCATATTGAATAAACCGTAGACACTTTATGTTACACTACCGAATCACATGCACAAAACAAACATATAACATACCTGAGACAAGGCCCGACTGGGATTTCATCACCCAGCGGATACCTTACCCGTCCCGGTGACCCCACTTGGATTTCATCACCAAGGGGGAAGCCCACTCCGTTCTCTGGCGGAGTCTAAACTCTAGGCGAGGTATATCTTGGCTAAGCGAGACCAGCTAACCACTTGAATCGTGAAGTGAGGGGAGCTTGCTCCTTAGCACCAGGCCACGTACCAGACCCTAAAATAGATCTTTGAGCACCTAAAACAACACCTGAAACCATCTTTAGACCGCCTTCTTCTAGGACCCATTTTTTTTAACCAATCTCCCCAAACATTCATCTAAGGCATAAGCCACAAGTTTCTAAGGTTAATTCCTAGGATTTATCGCTTAGGCTTGTCTGTCTTTCTCTGTTTTCCTCTTCTCATCTGTCTGTTTGAGTGTGTGAGGATGCTTTCTTCTTTGTTTTTCCAAGAACCTTTTGGTTCTCTGGAAAACACAGTCACCGACATCGGTTCTTCCATCGACGTCGGCTTCTCCTGTCACCGGCATCGGTTCTGAAACCGACATCGGCCTTCCCTGTTACCGGCATCGGTTATCTGACCGACGTCGGCCACCTTTATTACCGACATCGGTTTTTAAACCGACGTCGGTCTCTGTCACTGTCCTTTTTCTTCAAAAACAGCAACCTGAAATCTGTCCATTCTCTGTCAAGACCACATTCTGGTTTTTTGAGGCTGTAAAAACACAGTTTCTGGAACCAGGCCTCTCTTCTTAACCTCTTTAGCCAACAACCGCTTTCGTCTATCCTCATCCCTAACCAAGTCCTATCATGGAGTTCCACTCGGAGACTGAAAGAACTCCTACAGGACCGACCCCGACCCCGACCCCGACTCAAATTCCCATCATCACTGAAGGGGACCAGGATTTTGCAAGATTCCTAGACCTCAACACCGCAGCCCTTCAAAACTATCTCGCAAGAAACCCAACGCGAGACCTTTCGGGTGACATGGCGACGACATCCACACCATTCGCCACCCAACCCTTTTCGACTCAGCCTTTCGCCTCGACCATTAACCCAACCATGGCCAATACGCAAAGTTTGGCCTCCCCGCCTATTTTTAGACCAACCTCCATCGGGGTTCCATTACCCCCTCAACCGCCTCCAATTCAACCAAGTTCTACATCATATCAGAACTTGATTGCCTCGACCCCTCACACTCTTGCGCCCACAAATGTAGGCGTGCCAACCTCTCTTTCTACCAGTGCCGCCATTCAACCACCTTTGGCGGTGCCCAGTCAACCTATACCTTCGACCTTCATAACGCAACCACCTTTAGCCTCCACTTCTGCCCCTGCGACTAGTCATCCGTACGTTGTACAACTGACTATGTCGCACGCCTCCTCTAGCCTCTTCCAAGCGCCTTACAACTTAGGGGGCGCTCAACCCGTCAATCCATCAGCAGATCTTATCAAGATGCTGATGGATAAAATGTCCAGTCTCGAAGCCTCTATTTCCGGTTCAAGCAATACTTTGTCATATGACCAAATTTGCAACGAGCCTATCCATCCTTCTGTCCCTATTCGACCATATCCTAACCATTGGGAGCTTCCTAAATTCACTCGCTTTCAGAGTAAGGAAGACCCTCAACAACATCTGCGGGCATTTAGACATGCCTGTTATCTCATTTCCCATGACGATGCGTTGCTTTTACGCACGTTCCCTATGTCCCTTTCTGGCCCAGCCCTTGACTGGTATAGTTCTCTTGCCAGACACTCTATATTTTCATTCATCTAACTCGCCCAACTATTTATTGACCATTTCTCAATCAACATTACCAAACAAGTCTCAATCACAGACCTTTACTCCATCAGGCAATTTGACGACGAATCTGTAGTCGATTTTGTCGCTCGTTGGAGAGGTCTGATCAACCAGCTCTCCTTCTCTTTGCCTCAACCCGAGCTCATTGAGCTCTTTTCTCGAGCATGTGCTAGACACATCTCTTCTACCTTGCGGATCCAGACATTCCGCACTTTTGACGAAGCTTTCATCATGGCTCGAAAGCTCGAACTCCGCGCCCTTGAAGAAGATAAGGTCAAATTGCGTCATACCAACGCTAAAACCAATGGCCATTCTTATTCCAGACCTTCTTCTTCTGCCAATTCCGAATCTAAAGGAGTGGCCAATACTGTGGTCGTTAGATCACCATCCTCGACAACAACTAACTACTCTCAACCTTCGACATCTTCCAGCATCACCAAACAATTCCAACAACGGTATATTCAGCGTTCTTACACTCCACTTGGAGAACCATACGCTTCCGTTCTGGAAAAACTTCTCAAGCAGGGGGTCCTCAATCTCCCTCCAATCCGACCACCTCAATTTGACCTTTCAAAAGCCCTCCCTACATGGTATAGGGAGGCCGACTTCTGTCCCTTTCATCGCGTCCAAGGCCATGACATCGACAACTGCCGAACCTTCAAGAACATCGTCCAAGACATGATCGACAAGGGGGATCTTATTTTAGATAACCCGAACGCCCCTCCCAACCAACACATCGACATTTTCAAACAACCATTTCCGAATCATCCGCCTACTCAAAACAATGTCCAGACTTCGACCAATGACCCTCTAGACTATGACATTCACACCATTAGCACTATCTTGCCTCTTGCCCTTGACCAACCTCTTCCATTAAAGGATGAGGAACCTTCTTCTCCTACTAGTCCTCCATCTACCTCTCTTGTGTTGGAGGACCCTTTGACCACATCAGCGCCATCAAGCCCATCTCCATCCGAAGACCCTACCTTGCCTACTCCTCAACTACAAGTGGAAGGCACGATCATCCACGCCCTCTGCCCACTTGAGGAGCCGCCCTCTTTTATTTCTTCTCCACCAAGAGAAGAACCAGTCTCTTCACCCATTTCAACCGAGGAAGACCCAGTCACTGTTTCCTCTTGCCCTTTGCGTGAGATTTCTACATCTCACTCACCTTCATCCACATCCAAACCCAAACCCATATCTAACCTCACCTCGCACAACGGTGGCCCTCGACCCAAACACACAAAGACCACTAGACCACATCGGAGGATTCCTCCCCCACCTTCGTCATTACCCTCTATCTTGGGCCCGCATCCGTCCACTTTAATAGGAGTGCTTCCCACTCCCATCCTTCACAGAGGCACGTCGCCTCCATTACTCTTTCAACCCATCAGACATACATCTCATCCAAACCCTCAACCTTTGCCTCCTTCGCCTCCCAAACCAATGTCATCAACCCTCACTGCAATAAGACATCCAGACCCGTTAGCAGGTTCATATGCCTTGCTCTTACGGCACTTGTTGCAGTCCTCCCGTCTCGACCTCCCGCCTCTTAGACAATATCAATCTCTCGGACCTAAACCACCTTGGTTCAACCACACTTGCATTTGTGCGTATCATCGCACGCCTGGGCACGACACGGAGCATTGTCATGCCCTCAAGGTCGCCATTCGCCAATGTTTGGCGAATGACACCTCCCTTCTTGACCACATCATCAATAAACCTTCAACACCACCTCACTCATCAACTCACGGATCAAGGCCCTCTTGGTTCGACAACTCTACATTCTGTCTTTATCATCACACTCCGGGACATGACACTGAGCGTTGTTGCGCTCTCAAAGCTGTCATTCATCAACACCGGAAAAAGGCTTCCTTGCCCATCAAGGATCCTCTTGACCACTTCTTCAACAAAACATCAACCCCGACTCATGCCTCTCCAACCTTATCACCTAAATCGGGATCTCCACGCCAGCCTGTGGTCCCTTTGCCGCCTTTGACCCCCTTATTCGACATTAACACCGTCCATCTGACCACTAAACCTCGACCGACCTTGACCAATCCTTCAAACATTCTCCCTAGCCGCTGGGGGAGCTCATATTTCATCCAAACCTCGACCAACTCTTCAACCCAGTCTCTACCACATATCAATCACTCATCTCGACCAAGTGTCCATCGACCTAACCCCCGATTAATTATTCGACCAGTCTCAACCCAGTCCCTACCACATATCAATCAACCATACCTCTCGACCAAACATTCAACCTTTTTCAACCAACCAACGACAATGTCAATCAACTTCACGTCCATCAATCAACACCTGACCAATCTAGAAAGAGGCAAATTGGGGCATGTTTGCTCCTAATTGACTCAGACCTTAACATACTAGCATGGCCCAGGGTCTTATTAGACCCTAAACCCCTTCTTATGTCTTGCGTCTTCGACCATTCTTCTGCTAGTCGAGTACTCATCTACTTGGCACGTAACTTGAGCTCGTCCCTTGAGCAATCCTCGTCCTCTTAATCCTCATCCCTTTCAACCCTATTCCCCCTTAACAAGTCCTCTACAACCCTTTTAGGATGTAGTGATGCTTTATCCTAATAAAAGGGACGTCCTTGAGCTTCTACAGTCTTGTCCGTGACTCTCATTTCTATCAATATATCCAAGTCAAGATATCAAAACATATCCATGGTCACTAAATCAAGTCAAATTAAAAAAGACAGACTGATCCCTCGAAGGACAGCTGTACTATCATTGCTGTATTACTAGACTGATCCCTTGAAGGACAGCTAGGCCAACTTTTCAAACATTATCAAACAAAAATATAGACCACTCCCTCGAAGGATGGCTATGACTACTCTGGCAATAAACAGCAACTATTTTAGAAGCTTCCCGCATCGATCAGCTTCGCAACATGACCATTACATCAAATGACATCTCTATGCAGGCTTCCCACATCGATCAGTCTGCGCAAAAAAAAAAAAAAAAAAAAAAAAAAAAAAAACGAGTCACGGACATTGGCTTGTAGTTGTCTCAGGGTCTCCTATAAAAGGGGCAAGGTTATTCCTGCTCTTACACTGGGTTACCCTATCCTCCTCCTATCACCGGCTCAAGGGACTTCGAGCTCACTTTAATGTCAAAGTGATTCGATTACCGTTCTAACTCAACACTGGTCAACGACGTAATGCATGAACGGGGCTTTTGTTCTAACAACCCCTATCTATGCTTCCTTTTTGGTCCTTGTCAATGAAAGAGCAATTTGCCTTTCATCTTTTCTCTGCACTTTGGTCACGCTTTGGCCACGTCTCTTGTCGACTCATCCTTAAACCAAGCCAACTTCAACATTTTTCAACCCAGCCTCGACATTTTCAACATGACATCAGGCATCATCCTTGTCCATTTCGCATAGTTTCTATGGACACCAATACACATGGAAACTACCGACCAGACCCAATTTATGTTAAGCATAAACCAATACTTGCTGAAGCATAAATAGACCCTTTTATTCATTTTTAGCATACATCCATCACGACTATGGAAACTTGCTAGAGATGAAAGACCCTCGACCACTTCTACAGAGTACACCATCTATAGCATCCTTTTATCCTCATCTTATCCTCATCATTGCGACACCTGACCAATCTCATCACCGACCATTTTGACCCTCTTTGTCCGAACTACATTGGTCTGAGGCCCTAGGACAAGGGCTATGTAGGCAGCACTCAGATACCACATCTTCTGAGGTTAGCTCGACCACCCCCGTTTGTTCATCTCTATGATGGACAAACCTTCTCTTCTTTGACTCTTATCACACCCAACTTCATGACCTTTGACCAAGACCTTTGACCAAGACCAATCATCAACCTTTGACCAAGACCAATCAATCCCTCTGACCCTCCCTCCCTTTTAGGGAGAACTACATCGGCCTGAGGCCCTATCACCAGGGCTATGTAGGCAGCACTCAGTTGACATGGGGTCTTCTGGGGTTAGCTCGGCCACATCCTTTCGTCCATCCATCCTCTTGACCAATGACCATTGGCGATCTTGCGTATCTCCTTCGACCTCAACCTTCTTCCAAGCCAATGTTGCTTTGGTTGTTTTTGCGTGTGTGCTATTCCACGGCTGGTTAGCAGAATTGTCTGTAGACTTTTTTGACCACTCACAAGTATAGGATCACGAGCCAGTTGATCCCTACTACTTGTGGCTTTTTCGTGTTTCTGGGAGCACTTCCTGAGCCCTGGATACCTGGGACACGACGACCATTTGGAGCTTCAGCTTAGATTGAGTGACCCGATCAGCAGACGACTAAATGCTGGGGCCCGGTTACTTCAATTTTGGCACTCCTTGACCCTTGACCATGCGACAATTTGACCTGACCATATTGTGCAGTGGTATGCGCGCCATCATGAATTTTGCAGCATTTTCACTCACTCTTCTCTCTTTCTCATCCACTTTTCATCAAATCAGCACCCGATATCAGGTTTCCTTCTCTCGACTCCCGCTTTGAGGGGGAATACCTCATCCACTTCGGGGCAATCATCCACATCATCCCTCACCTGGGGCAACCACTCCCTGTTTTTGTCTTGCAGTTCATCTAGAACAACCAACAAGACAAAAAGGGGCAAATGTAGACACCTAAAAAGTGTCTACCCCTTGGTCCTTTCTCCCTCCTAGTCCCCCTTGGTCCCTAACCCACCTAAGTCTTATTAATTGGAAATAAACATCTATTTTCAATTAAATAAGGCCCCTTTTTCCCTCTCCTTGCCACCTCGCCACCCTAGGATACCCTCCTTGGATCCCCTTTATTCCCCACATGGCCATTTAATGCCTTAGTCTCCCATTCCAACCTCTCCTCTAGTCCATTTAACCCCGTCGACCGTTTCATCTTGGCATTCATTTGACCCAGCCGTTGGGAAATGGATGAAAGGCTATTTTTAGCCTTTCTCCGGCCTTTCAGCCACCGACGTCGGTCAGCCCTCGGCCGACGTCGGCGATATTACCGGCGTCGGCAGCCTTCTTAACATTCTTCTGCACCGTTCCTTCTTTCTCTGGTTCCGTTTTGGCTTTTCTCCCCTTCTCTTCGCATCTCTGCGTTTTCTCTTTGGCATCCCGACCCCTGAACCTTCGTATCAGACCCTTGTATCAGTCCTGCACTTGACCTCTCTCCCTCAGGTACACAGCAATCTTCTGCAGGTGAACAACAGGGAATCTTCATCAGCAACAGGGTTCACATCCGGCAACACCAGCAACAACATCAACACCTTCTTCAGCAGGGCACAAGTAAGTACTCTGTTTATTTGGTTTATGCTTTCTAGTTATCATGTTTTTAAGCTAGATTCAGCTCTTCTTCCCCTCAGTCTTGACTATCACACAGACCCGTATTCCCATCTCTTTGATTATCCTCCTCTGTCCCTCTCTGTCCATTTGACTCCCCTGTATCTCTGCCTAAGACCATCCTCAGACCCGTCCATCAGACTCAGATCCATCCACAAACCCGTCCACAGACCAGACCCGGACTATCTACAGACCAGAACCTGACCAGACCCGTCTACAGGCCACAACCCCGACCGACATCGGTCATTACCCCCACCGACGTCGGCAGACTAACCGACGTCGGCAGACCCGACAACCGACGCCGGTAGGACCACCGACGCCAGCGACTGTGACCAGTTTGACAGCTTCTTCCAGGTAAGCTTTTGCTTCCTTTTCTCTTTCAATTTACTATTTATTTCAGTCCTTTTTAGCATTCTGTCTTTTTATCAGACTTATCTTTATCAAAACAGTGGGTTGACCTCCCTTAAGGAAGTTTCTATACTTCTGGGAACAGGCTTTTGCTTGGCAACCCACCATCTATCTATCTAACGTTCTTCTTGTCCAAGTTTCTTTCTTCTTTGCAGGTGTCATTCCTCCACAGCCAAAGAGGAGTGCTCACGAACGTCTGGATTTACGGTGCGCAATCTTATCTCCAGGTACTTCCAAGCCTTGTCCTTTACTTTCTTCTAGTTTCTTTCTTTATAGTCTGAAAAGCAAATTTGAGGTAGAAACAGTGCCCTATATGTAGCTGGTGAAGGATATGTATGATATGCATGGTGAACACTTGATGTATCCCCTATCTCTTGTTTAGAATATTGTGGGAAAGGATTTGAGAAGATTTTAAAATATTTATCCTATGTTTTCTTTACCTAAGGAGGCTCAATTGAAGTACCAAGATCAATAATGTTTCCATCTATCAAGTCCTATGTCTTATGTTTCAAACTAATGCATCTATTTGTTGTGTGGCCTAGTGCCCTATGAAAATCACAAAATACATTTTGATCATATCCCTGTGGAAGAACTTTGTTGGATCAACTCTGTGAATAAGAGGGAGAGATATGATATTACATTCCAGAAGCTACTATAAAACTCTAGCTAGAGAAACTGGTAGATTGGGAAAGGTTCATCGAGAAGGTGCAAATAAAACCACGTACTAAGGGGGATCTAAAGCTACATTAATTGTTAGTTGATTTTGACTCTTTCTATCATTGACCTTTACTTTCTATGGGACTTTTTTGTTACTCTTGTTTGTTATTTTTGCTATACTTGTGTACTTAAATTTGACCATTAAAATGAGTTTGACTTCCCTTTCCTTTAGTGTATGACATATGTCAGTGAAGGAAGAGAATATTTTGAACATTATTGATTCATGCAAAGCTAGTAGAAGACTCTATTTGAAGATATCTTTTAACTCTTGATCGGCCATGGGGCTAGTCATCTTAGCCAAAATAGTCTTATATCAAAGAACATAATTTGTGAGATGCTCATTTGACCTTTGTTTATGTTGTGCAACTTAGGCATATGAAACCTTATCACCAATGTTAATGCTGAAGTGAGCTAGGAACATGTCTTCTAAATGATTTAATACATTGACTGATTGATTTAGTAGACTATAGAACCATTGTAAAGCATAATCCTTTAACTCTGTGGAAATATCTTGGTTAGTATCCAGTCATTTGGCACATAGCCCAATCATGCTACATGAAAATATCTCAAATTTGTCTTTGGATCACCCTTCCCATCATATAAAGTGAGCTTGGGTTGAACAAAACCTTGTGGCAAGGGTGTCAAAGCAATATGATGTGCCAATGATGTATGAAGTAGAGCAAAAGAATCCAAGTCTTGTGTAGGTCTAGAAGCACCTTGCTCGAGATGTATCACCTTGGATTGAATAGATTTTATCTCTTATATAAGGTCTACCACATTAGGAGACAAAGATGTACTAGCTATAGCTATGGTGGCATATATTCTAATTGGGATGCTATATGGGGTTGTTGGCACATGGTTGCCCTTGTTGTGTTATGTGAAACTAGTTGCTTTCTGGTTTGAAAAGATTGACCATTGTTCACTTTCTATTGTTTCTCTTGTAGTATTTTAAGCATGCCATCTTGAATTTCAAGGTGTTTAGTTAAAATGTCCTAGATTTCCCTCTTATCAGTTTCATCAAAACTAGTAAATTGGGCCATTATTAAGGTAGGAAAATAATTTGAAGATTGATTAAATTTTTTATAATAATTTTCAACAAGCAAAGTGCCATAGAAGCAAAGTATTGAATATAAGAGATGTAAATTCCTAAAAATATAAAACTAAAAAGTGCATAAAAAGGATACAAAGCTCACAAACATGTAAGGTGATACATCAAAAGCAATGGGACATAGTATATGTAGCTAGGGTTTTGAAAATTGATATTTGTAAAATTACTATGGAATTTTAAAATTTGACGTGAATTTTTGATTGAAATATACAGGGAAAAAATAAAAAAAAAATTGGAAAATATTGATTTGAAAGGACCTAGTGTATGCAACTAGGGTTTGTAAGAAAAATAAAAATTTGAAATTATTGTGAAATTTTAAAATTTGATGCTAATTTCTGATTTAAATATGTAGGTAAAAAATTAGAAATTTAATGGAAAATTCTTGATTTGAAAGGACCTAGTGTATTCAACTAGGGTTTGGAAAACAAATAAAAATTTGAAATTACTATAGAATTAAAAAATTTGATGCTAATTTTTTATTTAAATATTTAGGGAAAAAATCAAAAAATTAGTGGAAAATTCTTGATTTGACCTGGACCTAGTGTGTGCAACTAGGGCTTGGAAGAAAAGTATAATTTTGAAATTACTATGGAATTTTAAAATTTTGATGCTAATTTTTTATTTAAATATGCAAGTAAAAATATCATAAAATATGTCTAAAATTAGAAAAAAATTATTCCTAGGGTTTTTAGGGTTTTTGTGTATAAAAGGACCTAGTAAATTCAACTAGGGTTTTAAATAAATTATTTTAAAAATTACTAAAGAATTTTAAAATTTAACTTTGAATTTATGATTTAAATATGAAGGAAAAAAATCTAAAAATTATTTATAAAATTAGAAAGAAATTTACCCTAGGGTTTCTAGTGTTTTAATGCGTAAATGAAGTAAGTCAGGTTTACCAAATGATTTAACAATTTTGGGAATATTAGAGTCTTATTAATAATTTAATTAAGGTTCTAAGATAATTAAATTAGTATATTGAAATAATTAAGCCACAGATTTGTATAATTTAATTTTAATTTGAAACTTTCTAAAAATAGTAATAAATGAAGAGAAATATAACTTAGCTTAAACTAGATTGAGATGAATGAGATAGAAGCTGACACTGGCTATGAAATATTGGAACACTTTCAAAAATAAAGATCTAGATTTCATTCAAAAAAAGGATAGGAGCACAAAAAATAAGACACTTCAAGGTCAGGTGCTATAGTCTAGGTCCTGCTGCTATTGTCCAAACTAGTCATAAAGATCCAATTTTTTTGGGTTTTGTTCACTGTCCCTGTATTAGTCCTCTTGTGAAATTTCAAGTCTTGATTTTTGATGAATATCCTTTTAGAGATGATTTAATCTCCAAACCTAAGTCTTCCTTGAACTTGAACTTGAATGAAAACTTGGAGAAAGAGGGGGGTTTAGTGTGTGTAAGATGCACTGAATGTGTATCCACACCCCTTGTGTGGGTATGCTACCTATATACCAATAATCTAAAGAGGGATAAAGCCATATGTAGTTCTCCCACTTTATGTGTTTTGTGTAATAGTGTAATGAAGATGTAAAAATGATAAACTAGATGTGATTGAGGTGGCTAGGAATTAGTGTGAGGGTTTGAATGAGCTTGTGGCTATATTGGCTGGATATATGTAGCGAATAGGGAAAATTTCCTTAGTGCTCTTGATTGGATTCATGATTTCTTTTGAAAATAATTTCCAACACTTATAAATGAACTTTTAATGGGATTTTATAGAGATCTATTGATCATGGGTTAAATGCAATCACACTAGGCTGACACAATGAAGAAGAGGAATCAGGGAAAACGGCTAGTTAGGCTCAAAATGTGATTAGATAGGAGTGTTGGAAAGGGGAAACCCTAGGGTACAACACTATAGTCCGAATTGGGTGCTATTTTCCTAATGGTAAGAGACCTGGGGGATGAAATAAGCATGAAAAAAGGGTCCTGGCTAAGCTAGAATGAAGTCTCAAAAGCCTACAGTTGACTTAAAATTAGTGAAAAGATGCCTAAAAGGGTCATGAGAGAATGCAAGATGGGCCTATGGATTGGGTGTTATAATCCACACTTAGGGTACAAATTTTAAAATTTTATATGACTACACCACCATTGTCTTGATTGTTGGAAATTAAGGTTTGGCATGTACTATGTGCACGTGATTCATGTATATTAATAATTAGCTAGAAATCATTTATGTCATGGTTTTAAGCATTGCATATATTTTAGTATTTACACACTTTAGAATGTGTAGCCCATTTTAAGAGAGGATAAGAATGTACATTGTACTCTTTGTGCTAAATTTCACATGACTAATTTAGTATAGTGCAAATGTTTTTATGTGGGCAATTTCTTCTATTATGACCTTTAGACTCACAATCGATACATAAAATACCATTATGATTGTCGTACACATTTTTTGCAGTCAGCTTCTCTAATTTTAATGCCATTTAAGTTATTTGATGTTCCATAAAATAACTGATTCTAGTGTCAGTGATACCAATAGACACAATGTGGAGGGTAGCTTCCAAAGCTTTGCATGGGCTAGTAAAGGTCTTTTTAAGATAGTGTTCATTTAAAGGGAATAATTTTTTTTTTGTAAAACTATTGGACATGATAAGAAACATTAATTTTGAAGGAAATCTTGGACAAAAGTGGTTTGAATAGTACATCATACTCTTTTACACTCTTAGTGAGCTCTTATTTTAAATCTTTCAATGTGGCAATACTTTATTTCTCAAATTTGGGAATATCAAATTCCTAAATAAATGTCATCTTGAGCTAATCATAGTTAATTAGTACTTGTCGAGTGTAAAAATTCCTATACCACTTATATGCTCTCTCCATAAGGGTGGTTTTGAATTATGTGGCCTTTCACTGAGAATTAATTATGCCTCGCACCCTCCAAATGAGTTCACACTTATGAGCATGATCTGTAGCATTCTCCATGCCTTGATATTTAGTTAGATGAAGTGTCATTTCATAATATACCATTGGCAATTGGGGTGCTTATACTGGTGGCTATTGAGAACTCTTAGATCATGTTCCTTTAGCGAGAAGTCCACCTCTAGCAATAACACCTATAATGTGGGGTATAATAACTAGTTGATTAATAATACTTATACCTATAATCTACCCACTATAAATGCTAGGAGCACTAAACATACCAAGTTGGGCCATAAAATTCCCTTGGAAAGGAAGATAAAGTGTTAATTTAATACCAGTTAAAATCAACTTAGTTAAAATTTCCCTTATAAGATCAATATATAACTCTACACTATCTGTATCCCAATTTTGTATAAGTAATTCATCTAATTCAAAAGAATGAGCATGCACTATGGTTGGGAAACTTGGGTGATTCAAACATGGTTCTTCAATCCCTTCTATCTGACTAGTTTCTCCTTCATATGATAAAATTAGCATTAAGTGTGGTTCAAAATTTATTGAGTCCTCTTTGTGCCTTCCCTCTTCCCTACGAATCCTAACAACATTTCCTAAGTTCTCCCATTCCCTTCCTATGCTACTTCCACCTATGATCCTCTGTCAAACTTCATCATATTTATGCTTTCATAATTCCTACTGACTGGGTACCATTTTGAACCTAAAAATTATTTACCAACACCTCTATATTCCCCTTAAAATTGTACAACCCATGAAAGGATGGATTTAGCCATCAATTATCAAATTTAAGAGTCCACAATCAAAAAATAACTTCTTTACTTCTAGAGGGAAATGTCTAATATACTGACCATGAGGTTATATGAGAAACTAGAACTTGAATTCTTAAAGACAAGAGTAAGTGGTTACATCATATTCCTAAATGTAGTTGTTCAACACTCCTCTCCACCAAATATTAACATCCCATGTCCACGGTGTTCCTAGTCATGCCAAAGTCCTTTGACGTGCTATCATCCAAGCTTGTCTCTTCCCAAAATTTTGTGATCGACCTTGAGCATAAGTAGAGAGCCAATCATGCAAATGAATAGGGAATTTAACAAAGAAGGTTTCATTTAATGATCTATAGATATGTTTTTCCACACATTCACATGTGGAAATTCCTAGTTTAAGATAAATAACTGCAAAAATATCCCAACCTTGATAATCCATTATTCAAAACTTTCAAGGAATAAATGTTCAAGCATCTTCCATTATTGTCCAACAAGTGTTATGGGTCCTAATAATGGAACCAAAATGTTGATTTTTAGTCTCTTAATCACATTTTCCTTAGGTGCTAAAGTGTATCCCCAACAAGGTTACACATTAGCCTTTCACTCAAGACTAAGGTCTTGCACACTCACCCGAAGCATGAAACAAGAGACTGAATCACATGGGTCATGTTGCTCAGTAATAAAATAGTTATATACTTGAGTTTATTCATATATTTTATTAGAAATTACATAGAAAAATAAATATACAATTGTAGACCTTGACTCATTAATCACAACAACCAAGAACATGAAGATAAATGCCATAAAGTTTAAAGGGTTGTATACACAAACATGTATAATGCATGTTCTATAAATCACATAATGAATAATAAGCCATAAATTGGTCAATAAAACCCATTCTTAATGCTAAATTATCAATGATCTAAAAAATAACACCTGAATTGATTGTAATATCCACAAGTCTATATTATATAGTCAATATATACTACTCATTATTAGTCACCTTACATGATTACACATAGGGGTATTTATACTTATTTTTCCCTAACCAACTAGTTACATAATAAATTAAAATGGTTAATGGGCTAAAGATATCTTAGTAGACTGAGATTCATGGTAGTATTTCACTTTTATACTCCTAAGGACCCAGGCCTTCATGCCCCCTATATTCATATTCGATGTTAGATCCTTACTACCAAATGTCCTCCTTTTCATGGGCTAATGTGAAACTCATGATGATTAAAGTTTATATGGTCCTTGAGAATCACTCCTTAATCATCTCCTACTTCCCTTGTGCTCCCCAAGTCTTTCATTATTGTTCCAAGTCCTATGCTCTTTGTTTCTTCATAGTTATGTTCTGTCTTTGACTAGATGTTCTCGTGCTGATAACTTTTATGCCTTTGTCCTCTCATGCCTCATTGGTTCCATGGGATGATCTTCCTATGCCATGCTAATTCCACACCATGGTATTTTTATGTCATGTTCCTCTCATACTATGTTATTTCCACACCAAAAATCCAAAACACTTATTCAAATTTTGGGGTTCAACAGTTTGTGTGATTCAATGTACATCTATAGATCTACATTTTTGGTTGAATGTGTTTTGTAGAGTTATTATTGCCTCTCTTATAGGTAGATTTTGTTGTTTAGACTATGCATGTTTTTTATTTGGATACATTTTCCCATTGTTTGGGTCTTTATTGTGCAAGACATAAATATATTTTCCTTTTTCTAGTGCATAACAAGGTTATGACAACTAGCAACTTGTCAATTTCAAACCAACAGACCATGATGGCCAAGAGAGTGTCAATTTTAGACTAGAAGATAAAAGACTATTTATATCAAGTTTCCATATATTTTGGATGTGATGTCACTCCCACATTAATCACATCAATTAATGTTTGGAGGCACTTATACTCACTCTTATCCCATTGGTCATATGGTGTGGTCACATGGGGGGCTTAACTTTTGATTCCTACTAATGGGGGATTAACTTTTTGCCCTTCAAAAGTTTTTTTATCCCTCCATTAATTTTTATCAAGCATTTAATATTTTTTGGTGCAATTGTTTTGACCCATTTAATGATGGTAAAACTTGTAAAAACTATATCTCTTAATTTGTAAGTATAAATTGAGTGTTATTTTTTTCAAAAGTGTATATTATTTATTTTTTATCTATTGGTGTCATTTATTTTGTATAATTAATTCACTTATAAAGTGTCAAATTTTATGGGCTGGGGGGCATAATACAATATCCATGGTGGGGGGGTGGTTATTTCATCCTTATCTACCTTCATGTGTATGTGGGTGTTTACTTCTTCACCCACACTACATTATTTTTGGAGCAACTCTCATGATTTGTGATGAATTATTTGATAGCTTAACAATCTTCTTGTTTGGAGCTATTTTAGTGTATACATTATCTTACATATTTTCACTTGGTGGTTTTTAGGATATATTGTAATTGGATTAAATTATAAAGTGCCATGCGAGGTTTTATTTTTTAGACTAGTTTACCTCCATGTGTATGTACCATAGTTTGTGCACCCTTTACTATTTTATTTTTTAGTCTCTCCCATCACCACTAAAGCCATATTATTGAGATATTTTATATGTATCTTTAGCACTACTTTTTAGTCATTGATAGTTTCTTGTATCTTGAATTATAACTATTCTAGTGAATCCCAATGTCATATTAACTTCTTTGATAGTTTCATAATCTCCTTTAGTTTTTTTTAGATCTATTATGGTGCATAAAATGTTAGCTTATCAATTTTCAAGTAGTGGACACAACCCACTCATACATTTTTTCATCCACTCCACCCATTCAACATTATGGGTGTGTGTGTGCATAAATACTACTTCTTTGGGTGTTGCGTGTCCCTTACACTAGGCAGTACTCTTTTATACTTTTAACTTCTTCAGGTATTGAGCATCCCTTACACCTACTATAATTTGGTGTGAAAACTAAAGTGCAATTTAAATTTCCTTCATGGAGATCTTTGCTTGTAGTACATTCTAACTCAACATTAGGTTGCTAACATATTTATGAAGCCTTTTTTATCACCTCATTACCTTGAGTTTCATGGTATGCTTGGGATTTTATAAGTTTTTATTTATGAATATTCATGAGAACATATTATTTATTCTTTAATTCATGGATATATTTTACATGAGTCCCTAATTAGGCCTTGTTTCTAGGATTTGTATTGTGGATATGCCAATTTATTTTTGGTCCCTAACTTCACTTGAAGGGGGTGTCAGAGTAGGTCATTTAACTTAGCTCATGTTCATCTAGGTACTTTATTTTCCTTTTATTTAGTTATTCCCATACACTTATGTGGGATATTTTATTTATCATATTTTAGAGAATATGAGATATTACATATTTATCTCTTAGATATCATGGGGATATTTTCTAATTATTTCTATCCTTTAGGGATAGTTATCTCCTAGTCCTAGGCTTGATATTTTAACTTGTTATTTTATTTATGATTGATATCTTAGCTTGATATCCTAGTTATGATTGATATTATTTGACTATATATTCAACATGAGCTATTCATATGAAGATACATAGGATTTCTCATTGTATGATCTATTTATGTATAATAGACTGATATATTGGTTGATAAATGAATCATTGGATTTTGATGTGATAATGTTTTTTAGATTTAACTTGGGCAAGAGTTTTCTAAAATCTTTTAGAATATAGTGATATCCAATTCTTAATTCAATCTTCATGAGGTATGTCACTCCACTTAAGTAATCCATCAAATCATGTATACATAATAATGGAAACATGTAATTTATAATTATCTTTTTTATGGATATAGAATTAGTGCACATTCTCCATTCTCCATTTTATTTTAGGTTATAATATTTTTGGTACTCCACATAGGTCCAAATTTTGTCTTATCAACCCTTTATCTAATAGCACTTGAACTTATCTTTGTACCTTTAAATCTCCTTTATTTTCAACCTATATTATACTCTGTTCAATACAATTAAAACTAAAATAAAATACATTATATGATTTATACTAATCATGGGTAGTAAATATATGGTAGATCATTAGAAAATTCTATAAAAAAATTAATAAATAAGTCTTTTACTTTGCACATATGTATTTATTGTGTAGTTGTATTTATTCTTGATTTTTGTGCAGTTTTTAATACTAATGCATAAAATTCACTCTCTTTATTCACCTCTTATAATAATTCCTTTCTTAAAATCATCAAAACCTTTGTAATTTTGTCCTATTATTCAAACTTATAATTCAAAGGACTTAAAATTTTTTCCATCCCATTTTTTTCCAAGTGTTTATGTGACTATCATGTTGTGTCATTCTATCAACCTACCAAGCCATTCCTAGTAACATATTTCAAACATACATGTGATTTATATCACACAAAAATTCATCCATATACATTCCAATTTAAAAACTTAACAAACATTTTTCATTCACTAAAAAAGTTATGTCCTTTCAACAACCATAAAACCTTATATAGATTTGTTAGGGAATAATTAGTTAGTTTGTTAAAATATATTTTATAGTTGTAATATTGTTACAACAATATTATGCTTATAGGTTTATGAGTTATAATAGGGAGTCGAGTGAGTGATTTACAGGGATTGTATCTCCCCAATTATAATAAAGAGTTTTCATATTTAATTGTAAAATCTTATATGGATGTTATGATCAGAGTCTGAAGAAATAATATAGTGTGTTTAAATATATCTATTGTTTGTGTATTGGTTTCTTTATTCCAATATGTTATTATTTTAATCTTGTAAAAACTCTATATATTCCCATCATCTAGTATCAAAGCAATTTTTAGATCACGATGTTAGGAGGCCCCTTATCCAACGGTAGCACAATTGATTACTTATATATGAGCAATTGAACATGGAAATTATACCAGAATGATTAAGAAACTAGAAACATGAGACAACAAAGAACTTGAGAGACAATACACACAATTGTATTAGATAATACTAGAAGAAAATACAAATAAGGAAGATGCCACTTCTTCCTCCACCTCAAAGGCTTGCCACACCTCAAGACCTTCTTCCCTCTCTCTCTTTCTCAACACAAAACCAACTCTAAATCCTGAGTTACAATCCCTCCTTGAATGCTATAGCTGATCTCCTTGACCTTACACCTGTAGATCTCCTTGACCTTGCTTGCTTCAATACTCTTACTTGATCAATTTGATAATTACAATACATGCCTCATGGGTCTTTAAATAGAATCCCATGGTTACAAAAATAGACATCTAACTACTAAAATTAGACACACAGCTCGCGACTTAAAATAGTCTCTTAGCATGCAAACACTCAGTTTAACTAACTGACTGTTCGTAAACAGCAGTTTTGGACCGCACAGGCGACCGACGTCGGTCCCTGCTTGTCTGGTGCTGCCGACATCGGCCGAGTCTGCCATCACCGGTCTCCTTCTCCACTGCATCTAACCGACGTCGATCATACTGCCGACGCCGGTGGCTCTGGTTCTTCAGCATCCTTTCTTCATGTGTGTGCAAACGGTTGAAGCTTTTAGCTCCACACCCTAACAATCTCCCACTTGGAGATAAACAGCTGCAACCTATACTTGTACCTATACACCATCTATTTTGTTCCTTAGGCTCTGTATCTTTCTTCAAAGTCACCCTTGAAGACCAACCACCACGCAAACCTGTGATGCTATACCTGTCACCTATGCCACAAGAATTTTGCTGCTCCCAAATTCTTCATGTCATACTTCTGAACCAACTTTACCCTTAGCTCAAAAAACTCCCTGTATATGCAACCCTAAAAAAAGTAACACAATACAGTAACAGGATAATGTAGCTAATATTATCCAACCTGGTAAAGATAAAATACAATGGTCAAACCTCCATTGCCCTGCAGCTAACTCAAGACCATATACCATAGCCTTTTGTCTCAGATGTCCATCCACTCTCTTCTCTAAAGCGGGAATCCATCCCTCTATCCAACTGACAACTCCACCAACAAGTACCTGTTTGGCTTTACTCCAAGAACTCACACTCCTCATCCATGTCAAGCTCCCACTGTTTCTGGATTCTACCTGCATTGCTTCCTCCATCTTCCTAGTTCATGACTAACAGTAAGCAATATAAAGAAGGTGAACAACGAATATGAGGTTCACATACCTTTCCTGACCTCCACATGGGTGTTTGAGACTTAGTAATTCACCCACATCCGTTCCAGTGACCAATCTAGGCCATCTCCCAGTCTGCTTTCGACCGATGTCGGTTCCCTGCACTGACCCTGACTGCCAACGTCATTTCCCTGGCCGACGCCGGCATCCCTTCTACCAACATCGGTCTTGATGACCGACGTCAGACTTCTCCTATCCAACCTACCGACCCTACTGGTCTGCACAAGACCGAAGCCGGTGTTTGGATGACCGACGTCGGTTCCAAGTAACCGACATCAGTGCCTGTGTGTTCCCGTGAGTGATGAATTCTTCATCCGCGAGCTCTTCTTGGATCAAATCTATATCCATGCTGCCCTGCTCAGATTTATTTACTACCTGTAACTGTTCTAAGGCCTTCATCTCCTCCAAAAACACCAAGACATCCCTGTTCTTGTCAAAAGCCTCAAATTTCCTTTTCTTGCAATGAATTCTATCCATGCCTTCTGAACTTGAACACATACCTTTTGAGTCAAGAACTTCCATTCCCTTCTTATTCATGTGACCCTGCCTAATAGACCACATCTTCGAATCTGCACCAGAAGTGAAATCAATAGTACAAGTAGATAGATAAAGAGAACCTACTTTCTTACCTCTTGCTAAAACAAGTGCTCCCTTGGTAACCTTCCAAGAATCCGCTGTGAGGGTTATTGTGCATCCCTCATCTCCCAACCTTCCTATAGAAATCAGACTCTGCTTTAGAATTGGAACATGCATGACCTCCTTCAACACCCATGTGTTGTCAATCTGCAATCTCAGCTGCACTTTCCCTTTGCCAACTATCTGACAAGGCGTACCATCCCCTAAATAAAGAACTCCAAAATCTCCCTATTCATACTCATGAAACAAATCTCTGTTTGGGGATGCATGAAAAGATGAACCAGAATCTAATATCCATGATCCTACGTGACTATCCAAAGAAAGTATGAGAGCATCCTGTACCACAATATTTGCATCCTTTGCTTCTTCCATACCTGTATGTTGATTCTCTTTATCTCTCAACCAAAACTCCTTCTTTGTATGTCCTTTCTTTCCACAAAACCAGTAGGTAATACCTTTAGACTCGGATCTCCTTCCCAACCTTGATTTCCCTTACTCAATCTTCTCCTTTTGCCTTCCTCTGATTTCCACACTTAGAGCGTTCCCTGATGATTCACCTGTGCTTCTCCTACGTATTTCCTCATTCAAGATCACACTCACAACATCATCAACTTTTAAGATTTTAGAAGCAGATGCAGAGTTACTTACTGCCATAACCATACCGTCCCAACTTTCAGGCAAAGAACATAAAATCAAGAGAGCCTTTACCTCATCATCAAAAACAATGTTGACTGAAGCTAATTGGTTTACCAAACCATGGAAATCACTGAGATGAGTATGTACCAAACCTCCTTCCTGCATTTGCAAAGTAAATAGCTGCTTCATAAGGTATACCTTATTAGAAGCCGAGGGCTTTTCATATAAATTTGCCAAGGACTTTATCAACTCTTCCGTTGTTTTGCACTGTGATAAGCTGGAAATCACAGAAGCTCCAAGACTCAACCTTATGGAACCGAGAGCCTTCCGATCAAGAACACTCCATTCTTCATCCTTCATATCTGTGGGCTTGCATGCAACCCCACCCAACGGTAAGTACAGATCCTTCTGATACAGATAGTCCTCAATCTGCATCCTCCAGTGTTGATAATTCTTGCCGTTAAACTTCTCCATTCGTAGCCTGCTTTCTTCTGCCATTGCTAAACTCCCACTCAATCAGAAAACCCTGTGAATGACCTGTAATCAAAAATAATAACCTGCTTCCTGCAAACTGTAGCTTTGATACCAACTGTTAGGAGGCCCCTTATCCAACAGTAGCACAATTGATTACTTATATATGAGCAATTGAACACGGAAATTATACCAGAATGATTAAGAAACTAGAAACATGAGACAACAAAGAACTTGAGAGACAATACACACAATTGTATTAGATAATACTAGAAGAAAATACAAATAAGGAAGATGCCACTTCTTCCTCCACCTCAAAGGCTTGCCACACCTCAAGACCTTCTTCCCTCTCTCTCTTGCTCAACACAAAACCAACTCTAAATCCTGAGTTACAATCCCTCCTTGAATGCTATAGCTGATCTCCTTGACCTTACACCTGTAGATCTCCTTGACCTTGCTTGCTTCAATACTCTTACTTGATCAATTTGATAATTACAATACATGCCTCATGGGTCTTTAAATAGAATCCCATGGTTACAAAAATAGACATCTAACTACTAAAATTAGACACACAGCTTGCGACTTAAAATAGTCTCTTAGCATGCAAACACTCAGTTTAACTAACTGACTGTTCGTAAACAGCAGTTCTGGACCGCACAGGCGACCGACGTCGGTCCTTGCTTGTCTGGTGCTGCCAACATCGACCGACTCTCTGCCGTCGCCAGTCTCCTTCTCCACTGCATCTAACCGACGTCGGTCATACTGCCGACGCCGGTGGCTCTAGTTCTTCAGCATCCTTTCTTCATGTGTGTGCAAACGGTTAAATATATCTATTGTTTGTGTATTGGTTTCTTTATTCCAATATGTTATTATTTTAATCTTGTAAAAACTCTATATATTCCCATCATCTAGTATCAAAGCAATTTTTAGATCACGATAGGAATAACTTGAGAAACTATTTTTCACCTACGACCCATACAATTTCGATAACACCACTATTTATTTGGTAATATCTCTTAGTTATTACTATTCTATTATTAAAAATAAACTTTAGTTATCACCTATCATCATATCATGTATCTTCAAGCTATTTTTATCCACATTCACTATGTGTTTATTCTATGTGGATTCCATTGCTATTTATGTCATCATGAACTACTACATTCAATTTTCTTGGTGAGATGACATAGCTATATTAACCATTATGGCATCACAAGGATAAATTAACCTACATTTTTATTTGACTTCATTTAATTTAGTGACTATCTCCACATAAACTAAATTATGAACAAGATCTAAGTATTTTAGGCATTCATCTATCTATTACAAGCTAGTTTCTAAATCATCTACCTACGTGCATCAAAAATCTAGTTTAAAAACATTGTCCATCATAATTTCATTAGAGTACATTTTACATACATTGAGTATTTTTTTACCTGACATCTGTAAATATTCACCATAAGATATGACTACCATCGACATGTCTCCATTCTTTGTAAGTCCCATTTTCTATTCAATTTTGTCAAAGTTTAACATATATTTATTTGGTTTTATTAAAATTTTAGTAGTCTTTAAGAGGTCATTAAGTATTATTTAGGATTTTTATAAAGTCATCATTTTTATATGATCATTAGTTTAGTCTAATACTTTTAAAGATTCATTTGTGTATTAATGTTATTATTTTAAATAAGTCATTACATTTAGATATGTCGTTAGTTTTTTAAAATAAAAAGGGTGTCATAAGTCTTATAATCATATATTGTGTCATTTAATGATGTGAAACAACAAAATTCTATTTTTTTGTTTGATAAGTCATTTAATGATATTTTGTTGGTTCAAATTCAAAGAATTATGCATTAATGTTGTGTCTTTTTAGAGAGTTATTTTATCATTGAGTCAATGTCAAAGTTGTGAAAGTTAATAATGTAATTGGATGTATTATCACTTGTACATGATGTCCAAATTGTGGGGGGGTCATAATGGATAAATTGAACTATATTGAAAAGTTTGAAGGAAAATATTTTTACATGGCAAGTAAGAACCCAAATTTTACTAATCAACAAGGATCTCTAGGATATTATTGATGGAAAAATGAAGAAACCAAAATATGTAGAGGAAGTAGTGAAATGGAAGATCAAATATTAGAAAACAACAAAAATGATCACCTTATGGTTATATGATGCTTACTTGCATCATATTGACCTATCAAAAATTTCAAATTCTATTTGGACTACATTAAACAAGCTATTTGGATCTCAAACAAATATTTAAATAGTGACTCTCAAACAAAAGTTGTTTGGACTTAAGATGGAGGAAAGTGACAACATGGTACATCACATAAGTAAGTTTCACTCCATTCTAAATCAACTAGTAAGAACAAAGTTAGATGTACTTGATGATGATACAAAAGTTGTTTTACTAAATATCATGCCTACTAGTTATTCCAATATGGTTTTTACATTAATAAAAATAAATCCTAGCTTAAAAGATCTAATTTCTTCATTGATAGATGAATAAAATAAGAATATTGATCTAGTTAAAAGTGTATTATATGGTAAGAATAAAGAAGATAAGTCATATGATAAAAGAATATATAAATCTTATTTCAAATAAGGATAAACTTCTAAGGATACAAAGAAATGGTTTACTTGCTTCTATTGTAAACAACTTGGAAATTTGATTGTAAATTGCTTAAAAAAAGCCAAGGATTTACTTGATGGAAAATTACAAGAGAATGCCATGAATGTTGATGAAGAAAAGGAAAATGATGAATAAGAACCAATGAATCACAACATCAGTTATAATTCTAAAGATTACTTATATTGAATGAACCTATTGGAGGTTAGAGGCAACTGAGGTAGGAGGCTTTCTATGCCTCTCATTAGCCACTAATGAAGGGGTGCTTCTTGCAACAGTGGCACACATATATATATTTTCTATTTTTAGAATTTGTTTGTTTGTGTGATGAATAAGAGATGTATTTCCTATTCTCCCACATAGTGTACTACATAAAAAAGGTGTCTAGAAGATGCAAGAGTGAAAGTTGAACAAATGGTATTCCTATGTGGTTCCCACACTGTATAAGTTGATGTGGCTCCCTCAGTGAATGGTTGATGGTAGATGTTCCTATTATAAGTTCCCACACTGATTTGATTGATGTGTTCTTGATAGTGAGTGGTTGATAATAAGTTGATGTGTTCCTTATTTACTTTCATTGAGTCCTATGAAACATAAATCACCATGTAAGGCATAAGGGGGGAATGTTAAGGAATAATTAGTCCTCATAATAATTTTTACACTGTAATAATTCATTATTATGGATAATTAGTTTGTTAGAATATATTTGATAGTTGTAATAGTGTTACAATAATTTTATGCTTATAAGTTTGTGAGTTATAATAGGGAGTCAGGTGAGATATTTAAGGAGTCAGGTGAGAGATTTACATGGATTGTATCTCCCCAATCATAGGAAAGAATTTTCCTATGTAATTGTAAACTCCCATATGGATTTTATAATCAGAGTGTGAATAAATAATACATTGTGTTTAAAATATCTTATTTGTTTGTGTATTGGTTTCTTTATTCCAATATGTTATTGTTTTAATCTTGTACAATACATATATATATATATATATATATATATATATATATATATATATATATATATATATATATATATATTGTACAAGATTAAAACAATAACATATTGGAATAAAGAAACCAATACACAAACAACTAAGATATTTTAAACACAATGTATTATTTATTCACACTCTGATTATAAAATCCATATGGGAGTTTACAATTACATAGGAAAATTCTTTCCTATGATTGGGGAGATACAATCCATATGGGGAGATACAATATATATATATATATATATATATATATATATATATATATATATATATATATATATATATTCCCATCAAGATTTAGATGTGAAATCTTCTTTAGAGCAAATTTATCAACCATATCTTATGACACAAGTTTATCTATATTACTACTATAAATAATAAACTTACAACACTTACCTCTATACTTAAGATTGGTCTTGAACAAATCATTTCTCTACGATGAACTATTCTCCACTTTAGTTGGTTTCAATAGGACCCACTTCATCATGAGATCTTCTCCTTTTTTTGGTTCATCTATGTTATTAATATACATAATACTCTTTGAATTAGCTTTCATGAAAAGTTCATTCACATTAGTTCTTATATATCCTTCATTATTCGCATGTAAACATTTAAATATTCTATATCATGTTTCATCCCATCTGGAATAAGTACCCATGAATCCACACCCTCTACCTTATCCATAGGATCCTAAAAAAACTCTAAAGTTTCCTCTACCTCTTAATAAACTTGTATAATTATGGTGTAAAGTGCTTTCCTTGAATTATTTTGTAGAATAAGACATTTCTCTTTTACTTCCTTGTCCATGTATAAACATGAATTTTTATTTTCATAATTTTGTTCTTTATTGTTTTCACGATAATGTTCTCTCTATCTTCAACACACATTAATAGGATTATTTAGTAAACTAAAATATAATAATACTAAATTCATCTTGAATTTCAATGTAAAACCCATTAACACACCTCAATATATTATCAACATCATCTTAAACTTTACTCTCTAATGGTAATTCTATAGAACTCTTCAATGTAATCTTTCACACTCGTCTCTATCTATTGCAAGTTTTAAAGATTATAGAAAAAACTCATTGTATAATACATAAAAATGAATTTAGCCTTAGGCTTTGAAAAAATATATTCTATGTATTAATATTATCTTTTACTTTGTGTAATTTTATACACCTAAATTTGGTACAAGTGTATCTTAAACAATATACTTTATTCACTACACATAAATATTGATGATGGATTAAGAACTTATTTGCATAATATTTTTTATCTTGGAAATTTTTATCTTTGTTTAATATTATTGTTTAGTCACTTGTTTATTATTATTTATCCTTTAAATGTCAACTTGGGGAACCCTCATCCTTTCTTTAGTTGTATTTAGATTTTATGTTTTATAGACGACTCCACAGTTTTAGGACAAATCCACACCCATAGACTATTTGTAAAGTGTGGACCTATCCAAGCACAAGTTTTAGAGTCTTTTCTGAGTCATGTTTCATTTTGGGTCTTTTATTTTACTTGTTTGGGTCTTTTTGGGTCATATTTTGCACTCCAATATGTCTCTTAATTTGAAATAAAAAACTCAATATATAAAAATCTATTATAAGTCATTTGAGAAGAGCACTCTATATTTTCAATAAGTAAACAAGATTTATATTTTTCACATATAGAATTTATAAAGATGGATTTGAAGTTTAATATTGAATTCCCATTTTCATGCTTGTGACAATGATAAAATATAAGAAGAAACATCTAGATTTATATTCATAAGATCACACATAAACATTATTGGGATAACTAAATTCAAGTTTGATTCCTATTTGGATTAATGTAAATTTAATTTTACACTTGTTCAGTCAACAAGGATTGCCCAAACTTAGTCTAACTTGATACATTTCACTTGACACCCCCTAATTTTTATTGAATCAATTTTTTCAAGATATAGGTTTTGTAATATAGGTATTTTTACACAAAATTTTATGAATATCAATACCTCATCCCTCTCAGTAGATATAATCACAAGTTGTAGAGTATTTATATTTTCATCATATCCATAGTGGAATAACTCATAACAAACAAATAAGGTTGTATTGTGTGGATGTTCAGGGAGTATGGACTTGTCCAGATATATACAAAGACTCTATTACCAAAAATGATTATCATGAGCCCATTTTATCCTATTCAACACTATCATATACCTACTATAATAAAATATAAACCATAAAATATTAAGTAATTTACTCTTGGTTATACTTCTTATATTTATCATATGTCAATTGTCAATCAATTTAGCTTTTACATTCATATTTATGCTTGAATTCCACATATTATCTTCAAACATTTTATGCCTATTAAATATTATTATATAAAAAATATATTAAAACATATTGATGAACCCATCTATTTACTTGAGTTTTGATTTTTTTAATTTTTGTTCTAGGGTTTTAGCTAAATTCATGATTCTCATATACTAAAGAGAAATTTGGCCATCATTTATAGGATTTATCTTTGACCTAATGTTTTTGGAATATTTTTTTATGTACATGCAAAAAAATATTTACTTCATTTGGTTTTCAATTTATTTTCTTTCTTTTTATTGCCTTCTAGGTTTGTGTTCTGGTAGTTGTAAAACTCATAAGAGTTATCATTTTAGGTAATGTGGCCATCTGTTTTACTTTAGTTATGGTGTGAGGGGTACCATGCCAATATTAAATCCCATATATATATATATATATATATATATATATATATATATATATATATATATATATATATATATATATATATATATATATATATATATATATATATATATATATATATATATATATATATATATATATATATATATATATTCCACATACCTAACAATTCTATAATAAGTGCATAAAGTTTTACTTTTTAGCCATAGTAAGCCTTCATCCATTTGGTTTTCTAGTGAACTAGTAAGTAATTATCACTATGAAGTTACTCTCAACATACCTCAAAGATGGAATAGTGTATCTATAGGATGGTAGAATAATTTTTAGTTAGTCCTCTTTGGGCCTTGTTCACTATTTAGGACCGAGATCAATATATATGAGAGCCTACAAATCAAACACACCCAACCTAGTTACATCTATTGATATCCTTTATTTCTTGTTATGTTAGATTGTTTATTGGTAGTAGGATTGGTGTTTGTCATATTTACTTTATTTTCATTTTAAAATTATAAAATTTATATTAAATGTAAAACCCATAATGCTTATCATCCAATGGATTTCCTCCTCTATAATAATGTTGTATCTTATGCTTTTGATAATGAATGGACTAGTGATCACACTTGTAAAATTATTGATGGTAGTTAAATCAATGATGAAGATGACTATGGTGGTAATGATTATGATTATGAGTATTATTATAATTATTAAAATAAAAAGGATTGGTGTAATATAGAATATTATAATTAAGAATAAAATGATCACACTAATTCTGAAATTAAAGAGGTGAATTATCCTATTTCTTCTTTGCATTCCTCTTTTAATCATAAATTAGAACAAAAATAACATATTAATAATGAATATCTTCTTTCCATTAATTTTTAAAATGGGTTAAAATGTCAATAATATTCCTTTAATGACCTTTTCTCTCATTAAAGTTTTAAATTGCACTTTACCTCATCAACCATTATAAAATACAAAGGCATACATTATGGATAGAGAAGGAAAATGAAACCAATGAATATGATTTTTATTATCCTTATATAAAAATGAAAAATGATACAAATATTGGTGTTATTATTTAATATATTTATTTATAAAATTTAGATGTTGCACATGCATATGATATTTATCCTTACTTACAGTATGTTGTATATATACATGATACTTCTTCCCATTCTCTTGAAACATCGCAATATGTGAATGAATGTCATGATTATTCATAAATGAAAAGTGATATTATTTATTTTTCAAAACCATGTGAAATTTTATCTTTTCACGATAATTTTATAAATACAAAATGTTGTACACTTTATTTTGAATCAAAATGTGCCAATAATATAATATTATGCATAGATTCTAATAATGATGTAGATTTAGATTGTGAGAGACAATAGGAAAGTGAATAATATAACATTTCCAATGACACATAATGTGATGATAGTTCCTCATTATAATGTGATACTAATACCATGATCATAAATTATGCTGTATCTATGTTTTAAGTAGGTTGTCAATTAAAACCCATGAGTGAGCCTTTCCAAACCATCACTATTCCTAGTAGAAATATTGTGTCCATGATACACGTTATTGGTAATCTCCAAAAGTAAGTAATTGATCTCACTTTGAAAAATAGACCATGTTGTGTTACTATTAAATATAATTTTATTCTCAAACAAAACCTTACATGTTCTATATTTGAACATCCATATCCAAAGGAATTTTTAATGGCCATGGAGATCCTAGCAGCCATTTAACTCTATATCAATTTTAATATTAAAAATGGGGAAATGATGTATAAATTTTATTAAAGGTTTTCATAGAATCTTAAAAATAGATTACTTAGATGGTTTTATATTTTACCTAGTGGATATTTACCCACTTTTAAGAGATTAAAATATGTATACCTATCAAATTATTACAAACACTCGATGAGCAAACTAACATTAGAACATCTACATAGTTTATAATAGGGCTATGTTCATCTGACTGAATATTGTATTTTGTGATTTAAGTATAATTTTATCTATTTGACATATCAACCCTCATATTTATAAAATAATTCATATTTAGTATGGGTCTTCTTCCATTACATAAAGAAAAATAAATGCATAATATTCATTTGTATTTTGATAATTTGTACATAGATGTGCCTAATTATTAATTTAATCTTAGTTATGTAACACATAAGGTTATTAATGAAAGTTAATCATGATCACTTTCACCTAAGAAGGAAGTTAATAATAAGAGGGTGAAATCAGATTTAACACCTACTACATAAATGATTCTTGTTATAGTCCTCTATAAAGGATTAGTTTACAATGTAGCTCCTAAAATTAGTCCATCTATTTTAAATAAGAGACAAAAAATTAAGTTTGAAAAAATTAGAGATCAACCACTTGATTTTCTACATACATTGTTGGATGATAGATCAATCATACTATGTCCTAATTATTATCATCCTCCTCATCATCTTTAAAAATTAAAAGGTGAACCATTTTGAACTTATCATGGCATTAACCAATATTAGATAATGAATGTTATGTATTTCAATAAAATACTACATAAATTTTGGATAAATTCATTATTTCATTTGAAATATTTGACACCAAGACAATGAAATGGTGAAAATAAAATGAGGATTCCTAATGAAGGGATGCCTTACACCATATATCCCTCAAAATCACTCACAATAGATGTCTAACATATATTATTAATAAACCAAGATTAAAAGATATTAGTATCATCTCATGTTTATAATGAATCACTCCACACCATTATAATGATGATGTATTTATACCTCCATTTAAACTAAGTATACAATCCTTCTTCAAGTTTTCATATGTCTTTGTTCTCTCTATGTCTATCTAAACATAGTTTATCCTCATGGCCTAAGAATTTTTATAAATGTCTTCCAACCTCTAAGTGCTTTAAATTCTAGATAGAACCCTCTTTTTATAATTGTTTGATGCCTAGTCAAAGTTGCTTCTACCATGAAATGGATAAAAATTGTACCTAGTGGGGCTTGGCATGAATCTATAGGCTACCTTAGGGATAGCTTAACATTTTATAGTTCTTAATCTAAATGTATCTAAAATTTATCAAATCATATTTTTAATGGTATAAATTTATAATTATCCATCTCCATCATCACATTATCTATAATACCATCCTGACATGTAAGGCCAAGTGTCAGTCCTTGTAGTTAACTTGTCATCCAACTCTTTTCCTCTATGTTAGGTCCTACATTTTATGATGCTATGAAATTAAATTATATGCTACCTATTGACCAAATTTGACTTTATAGTCAAATTGGGGCACCCCTAGGTAAAAACATGAGTTTTTAGAGGTTTTAGGGGGTTTAATATATTTTCATGGGGTGTATTAAATGCTAATTAATGTCAATTGATGTTATACTATCCTTGGTCATTAGTTTTCTTAGTCCCTTTCATCCTTTTGAGTCATTTTAGGGGTCAAAAAGGTGTATTTAATGAGTTGTATAAGTTTATTGGAAAATTTAAAGGTTAAAAAATATGATGTCATGCCCCATGTGTCCACTTAATTCTAAATCAACTGATATAACTGAAAGATGGTATGTTATCTAGAAGAAAGGGCAGTTTTATTAAAGGAAAAGAGGAGTTTGGCACTTGTATGAGCTCCTTGGGAAGTGTACCACGTGGAAAATGATAAATTAGTGACTTTTAAATTTCCCCAAGCTCAGTTCCATGTTTGGTTTGATCTATAAATGTCATTTCTTGCTCAAAACTATTCTACTCCTTTTCAGCCCTTTTTGGTAAGCAAAAGTAACTTGTGGGTTTGTACTTGGTATGGTCAGCACAAGAGGTTTAAGGAAAAAATATCTTAGGGGTATATTATAAACTTATTCGTATTCCATTTTATTTTTTTTCATAGGAAAAACGTCCTAATATTTATGAACCATCCCTAAGAAGTTGACCTTCCAAATCTACCTACTAATTTGTATACCCCATGGGTTTTACCTTGGTTTGAGCATCTCCATACAATACACTTGTTGAGATTGGTTAAAAATTATGTTTAATATGTATCCTCATGTCTCTATTTTTTTTTCATGTTTTAATGTGTTTAGATGATCTAAGTATCTCAAATTTCAAGAGGGTACACCATTCTATGTTATAGATACTTTTTCACCATTTTCAGAGTTTTATTATTTGTCAACAGTTACAAAAGGTTTTTTTAGTGTATTTTATATGTTTTAAAGATAAATTTGACATCCCATTTACATTTAATCCTCTTTATCCAAGCAATGTTTCATGGTTGGCAGTTATAAAATGCACATACTCACAGTTTGCCTGCTACAACTCAATGTGTACTTGCAACTGTTATAAAAGTAGATTACAATGTTGAAAAGAATGTTTTAAGATTGTTTAAAGTTTTCATTATTTTAAATAATTATTATGGAAGTTTTAAAATAGGTTTGAGCTTACCATGAGGCCTTTTTTCCACCCTATTAATCTTTTTCACATTCACTATCCACATTCAGCTTATTTGTACATACAAGCACCTCATGATGATGCCATCATATTCTTGGTATTAATTTCAATACTTTTGAGATATTAAGGGTTAATTTGAAGGTATTTAAGGAGTATTTGGACCCTTGAAATTAAATTATAATGCAAACTGCTCATTCCATGATAACTTTCTAAGCTTACTACCTATATGAGAAAATGGCCACCTACAGGAGTTGGTAGAGAGTTGAGAAGTGTTTTGAGGAATTAAAATAGGTGTTGAAACCTTCCTTGAAAGTTATAACATATGGTTTTGACCATGGTAGGCTTTTTTTAGGGTCAAGTTGGAAAATAAAGGTTTAAAACCACCTTCAAAAGGTCCAATGATAGAATTCAAGGTTTTAGTCCCTAAAATGGTAAGATAAAGGTCAAAGGGATTTTTATGGATATCATAAAATATGATTTAAAGGTGTTTCAAGACATATATATATATATATATATATATATAAGTTTATCCTATATCATATATCATGGAGAAGAATTTTTCCAAGGATGGAGGTTATGAGGTGAGTGGAAGGTTGAGGTTGAAGACCTTAAAATTGCTCTAAAAGGCATTGAAATATTGTAATGACTTCTACTGCCCTGCTTCCTCAAGGAGACCTTATTTACCCAAAGTGAAAAATGAGACCATGAAAACTTGTATGAGTGTTCCAAATTAGTTAAAGTTATCATTAATGAAATTAATATGACTAAAGGAGAAATATGTACAATTTTTCTTTCCCATGTACTTTCTAGCCCTTACAAATGGCCTAAATACACACCTACAGCTAGTTATAAGAGCACATAGTTTAACAAGCACATTTGAGAAGGAAACACTAGGGTTTGAAAATGAGAAAGGTTTTAAAATATTTCATGAGGTTGAATATGATGTGTCATATTTCAAGATAAGGGAATCACCTACAAGGTTTCATCCTAGTCAACATAGTTGATTGAGAAAGGGTAGTGAATAATAAAAGTGTGATGGTTTTAGTGTTGATAGTGTTTAAACATGATGCACAAGTTTAAAAATATTAAAAAATAAGATTAGTATTCAATATAATCTCCAAGAATCATGACCAAGCCCTATTAGGTAGTGAACACCCATAAGTAGAGAAGAAAGAGGAGGTGTCTAAGTCAGGTAGTGAGGGCTCATTTATGAGTTAAGGTGCATGTTGAGGTATAATGGAAGGATATCATGATGATTTAAACGTGTATAAACATTATAAATATCCATTATATACCTATATAATCTCCAAAAAACATGAAATAAGCTTGCATATACTTCAAATGGCCTAAATGAACACCTACAACTGAGAAAGGGTAGTGAATTGAGACATGACATCTAGGTGTTATCAATGCTAAGTTCACGGTAAATAATGAGTCCAATTGTTAATAAATTATTTTGGAAAGGGTTACAGAGACTCAAGAAATTTTTTCAAAGTCTATTCCATGTATAGACACCCATATTTATTCCTTCTAAGGTAAAAGAACACTTAGAAAATGCACACAGTCTTAAGAGTTCAATTGTGTGAGGAGGAACCATAATAGAATGAAGATGTTTTCAAGATAAAGGAACCTTGTAATTAATATAATGATCTAACATTACCATCATAAAATTGTAAACGTGCATGTAAAAAGGTCTAAACAAGCTACATACTCAGTCCATTCTTTCAAACCCTATAGACAACCTTTTTCCTAATAGTCTATCTAGGTTTTTGTGTTTTTAAAGGGTCTATACATAAGACCAAAGGCTCATTTTTTATGTAGATAAAATTTAGAACTTAAAAGATAATATAAAAGTGTTTGTTTTTTTAGGAAAATATGGGAAGTACCCCTTATTTTGTATTAGATAGAGGGTACTTTCCCCACATGCAAGACTGGCTGGTTCTTGTCATGGGGTGTAAAGGATAAAATAAGGTCTGAGGAACCTAATTAGAATGTGGAAGAAGATAAAGTACACCTATTAAAACATAGGAAAAACCTAATAGAATAGGGAGATATAACAGGGAGGTTTAAAATGCTCTAAAGTTCAAGCAAGCCTATGGATCAAGATTTAGGCCTATAACCAAATGGGAGTTTTATTTCACTTACAACTCTTGGTGAGAATTTAAACTAGATGAAACATGTTAAATAGGTCACAAAAGATGTATTTTAACTCTACCAATGGAAGGGAAAACTATCAAATGTTATTTTGGGTTTTAAGGTGCAGATAGACTATTAAACATGGAGAGTCCTAGAGGTCAAAGAAGAGACCATTTCAAATTATAGCTTTGTAAAAGAGTTAAAATGGATTAGGATATGTTTTTATGGTCTCTAAATATGTGATAAAGCTAATAAATGTAGAGGAAATCATCAAGAAGGTCATTTTTGAGCTCAAAACCAACTAAACATGCATGAAAAGAGGAGAATAAGCTTGATAGAGGAGGTTTGGAAGCTCACATCTTCCATGAGGATTTGCATGGAGGCCAGAGGAGTTTAGGGAATATATAAGGGTTATTCAAAATCACATTAGTGGAATTTTTTTGTGATTCTAATGGCCCATCTTTATGAACAAATATTAAGGGCTTAAATTGCTTAGAAACACTTGTAAACCCTTTCAGAGACCCGATTGGGAAGATGAGCCTGGAGATGCACCCAAATGAACTAGAATGTAATTAATTATGATTGGAAATTATATAATAATTCCTCATACCCCCCCTGGCCCACCCTCCCATGCCCTTTATTTTCATGGACTTGTATGGATGGGGTGAGAAACATGGTATTTTTTTACCATTTTTTGTGTTGTGTAGCATACAAGAGGTTTCAAGAGGTGAAATAAATTTTGTGAGGAATATAAAGAATTTTAATAACTCCTTATGTCAATTTTATTCTAAGGATAAACTTTTAAGTTTCCAAACTAGATGCTTCAACTCAGCCAATCAAAATTGGCCTAATGGACAAGCTAGGGAGAAGTGTGAAAACTTCAAGTGAATGGATTTTTAAGGTGTCCTTGGTGATTATAAGGAAATTTAGGGTATTTATATGTTTTATTAAATTCCTCCCATTGATTTTAATGAGAAAAAAATCCAAATTTGATGACCAGTGTGCAGGGTGCATGTAAGAGTAGTTTTCTTGACAACAGATGATGCTTACTCCTCTCTAGGTGATTCTAGATGACCAAGCCTAAAAATAATGAATGGAGAGGAATTATTAATTTACTTAAACTTAATTTAAGTAATTATACCTGGTACGCATTAGTTATAAGACATTCAAATAGGGATAATCATGTAGGTAGTTTTTTGAGCTAGAATGAGGAGTTTCTTGTCACTTTTCATGAAGTTTATGACTTGGATTGACACTTGTATCCCCTAGCCTTGAATGGTTCATACCACATAAAATTATCATGAAAAAATAAATGATTTTATCATCTTTAAAAGTGTCCTTTTGACCCTTAGACTTCTCTCTTCTTCTCTCTCTCTGAAGTTCTATAAGAACTAGCCATTTTGGCCATTGTATTCTATGCTCCACTTGAGTATGGTGAAGCCCTACTCAAATGTATACCTTTTGATAAATAATAATACTAATGTTTACCTCATACATGAATATTATTAGTGTGTGTCAGGTAATCTAGAACAACAAACATGCTCTAATACCAACTGTCAGGATCCTACTGCCCACTAAGGACACACTTGATTACCTTTGTATTAGCAACTAAACACAGAATTTAACCATAATGATAAGTAACTAGAAATATGAAACAACAAAAAATATGAGAGACTATACCCAATTGTATTAATAATCATTCAAAATAAAATATAATAAAGAAGATGCCACACTTCTTCTTCCCACACCTCTAGAGCTCCCACACTTTTAGGGTTCACCTATAATTCTCCTCCAACACTTCACTCTCTCATCACGGTCACAATAATCAACTCAAAGACAGAGTTATTGTTCACCTCCACCAGTCAGCAACAATGTTGCTAGTACACCAAGTACACTACCATACTCCAAGTAGATCTCCCTTGAACCTGCAACACCCTGCACATCAACAGACCTTACTTACCATGCAGATATCTCTACACCCTGAAGAACCCTTGTCCTTGCCTCACCAAGTCCTTATGAGTCTTCAACCAATACCCTGGTGGATCTTCTACCAAAACTTGCACAACCTAAAACTCTCCCTGATCATACACACTCAACACCCCTTTGGAATTAGGAGAAGCTAGTCCCTGCTCTCTTCTACAAGCCCTCTTGGCTATCTAGCACTCTTGCTCTCTCTCTTCTGAAGGAGATAATCTTTGCTTTCTCTCTCTAGTACAATTTTACAATACACCCCATGAGTCTATTATATAGATCTCATGCATACAATAATTAGACATTCTTAATTACAATAATTAGACTCGCAACTCAAGACCAAAAATAGTCTTTAACATGCAAACTAACAGTCCAAAAATAGACCTATTCTCGACCTGCATGCAAATGCATGCACACATAGGTTGCCGACGTTGGCTCATTCCTGATCGACATCGATTCCTTTGCAACTTGCTCTATAACTCAACAACCCAGCAACCTCCTCCATGTTTGCATTAGTAAAGATTTTAGCTCCACAACCTAAAAATCTCCCACTTAGAGATAAACAGCTGCACCTGTACCTATACCTATACCTATACCTTTGTCTAATTCATTTCCTAGCTTGTATCCCTCTTCAAGCTCAATCTTGAAGACCAACCACCACACATCCTATGGTGCACCTCCTGTCATCTACGTAACCTACCACATCCAAACCTACAAACCCATGTAATGAAGTCCTTGACCCTATATAATATGAATCCTTGCTGCTAGTCCCTCTCAGATACCTGAGAATCCACCTTCCCTAAATTGGCTCCAAACTCTCTGACAACTCCCACTACTTGGGAAAACTTAGGTCTACACCAGACCTCATGTGATTTCAAACACTATTCTAAGCTCAGCTTGAACTATCTAGCCCTTGGTGTGCTTACTGGTTTTGTATCCTACATATTGAACCCTGCCAACACCTTCTTCACATCAGCTCCCACTAGAGACAAAAAATCTCCATGTCTCTTATGCCAAAGAATTTCACTGCTCCCAAATTCTTCATGACATACCTCTAAACTAACTTTACCTTTAGCTCAGAAACTCCCTGCATGTGTAACCCTGCAACAAGCAACCACACAACAATAATAGGATAATGTCATGACCATCATCCATCATAGTAAGACAAACACAATAGTTACACTGACATTGACTAAAGCCTTGCTTTGTCATCCACCTATCAAACCTGTATCACTGTCCTGCAGCTTCCTCAAGACCATATACCTTGGCATTCCATCTCACGTATCCATCCACTCTCTTCTTTAACTTGGGAATCCATCCATATTTTAGTGCTTTCATCCTTGCTGGCAACTCTACCAAATCTCTTACTTGGTTCTCTTCTGAATAATTCATGCCATGCTCCCACTATTTCCTAGATTCTACCTGCATTACCTCTTCACGTCTTCCTAGTTCTTGACCATCAGTGAGCAACAAGTAAGAAGGTGAATAATGAATATGAGGTTCAATTACCCTTTCAGTCCTCCATATGGGCATTCGAGACTCCTTGATAGCTTGCTATCCACCCAACATCCATTCTAGTGACCGATCTCGGCCATATCCCAATCTACACCTGACCGATGTCGGTTCCCTGCGACTGAGCCTTACTACTAATGTCGGTTCTCCTTGACCAATGTCAGTGTCCCTGATGCTGACGTCAATTCCTTCTAACCGACGTTGGTTCTTGCTACCTGACACCACTGACTCTGCTGATCTGCACATGACCGATGTCGGTGCTTGTCTGTTTGGCGTCAGTTCCTCTTGACCGATGTCGGTACCTGTGTTCACTTGTGAGTGATGAATTTTTACCTGTGATCTCATTTTGGATCAAACCCTTGTCCATATCAACATAGCCCTACTCAGAATAATTTAGTCCCCTCAACTGATCTCTATCCGTCATCTCCTCCATGAACACCAAATCTTTCTAGTTCTTAAGTTTGTCAAAGATATCTATCTTCCACTTAAGAACATGCATTCCCTTCTTACATATGTAACCAAGCCTACAAAGCCACATCTCTACAACAGAAGGTGAATCAGTAATATAAGTAGATAGATAAAGGATACCTACTTTCTTACCACCATCTAATTCAAGTGCATCCGCTGTGAGAGTTACTGTGCATCTCTCATCACCCAACTTCCCTGAAGAAATTAGACTCATCTCCAAGACTGGTACCTACATGACCTCATTCAACACCCGTGTGTTACCTATCTAAAATTTCAGCTTCACTTCCCCTTTGCCAACAATTTGACAAGGCTCACCAACCCCTAAATAAATCTCTCCAAAGTCTCCCTGGACATACCCATGAAAAGATGCTCTATTTTGGGCTGCATGGAAAGAGGCAATAGAATCTATAGACCAAGATTCTACTTTATCCAGAGAAACCTATGCAACAACACCTGCAACATCTACTTCTACATGCTAATCTTCTATCGACCAACAATCTTCCTTTACCTGCTCTTTCTTTCTATCAATCTAACCATTCGTGCTATTCAATTTCTCCATTCGTAGCTTACTTTCTTCTACCATTGATATACTCCCATTCAATCTAAAACCCCTGTGAGTGATCTGTAATCAAACACAATCTTGCTCCCTGCAACCTTAGCTCTGATACCAAGTGTCAGGTAATCTAGAACAACAAACATGCTCTGATACCAACTGTCAGGATCCTACTGCCCACTAAGGACACACTTGATTACCTTTGTATTAGCAACTAAACATAGAATTTAACTAGAATGATAAGTAACTAGAAATATGAAACAACATAGAATATGAGAGACACTACCCAATTGTATTAATAATCATTCAGAAGAAAATATAATAAAGAAGATGCCACACTTCTTCTTCCCACACCTCTAGAGCTCCCACACTTCTAGGGTTCACCTGTAATTCTCCTCCAACACTTCACTCTCTCATCATGGTCACAACAATCAACTCAAACATAGAGTTTTTGTTCACCTCCACCAGTCAGTAACAATGCTGCCAGTACACCAAGTACACAACCATACTCCAAGTAGATCTCCCTTGAGCCTGCAACACCCTGTACATCAACAGACCTTACTTACCATGCAGATATCTCTACACCCTGAAGAACCCTTGTCCTTGCCTCACCAAGTCCTTATGAGTCTTCAACCAGTACCCTGGTGGATCTTCTACTAGAACTTGCACAACCTGCAACTTTCCCTGATCATACACACTCAGTACCCCTTTGGAACTAGGAAAAGCTAATCCCTGCTCTCTTCTACAAGCCCTCTTGGATATCTAGCACTCTTGCTCTCTCTCTTATGAAGGAGCTAATCTTTGCTCTCTCTAGTATAATTTTACAATACAGCCCATGAGTCTATTATATAGATCTCATGCATACAATAATTAGACATTCTTAATTACAATAATTAGACTCGCAACTCAAGACCAAAAAAAGTCTTTAACATGCAAACTGACAGTCCAAAAATAGACCTATTCTCGACCCGCATGCAAATGCATGCACACACAGGTTGCTAACATCGGCTCATTCCTGACCGATGTCAGCCGACTCATAACTGACATCGATTACTTCTGCACTGTGATATGACCGACGTCAGTTGGCCTGACCGACGTCGGTTCCTCTGCAACTCAACAACCCAGCAACCTCCTCCATGTTTGCAATAGTGAAGACTATAAATTCCTTAGCATGTTACTTCATTCTACCATCTATTTACAGTTGGAAAGCTTCTTCTTGTAAGGAATGTGAAGTGTTCTAGGAAATGTGTAAGATTTAAGAGTTAGAATATTCACCAGTTCCCTCATAGTCCTCTTTTCTAGTCCTCCTAGGTTTGCACATTCATCCATAACCTCATAATGTAACATTGATGTGAGAATATGAAGATTGGAGAAGTGTATGTTCAGTTTGTCCTTTGATTTCAAGTGTAATATGCATATGGTTGGATGTCATCATGTTATTTTTTGTATCACCTCACTTAGATTAGTTTTAATTTAGTTATCTTTATCCCTTTTCATCCTCCAAGTTATGTGTTGTTGAAATCCAAAGTAGTACATCAAGGGAGATAGCCCTATCTAGAGATTCACCTTATCCTTAAGCTACCCACAAGCCTAGAGGTGTTTCTATTATACCACTTAGATGAGGAGAGTTTTTTCATCTCCTCAAAGGGTTAAAATCAAAGTGAAAACACTATAATGACTTATATGACCCTCCATACATGTTTTTTTTGTGCTCATAACATGCCCCATTTTAAACTAAAAATGGGGACCCATTTTATTATATGTGTTAGGATCAATCTGAGTTTACCAGAGCTTCATTTCATGCACAAAGTTTAATAGAATCCATAGGCCAAATATAGAGAATATTTAATCACACTACAATATTGTTCCACACTCTTATTATTAAAACATTTAGGTGATACATACATACATACATACATACATACATACATATATATATATATACACATACATACATACATATATATATATATATATATATATATATATATATATATATATATATATATAAGAAAACCATTCTTATATTTATGGAGATTATCTCACCCATATCTCTCTAATTATGCACATTCCTATATATGATATATTATTCTAATAATATATCTAAACAATATTATATTCAAACCTATATTTATAATATTGTTTATAGTAATATTACTACCAAATATAACTACCAAATAACCTATACTTAATAATGAATTATTAATCATGTAATTATTCATATTATGATGTACAAATTACTGTGAGGACCAATTTTTTTCCTAACTTTCCCCCCTTAGGCTTTATATGGTAATTTGTGTTTCAAAATACTTAATGAAAGTAATGAAGGAACACATCAACTTCTTATCTACCATTCACTATCGATAACACATCAATCAAACCATTGTGAGAACTTAAAAAAGGAACATCTGCCATCAACCATTCATTAAGGGAACACATCAACCTAGCAGTGTGGGAACCATGACAGGATAACCATTTGTTCAAATTTAACTCATGCATATCCTAAACACCTATTTTATGTAGTACACTATGTGGGAGAATAAAAAATAAACCTCTTATTCATCACATAAATAAACACATGCTAAAAATAAGAAATATATAATATGTGCCACTATTTCAAGAAGCATCCCTTCATTAGTGGCTAATGAGAGGTGTAGTAATCCTCCATCATTTAGTGTCCTCCAACCTCTTGTAGGTCACTACTTACTCAGTTGAAGATGTCATGAAGCTCATATGCATGAATTTTCTAAGGAAAAATCCCCCCATTGTTTGGATGTTGCATACAAACAATAATGCATCCACTACAACAAAGGATTTGCCTTTGATGACCGAACAACAAATAATACTTTTATAAATAACAATAATTTTGATGAATTGAACACACTTGACATAAACATCACCATTTTTAACTATATGATGGTAAAGAATAACTATTATGAATTTTTACATTTTAAAGAATTTTTGATATAAGGACCTAATAATAAAAACTTTAAACTATAAAATCCCATAAAAAATACACTAACCAAACTCAAATATTTTACACAAACCACTTTAACCCTAGTATAACATAATTGACTTAAATTTTACTCTTTAAATACTCACTAATCCTAATAAAAGACTTAATGAAACTAAAATTCAATGACTCTTATCTAAATAATGGACCACTATTATGTTGGGTAAACTATGACAGATTTTGGCATAACACTATTTAAATAGTGCATCTACCTAAAAACTTATGGATTACTCAAAAACTATAGACTTTTGACAAATATATACTATGTGGTAAAGAAACATAAAACATATGCTTATAACAAATAAAGCAAAAAAACAAAATAAAACTCTTAGATGATGTTAGTGGCCAAAAAACTATATAGATCAATCTAACACAGTTAATTAAACACATCTCCAACATAGTCATATAAAAATGAATCCAAGTGAGGCTAGAGTGAAGATCTATGGGGTCCCAAAGTCCACGGTAATTATTTTGTACACAGTTGGCTAATATACAAAAGTGGGCAAGGCTAGATACAAAGATTCAGACAACCACCTAAAGTGAATAACAAATCAATGACATGTACTTAGAAGATATTACATGAAACAATAGCTGATTTGAATGCTAGTATTTAAATTGAATATTTAGAGTTATTTGGGTAGAAATGATCATAGCTTCAAAATTGTAATGTCCTCCTTAAATAACATTCTTTCCAACATAGATGGGTAGAACTGGATGCTGATGTGGATCTTAGAATGTATATTTGATTTGTATCACACTTATGAACTGTGTACAACATCTTAAATGATAAAAAAAATTAGGACTTGACTGATCAACTTCATTCAAATTAAAATGGCTCAATATGGCTCAACTAGATGAATAGATAATATTTTACATAGATAGATGCACCAAAGGTCCATAACATATCTATAGAGCATAGACTAACTAATCTTTGAATGTCATTGAACTTTTATCATTCTATATTGTTAAAAAAATAAACAAGCACAGATTGATAGTATTACCAAGCTAATACGACACTAACATTATTATCAAATTTGATTGTAACTTGTATAAACAATAATGAGTGTAAATACCATGCATAGAAAGGACTGTGTAAAATATTTAGGTAGATATAACCATATGCTAAAGCCACTACTCAGGGACTTCTTTTGGAACATCTTCTTTCTACTAGACACTCATTTGGAATACCAATCATATATCTTTAATCTCATGGTTAACCTACTCTGATACCACTATTAGGATTGATCAAAGTTTACCAATGCTTCATTTCATGCACAATTTTTTTTAATATAATCCATAGGATAAATACAGAGATTTTTTTTAATAATCAAAGTGTGGACTATGTTTCTTCACTTTATTTCTCATGGGTGCCTAAAGTGATCCTGATACCATGTGATAATTTATCATAGCTCTTAGAATCCCTAACTCATTCTCAAATATTTTTCAACACTTAGTCAATTATAAATTTTTCCTAGAGCCATGTGGCATCTTTATGCCTCTCTGTGAGACTCATAACATTTTTAGTTCACCTAGAAGCCTTCAAATCTCTAGATTAGCAGGATGTTATCAAGTGACATGATCCTAGTGATCCATTTCCCTAGTTAATTTCTTATAAATTAAAATGTTAGGTGATGATATTAGCAATATGATATCACATAGTACAATATTAGTGACCTACCACCCTGAGATGATATGTACAACTCCAAAACCCATTATGGCTCATGGGTAAGTGAGATGACACCATGTGGTAAAATCATGTATCACCAAAACTACAATAATAGTCAAAAAATATCGAGCCCTATATAATAAATGAAATAACACAAAAAAATGATGTGGCATGATCATGAAAATAAAAGACATGCTAGTGTTGATGTTAGCAAGACATTGGATTGAATTTAATATCCTGTTTAGCCTTAAAAATATCAAAACTTGAAAATGGATCCAATCTGACCTAAAATTCCAATTTATAGATACACCTTAATTATGAGATTGATAATGAAAATCAAACTTTAAAGATAAACTTAATGGTGACACTAAATTTGGGCATGGTGTGCACATATTAGAATAAGACATAAAGGTATTAAGGACAAATACACCATGAAAAAAAGCATTATTTGCTACAAGGGTGGTTTGGATAAAGTTTGAGTGACAATCCCAATAATTTTAAACCACTCCTGGATAAACTTGGCCAACATAATTTACCCTAATTCTCGCAATATCATGGTGTGTAATAGAAGTTCTCAACTAATTTTATAAATCCATATTGAATTATCATCTATTTCTATAGAGGGAATGAGTTGCATCCATTTTGAGTTTCAAATTTTTAACCTCTCTCTCTCTCTCTCTCTCTCTCTCTCTCTCTCTCTCTCTCTCTTGATATTATTTATAGGACTTCAAAATCCTTTCTCAACGCTGACATTTTTTAGGATTAGAGGATATTGTGCTGGGCTGGCTCTTTATCAATTGTAAAAGGACATAGAGAACCAAACATTTAATTTTTATGATTCTTTACAACTTTTTAGATTAGTTTTGCTTCTCTACTTTTTTTTTGAGTTATGTTATTGTTAAGGTGATTTTTAGCTAGATGATTATATGGGCTATGAATTGTTTTAATCAAAAAGCTAATATTGATATTTGAAGACTATTAGGATTGTGTGTGGATATTTTCCTCTGCATGTTTTATGGTGCTTGTGCACATTTTGTCTCATAGTAATTCCCTCCAAAATCTCACATCATATTTATTTGGCATTGTGCTAGGTATAACTCAAAACAATATAGGTTTAATGGAACTCTTCAATCATAAATCTTGCCTTGATCTTCATGGTAGTAGGCTATATTTTTATGTACCCTTGATCTTTTGAATTTTATTTTAAAAGTGTGTTAACTTAGGGATTGGGTATCAATAAAATCATTTTGAAACTAAATTTTTATCTTGTTTTATATTTCATGTTTTATTTATCACTATTTTAGCATTTTTGCATCTATAAATGTCATAAACTAGTGAAGAAATCAGCTATGCTTTTTTATGAAAGTTTAAGAAAGTTTGATTTTTATCTAACACTAATCTCTAAAAGTATTTCTAAGAAAGTATGCAACTTCCTAATGAATGCATTAATCAAATAAAACTACAAATTAATTTGTAAAATAGGCCCCTTAAAAGTAATACAAACTTAGGGAAGACTAACATACTAGGACTTGGTACATTTAGACCTTTGGGAAGTATTTTCCTTGTAGGATCTTCTTCCTTTCAAAAGAGTTAGCACCTAACAAACCCTACCTATTATTGGTTGTGTCAAAACACTGATCAACATCTTTGGTGATATGAGTGGCCTCGAACCATGAGTTGAGATTTTAACCAAAGCTTGAACCAAGACATTTTATAAACCTTTTATTACACTGATCTAAATTGTCTCTTAAGCTAAAAATAGGAGGATAAATTCTTACTCAAATTCTATTTGGGACAAATTTGAGCTCTTATTACTTCCTGATCATAGAATACCAAAATGAAGAGCTAATAAAGGAAAATAAAAGGTTAATCCCATTCAATTAGCTAGTAATTCACCTACAACTAAAATCCCCCTTTTGGATAGCCCATTTGAGTTTCCCCAACATATACCAATGGCCAATCTGATGGCCTAACTTGGGTAAGGAGGTTATTTACCTATGGTTGTCCTAGGCATAGTTCATGATCTACCTAAAAAATTAGACAAATTTTATCCCAAATTCACAGTTAGAGGCATCTAAACAATAGAGGAACATATTCAATCCTTTAATGATGCACTAATTAGAATGAAATTTTAACATGTGGATATTTTATATAGATTATTCCCATATTACCTAGGATAAATTTCATATACGTAGTAGTTGGGGCTACCCCATGCATTTATTACTTCTTGGTATGGCCTAAAAACTATCTTTGTAAACCATTTTAGGGTTCTCATTAACCTTGATGTTTTATATCATCATTTTAAAACTACTAATAGAGAGCCTAATGGACCCACATACATGTTTAATGTTTGGTTTGATAAGTTATATATCAAACGCTGAAATACCCATGCATCATGGAAGAGGGTCCATCCATCTAGATCTATTTGAGGGCTCTTTATTATTTGACATCAATGTTCCTTAGAAGAACCCCAATTGTACTTACTTATTTATCATTGGATTATAATAATATTTTGAGCATAGAACATTGGATGGTACCATAAGGATATAATGTAGGTGCTTTACCATCTCTAGGATAACCAAGGGCATATAAGCAGCTCCATGTGCTAAATTAAGCCCTTGTGTATAATATCCCATTCATGAATTCCATCCCAAGTGTTATGTATGCTAACCCTATCCCATTGTGTGCTATGAATTCAATGAACTACATACTTAATGGTATTCTTATATGCCTCCCAATCATGTAGTGCACCAGGTGAAAAATCAATAGTTAGTCCTAATGGTATACAATAACATTATTTATAAACTAAACACTAATGGGTATGATGTGTCTAGTATCACTCAACATTAATTTACACCCTATTTGAATCCTTAGACACCTAATAATAATGCTCACAACAATCCTCTCATTGTTACCCCTATAGTCTTGAATGCATGTGCACCTATTACTAACATTTAACTTCAAGTACTGAACTAGCCCAACACTACTGTAGACTTATAAGTAGGCAATTTGAAATAAATGGTTCAAATTCTATCCAATGACATGGTAAATCTATGAATATATATACCTAATAATGCAAATCAAATGCAAATAACCTACCTCAGGGTAGGAATTTCAATTTCTAGACTCCTAATAGATAATGGAATACATGACCCAATAATGGGAATGTTACTAGTATTCTTTAAAATGGTAATCAAAATAACAGTATCACTTCCCATTCTATAAATTTTAGGGGCTTGGATTTAGACACGTGGTGCAGTTTGCATAAGATAATTGACCATGCAAAAACTAATTGTGATGAGTTTATAGTTGCTTTAAACATCTTCCAAAAGGAGATGGACAACATGGAAATTATGTCCACTCCTAATGGAAGTCAAAAATAATATGGAGGGAACACAGGAATGGATTTAGTATTAGAAACTCAAAAATTCCATTTGAGTATGAAAATGAACCTGAAGATAACCTAGATGAATTCTATTCATTTAAGTAGTTCTAAAGAAGAAACAATTACTAGTTGAGGAGCAAATCAACCAACCCATTAACCACCTTCACTTATTTGAGTAGTACTCAGGTTCTACCTAATGTAAATTTGATAAATATTCCTCCTCCATAAAAATCACCTCCCACTTCTTATCATCCCAAATTATGTTACATATATCTTAAATGATAAATAACAAGAAAAGGCCAAACATAGCTATGATATTATTGAATATCTCAAAAAGACTAAAGCTAATATAACTATGTTTGACCTACTTCCGATTTCTAATTAGAGAGATTATTACTTAACAAGTTTTTTGATAATAAGGTGAAAGAATCTACTAAAACTTATAATACTCATGTTTCTCTAAATAAAGAAAAAATAAAGACTCCACATTTTCTCTTAATAGTTAGGATTTTTAGAAAAAACTTAAATAATAGTTTGTATGATTTAGGTTCCTCTAATAACATCATTCCTTACAATATTACCAAAATTTATGCCTTACACCTGTAAAGTCAAATTGAAAGGTTGTCCAATTGAAAAAAATAGAGGTGAAAGTAGTGGGGACATTGAATCATATATACATGCAATTGGCCTTAGATCTAAAGATTAAATAATGAATTGATATCCAAGTGGTGGATATCTTAGATTATTATAGCATGTTATTGATATGAAACTAATTAAGAACATTAAGTGGTTACGTGGTAACTAACTTTAGCCACATGTGGCTACCATGTCATGGTCTACCTAACTAGATCAGAATTGTGAAAGAACCAAAGATGACACATATGATCATTAAGTATAAATAAAAAAATGAAATCCTATATGAATAATAAGAAATGGGAGTTTACTCATTTGATAAAGAATAAAGAACCCAAGAAAACCTCTCTACTAACATGTTTAGTGTGCAACATAGTACATAATTTGAAGAATTAGACCATTTAGTTGAAGAGGACTTATATTATGCCTCATAGATTATCTCATTTTATAATGTATATCTAGCATGTTATAATTCTAAATATGATGACTTAATTGGAATGAATATTTTTTTTCTCCTCATAAGATGAAGCCACCACTATGAATAAATATGTTCTTACTTCTCCAGCTGAAGATTTATCCACAATGTATTTGTCACCTAAAATACCACTAATTGAAGGACATAGTGAATGTTCAATCATGAATGAGAGAATGCACCAATATATTAACATTGAAACTTTACTTCCCTTGCAAATAGAACTAATGTGTTCTAGCTCAGCAAAATCAGACCTACATACATTTAATGTCTGATGGATTTAAATCCAAGAGTGGATAAGTTATTTGGGTATAATTAATAAATAAAAGAGGGAAATATTATCTAGATGCATTATACCTATAATTCACTTACACCAATAATATGGTCTAATATGAGGCATTGATCTATGGACTCGAGTTCACCCTTGGAAGGAAAGTGAAAAACATTAGAGTGTCATGTGGTTTTGAATTAGTGGTTAGACAAGCGAGGAAATAATATTCATGAAATGAAAAATGCTTTCCCAAGTAACACAACCATGTCTATAACCTAATAGAATATTTTGATGCTTTTGGCATTCAGACTCTACTTAGAAAAAGAACTATATATTTGATGCACTAACTACTGTTGTAAGCACTTTAGACCCCATTACCAATTCATGGATGAGAATATTATCATTAGATATGACATCTACCCATTTAGTCTCAAATAATATTAATAATTTCCAAGTCTTCAATGATGACCAAAACATATTAGACTTCATCACCAATACAAAATTATTTGCCAATCAAATTATTGATGAAGATGGTTGAGAGGACTTCAAACTTGATGAGGGTGGGAAAATGAATTTGAAGACCATAAACATACCCAAGGAAATGGTATCACTTGAGAGGATATTATGAATGAATCACCAAAAGGAAAAGTATGAATCAACCATTGTTAAAGGAATAAAACATGAATAGTGCAATCTAGGTAATTCAAATGATGTGAAAAGTGTGCATCTATAAGGTTTTACACAAGAGCTCAAATATTTTAGAGATTTTATTTCATGTAACTAAAAATATCTAAATGTCTTCAATGCTTCTATATTGAAACATACTATCCCCATCAAACCTAGAGAGAAGCCCTTTATTCAGAGACAAAGGCCTATCAATCCATTGCTAGAGCCACTAATTTTTAAATAAGTGTAGAAACTAATTTCAACAAGGATAATTTTCTTGGTGAGACATTGTACATGGGTTACAAACTTGGTGCTAGTGATAAAAATTAATGGGGAGATCAGACTTTGTGTTGATTTCTATAATTTTATCAAAGCAACTAAAAAGGATAACTTTCCCTTGCATTCATTGGATATTGTGTTTTACATTATGAATGATACCCAAATGATGTCATTATTTGATGGGTATTCAGGCTATAATCAAGAGGCATTATATTATGAGGATAAAATCAAGACAAATTTCACAACCAAGTGAGTCACCTTCACATGAAAAAGAATTAGTTTTGGATTGATTAACATGGGTTCTAATTTTCAAAGGGTAATGTACATTATATTCAAAGGCCTTATGAGAAAGTGTTAGTTGTGTATTTGGATGATATAATAGTATTCTGTGAGAGAAGGGTGAATCATGTGAATAATTTGAGAAAAAATGTTACATTAGTGAAAAGATCATGAGATCTCCTTGAATACAAAGAAAGGTATATTTTAAGTCATTGAGAGAAAGCTATTAGGCCACAATCAATCTCGAGAGGGTAGAATCTATTCTAAAAATCTCATTGCCTGACATGAAAAATGTGTTAAAGTTATTTCATGATAATATTAACTTTATGGGGAAGTTAATCTCTAGATTTATAGAGATAGTTAGACCTATGAATGGAATGCTCAAGAAGGACACTAAAATAGAGTGGATAAGTGAAGCATAAGAAACTTTCACCCAAATCAAAGAGTAAATTGTGCACACATAAGTGTTGATCTACCCTAATTATACTCAACCTTTTTATATTTAATCTTTCACTTTGTAACATTCAATTTTGCCATTTTAACACAAAGAAAAGGGTTTGGAGATACATTATCTTTCTCATTTATGATCTTTAATTTCATAAATGTGGAATTTAGATACAAAATCAATGATAATTAGACCTTTTCAATAACCAAGGCTATCAATATAATTTGGCATTACATACTATACATTAAAATATTTGTTGTCATGCTTGACCCGACGATAAAATCCATGTTTATACAAAATGATCTGGGGGAATGAAGAGGCAAGTTGGTGATCATCCTCCAAGAGTTTAAAATTTAAATTAAATCAATGATAATTATGAGAGGACATGTAATAAACATAATTATGGTTGAATTAGATCCAAAAATCAATTTCCAACACTATACTGTTAAAGATATTACCAATGGTGATTGGTATAAGGAAGTGGTTCACTACCTTTTAGTTAAACAAGGAGTGTCCCAGATATTTTAATTCCATGAAAAAAGAGTTTTATGCATGAAAATTAGACACTTTATGATAAAAATAGGGTACTCTATAGAAATAACCATGAGGGCATCTATTTGAGATGTCTCAATAAGGAAAAGTTAGCAAATGTTCTTAGCAACCTCCATATAAATCATAAGACTGGGCATGGGTCAATGAATTCCACTACCCATAAAATATTGAGAGATAGATACTATTAGACACACCTATTAAAAGATGCACATGAACATGTATGGATTGTCCATATCCACCAAGTTACTGTACATAGGGAGTGCACTCTAGTAACACCTCTACTTCTAGTAATCAAATCTTAACCTTTAACATAATGGGGACTAGACTTTGTGAGGGTGATCAACACAAATTCATCTATAGGCCACAAGTTTATTCTCATCAAAAATGACTATTTTGGAAGTAAAAACATTGAGAGGGGGGGGGGGGTTGAATCAGTGTGTAAACATTTTATTCAATTCCATTTATCATTCCTTAACCATTCAAATTAGTATAGAGATATAACAATGCATAAAAGAGAAATCACATAAACATGAAGTAAGATATCAACACATGAAAACCAAGTCTATTTTGGAAAACTTAATGGAAATAAAAACACTATCAAAACACTTGAAATAATATCCTATAAGCATGCAACAACATTTAGTGAGCCACCAACCCTACAAGGAGCACCGACACCTCACTAGTTAGGCACCAACCCAACTAGTCCTTTAGTAAGCTCAAAATTGAAAGGAGGATCCAATGCCCTAAGTGACTTAGAAATATACTAAAAACTAAAAGGACACTTTTTCAAGCTCCAACTTATAAGGCAACTCTAACTCCCTTTTTGACTAAGCACCAAGCCAGCTAAGACAAGCTTGATCACCTCAAGACTCCTTGTTGCTCAAACAACTAATGGTGATCTCTTATTAAGATATCTCTATTATTTATCTTATATATAATATTACTTACATCAATTACACATATATGATGAATTATTTATGGTATATCAATCATAAATAAACACATTATACTTTCCTTATCCTTCTACCCCTCTCAAACAACCTTTTAGGCTTCTTTTCTCAATATGCCTCTACTAGGCTCATTAGGTCCACTAATTTGGTCATCCACATGCAAAAATTATGTTAGATAAAAATGTATAATCCTCTAATCTCTCTGATGGTTCTCAATGACATGCTTCTACTCCTCTAAAATCTCTTGTCTTCACTTATTTTCACATTCCTCTTCTAAGTAGCTCAAATAGGCCAATTAGGCCTTGCTTTTATACTCAACTCTTGGTCTCACCCCTATTGGTCATATAATATAATTTAAACACTTTAATTATACCTATAATAGGTCAAAAAAACATTACGTGAGTGAGACAACCACTGCATAGGTTGGTCATACCTCTTAAGGAACAAAACTCTATTAGGTTTAATAAAGACCTAAAGGAATTAGGCCTTCTCTAAGGCACATGTTATACTTAGACCTCTTAGACCATCTTGAATATATTATAATGATTCAAAAACTTCACATATCACTTTTATATTACAATCTTAATATCTCCTTGTGTCCCCAAAACCATTTGATTCGTTTCACATATTGAACTAAGATATTAGGACTACTTGCCATTAGCCCTTCACATTGCCAAAAGTCTGCCAACTATATCTGAAGCATATAATCAACTTTATCAAGCAAATATGTCCTAAAAACACATTAATATAATATTAATGACTTTAAAAACCTATAAATTTCAATTATACATCACAAAATAAGCCAACAAGGCTTATAAACTTTCTTTCTAGAGGCTCACTTAGAATTACTAGTGCACACTAAAACTCAGTCATGAACATTTAGGCCAAAAACACACGTTTTCCAAAAAACCATGGAAAAAATTCATATGAATAGATACATCATGACCTTAGGTTCATTATTTTAAAAAATAGAATATTTGACTCAATATTTGTAGACTCTAACCCTTATTTTTAAGAAGCTCACTTAGGGATACCAAACACTACCAACACAGTCAACAAACTTTGACTCTCCACACCATCTTGAGCACTTTCAAAGACTCTCATTACATTCACATGAGATTTATGGATCTCATAAACATATTAAAATTATTTTTAATCTCCATCTTAGTCCACATGTCAAATTTACTCATACCAATATCACAAGCTACCATCCTTCTTCACACAAGTCTCACACTGCTTATCTCAACATGCTACCAAGCTTGTTCCATCACACTGGGTCTCTTCATGTAATAATTAAGCCTCAATACTTGACCTTGAATATCTTATGAAATTTTATTTTCCTTATACACATGTTGACACATTATCCTCTAACATGATCTATCACTTATTTGCATAATTTCAATCTCATATATATCTATGTCATCATCACCATGCCTCATAATCCTTCATGCCTATATCAAGACACGACTATGATTATTAATACATTATGTACACATAGACTAGTTATCATGAACTTGGTCAATAATGAACTTATCATAACAAGAATTTCAATATATATAATTACTCTTATTCATATGATATCTTCAAAGAAAACACTACTCATAAGCTTGTCAAAACACAACCTTGTGCCAAGACCTTATGCAAACCACAAAGACCTACTAGATCATGCTTAAGTCATCAAGAATAATTACCATGTATCTTTAAAAAATAACCTCTATGACATCAATGATATTTAAATACCTTTGACATCAATGATAACCTTAATTCCATAAATGCACCAATAGGAACATACCTCAACAATCTCCCCCTTTGTCATTGATGACAAACACTCAAACATAGTAGACCATTATCATCCCTCATTAATTTGGATCTCTCTCCTAATTTGGGATTTTTCCCCTCTTTAAATTAATGATAAAGGTCATATACACTCTCACAAGGTCATCTATGCATAGTCTATTGATCCTTAGACCTAATTATTTCACTGAACTAGCAAACTTCCCATTTTTCATGATTTTTTTTTTAAAACATTTCAATCCATTTGAGTTAGCTCCCACTAACTCCATGTATATCTACATCTCCTTGTTTTTGATGTGATATATTAAACATAATAGGTCCTATGGTGATCTGATTCAAATAGATCCACTCCTTCAAGACACACAACTCAGGTTACCAAAATGAGTAAGCCCATACTACATGCCTTTGAGTTCATAATCAACCTTTTAGACCATTGATATCTACATGATATTCTTCAAAATGATTCAATGGGTCAACTTTAACACACACTATCAAGACCCTTTGACAAAAACTCAGATCACTTGTCAACTTTAGATCACTATTACCTTCTTCATGGCACTCATGTCAAAATTTTTAAGCATCTACATCATCATCCAAACTAAATTTATTCATTATTTACTATGCCCATAAGGTATAGTCATTTCTTGGATCTTTATATCCTTATTGGTCTTACAAATCAATCTATAACTCATATGCATTCTTGAAACTCCTCTGTTGTATCTTGTTACCTCAAATTATATATTCTTAACTAATATAAATGAGAATACATGATCATACCTTTATACCTCATGAATACTCAAACATAACTCATATCATCAATAGGTCTCATCATCATACTCAAGCCTCTAACAAACCTCTACTCATCTATGAAAACTTTATAAATTCAACTCAGCTCTTCTAGCTTAATGATCATCTTTAGTCCTTGAAACTTATGGACAATACCTCTATCAAGAATGGCATTGGTCTTATAAACCAATAGATAACTCAAGTGACCCTCTACCTACTTCCATCACTAAGATACCTTCACATACCTTCTTTACAAGGCTTAAATCAAAGTAACACATAAGCAAACATACCTCTCTCAACAAGCATATTAAGATAGAAGCCTTGAATACAACCTTCTATGGTTCTATAGGATAAAGAGTGTCTTTATGAAGCCTATAAAATACACCCTTTCTCATGGAGCTTTAGAAAAATTGATCACTCTAGTCCTTATGATAGGACTGAATTTTCTTCTCAAGGACCCTATTTGGTTTGTCAATCATTTTTATCTCACTATCCTCAGCATCTTCCTTCTTATTCTCCTTTGTCTAATTTGAAACATAATTCTCTTGAGTAAATTTCTCATCATCTTTTCTTTTTATTGACACCTTCTCTTGACTAGTGTGATTAACATTGATTACCTTTGGTCTCCATATCCAAGTAGGACCTTTCTCATGCATTCTAACAATATGACTAATTTTATGACAACTGTAGAAAATAGTACTACTAAACTTACCTTTCCTCTTATTGTTACTTCTTCCATGTTCCCATGATAAATTATTCCTTGAGGCCATTCTTCAATCCTTTGATCTATGACCAAACCTATGGCACACAAAGCAATGACCATGAAGTGAGCTTGAATATATAAATGCTTTGAGCTACCTGACTTGATCTACCCTCCTATTGCATTTGTCCTTGAAAGTCACATTAATTTATTCACAATACTTTATCTTGAAATTAGTTTGTTTAATCTCTACCTTCAAGAAGATCAACTCAGATTTCAACTTAGAACATTCTTCCTCTTTTGAACTTAAACTTGTCTTTACATCCTTTAACTGACTCTTGAGATCCTTGATGATCTTTCTATCTTCTTTGACCACTTCAACCATTTAATCAAGCCTAGTTTGAATATGACTAATCTCTCCTTCATGTTCTATAAAGGACAAGGCCTATTATTTAAGATTCTTAATGATCATCGATCTTAATTCTTGATTCTCTTTCCTAAGCTGTTTAACCATTTTGTGATTCTAGGATCACCTTCAAGATATAAAGCCACATCCAAAGGACTTGATATAATACAAATTATTTTAATAAAAAAAAATAAGAGAGGGGGGGGGTGAATTAGTTTGTAAACATTTCATTAAATTCCATTCATCACTCCTTAACCATTCAAACTAGTATAGAGATATAACAATGCATAAAATAGTAATCACATAAGCATGAAGCAAGATATTGACACATGAACACAAAATATATTTAAGAACCTCATGGGGAATAAAAACCAATATCACACCACTTGGAATACTATATTATAATCAATTAAATAACATTTAGTGAGGCACCAATCCCATAAGGAACACCAACCCCTCACTAGTTCAACACTAACCTAACTAGTCCTTTAGTAAGCTCTAACTTGAAAGTAGGCTCTAACCCCCTAAGTGACTTGGAAAAAACCTATAAAATTTTATGACACTTATTAAATATCCAAATTTCAAGGTAGATCTAACTCTCTTCTTGACTAAGCACTAACCTAGCTAACATGAACTTGATCACCTCAAGACTCCTTATTTCTCAAACAATTGATGGTGATCTCTTCTTCATCTCTCTCTCTCTTATCTATCCTATTTATCCTATATCATACATTAGGTACACATATATGATGAATTAATGATGGTATGTTAATAAAAAATCAACACATTCTACTTTGCTTAGCCTTCTACCCCTCTCAAATAGCCTCTTAGGTTTCTTCACTCAACATGCCTCTTCTAGACTCATTAGGTCCGCTAACCTGATCATCCACCCACAAAAATTATGATTGATAAACATGTATAATCTTATACTCTCTTTGATGGTCCTCAATAACCTACTTTTTCTCCTCCAAAACCTCTTCTCTTTGCTTATTTTCACTTTCCTCTCCTAACTAGCTCAAATAGTCAAATTAGGCCTTATTTTTATACTCAACTCTTAGTCTCCCCTTTCTTGGTTAGATAATGTACTTTACATGATTTAATTATCATTATAATCAGTCAAAAAACATGTTACATGAGTGAAATAACCACTCCATTTTTTGGTCATAACCCTTAAGGACTAAAACCCTATTAGGCCTAATAGAGACCCAAAGGAATTAGGCCTTCTCTAAAACACACATTACACTCAGACCTATTGGACCATCTTGATTCTCTTAAAAAACTTGAAAATATTCATATATAAATTTAATAATACCTTAATAATCTCTCCTTATGTCTTGAATAATATTTTCTTCATTTCATACATTGAATCAAGTTATTAGGCCTACTCGCCGTTAGCCCTTCACATTGCCAAAAATCTATCAACTATATCTAAAGCATACAATAAAAGTTCTCAAACAAATATTTCCTATAAACACATTAATATAATATTAATTCCTTAAAAAACCTCTTCATGTCCATTAGACATCACCACATAGGCTAATAGGCCTCAAGAACTTTCTTGCTATAGGCTCACTCATAACTGCCAGTGCACAATGAAACTCAGTCATGAACATTTAGGCTGATTTTTTTCCAAACAACCATGACAAAAATTAATATGTATAGACACCTCATGAACTTAGGGTCATTATTATAAATAATAAAATATTTTACTCAACCTTTTTAGATTCTGAACCTTCTCTATAAGAAGTTCACTCAGAGCTACAAAACACTACTGACACACAGTCAACAAACTTTGACTCTCCACACCATCTTGAGCACTTTCAAAGACTCTCATTGCATTAAAATGATATTTATGGATCTCCTCAACATATTAAAATTATTTTGATTCTCCATCTTAGTATAATTTTCAAATTAACTCATACCAAGCTCAGAAGCTACCATCCTTCTTCACACAAGTTTCACACTAATCTCAACATGCTACCAAGTTTGTTCCATCACACTGGGTCTCTTCATGCAATAATTAAGAATAAATACTTGACCTTTGAATTATTATAAAAGTTTATTTTCCTTATACACATGTTGACACATTTTCCTCTAACATGATCTATTACTGATTTACATAATTTCAATCTCATACATATCTATGTCATCATCACCATGCCTCACAATGCTTTATGCCTATATCAAGAAAAGACTAGGCTTATCAATACATGATGTACACATAAAATTTTTCTCATTAACTTGGCCAATAATTAACTTATCACAATAAACATTTCAATACACATAATCACTCTCTTTCAGATGATGTTTCAAAAGGAAACATTGCTCATAAGCTTATCAAAACATAACCTTGTGCCAAGACCTTATGAAGACCATAAAGACCTACTAGATCATGATTAAGTCATCAAGAACCATTAACATGTTTCTTAACAAGATAAACTCTATGACATCAATGATCTTTCATTACCTTTAACATTTGTGACAACCCTAATGCCACAAATACAAGAATAGGAACATACCTCAATAGACATCTACACTCATTGGGTTGAGGTGCAACCATGAAATAATTTCAAAACAAAAATATTCATATAATTACTAGAGGTTCACATTTCCATAAGGTTTTATATTTTTTATACTCTCATATGTGATAATGGACTTGCCTTATCCTCTTTGAAATTCCTAGAATGGGCATATGATCATCAAGTAACCATAAAATTATCCAATGATTATTATCTAAAAGGGAATGGGATAGATAAAACAACAAATAAGAATTTTATAAGCATAATTAAAATGAACTTGAAAAATAATCCTATGAATTTGTATAATGAGTTGAAATCTGCACTATGGGAACATAAGACCAGAACTAAAGCTATCATGGGCACTTCTCCCTACCATCTAGCTTATGGCAAAGACCCTATCTTCTCAGTTAACATGAGGATCCCTACCTTTATTTTTATGAAATATTACATGGAAATAGGTGATTAGATAGAGGATTTCCTCTTTAACCTCATGCGCTTAGATGAAAAATGTGATTTGGCCTTCCTACATTTTAGTTGGCATTAATAGGTTGTCAAATGCTTGTTTGACAAATGATCCAAAACAAAAGTATTTAAGATCTCCAACCTTGTCCTTATGTTAGTTAAGGCTTTAAATAAATCAAACAACACAAAATTTTTGACATATTATGGTTGGTTCCTTACCAAATATCCGAAATCCTAGGAAATAATGTTTTTCTCTTGAGGTGTCTTACTAGTGAGGATGTTCCATTGACTATCAATGGAAAATTCCCCAACCACTGTTTCTAGGCCTAATTGGCTTAGAAAACTCTATAACTAATATATATTTTGTTTTCTTTAGTTATTTATTTTATTTCCTTATCATCCCTTATTTTAGTGTAGGTTTGTTACATTTATTTTTTATTTGTTTTGTTATCTTTCATCACTTGGTTTAGCCTTGTTGCTCCTCCTTTTTATCTAAAGTTGTTATTTTATCCTGAGAGTTCCCCTAATTGATAAAGAAATGATAATGGAAGCTTATATGTGAATAACACCAATGTTATTCCTATGCTCAAAAAAATTAAAATATTTTTTAATTGCTTACATAAAATGTTAAGTTTTACTTATATGGTTAGAATGTTGAAGGCTGATGACATATAAAAAAACATATGGATTTAGAAAGACATCATGTATTATTTTAAATATCGTCAAATACACATAAAAAAAATATGAGGCATGATGCAAATCTTTTTTTTTGCTTTATTTTAATATGCACTTGTTGACTATCACTCAAACTATGGATTCATCCCTAACCCTCCACAAACAAAATAAAATAAAATATTCTCTCAGAATATTGATCTAAAATGTAAAATCTAAACCTTCTCCTTGAAAGGGTGATATTGACAACCTTCACCACAGGCTTTATAGCTTGGTTAATAGTGGATTAAGGCCTTAGAAAGGGACCATAGGTATCTCTATCAGGTCTATAGATTCCCATCTAATATAAATCAATTCCCATTTCCATTTCCCCACCTCAATAAAATTATAAAATCTTTTCTCCTTTCATAGTGCCCATCCATTAAACAAATATGATTTATTGTGTGTGATTTCAAAATGACTATATTAACCACATAAACTCACACACCAATGGTATTTAGGTAGAATTTTAGTTTAGTATGTCATGTGTTGGAACTAAATTTTTTGCCTTCATGTTGTGCCTTTATTGTGTGAGATTGATTCTAGATTCTGGAGATACTCAATATTATCTCCTAGAAAGAGTCATCATTTGTTGTTACTCTCACAACATACCCCATTTTACACTAAAAATAGGGAACCTTTTTTCTTGTATGATATTTTCCATTGGGAATTTTAGTGGTTTGGATATTTGAGTCTTCTCTAGTTGGTCATCTACTAGAGGACAAGTTTCAAGTGCGTGGGTGTTATTCATTTGTAATGATTTTGTTTTTATCAAGATAATTAGTGCAAGCTTACATATAGAGTTTCTAAAATTAGTTTCTTGAATATTTATTAGATTGAAGAATTTAAATCATGTAATATCATATTTGATAAATAATTAAAAATCCCCTTTTGAGTAAAATATGACAAAATTTGTGAAAATTATTTGACTTCTTTAGAGTTTTTTGTACTCTTTCTCTTGTAAATCTAACCCATTTTTACTTTAGTTTAGTATGAATCAACTAATTTTTTATGGTTGTTTTAATTTTAACTTAATCACTTTTAGATTAAAAGGATAGATCTCTCTAAGGTTATTCTAAAAGGGCTTATATTCGATTAAATTAGCCCCTTTTTTGATCTATTTCTAATTCATTATACTATAAATTGACTGAGTGTTTGTTTATATTCAACTTGTGCTTTAGCCAATTTCATAAAAATGATCGAAATCTATTTAGAAGTTGACTTTGAGTTATATGAAAATGGATTCCTTTTGTTATGTTTATGCATGTTTTCATCTTAAAAAAAGGATCTAATTGTTGTAGTTTGAACACATAGCCATTTATTTTTTATTTTCCCTAACCATTTTAATTTGAAAATTTTATGATCATTAGGTTTTTAATTTAAAGTTGTTAACTGTGTTTATTTGGTTTATTAGCTATAGGTCCCTAAATTTATCTTGGTGCCATGTGGTTATCTCTCATAGCTCATAAAGATACCAACTCATTCTCAAAAGTTTTTAAACACTTAGTCAATTTTATGGATTTTATCTAGATCTATGTGGCATATTTCCAACACTCCATGAGATTTAGAAACTTTAATGTTTTCCTGGAAGCCTTCAACTCTTTAGATTAGCAAGGTGTTGTCAAGTGGAATGATCCTAACATATCAATACCATGATTAATTATATAAAATCAATATCCCATAGGTGATTAGATTAGTATATGCTACCATATGGCATGATCAAAGTGACCCACTTCCTTAAGATGGTATGTACAACTTTGAAACCCATCAAGGCTCTTGAGTTTTTACCATGTGGCAAAAGCTTGCTTCATCATGGCTAAAGGAATGACTGACACATATTGAGACCTATCTAAGAAATTAAATAGTATGGAGAAACCCTATGGCATTACCCTAACAATAAATGACATGTTGGAATTGACATCAATAAGACATTGGTTTAAATTTGATGGCTTGTTTGATTATTAAAACCTAAAAAATGCATTGTGCATCTAATCTAACCTAAAATAATAATTTATAGATACACCTTAATGATAAGTTTAATCATGAAAATAAAAATTCAAAGATAAACTCTATGGAAGCATTGAATTTGGGCATGGTGTGCACATTTTGGAAAATACAAAAAGGCACTAAGGACAAATACACCATAAAAAAGAGTGTTATCTACTATAAGGATAGTATGGAAAAAGTCTAAGTAGAAATCCCAAGGAATTTTAAACTTATATATATATATATATATATATATATATATATATATATATATATAATTGGTTGACATAATTTTCTCCCATAATCATAGTAGCATGGTGTCTAACATAATTTCTCAACTACATTTATGAATCCACATTGAAATTTTAGCTACTTTTGTAGAAGGCATGAGTTACCTCCCTTTTGAATTTTGAACCTCTCTTTCTCTCACTCATATTTATATGAATTTTAAATCCTTTCACAAGGATGGAACTTATTAGGATTAGATGATGGTGTGCCTATCTATCTCTTTGTGAATTATAAAAGGACATAAAAAACCAAACATTTTATTTTTATGATTCTTTACAATTTTTTAGATTAGTTTTGATTCTCTACATTTTTTTGAGTTATGTTATTGTTAAGGTGATGTTTGTATCTGGATGATTGCATGGGATTTAAACTTTGTTAATCAAAAATGAAATATTTATATTTAAATACTGTTGGGATTGTATGTGGACATTTTCATTTACATGTTTTATGGTGGTTGTGCCCATTTCTTCTCACATTCATTCTCCCCAGACTCTTGCACTATATTTAATTGGATTTATGCTAAGTATGACTTAACCAAAGATTGGTTTAATGGAGCTCATTTAACCATAAATATTTCCTTGATCTTTATGGTAGTATGATCTCTTTTTATTTAGCCTTGCTCTTTTGTATTTTCTTTTAAAAGTGTGTTATCTTACGGATTGGGTATCAATAAAATCAATCTTCAACTAAATTTTTATCTTGATTATTATTTCATGTTCTATTTATCACCATTTTATCATTGTTGCATTTTTGAATGTGGTAAAATGATAATGAAATCAATGATGTTATTTATATGCAAGTTTAAGAAACCTTAATTTCTATTTAAGGTTAAACTCTGCAAAGTATTATTGAGAAAGTATGAATCTTCTCAATGAATGTATTAATCAAAGCAAAATACACCTTAATTAATAAAACAAAACCCTTAAAATAAATAGTCCAAATTTACCAACTTAGTGAAGACCAAAATACTAGGACATGGTAAATTTAGACCTTAAGGAAGCATTTTCCTCATGGGATCTTCTTCCTTTCAAGAGAGGCAGAGCTTAACAAACTCTACCTATTGTTGGCTATGTCAAAACATTGATCAACACATGATATTATAGTTTATCATGTTACTTATAGATTCTAAGCTAACTTTCATCCATCTTCATGCAATTTGTGAGCTTCTCAACTCTTTTGCATATTAATTTTATCAATTGTGCCTCAAATTTTAAAAATTGGAATTTATTCACTTGTATATTGAGTCTTCAACAAACTTCATTTTTCACCTCTCTAAGGTCTAAATCCTTCACACAACATCATTCAAATCCTTATATGCATTATTTTGTGTTCCCTTGTTCTCCTCTTCATACACACACATCATTTTCCTTTTCACCCAAAAACTTGGTATCCTAATTTATTCTCTAACCATATGTGTAGCTTGACCATCCTTCCTCCATGTAATGGGAATCTTGCATTGTTTATAATTCTTCAAAAATACTAGGATGGCCACCATACACTAGAAAATTTGATTTATTATTCAACTGACAAACTCTATTTTTGGGTAATGGAATTTTTTTAATTCTCTTAATATGGTCTTGCATCACAAAAACCCATCCATATTTTTCTACATATCACCCTAAGAAGACTAAGATATCTCAAAACATTCTTATTTGTAAACTAATGGTAATTCAAGATTTCATCAAAGATAAATATAGAGAGGAAATTATTGTAAATGATATACAACATCATAATACATTCATGATGATATTTGTTAAAAGCATGATATATAATGAGTGACATTTTTAGTATCCATAGGGGAATGAAATGAAATATATTTTTTTTATTAAAGTTAAAGTGGGGGGGTTTTTTTGAACTAGGGTCCCTAGACCCTAGGAAAAACAAAAACAAAAGAGAGACAAAGTTATACCAGAGACCAAGAGAGGAGTTAAGACAAAATAGGGCCCGATACAACTAAAATATAGCCCACACATAACAAAAGCAACAAAAAAGAACAACTAAAAAGAATCCTAAGCCTAATCCAAGTTTAAATTTCCTGAGAGAGCCTCCTAGTAAATTTTCATCTTTTTAAGGTTAACATCAATTTGAAACATTTTTTTTTATTTGTCTATGTCATTATGTGATCCACTACATTGGCCCTACTTACCTTTCCCTTTTCCAAAATTCTTAGTTTTGAATAACTCCCTGAGATGAGCTCTAAGGTTTTCTACATTTTGAATTCCCTCATACATGGGTAGGTTGATATAATTAACTAAGAATCTGATGTTATTTTTAAGCTTATAATTTTTGTTCTCCAAGATATCCACCCTAAATTAAAGGATTTATAATTTTTAGTTATCCTCCTTAGCCAAAGAGATTTAATTCAATTTGATGTTTTCTTGCTGTAAAAAACTTACCTTACCTTTAAGATCTATGAGCTCCCTCATGAACCAATGCATGATGGATTTTTCAAGGTCTAATTATTCAACCATATTATCTTCATCCTCTTTTCTCTTAAGGTAACTAATGATTTCATTGAAATTATCATTTAGATCTTTCTGATTCTTATCTATTTAATTCTTACCTTTATCTTTGGAATCATCTCTAACCACTTCTTTTTCAACCTCAATAATCTTATTCTGAGCCAATATATCTCTCTTCTCATCATCATTATTCCCATCCATAAGAACATATTAAATGCATCATATTACTCTTCTAGTTTCTTTAGGACCTAAAAACATTGAGACATTATTACACATACATCAAACAATGTTACTGTTGACGTAGAAGATTGCACCCTTGGTAGGAGGCCGAGCTCCTACCTTCTTCACGCAACGATGGAAACTCCCCTCTACCTATGGGACTGGCGAATCTAGAGGGGAGAGTCTCTAGGTAAGGGCTAGCTCCCTTTGATGCATCTGGTTTGTTCTAGTAAGTGTTAACACACACACACACACACACACACACACACACACACACACACACACACACACACACACACACACACACACACACACACACACACACACACACACACACACACATATATGGGGGGGGGATGAAAAGGGAGAAGGATTGCAGGAAAACAAACTACTCTAAAGGAGGTGATGCACCAAAATGATCTAACCTTCTCACACTCACACTTAAAATTAGACAAACACATACATACACTTCAAACGGACAGAAGGACCAGGCTGCAAGAAGCTTGGTAGGGAGGCTTTAATGAAAATATAGAAAACAGAGATTCACCAAAGGTGCTATGAAAGGCACACTGTATAGTAATTTCTTCTATTTTTGCACTTCCAAATATAGCTCTCCTTGTCAGCTGCAGAGATGGCACCTTATAAACACTAGGTATGTTGGTGTTGAACCTGTGGAAGCATCAAGAAGCAATGACTAAACACAAACTAACACTCAGACATACACAAAGATATCTAACTAAGATAGAGGTAAAAAATGTGTTTATTGATTCAGGTAAAAATTTGCTAGGGCTATGCCTTACAAAATGTGGAAGATCCTTTCTCAAATGACAAGTCTTCATTATATAGAGGAAGAAAAGGGGGCCTTTGGTGCCCTTTTTGACAAGTGACCCATGCACCTTCTGAGCATTGGGATGAGGAAACCATTTGAATATAATGCTGTGCCAGCTCCTTTCAAGATTTGAATTTATGAGCCACACCATTTGACTACTTTCTAATGCATTTTGAAGGAAACTAGTCACATCGACCATTGTTTGTGCCTCTTTGATGATTGCATAATATGCACTGTGTCAACCACTAAAATAACTTATTGAATCGACACCTTCCTGCATCACTTGGATCACTTCATCTACTTCTACATCATGTCCATTCTACTGTCAGGATCTGAATTTATGAGCTGCACCATTTGACTGCTCTCCAATGCATTTTGAAGAAAACCAGTCACGTTGACCATTGTTTGTGCCTCTTTGATGATTGCATAGTATGCACTATGTCAACCATTGAAATAACTTCTTGAATCAACACCTTCCTACATCACTTGGATCACTTCATCTGCTTCTACATCATGGCCATTCTACTGTCAAGATTTGAATTTATGAGCTACACCGTCTACCTATTCTTTCTTCTCTGGGCTCTTTGTCATTTTCTGGTCCTTCAGCCCTCAGGGGTGATCTTCTGATGGGTCACTACATTCCTTGGGTTCCTTCCATGATTTGGCACTAAGGAAGTTAAAAAATAATGGCTACTTCACTATGTTGAATTTGAGGTTCATGTGGGTGTCGCCCAATGACTAGTTTGCTTGCTTAAATTTGACAGCTATTGGGATGTCACCGTCTGTGGCAAAAGTCATCAGGTCCTTTTTTATGTCTTTTTTACTTCACAGGCTTTTGTTTTAGGCTTTTTTCTCATAGACAAAAGTTTTCAAGAATTGGCTGCTCTTTGTCTTTGTCTTTCAAGCTCTTTGGAACTCTCTCTACCCTCCGCAAGGGCTTTTGGACCTTTGGCTATGTCCTTTAGCTTTTTGGTCTTCTTCATGCTTTGAAAATCCCTTGGCTACCTTTTGAAAGCTCTTTGCCCTTCACAAGGGCTTCTAGACTTTGAACTGCCTTCCATAAGGGCTTCTAAACCTAGCGCTGCCCTTTGGCTATAGGGCACGATTATAATTGATGTTTATGAACCTGTATTTGATGTTTATACGAATGTATTTAACATTCACACAAACATCATTGATATATTTGAAAACTAATGGTCATTTAGTGTGACTTAAATTTGATGTATATGCACCCATCAATTTATGTTCACAGGAATGCCAATGATGTCTGCATGACTATCAATCTTTGGACCCCAATGGATGATTTTTGAGCTTGAACTTTGACACTTGTGTGAACATCACTCCACCAAAATAATTTCCCTAATCCAAACCATTCTATTTGATATTTTGCATTGGTCATTGTGTCCTCAGGATAATTTTCCTCAAGCTTTTTATTTGGGACACTTTCCCCAAAATAATTATGTTTGAAAGCTTTTTGTTTCAGATAAAATGTCCAAAATAGTTTTTACTTTGCTATTTTTTATAGACAAAATGTCTGAAAGAATGAGCCTTTGGGATTTATGTTTAGGCATTTTTTTCAAATGATATGTCTTTGAAAATTTTGTCTCAAACATTTTTTTTTGAAGTAAATATGCCTTTAACATTTTTCCTGAACACTTTCCCTGAAGAATTATTATTCAGACTTTTTGTTGCAGACAATTTATCTGAAAGATTTTTGACACTTAGCCAAATACTTAGAACAATTTCCTTGAAAGAATTCATTCCTTTAGAACTTATTATTAAAGATGATTTCCTTCAAGATTTTTTAAAAGACATTTTTTCCATTGATCTTTTGTTGATGGAAATGTCTTCGGGCGTTTTTCTTGATCCTTGGAAGCCTCAATTATTTTCTAAGGCATATGAAAACTCATCCCATGACCTTAAATTGTATTGACACCATGAAGCCTACTTCTTCAAAATTTGGCCAAATGCATTTTAAGTAAAATTTAAAGTGTTTCAAAATCTTTTCAAGCTATGGGTGATCTTTGAACCACTCATTTCATCCAAAATTCAATCAGCCTTCTCCAACCATTTCTAATTAAAGATATCTATGTGGGCCAAAAGTTTCCAACACTTGTTACCACTACCCTTTTATATGATACCACCATATATAACATTAACATATCCCTCTGTGACCATTCCTTAATGGAGTGGGATCACCAACATAAGCCATACTTTGATATATTTTAAAGTGATGAGGCCATCCTAGAAATTTGGGAGCATGAGATTGTATGCCTTTTGGAGATCATAAAAATGGCTTCTCTATTAATATCAATTAGTTAGCCTACTTTGGGTAACAAAAAACATCTCTCAATCAAATTAAATAATAGGAATATGAAGAGGAGGATCCACCTCAAAATCTAGAAGATTTTCCACCCATTCCAAATGAATTAGAATTTTATACAAAATTAGACATAGAGCTCCTAGCAGGTTTTGCCCTACATGTCTAGGATCTACCCTCACCTCCAAATTATCTTTAGGATCAATCACCCTCCCTCATTGAGGAGGTGGTTTAAGTCAACATTATAACAAAATAAAATCCTAAAATTGTTGAATTTGGAGAATCTCTCATACTCTAAGAATGCCAAATCATCATTGAGATACTCAAAGAATTTATAGATATTTTTTCATGGTGTTATTGAAACATGAAAGGAATTGATCCCTCCTTGGTTGTGCATTAATTATTTGGTCATCATAATTCAAAACCAATCAAGTAAAAATTATGCAAGATGCACCCTAAAGTGGCTTTACTAGTCAAGGAGGAATTACAAAAATTCCTAGAAGCATGATTTTTCTAATGTATTGATTATTTAAACTAGATCTCTAACATTGTTCCTATGTCCAAGCCACAAGGTGGGATTTAGACCTATAATAAATTTTAAGAGAATAACAAATCATTTCTAAAGACAAATTCTCCTGCCAAATATAGATATGATCATGGATTCTACTCCAGGATCTGAAATACTATCCCTCATGGATGGCTTTTTAGGTTATAATAAAATCAAAATTACACCTAAATATCAACATAAGATAACCTTTATTACACCATGGGGAAACTTTTGCTATAAATTCATACCGTCTATTCTCAAAAATGTAGATGCTACCTATAAAAAAGCAATGATTGATATCTTTCATGACATGATGTATGGCATTGTTGAAGATTATGTAGATGACATTTTAGGGAAGTCAAAACTCTGATCTAAGCATCATGTCATTTTACGAAGAATCTTTGAGTGAATGCATGAATATAATGTTAGATTGAACCCAAATAAATGTGTGTTTAATTTTACCTTAGGAAAATTATTGGGCTTCATAGTATCCAAGAGAGGTATTGAAGTGGATCCAATAAAATTTAAAGATATTACAGAAATGCCTCCTAATAATCTATAACAACTCAAGAGTATTCAAGGCAAGTTTTAAGACATTTGTTGGTTCATTTCTCAGCTAGTAGATAAATTCCACCCTTGAACCATCTCTTAAAGAAGGGGACCTTTTAATCAGAACTCTAAGTGTTAGTAGGCCTTTGACAATATTAAACAATATCTAGCCAATCCTCTAGTGTTATCACCACCAGTTAAGGGAAGTCTTCTACTTCTATATATATATATGTATATGTATATCGACAATACCTTGTGCAATTAGTGCCCTTATATCAAAACATAATTATGAATTAAAATATCCCTTATATCATAACATAATGATGAAGGAAAAGAGTGGGCTAGCTATTTTTGCAGTTACACATTAATTTCACATGAGCTGAATTATACTCCCATTGAAAAGGCTTGTTTAGCCATTGTCTTTGCTTCATAAAAGTTGTGGCATTGCATGCTTAATAGCCAAGTTTATCTCTTAGTTAAAATTTATCCTCTTAAATATTTATTATCTATTTCTAAGCTCATAATTATAATGTCCAAATGGATAATGTTGCTTAGTGAATTTGACATAGAATATATTCATCAAAAGGCCATCAAAGGATAGGAAATTATGGATCAACTTGTAGAGGCACTTTTTGTAGATACCAAACCTCTTATCATTACCTTTTTGGATGAATCTATCATGAATACTATAGAATATAATAGATATAAACTATATTTTAATGGATCTTTTACCATGGATGGGTCAAGGGTAAATATGCTTCTGGTAACTCCACAAGTAGATCTTATCCTTAAAGTTGTTTATCTTTGTTTCCCATGTACTAATAATATTTTTGAGTATGAGGCCTTAGTTTATAGCCACCAATTAGCCATCCAATATAACATCTAGAACCTCTAAGTATTTATTGATTCACAGTTGATACGTTAATGAGAAGTGCCAAACAAAGGATGAGAAATTACTTTCTTATAAACAATTGGTGGATCAATTTAAAAAAAATTAGTACATTACATTTGAGCAATTACCAAGGGTAATAATAAGGAAATTGACTTCATATATACTATTAGGTCTTTAATAGACCTTCCTAAAGATGTCCTTGAACAAAATTTTCTAATTGAACATTTGATCTTATCATCCCATCAGTGTATGGTTCATACCCAAATTTGTGCTCTTCCTGATCCTAGTCTCTCATGGTATCATGATATATATATATATATATATATATATATATATATATATATATACATATATATATATATATATATATATATATACATATATATATATATATATATACATATATATATATATATATATATACATATATATACATATATATATATATATATATATATATATATATATATATATATATATATATATGTATGTATACCTATCTCCATGAAAATATCCTTACAACAAACCTAAATAACCAAAACGACAAGGCCTTTATCCACCACACATCCCATTACACCATCCTTGGTGGCACACTTTATTGAAGAGGCTATGATGGGACCTTGTTGAGATGCCCAACCTTGGAAGAGGCTACTCTTGTGATCAAGGAGGTCAATGATGGTATATATGATAGCCATGTCATTGGAATAGCCCTAAATAAAAAATTACTTAGGATTGGATATTATTGGCCTACAATGAATTAGGATGCCTGCTAATATATGCATAATTGTGTAGCATGCTAAAAACATGGTAATATTATTCATACCCCCATACAAGAGTTAAAATATATTATGAGTCCATGTCCATTTTCTATATGGGGACTAGAATTGGCAAGATAAATCCAACATATTATGATGGACACAAGTTTATTATCACATCTACAGAGTATTTTACCAAATGGGTTAAAGTTATGTTGCTTACACCATAGGTCTCTAGATCTCCAAATTTATCCTGAATTAGATCATTTGCCATTTCAGCATTCTCACCAACATCTAATCATATAATGACAAGTCATTTAAAAATCAAGAAATTCAATCCTTGTGTAAGTGCTATCACATCAAGTAGCACTTTTATACACCCTATTATTCCCAAGGGAACACATAGGCATAAGCTACTAATAGGACTCTTATTAAGATTCTAAAGAAAATAGTCAATGATGCAAGAATAAACTAGCACTTGTAAATATATATTGTACTTTGGTCTTATAGAACTAGTGTCTAGACACCCACTGGGGTCACTTTGTATTATTTGGTTTATGGTACAGAAGTCGTCTTGCCTACAGAAATGGAACCCCCCTCCTTATGCATCTCATTATGGGGCATCATTATCGACCATAATTTTAGATTAAAAAAGGTTGTAAGAGCTAGAACTTATAGATGAAAAGCATTAAAATCCTTAAGTCACCTTTGGGAATATCAAAATAAGCTAAAAGGCCAATATCTCAAAAATATTGAGTCTTGAGAATTCGAAGTGGATGATCTAGTCCTTAAGGAGAATCAAAAGAATACCAATATAGACTAAGATAAAAAGGGTAAATTTGAAGCCAGTTGGCTTGGGCCCTATATAATTATTATAAATTCAGATAAGGAGTATACAAGTTAGCTACACTTGATAGTGAAGAGCTCAATGAGCCAATGAACATCGTGTATTTAGAATGTTTTTATACTTGACATGATAGATTTACCTCCATCTATGGGTCCCCACTTTTATGGGCCTATCCATTTCCATTCCACTCTTATTATCCACATTCCACCCCATCCCATCATTTTACCACTAACCCTTGTCTTCAATGTTGGAATCTATTACTAGCTTAAGTAGAATCAAAAGACAAATATTTTAAATTGGGGAAAGTCATTTCTTGTTATGCATAAGGAACATTTTTTGAGGAGTATTTTGGTGTCTCTCTATTCACTTTTAATATACCCTCCATCTTATCACATCCTCATCCCCATCACATCCATTTTGAAGATTATGTCTCCTACTAACCTTAACTTGTATCCATTTTCTTTTGTCCATAGTCATCCCTAAGCCATGGTCCACAAGATCTGACAAATTTCATCACTCTAAAAGGGTCAAATAATAAATCTTACTTTAGGATCTAGCATACATTATTAATTAAATTTTGATCAATCATCGAGTCCCTATAAATAGTTATTTTTTATTAAATTGGATCCTTATCTCAATCAAAATAGTTTTGGGCACACTATACCCCATGTACATATCTCCTATTGTCATTAAGTCCATTATACTATTAGATTAAACAAAACACAGAGAGAAAATGAGATTGAGAATAGCAGAGCACATATTAAACATCTATTCAACCAAGCATGAAGGCCTATTAAATAGGCAAACAAATGAAATACCCATGAAGCATGAGACGGGTATAAGAAAACTAACCTACGTCGGCTTGCATGAAATAACAAAGACCAAACAAACAACTAATCTCTTAACCAAAGTGGTTAAGGTAACTAATCAACATAAATTACCTTAGTAAATAACCTAAGGTAAATACAATAATATGCTAACACCCTTCCTTAATGACTAAACTAGAAACAAGACCAAGTTTATCTTTGAATTTTATGAACTTGTCTGTACCAAGTGGTTTGGTCATTATATCAGCGGCTTGCTCTATAGTGGGGCAGTAGAAGAGACTGATGTCTTCATTTGTAACCAACTATCAGATGTAATTATGGTGAACCTCAATGTGTTTGGTCCTAGCATGAAATAATATATTCTTCACCATCTTCAAAACACTTTGGTTGTCACAGAAAATTAGAGTAGGCTTTGATGACTCAAACTGAAGATCCTCCAAAATTTTCTTTATCCACATGGATTCACAACCTACACTAACCACAGCTTTATACTCTCCTTCTGTTGAAGATAATGCCACTGTATTTTTTAGTTTTCTCTAACATGAGAAAAATCTTGAACCAAAAGTGAAAACATACACTATTGTAGATTTTCTTGAATCAATTAAACCTACCTAATCAGAATCAAAATATCCTGAAAGTTCAAAATCTATAGACTTCTAATATAGTATGCCAAAGTCAAGAGTACCTTTGACATATCTTAATACTCATTTTGTAGCTAACTAATGGACTTCTTGTGGTTTAGACATGAAGTGAGATAGAAAACTCACTGCAAAATAAATATATGGTCTAGTGGTAGTGAGGTAAATGAGACTACCCACTAGCTGTCAATACACTATTTCATTGATCAGAGGTGAATTAGTGTCTATTGAAATTTTAGCTCCTGCTTCCATAGGTGTGTGATTTGGATTACAATCCATCATTCTGAACCTTTTTAGCAATGAATTGGCATACTTATTCTGTGACTGAATACAGTATTACCACTTCGCCAAAACTCAACACCTAAATAGTATTTCAATAGTCCTAAGTCTGTCATGTCAAAAGTATAATAAACATCAGATTTCATTTGCTGAATGAGACTAGTACTACTCCCAGTGATGGCTATATCATCAACATATATAATGAGAATCAAGATATCATCACTAGACACCTTTACATAGAGAGTTGGTTCCAAGTTACACCTTTTGAAACCTGACTCCCTAATATATGAGTCTATTTTTGTATACTAGGCTCAAGGAGCCTGCTTAAGTCCATACAAGGACTTGATCAACTTGTAAACAAGATGTTCCTTACCAGGAACTTGAAAACCCTATGGCTGAACCATGTAGACTTCCTCCTCTAGATCTCCATTTAAGAAAGCACTCCTTACATCCATTTTGTGCACCTACCATCCAAACTAAGCAATAATAGCAATAATCAAATGAAAAGTTACCATCTTGGTGGTTAGAGCAAAAGTCTCCTCATAATCAACCCCTTCCTCTTGTGCATAACCTTTTACAACAAGTTTGGCTTTGTGTTTATCCAAGGAACCATCTGCTTTGTATTTTACCTTATAAATCCACTTACAACCAATGGATTTCTTTCCTGGTGGTAGTTCCATCAACTTCCAAGTCTTATTTTTCATCAAGGAATCATATTCCAATTACATAGATGATTCCCACTCAGACTTCCCTTTGGCTTTTGAAAAAGAAGTAGGCTCAAATACTTGTGAAATAGCAGTTGTTAGAGCAAGATTGACATGCTCACCTCTATTACCAAACTACTTTCTCGATCTCAATCTTCTACCTTCCACACCTTGTGGCAAGGCTCCTTCTTTTAGTGCTTCAATTGTGGTAGTATACCACTTTGGCTTCTTTGGTTGTTCAGCTGGAACCTCACAATGACCTGTATCAATTCCCTCCCTAGAATGTGATTCCACTGATGAACAAAAATCCTACTCACTTTTCACATTATAAATAATAATTGAATCATTAGATAATAATGACTCAATATCTGAAACTTGACCAGTTGATGTGAAGTATGGCATTTGTTCATTTACTATGACATCTCTATTTACCACAACTTTGTTAGTAGAAACATCAAGTATAGGCCTTTGACTGATCACTGTATCCAACAAACATGTATGCTTTGCTTTCTGCATCCAAATTTCTTCTCTTTTGACTAGGAATAACTGCAAAAGCTATACAACCAAAAATTCTAAAATCACTTACATTTGGAGTTTGACCTCTGACCAAGCCTCCTCTAGAATCATATTCTCCAAATATTTTTGTATGACTTATATTGAGGATGTATACAGTTGTATTCACTACTTCTGCCCAATACTTGTATGGGACATTTTTGCTTTAGACCATACAACAAGCCATGTCCATCACCGTCTTATAACACCTTTCCACAACTCCATTTTGCTACAGAGTGTAAGGTGTAGTGTATTGTCTGTGTATGCCTTCAGTGGCATAAAACTCCTGGAACTATTTTCAGATGAACTCACCCCCATTATCTGTTCTAAGAGATTTCACTAGCCGTCCTACCTATTTTTCAACCATAGCTTTCCAAGTAAGAAAGTTAGAAAGATAATCAGATTTATTCACTAGAAAGTATACCCACTTTTTCCTAGAGAAATCATCAACCAGTAACAGGAAATAATGGGCACCAGAAGGGGTAGGTGTCTGCATTGGACCATGTAAATCTGCATGTACCAAATCCAATACTCCCTTTACTCTTGAAGCTTTACCAACATCAAATGAATGTCTAACTTGCTTCCCTAACTGACATCTAGTACATAAATGATGACTATGCCGAATAAAAGGAATCCCCTTAACCATCTTAGTCTTACTCAATGTAGTCAAATACTGAAAATTCAAATGCCCATACCTTTCATGCCATAGTGAACTTATGCTATCAACCACTGCAAGTGCATTTCCTTTGCTTTGATTGGATCTACAAGCTTATACAAGCCTTTCTAATTGATCCCAACAGTAATAATCTTGCTATCTTTAGAGGTGACTAAACATTGTTGTTCTTGAAATTTTACAACAAAATCAGATCTTGAGATGATCTCACTAATTAAAAGAAGATTTTTGTTCATATCTGATACATACCTAACATTCTTGAATGTATAATTTACTGTACCATCAAAACTTATATGAACATTACCAAATCCTTTCACAAAATATGTTGTACCATCTCCCAAAGATATAGATTCATTACTACTGTTATCTTCAAAAAAATCCACATACCAGTCCTTATGGCATGTATAATGGTGAGATGCCCCTTAGTCAAAGTACCAAGCTCGATCCATAGCAGAATTACCACTAGAAGCCATGAAAGTAAAATTTGGTGATTCCTCACCTTCACCTTCAGCTACATTCGCATGATGAGCTTTCTTTCTGGGGTTAGCCATATCCTGTTGTCTTTTCTTGCAATCTTTCTTAAGGTGACTAGGTTTCTTACATTAAAAACATTTCCATTTAGATCTCTTATTACCACTTACTTGTGAAGATTCTAATGGATATCTATTTTTACCAGACTACTTACCCTTTTCCTTGATAAAGAATGCACTCTCTGTGGAAGTGGATGTAGACAACACTGCCTACTCCTGTCATCTCTCCTTTTGCAATAACAATGTAGACAATGTTTCAAAATCCAAAGTCTGCATCTCAACAATCATGTGCAAGGACTCCATAAATGACTCAAATGATGGTAGAAGATTTTACATAACAATAGCAATCAAATATTGCTCATCAACAGGTTTCTGCACTACTTCTAACTGGTCACTGATGTCCTTGATCTGCAACAAAAACTTAGAAAAGAACCACCTTCCTGCATCTTAGTGGAAAACAACAAATTATTCAAATACAACACTCTACCATCTTTAGAAGCCTGATATTTTGAAGATAAAGTTTTCCATAAATCTGATGTTATAGTCACATTTCTAACCTCTGAGATTAGATTATCTACTACTGATAATTTTAATAACATGAGAGCCTCATAATGACGTTTATCATAGTCATTGGTATCAGTGGCAGGCCTTTGCTCTTTACCAAGCACTATTTGATCAATATTCATATATTCACATATTGTCAAAACCTTGTGACTCCACAAACTAAAGTTCTTGCCACTCAATTTTTGAGAATCTGGTAGTAACAGGTGTTGAATATTAGCCATTTTACCTAGTTTTTCATGAAAATGATAAAATCAAAAAAACTATAATGACTTTTTTTTTAAAATTCCTTCTACACACTAATTTTATATTGACACTAAACAACCCTATCCATTTTCAGCAACAAACTCAATACCATTTGCAAGATCACAAAAATTCTACCACTGAAATAATTAAATCGGGAAAACTACAACTTCGATTTAAAAAATTCTTTCTCCATTGACACCCAGATAAAAAACCCAAAAAATAGTGAAATTTTTAGCTTCTTGAATGCTTTCGTGATTATTAGTCAGCGGTAGGTCCCCAATAACCCTTATTGGCTAAAGTTTTGATTTATTTCAATTAAAAAAATCAAAAATAATTGAAATATTAAAACTTTAGGATAAAATTTTACAAAAAATTCAGCCAATCAAAAATTTAGCCTACCTCTAAAACTTTAGGTGAAGATTCTGAGCCCATTTCTCAACCAAATTGCAAACCGTTTTCACCAGTGTCTTAGTTTTGATTTAACTCACGATTTAGGCTTTTATTTCACTGAAAAAGATGAAGAAATGATTTTTTTTATTTTCCCAGGATCCGTACAGTGCCCTTGCGTAGATAAATTCAATAGAAGCTTTTGAGCCTCTAAAATATCCTATTTTTGCTTCCTTTTGGTCTTATTTAGCCTTTTAATGCTTCCTGGCAATTGTTAGACCTTCTGGTTGAGTTTTCTGAATCCCCTGATGCTTTCTCTCTCCTCAGCTCTCCACTAGGTGCCTAAAGCTCCTCCCTAGCAAGATACTGACCTCTCTCTAGCTTCCATAGACCTCCACTGAGGTTTTACAAACCATGAACTTTGATACCATATTAGATTAAACAAAACACAAAGAGAAAACGAGATTGAGAATAGTAGAGCACATATTCAATGTCTATTCAACCAAGCATGAAGGCCTATTAAATAGGAAAACAAATGAAATACCCGTGAAGCATGAGATGGGTATAAGAAAACTAACCTACATTGGCTTGCATGAAATACCAAAGACTGAACAAACAACTAATCTCTTAACCAAAGTGGTTAAGGCAACTAATCAACATAAATTACCTTAGTAAATAACCTAAGGTAAATACAATAATATGCTAACATATACATAATCATTTCATTAAATTTTTTCCATACCATCATCAATCATCATTACCTTAGTCTATTTTCCCTATTTTATCCTTTGTATAAATGTGTCTTTTTGAATGTGTGTTATTCTTTATTAAGTTATCAAGTCTTGTACATATTCATTATAATTAGTTAAAGTGTCTTATTTTCTTAAGTTGTCTTTTTATATTTTATATTTTTACTTAATAGGAATGAGGATGGTCTTGGAAACTACACAAAATCATCTTGTTCAAGTCACTCAAAACATATTACCCCATGCACCATATTTTTAATGTGCCCTTGACCACTATCATGTTAGTGGCACATGTATTTTCATCGATGCAATATTAAAATAGATTGCCTACATTACTAATGGCTTTAAAAATTACCACTCATCCCATTCCCCCTAACTAAATCACTAGATAACCTAATCATCCTACCACCCCATCCCAACCCATCTCCTTGGTGCAGGAGGATTGTTACCCAACCATATTTTATGAGACATGAAATTAAAACATGGATTATCTTTTATTTGCACATTTATTGATATTTTTCATAAAACATACCCATCTCATTTTTACTATTTTAAAATCAACACATCCCTTTAATATCACATAACATCACATCCATATAAACATTAATAAATATCATAACATATCATGAATCTATATATAACATCCATATAATCCATAAACACATCCATCTAAACATTAAATCAATAATCATATCTCTATCACATCAATCATCTAATTAAATGCATACATATCTACAATCACTATATAACTAACCATTAACAACACATCATAAGCATACCATCACATCATATAAATCAAATATAATTACATCCATCATACATGTCTAATAATCATACATCAACACAATAAGAACCATGAATAATAATAATAATGCATAACACATCCAACATCAAACTCTCATAATCATGATCATATATAACAGTCCCAAATGTCCACATGGATTCCATTTCAAAATATATAGATACATAATATGGGCCCCATTGGCATAAATGTGCTAAAATATGCAAATATAAAATACATCTCATAAAGTCTCGACTATGCTCTAGGTGGTCCTCTAGGTTGTTGATGCATTTATTATGATGAGATGGTTCTGAATGTAGATGTATGCTACCCAAGTGGCACTATCACCTCATACAAGTATCTATAGTATTATGACTCATTTTTTAACCTCATAATGTTCTGCATCACATCACCCATCCCACCTGCTATCATGGCTCCTTCTACCTCCTCCTTGGCCCTCTCAACCACCTATACCTCCACTATCAAATCTTTGATCCATGTTTGCATCTATCCAACTTGAGCCTATAACCTAGTAATATATGTATCTTGAATCTAAATCTAGCTTTATAAAATCACTATCTGATCTTGTAAGGAGGTTACCTATCCCTATAATCTTATGATCCACCCCTATGTAGTAGACATCTAGCCATCTCTCTACACTATCTATCCATATAACTGGGCTCAGATCTGATATCTCTCTATGGTAATACCTACTATCTTAGAGATATGTGATTATACATCCATATTAAGTTGATATAATAAATACCTCTCATCCTTTATCAAAGAAGGATGGGATGTTTCTACCCCATCTCCACTCCTCTCACCAGCATGTGTCCTACTCCCTCCTGCCTAAGCCTGAGCCACTGTCTAACCCCCATCTGGGCCTCCTTGATCCCCCCATATATGTCTATAGCATATGGACCTCCCTCTCCATATTAGTCATCATGATTTGGGGCCTTTCCTCTACTCTACCTTTATAGACTCTCTTGTGCCTCTTATGCCTATAACACTCTCCTCACCACCCCCTCCTCATTCTAGCATTACATCTGAGTAACCTCAATGGTAGCCTCTATGGCCACAATATGGTGTATGCAACTATCACACCTAGGTCTGGAATGAGTGTTTTAAAATACCATGGTATAGGGGAAATGCTATCATAATCTACAGATGTTGTGGATCTATCCACTAATGCCCCCCACTATGGCCTTTATCTATCACTCCATGCAAATATGTGATCCTCCCCTAAAACATCCTATGCCAACCTAAACTATATTCGAACCCAATCAGGTATATACCACTCTATGATGTAGTACTTGTGAGCTATGAGGTATCACTCCATCATAATAAAATATGTGACCTTTGCCTCATCCTCCCATCCAAACTATATCCCCCTATAAAGCATGCAGGTAATATTCTCAAGATGTAGTCCATCTAATGCATGTCTATAAAATCTTATCTTCCCAACATGGCCTCTTTATACCCATAATATAATTTACCAACTAAAAATGATATGCTTATGTGTCTATCTAACTACATGAGTACCTAGGGGATGTATTATTATGTGCTCCCAATTCCAAATCTATAGCAATAGTGAAGGACCTAGACTCGTGGCTCCTCTATAATATCTCATGTGTAAATCTTCATACAAATGATCTAAAATTATTGGATCCTAATTAAATACCCTAAAATCATGTACCATGTTTGATATGACATCCCCAAGCCCCAAGTGAAACCACCATCCACTCTTGTCTAGAATGAGTATGCTGATAATAAGAGACATCACTATTAGTGTTAACCTATCAATGGTCCCTTCCTTCAAACACCTATCTATATCCACCCATGCATCTCACACATCAATTCATAACCTCCATGGTAATCTTTATACCATCACACTAAGTGTGTGTGATTACTAGTAGATCCTTTATCCTATCATCAATAGATGAAAGATCCAATACACGTCTTCCAAAGTAAATATCTTCTCTCCTATCATGAAATGAAAGGTACTCATCTCTAAGTGCTATTTATCTACTAATGCCATAATCAAATTTTGATCAATCCTCACCACTGGTATGGTCATAACATAGTATAATCCCACTAGTTTCAACACATCATACTCTACTAGGGTCAATAGATGCATCTTATGAATTACCTAGGGACACCATAGTTGAGATGCCATCATGCCTAAGTCCTCTTGATCACTAAAACTATCAAATCACACATTTACTTTTCACCTATCCTACCTAATCCCATTACTACCTTAACCAGTTCATCATCTATAATCCCTCCCTCTACTCATTCCCCTAATCCCTCATTCATATAATCCTAAACCCCATAAACCATTTCTATCACTTACTCTACACCCCCATCCCAATATCTATTATCCCCTACCTAATCCTAAATAGCCTTGATCCAAACTAACTAATCCCACCTCTAACCTCATATCCCTTAGATAATCATAACTAATAATCCTCTTAACCCACTCGTTCTCACATCCCACCTATGTCTCTAACTCACTTAACTTACCACTAATCTCTCCTTAACCCCTCCATTCATCCTCCATCATCTTATTCACTAACTACCCTTCCCTATCCCATAAAGCCCTTAGCCTAATAATCCATTTGTCCCCACCTTAGCCATTTCAATTCATCTAACACAATATCATAGTTCATGATTTAACCCTAACCCATGGTATCAATGATACCATAAATCAAATATCATGATTTTACATAACAATGACCATAACCTCCTAATTATGAAAAACTATAATTCCATTCTCATGACATTGTGATATCGTGACTTCCCTCTTATAGTATTACAATATCACAATTTGCCTATAGAGATATTGAAATACTTTAGATTGTGATTGTATTATCACTACTTGATGGCATAATAACATAACTAAGGGTATTTACCTTAGTTATGGTATTGCACTCATAACATCTCTAACCTAAAACTATAGAAATAAATACAAAAAATCAAGAAATTACCATGCTAGGGGTTAATTACATACTGGTGGTCCTACCTCCTTAGGTCTCCAGAACTCTTTGAACCTCTCATCATTGTGTGAATCTCATGGGATGTGATCCATGATTATATCTCTAGAGAATTATTTCACCAAGGTAAAATGTCAAAATGTCTCCTTTTCACCCCTCTCTTAACCCCTACCACCCCATTTACCCCTAACATACCCATTATCTTATCTAATTAGCTTCCTTTCATCCCCAAATCAAGTATGTCTCATATATTAACTTATTTACTCACTAACTATCATCTTTAAGTCATTCAGAGCATGGATTTTCCTCTCCCCCTCATCTAGCCTAATCCTGAGTTAGAACTACATCAGATTGAGATCTTATAAGAATATGTAGGTAGTACCTAGACATGGTTTTTTACCTAAGAATAACTTGTCCACTATAAAACTCTAATCCCATCCCATATTGGATCGATCACTCAACCTTATTATACCTTTTTAAGCTACACATCTTATATAAAGTGGGTTATTCTAATTAATTTATTTATTTGATCTCAACTATAGTATTTTATCCTTTAATGGCATGTGTCCTTACTATGGGAAATATCATTGGCTTGTATCCTATCTCATCTCTTTACTTCCCAAAAAATATCTTCATCTTAGAAATTCATGTCTTATCAATCAATCTTCTTTCTAAATATTGATTTTTTGTCTATAACCCATCTCTCAAATTTAAGTAACTATTTACCAATGCATCTATGCATGGGGCATCTCAATCATAGATACATCATTAATTAAGGCATCCTAACATCACATTATCATCCTAATCTTATCCCATCATGTGGCATCTATTCGAGTGACCATTTGGATCATTCCTCCTTACATGCTCCCTCAAGGGGAATCATACCTACTAACATTATTTTTGTATGCAATCATAAATGCATAATGTCTATAAATCAATCTTGGATTAGACGGGATAGATCACACTCACACTTCTGATTGTGGGGTATACAATTGTTAAGTGGGAACATGACTAATGTGAGGATTCACTAGACCTAATTAGGGGATCACTTGTCCTAACACACCATGTAAGATAGGGTTCCAAAGCCTATAGTCTAATACAATCACATAAAAACCCTAAAAGAGTCATATGATTTAATATTTCAATAAACTAATAATAATAAAAGTAGATATAATCTATTGCACACTAAAGCTTATGGCATAAAGTTGGGGTTAGAAATAAAACAAAATAAATAATTAAAAGAAACATGCATAGAAGACATATACTCACATAAATGTATATGGAATTCTAATACATGGAAGAGAAGAATACAAATGCTCTATCTATCTACACTTACAAATGAGGAATATAGTTAGGAATACTTACCTTTGAAGATAAACCTATCGAGCCTGAATCTGCCCCTTGGCCAAGGTGCTTCATAAGAGATTGTCATGGTATGTAAGGATAACTAAGATAAATAAGATCTAGGATACATAACCTACACAAGCATCTAAAATACTTATCCATAAGATGAGATCAAAGCTCCAAATAAAGTATTGAACCCTAAAGCTTTATTCCCCAAGTAGAATGGTCAATAGGCAGATTTTCATTTGCACTTCTTTGTTTAATTCTTCACTCTTATTGAAATGGAGGTAAATGACCTTGTATATATAGGATTAACTTTCCCTAATTTTTTTTGATAATATTAGTTATTGTAGGTTGACCTAATCAACCTAACATATTTTCAAGGCTAATTTTCTAGGACTGTGCTAGGTTGGCCAAAAGGTCAATAATCTAAAAGAGAGGAAAAGTCTAAAAAATATACTAGGTTGACCTGGTGACCTAGTACAACTAATAGGTCAAAAGGGTATTTAAGGAAAGAAATTAGGGATAAAACATATTAGATGATGGGAATAGATAGGACTAAAAAGAATAAGCTTGGGTTTAATGGTTTCAAGAGGCTAGAGTGTAGATGATAAGAGGCAAAAGGAATGACAATCTTATGAAGCATCGATGGTCCACCCACCCTTTTCCTGGTGCACCCTTTAAGGCATGTACATAGAGAGATTGAGACTTGATAGGTTTTTGCAAGATATGAAGTGTCAATAATCAATCAAAGTTAAAAATATTATGTGTATACATATGCCCCAGTTGAAGCTCATCACATGTCACACATGTGCACCATGGGAAGGTGTTTCAGAGATAAAACATGATAACACAAAATTTTGATGCTAAGTATGGTGAAGTAAGTAAAAAATAAGATAAATAAAGGAACTAGATTGAGAAACACATACATTTTACTTACCTTAATATCATAGACAAATAATAAGATTACAAGAAAATGAAGGTGTCCAATATAGAGTACACTAAGTGAACCTATAGAAGTTAGTGCAATAAATTCCCAAAAATTGAAATTCTTGGAAGATAGGTAGATGATAGTTGAAAATAATCTCTATGTCATCATGATTCTAATGAATTTTATGATTTAAAAAATGGATGAGAAGAAACAAAGATAGAGGCAAAACAAGGAATCTACTTGAGAATAAATGAAAGAATTTGAATTCGAAAATATGGTTTTAAATAGGGAAAAAGAGAATTAATTTTGCATTGTGAATTGTGAAAGAGAGAAAAGAGAGCTCTGAAACCAAACAAGGTTAAGATGGTGAGGGAAAAATAGGCTAGATGAGGAGGACACCCAGAAGCAGCAACATGTGTACCTATGGATCTCAAACTAGTTTTTGAAATTTGAATTAAATTAAGTGAATTTATGATAAAATTTTGTTTTAAGAATTTATATATGTCAAAATTAAAAAAAATTATATTCTAATGGTAGTAATTAGGAAGACGAGAAAACTTTTGGAAGGATTTAGGAAGAAATTGAGAAAAATGCACATTTTGGGTAAAATGTACTGGGTCAGCACACAAAATGTACTAGGTCAACTAAATCAACCTAGTAGGTTGAAATAGGGTAAATAAAATCCATATGGTAAACCTAATAGGTATGGTTTGACCTAGTGTAATTTGTAGGCTAGGAAGTTAAAATAGAGCAAAAAACTAGTCTGTAAGGGCTACAATTAAAACTTAGAACCAACGAGGGAAAAATAAGAGGGTTGACTTGGAATTTCAAGTCAATTATGACAAAAATAAAGAAATTTTGGTCAAATTAGGTTGACAAAGGAACCAAAATAAGCATGAAAAAGCATGCAGGAAGCCAAAAGAGGGCTAGAATGACTCAAAATGATCAAAGGAGGGCAAGAGGGTCCAAGCAAGGTATAAATAGGATAAATGAATAGTGTAAAAGTAATTAGGTTTGATTTTTTTTGTAAAAATGATTATGTAAGGAATTAATTATGATTATACATGACATGGAGGAACTAAGACATCTTTTTTGTTTCTTGATTACAGAGATGGCCAATATTTTGGAGGTTGGTAGATGTGTCTTGGTTGTCAAATTTATTGGAGAGATTGATAGATGAAGATCAAGCTACACTAGTAGCCATAGGTCTAGGAGGTATAGTTGAGATGTGTAGGAGCCCCCTCAATGTTGACCTATTAGTCATGTTTCTAAGATGATGGGAATGGTTGACTAACACCTTCAGATGGGAGGTGGATGGGGATGTGATAGAGGTGGGTATCACATTAGAGGATGTACATGTTATTTTTGGGATACCCATAGTATGAACACTAGTGACCATAGGGATACCAAATAGCTTAAAGGAGATGAGAGCCTTAGCCATGTGGGCTACAAGCTCAGAGATGATATTGAGAGGGTAGAAAGTTATTATGGATGAAATGTATATATTATAAATTTTAGACCTTTAAAAGGTGATGATAGGCCTTATGAAATAATGAGTGCTTTATCATAAGTTAGATGATAAGGTACCACTATTCATGGTAGCCTTGAGTAAGATGATGTTAGAGGAGGGATTATTATATGGTCTAGGTTTTGTCATCTAGGTCTAACTCATTCATGATCTATTTGAGATGTTAGTCAAAGGGTAGAAGACTATAGAACCAATCATACTACCAACAACATGAATATATGAGAGATTCCCCATGTATAAATTAGTTGGGTTACCCCATGCATTTGATGATAGGTTACCTCAATTATGAATATGGTGAGAAGACCAAGTAATATGGGCCATGCTCCATGTGTTAGTGATATAGTTAATGAGATGTGTAGACATTATATGGTAGTTGTATGGGCATATAGTAACTACATGGGCAAGCTGGCACATAGTTGGACTAGTATTAGAGAGGAGAGAGGTGATTAGACACTATACATGGTAGAGAGAACTATATCTAGTGGCATGGGTGATAGGGTAGATGGGTGTAACTCATCTGGTGATACTGATACTGATGCTTTACTAGTGGGCTTGGCATGTGAAGGAGCCATAAGGGAAGAGGGGACTCAGACCATTGATAGTGAGGTTAAAATTAAGGCCATATCAAGAGTGACCATAGACTAGTCAGGTATGATGAGTGGTAGAGGAGGAGGTAGAGGAGGTAGAGATACTAGATGTACCACTACTAGCCCTATAACAAGATGAGTAGTGGCCATTAAGGACATAATGATGACAGAGATAGGAGAGAGTGGAGACTATAGGCATCCTAGATTATCTTATAGATGCACTAGAGGAGATGTTAGAGAGACCACTTAGATGGAGGATAAGATGGACATGAGCCATGGTAGTTAGGTTCGATTTGAGGAGGTGATCAATCAATTAGGTACTAGGAGGCCATGTAGATAGGGAAAATTTACTAGGCAATCACATGGATGATGCTATCATAGGAATCAAGACATAGATAGGTATGAATATGGTTGAATTATCATTTAATTTTTTATTTGGTAGTATAGATATATAGATAGATATTATGAGATATGATAGTGATCTAATATCCATCTAGTGTGATTTTGTAGATGTACCTAAGGATGAGGAGGAGAGATGGGGGTCCTTAGTGAGGGGATTACTCCATGACATCTTAGATGAGACTATGCAGCCATACAACCCTATGACATTGGAGGATCTAAGTGTACCATCTATCCTAGCTTAGGTGAGCTAGTTCAAATTAGCTGGCAAGGCAAAAAAAGTGTAGAGGGAGAGGGTGAAACCACCAATAGAGATGGGTGTAGGTGTGAAATAGGCCTAGTAGGCCTTTGTAGATGAGAGAGATATGCATCTAGATATAGTGGCATAAATGACATAGGAATATATAGTGATGTAGACTTAGCTAACATAGGCACATATAGTGACCCAAGCTGAGTTGGTACAGACATAAGTGCAAATAGCATGCCTATAGGGATACCTAGAGGGATTGAGATCTCAAAATGCCTCATTATAGTGTGTCATTTAGAGGAATCAAACTGAGGCCTTAGTAGATAGTGTGGCTAAGCCATGAGATAGACAAGGTGGTGCTCAACCCTAATGTTGAGGCTGTATATATGGTTATATATGTTGTACCAAACTTATGATATATATATATATATATATATATATATATATATATATATATATGTTGTATCATTTTTGGCTTATTGGTATTGGATTTTTATGTTGTATTTATGGTGCTTGTGTTGTGTTTGTTCATTATGGTTGAGGCTGTGGATGCTTTGGATATATTTCTTTCTAGCACATGTATTTAGCTTTGTTTTATATGCTATAGGAAATATATGTGGTGTGGTTTCTTTTCTAGCATTATTGAGGTCACATGCATGGTTAAAAAGAAACAAGTGAAAAAGGACTTGGAAATATATAATCAATCAAAGAAATGTACTACACACTAGTTTAAATTAGGAAATGTGTAATAACAAAAAATGACTAAGTATAAAAATTCAAGAAAATGGAAAACAAGATGGTAAAAGGGGATTTGTTTTTAAACCAATGTAAAATATTTTTACCAAATTAAAACAAGTAAAATCATACTAAATATCGCATTGGGAAGTATGACAAATGATGTAATAAAATAAAAGGTATGCAAAATGGTACAAATGGTAATAAAAACAAATCAAAATTAAGTCAATCAATTATACTATTTCATGATGGGAAGCACAAAAGAAAAAGAAAATTTACAAAAAAATTGGTCTTAAATTTATCATACTAATTCAAGATAATAAGTATGAGAAATTCAAGAAATGGTTGTAATCTTAGATGCACTCAGAAAATAAGAAAATAAAAGGTGAAAGAAATATTATGTAAGCAAAAAAACCATACTAAATATCAAGATGGGAAGTATGTCAATGACATGTAACATCATAATTAATCAAATCTTATCTATTTGGATGGTGACTTGTTTATTGGAAAATTTTGTGAGGGTCAGGTCCTATTCATGGTCTTACACTACAAATCACAAAATAAAACCCAAGGGGATGCTAAAACAACATTGACAAGCAGAAGGATAAGGTAATGGTAAATCAAGGATGGAAAAGGTGGTAATTTTTGAAGAATGTTAGGTCCTATCTATGGTCTTACAAAGTAACTCATGAATGAAATCCCATGGGGAGTGATCAATAAGAAAAATAATGTTTCCCAAGAGGAAATATGAAGGAAAAGGAATGAAAAATGGAGTGTAACAATCAAGACTAAGGCATCTTCTGAGAAGAACTTAGGAGGCAAGAGGCATGCTAAGGACATGAAAAGACACTAAGTGACTAGTGGTCACCTATGTACAAAGGAAACCCACTTGCTAAAGACATAAATCTTTGTAGGCAAATAGGTGTGCTACTAAGATCAACTTGTGATGGTATTTTGGTACAAGGAAAAGTAAAATAGACTTGCCTTCCTATGATGTGTTCCCCATTCCTCAAGACCCCTTATAGAGTCATCGGTCTACTACAAAGATTGGGTACTTGCATGAGAAAGTAGGTAGCACAAAAATATTTTTGTATTTTCCTCTTCTAATCTACTGGCCTACCACACCCCAAAGGACCTTGAATCTATCATGAGGTAAATTGTGGAGTTTTAGCTTCAACTAAAAGAAAGAGATGTGTTTTGAATCATGTATTTTAGTGTGATTATACTTTTAAGAATATTCAATACTTTTTCCTTTTATTTAAATGATTTGGATTTTAAATTTTTTTTGAATAATTTTTTGAGATTCCTCCTCCATATGGATTTGGAATGACCAATCATGAGAGAGATAGTGATACACATGAATGAGTTGTATGCTAAGGCTAAATAAAGCTAAGTGATTCCAAGATAAAAGACTGACTAGAACAATTAGGCTTGACAATGAACTGAGCATGTGATCTCAAGTCTCAACCATGTATATGGTTAGTTTATAGAAAAAAGAGTTCCAAAGGAGGAATGGTGAAAGGAAATAGTAATGAGGAAGATTACGTGATAACTGATCAAACTATAATAAGAGATAGTAATCAAAGGTAAGAGGGTAAATATAACCAAGTCGCCATGACAAATATCTATGAAAAATAAAGATAAGAAAGAAAACAATCATGAAGATACAAGTGAAGAGTTTTTATAAAAACTCTAACAGAAAAGAAAGAAAAGTAATAAGGGGAAAATAGCAATGATAAAGATAAGACAAGTAAATTCAAAATGTAAGATGATAAAATAAGATAACTATAGTACAACAAGAAGTAGAAACATGATATAAGATAGGAAATAATTTGACACAGTGTCAAATGATATAATCAAGATAAAAATAAGATTGGAGCACACATCCAATCCAAATATAAATGAGGAAGCACCATGCATGTGTTCATAAATATTGATAAATCTATCCATGCACATTATCTAATACATCAAATAAATCTCTATGAAGTTATAATCAAACTACTAATAAGGTCTTATCAATATTTAGTGAATACTAGGTAAATACTTCTCTTTTGATCTCCTCAACTGAAAAAGTATAAATTCTCAAAATATTGTTCTGAGGAGGAAGGCTAGGCAAAGGCTAGTAAGGATAATGCATGGAAATAGGATCTATAAGAGAAGCAATAATATCTAGTGGAGAAGGCTCCATGGGTGAAAGACTCATGGGTGGAGAAGGATCCATAGGTGAGGGAAGGTCCACAAGTGAAGGAATCATAGGTGGAGGCATAGAAGGTGGTGAAGGGACCATAGGAGGTGATGGAACCACCATAGGTGGATCCATGGGAGAAGGAGGAACTTTCTTATGAGAATGACCTATGGGAGGAATGGTAGAAGGTCTAGGGATGGATATAAGGTGATCTTTAAGATTTTGTTGAAGAATGTGGTAATAATCAATGTGATGCATGCCATATAGGTGCCATAGACAATATACCTCACCATACTTAGGTAGATATTTAGGAAGTAATTTCAAAGGAGGTATGGCTTTGTCTAATGATGGGGAAGGACATGAGGTATCAAGATATTGTTAAAACTTATGATAATGGGTAGAAGAGTGATAATCTATCCCATTGATGCAATAGATATGATTGTGAGTTGTTTTAGGAACACTCATGGACAGAGGTGAAATAGGAGTGGAAGTAGCTGAAGAGGACTCATCAGCCCATTTGGTGGGAAGAGGAGCCATATTAGGTAGCAGACATAAACCATCATCAAGGGAAGGTGATGATGGGGAAGGAATAGATCTAGGCTCAATAAGAGCACTAGGAGAAGATGTAGGAAGAGGCTCATCGACACTAGTAGAGGAAATAGGCTCAACTAGAGTGGACAAAAAACCAAGCTTAAATATAGATGGCCCTATGGAAGGAGGGGCATGATTCATATAAGGTCTAAGAAAGACTACCCTAGGTATGTTAAAATGATAAGGTCCAGTCATAACATGATCCAAGAGCATGTTCCTAAGTGGCTCCTCAAAAACTAGAGGTATCGATGACATTATACCCTGTGATAAAGAGGAAAAATGCAAGAATCAAGAACTATAAAGGAAAGAGAATGATGAGATACATGAAAAGACTCAAGTAAATAGGAGTGGTAATGAATAATATTAGCATCATCAGCCTAGATAAGGTTGTATAAAAGAGGATCATCTAAAGAATAGCCATTATCATAATCTGGAGTATAAATATTGATGACATAGGTCAAGATGCCCTTGTCATTAGAGGAAACTCAGTGAATAGAGTGCCTAGTCTTGGTTAAGACTATGGGAATGTCATCATAAGGAAGCTTGCAAGAATGAGGCTACAAGGAAGTAAGAAGCTATGAGATGAGATGAGGTTAGATATAAAAAGTTTTGATCTTTAAGTTAATCTCATGGGGCTCATCATCATCTAAGTCTAAAATGTTGGGAGGAATGTTACCAATGAGCTCAAGATGCCCATTGTAACCTCTAGGTTAGTTGATAGGAAAGTTGAAGTGATGTGACTCATAGAATGGAACACTTGGCAAAGGTTGAATAGTAAGAATATTGAAGACGCCATGATCTTGTAATTATTTAAAATTATAAGGGTTAGTGTTTCCTTAAATCCTATAAATGGCTGTATTATGAGAAATTTTATGCATTAACAAGTGAAAGATGCAATATCTTGCATATGATGAGTCCACAACCTACCAAGAAAGATGTTATACAAAAGGGGAAAGTTGAATATCATCACCTTCACATAAATGGTGATAGATGGGATGGTAATAGGAATCCATACACACCTAAGGGAGGCATTTTCCTTCTATCACATCCTTGGCATATGCTACATATAAACTTGAGATTACATTTAGAATACCAAAGAGTTTTAATAAAATCAAGGGAAGCGACACAAGTTCTAGAACCCTCATAAATAAAGGCTCTCTTAACTTGTATATCACCTATTTGGATGCTAATAAATAATGGAGGATCATATACATGAAGCATAATCTTGTCTGGAATCATAGATGTGATAGGAAATCATAAAGAAAGAGAAGTGTCTAGAGTTTCATCAACATTAATGGACATATCTTCACATTATTGTAAGATAATATCCTCTAATCTAGATAAAGTAGCCTCATGTCTTGATAAAGAAGGGCAAGGGATATGCATCTCAAATAAGAGTTACATGAGGAAATTTATATGACATGGAGATGTCCTTATGAGTGCAAGAAAAAGGATTTAGGATGGAAGATTAGTAAGTTCTGTAATGAGATCCCAACCATCATAACTCATAAAGAGATTGTTAGATATAGATGTGTAATTATTAATAATGTCTTTGAAAGGTGGATTTGAAGAACATTGGAGCTCATTTTGATAAGAATGAGAAGGTTGAAAATATTAGTGTAAATTGTTTGGTGATGAAGAAGTATTTGGTTTAGATTGATCTTGAAGTTTGGAAGAAGTGTTAGTAGAAATTGGATTATCATTAGTATCAAAAGATGGTGGGAGAGAAGTAGAAATAGTATGAGATGTGTCATATAAGGGAGAATCATAAATTAGATCATTAAAAGAAATAAGATTTTCTTACCCCAACTCATTTAAATGAGTTGGAGAAGAATCTTAGATAACATGATATGTCTTATGGGAAGGAGGAATGTAGATAGGTTGCAAATCAATGAAAGCCACCACTCTTCATATATTGGTCATGCTAACCACATTCTATTTGAAATTTGGTTCAACAAGATTTTTTACATTATTCATGGAAGAAGTGGGCTTGTCTTGACTTTCTTGGATTAGTTGATGATTAGGCAAGGGATCTTTATAGATAGCTAAATGAGTGGTTTATTTATTTAAGGATTGAGTTTTATCCTAAGATTTATATCTTTGAAAATAAACTCATAAGCTTATTGACACTTATGAATAATAGAATCATGATCAAAATTTGGGCCAAAAAGAAAGTCCATGGATAAATTTCAGAGCTATCTACAAGTATCGTGAGAGTGACCCCAGCTAGCATGAAACTAACAAAACTTATTAGGATCATACCATGATTTCATAGGTCGAGTAGGGTCAAGATCTCAATGGAAAGGTTTGGGTAGATTTTTAAGAAATTTGGCTAAGGATAAAGGCTTATGAACATTAATGTTGCTTGTTGAGAAATGATGATTGGTGAATTATTGAAAAGGATTTGGTTCCAAAGAAGGGTTAATAATGATAACTTAAACATTTTGAATGGTGTCATATGAATTAGTAATACCATCATTGGTAATATTTTAGTTTTTGTTTTTTAATAATAGGTGAGGGTCCATAAAAAGTTACGGTGGCTTGAATTGACTTATGAGGAAATATTATCATTTGGCTTGATCAATAACTTCCACCAAGGTACATGAAGAAAGGGTACAGACTTAATATTGTAATTTAAGAAATAAAGAATTTTTAAAGAGATGAAAGAGATTCTCATCCACCATGTTATGTTCACATTTATTTGATAAAGTCTTCCATCACTTAACAAAGGCTTGGGTAGTTTCATTTTTGTTTTGTTTGTAATTGATGAAATGGGCCAAAGTGTTCTCAGGAAGATCACTAGTTTGAAATTCTTAAACTAAAGCATTTACTAAGTCCTCCAAACTAGTGATAGAGTGTGTTCTAAGTTGATTTTACCAATCCAAGGCATCACTCATGAGGTTTTGGTTAAGATTTTAGTAGTTTCAAAGGTATTTAACTTGACCAAATCCTTGTAAATATTTAAAAATGTCTTAAGGTGAAGGGTAGGATTGCTTGATTCATTGTAAGAAATTGTAGTTGTTATGCCTCCAATATCAAAGTTAGCAATTTGAGTGGTAAGAGGTTCATTTTATAAATGATTTATGACTTTGTTGACTAATGAAGGTTGAGTAATGATATTACCTTGAGAATATCAAAGAGGAGGAGGATGAACACTTTGGTTATGTGTGCCCCAATTCATTGATTGAGGATTGGATTGAAGATTAAGAAGGTGGTTTTGTATTCTCATCATTTGATTCATATTATGAGCTTGAAACATGTTCATTTGATTAAGAGTTTATAATAATAGTTCATGAGTTTGAATAGAATTAGATTTGGTATTTGTGTTGGTATTAGGGGATTGGCTACCACTATTAGTTTTAATATGATCTTGAGAAAAGATATGAGAATTTAAGGCACTAGTGGAAATTTTTTCTTGTGAAGCAAAAGATGGACTAGTGAATGGATGAGAAGAAGAAGCACTAGAAGCATGCGTGCCTTGGGTATAAAATGATGAACTAGTGGAAGGATTAAGGATAGTGGATCTCATAAGAGGCCCACTAGATGTAGAACTTGACATGTTAGTTAATATACTAGGCATGGAGGTGGAATAAGTTAAAGAAGAAAATGTCATATCATAAGGATTCAAGATTGAAGGAAAAGGTTGAGAAGCAAAGAAATTAGTACTCCCAAATCTAGTTGAGAAAGTGGGAGTAAGAGAGTCAGGTTCTTCAAACTGATGACTAATCATGAGGTTATAGATGGTATAAGGATCCTTCCCTCTATGTTGAGGTAATTTCATGATAAAGAAAAGCATTTCAAAAGTATACTCTAACTCAAGATGATCCTTTAAGAGAAGAGGAGGGTTTTTCTATGAAGATGTATGAGGAGGGGTCCCATAATCCATCATGTAGGTTGCAATATAAACATTACTGGCATTTACAAAAGGAGCCCTACTTGATCTATGGGAGACCCTATTAGGATTGGTAAATTCCATCATGTCTATTGACTTAACTTCAAAGTTATTACCAAACAAAAAGTCTATGATGAATAGAAAATAAACAAGATGAGAAAGCAAAGGATCAAAAAGTGACTGACAATAGTACTAGGTTGACCTAGTGCAAAATAAGGACTATAAAACTATACTAGGTCCACATTATTGACCTAATTTAGTGAACAATGATTGGAAAAAAAAGGGTAAAGGTGTTGTAAATAACACTAGGTTGACCAGGTCAACCTAACATAGTGTACAAGGGCTAAAAAAGATACTAGGTTAATGGGGTCAACCTAGCACAACAGACAGGCAAGAAATGAAAGCTGATAAAAAGTTATGATTTGAATTAAGATGATTGCAAGTAATATAATAAAGTAGTAAGTACTAAAAGGGAAACACAAAGTCAATTTAATTGACACTGGCCAATCCAATTAATGCACACAAAGTAAAATCTTGCACTAACATTGGTTAATGAAAGCTTTTGCACACATAATTGATCAAAGAGCAAGCAAACAACTTGAAAGTAAAGCTAGCTACTTGGTCAACCTATAATATTGATTAGATTATTAAGAATGATTTTAAGTATAAAGAAAAATCAACTATAGGTAAGGTACTAGATAGAAATCTATGGATAATTTTAGGTAAGTTTAGGATGAAAGGGACTATAGTGGAAATGATATAGGCTTAGTATTGGGGCCTACCCCCTTACTTCACACAACATATTAATAAGGGTATTGGGTGCTTAGCTAAAATATACCATTAACCATGGTTTATACTTGATGAAATAATCAAGTTAGCTTCCCCCTTGGTGATGAAATCCAAGTAGGTTGGCATGGGTAGTCAAATGTTTAAATTCATGTTGTTGTTTATGTGGTTTGGCCTTATGTGTAAAAGAATATAAATAGTGAAACTAAGTGATTAATCGAAAATCCCTCAATTAGACTATGTGAGTTATTCTAAGCATGCAAACAACTAAAAATAAATATGTGATTAACATATATGGTTTATTCCAATTTTGAAACAAGGTATAGTTGAGAAGCTATATGGACAATCTTATAGAATAAGGTCAACATGGTCAAACTTGTACTGTGGAAGCAAAGTTTGAAATTGAACTAGGTAGGTTAGGTTGAACTAGTTATTTTAAAACACATAAAACATAGAACTAGGTCCACAAGGTTTACCTAGTTGATTATATAGGAGAAATCTTAAAGACTATAAACTATGAAAGGAAAGTATGAAAACAAAAAGATATAGAGAAGTAGAAACTCACCTGAGTAATTTAAAGATGAAAATAGAGAAGATTATTAATCAAGAACCTTAAATAAAATTGTCAAAAACATTCAAACTGGGTTGAGATGGTCAACCAAGCAATACAAAAACCTACTAAAAAAGTACTAAAAATACACTAAGTCAACCTGGTCAACCTAGTTGACTAAATAGGAAGTCTAAAATTGGCAAAAACTACAATGGGTTGATTTGGTTGATCTAGTTGTCTAAATAGAATTTTACAAGTTATAGAACCTATATTGGGTCAAGTTGGTTGAGTCAGTTACCTATTCCTACAAACTTGTGAAAATAGATAAATAAACTAGTTTGATATGGTTGATCCAACATAATAAAGATATGATAAAAATAATGATGAATAGAAATGAAATAAGTGAACTAAATATTGTAAGGGTTTGATTCAAATTAGGTTCACCATAATCTAATGAAGGTGAAGCCAAAGTGAATTCTAACACTAACAAAAAAGAGATAAAGAATGGAACCATGAAGATAATCCGGTTGGTGGTGGGATAAGATTCACGTTGGGTTCACTAGAATGTATGAAATTGTAAATTTATCATGTCCATAAATCAATCTTGGATCAGATGAGATAGAGCACACCTACACTTTTAATTGGGGGCCATACAATTGTTACATGGGAGCATTACCAATGTGAGGATCCACCAGACTTGATTAGGGGATTTTTGTCTCCAAATCTTGCACCCTAGAAGAGAGTGTTCAATCCTCTTCTAGATTTGGGTAACATTGGAACATTTCTAATGTCAGTATACCCATAGAGGAAATGAACCTCTAGATTTAAAGGGATAGTTCCCTGAATATATCTTTACAAAATAACCTTTGTCTAAACCAGTTTGATTAAAGGGGAAAAAGTTAGAAATTTCATTAATAAAACTTATTCTAAGAATGGTGATGCACCAAGATTATATTCCACATGAATACCACACCCTAGTGCATGATACAAAAAAATACATAGACTATTTTCAAGCTCTAAAGATTCTAACACAAGTATTTTAGTATAGAGGCAAGATGTATGAAATGACATAATGAAAATGAACTAAAAGATAACCTGTACATTCCAAGTATAGTTATACACATGAAAAAATTCAACACACTTGGGCATACTCTATGTGACCTCTTAGACCTGGAACTCTTGCTAAAGTATGGAGGACAAAGGATAGAAGGATGAAAACCATCACTTGTTGTCACTATATGTCACTTACACACTTAGACAATTGCTTAAAACTTTAAATAAATAGACTTGTACCAATTCTTAAAGGCAAAACATGACATCAATTTAGTAGGGATTCACCATACACTATGTAGGTGTCTTTTACACTATCCCAAGGGCTATATTTATAGCTAAAAGGAAGTGAGAGGGAGAGGCCTTTGGAGGCAAAAAGAGGAATCAATTTATTATAATTATCCATATTCAGTTGCAACTGACTTTACAAATGATGCTCATTCAGGCCATTTAATTGATCCATGTCACCTCCCTTGAACACTCTTGACCTACTCTCTCAAATATGCTTCTCCAATGGTTGCCCAGTGGAATCAAGATATTTTGAGTAATGGCATCAATGCAGTTATACAAATGAGTCTACATGTCATAGGTTTGTCTTGATGCTAGCAGATTCCCATCAACTCACTAAGGTGTGCAATGGTTTAGGGGAGAGTCATTTTCATTCTATTAAGATTGTCTTTTTCCTTTGATTGGTCATCAAAAATGACTCAGATCCTGATTTGATCAATGGTGAGATGAGCCCTTTGATCCTTTGATGGATGGAGAACGTGAGCCCTTGGATTTTATTTAAATCCTATTGTTTGAACACTAATGGATATTTCATCATCCTGAAGTTAATGTCCATATAACTATCATTCTTCTTGGATAATTTATTTGGAGGCATTTTTTTCAAGCCTTTTGGAGTGTCTCTTTAAAAAGATTGTTTCAGACAAAATGTCTAAAATAATTCTTTCGATATTTCTACAAGTGTCCCTTTGAAAAAAAATTTAAGAACACTTTTTCCAAGAATAACCCTTTGGAATTTTCATTTTACCTCTCTTGAAATCCTAAACATGCACTTTAGCATTCTTGAAATGTCCCTTTGGAAAGCTTGAAAAGGACACTTTCCTAAGACAAGACCCTTCGAGAAAGTGTGTAGGTCAATTTGCATAGAAAAAGACCCTTTGAACTTTTGCAACTGGCCACATTTTTTAAGAAGAGACCCTTTGAGAGAATTGTGAGTGTCCCTTTCTTGAGGAAAAGGCCCTTTAGAATTTTTACAAATGTCCCTTCAAGAACTTTTGAAGGACACTTTTAGACTTTTTTAAGGGCACTTGCATGTACCTTTTAGAATTTTGCATGACCACTTTTCTGATAAAAATAACCTTCAAAAAAGTTGAAGTGTACCAATTGGAAATCCATTTCTTTCAGAATAATTCCTTCAGAAGGATTTTTGCATAAAAATTGTCCAAAATAATTCCTTTGGAAAACTTGGAAATGTCTCTTCAAACTTTTGGAAGATGCCTTTCAGAGAAATGATTGTTTCCCTTCTATGAGAAAGAGACTCTTCAGAAGAATGAAAATGTCCCTTTGAAAATATGAATATACCTGATTCCTTCAAAAAAGTTGGAAGGATGAATTCCTTCAAAGAAATTTCAATGGACAATTTCCTTCAGACTTTTTGCAAGTGACCACTTTTTTGAGAAAAAGACCCTTCAAAAAGTTTTAAAGTACCCTTTAGAAAAGTGTAAATTATCCCTTTGAAAAACTTGAAGTAGACCAATTCTTTGAAAGAATAAACCCTTCAAAAATATTATTTTAGACAAAAATTCCAAAATAAATCCTTCAAAAATCTTGCAAATGCCTTTCAAAAACTTTAAATGTGCCTTTCATAAAAGCTAAATTGGATCAATCCTTTGAAAAATAAACCAATTCCTAAGAAAATACCCTTCAGACTTTTCAAAGTGACCCTACAATATTTTGCAAAGGACCTTTTGGAAATATTGAAATGGACCAATTCCTTTGGAAAGATTGTTTTGAACAAAAGTCCAAAACAAATCCTTTGAGTCTTAAACAAAAAAATTGAAGTAAAACCTTATCAAAAGAAATAAAACTTGAGAAAAAGGACTGAAATAACACTTGATCACCTTGTTGGGATAAACAAATAAGGAATGTTGCACTTAGCCAAAATGAAAGATGCAAAACTAGGTGTGAAAAATTGGATAACATTCTTGGTGATTCCAAGGGGAGGCATGCCTTTTATACCTAAGACCAGTTGCCTAAATCCTTTGATTGGGTATGGCATCACACATATAGGCACTCAAAAATAACTTGAATAGACTCTTGGCTCAGAAACACTCTAGTTGGATTGATTCACATGCACAAAGGCAAAGATGCACACCAAATAAAAGGAAGGAAACACACTTGTGCTATAATGCACTTAGGGAACATAACAACAAACCAAAGGAAACACGCCTAAACTAATATTTACAATATAATTTTAAGGATAAATAGTAGAAATTTAGATTTATCCCATTCATAGGGATAAGAAATTCTTCTCCATTCATCTTGGTCAGCTGAAAAAGAGTTGCTCTACTTGGACTTGCTAATGATGTAAGGGCCACTCCACAAAGTGTTAAACTTTGTATGTCTACTTGGTTTTACTCTTTCCTCATCCCATTTTATAATATAGTCACCTTCCTTGAACACTCTTGCACTTACTCTTTTCTTGAAGGACTTCTTCATGAGTACTTGGTGGTGTTCCATGGTTTTCTATGTATTATCTCTTACTTCTTGTAGCTGCATTAATTCTATCAATTTGACTTCCATTGGAGTATTTTCAAGTAGTCCTAGCTATTGTGTAAGTTTTAGAGTATGGATTTCTTAAGATATGGACAACCTAGCTTCTCTCCCATAAACAAGCACAAAGGGAGAATCACTAATTTATCTCTTAGGAGAAATCCTATCATCCCATAAGGCTATTTTCAACTTATTATAACATGCTCTTTGATTGTTCTCCATGTCCTCTTGATTATCTTGATGAGATTCTTGTTATTAGAATCAACCAATCCATTACCTTGAGGGTAATAATTGGATGAGGTACTCAAGTAAAATCCATTCATATTTTCCCAATCAAAAGTTTTAGCACTTATGAAATCAAGTGAATTATCAAAAATGATAACATAGGGAACTCCAAACCTTGTTATAATGCTCTTATAGAACTCCAAGATAACATTTTGCTTGCCTCTTTCAATGCAACAAACTCTACCCACCTTTTGAATTAGTCAGTAGCATTCAATATACATTTGTGTCCAACACTTGATGGAGGGATGATCATACCAATGAAATCAAGGCCCTATTACATGAAATGCTAGTCTACTTGGATAGGATTCAATGGAAGGGCTGTAAGTTTTTCTTTGCCTAAAAAGAAGGCACATTGAGGAATTTTTTTATCCTAGTGGTAATAATCCTTAAAAAAACTAGGCAAATAATAACCAACCCTCATTATCTTTGCAACTATCATCTTAAGAGAGAAATGACCTCCATCTGCACCATTATGAAACTTTCCAGTAGCATATCAAACCGATCATTATTAACACACCTCAACAGCACACCATTCACATCTTTTCTAAAGATAACACCATATATAAGATAATAAGGAATGGTTTGTAATCTAAAATACCTCCTTTGAGACTTGTTCAAGCCATTGGGCACTCACCATTTTGAAGAAAAATAATAATGTCTTGTGTCCAACTTTGAACTTGTATGTGATCAGTTGGTTGGGGTTGAACTTGGTTAATCAAGACTTCACCTTTTAGCTCTTGGAAATATAAAGCTAAATGCTCACATAATCATTTTCATCTTACCACATTTTTTACCTTAATATCCACATCCTACTCTATCACCTTTGTAATCCACCCAGCTCTCTTTTCATTGAGGTATTTACTTAGGAGAAACTCCTTGGTGCTAGGATGAGAAACCATGATATTTATCTTGTTATTTGAAACCATGTGTCTAAATTTTTTCAATCCTCTTATCACTATTAGATATTGCTTCTCAACAAACGTATACTTGACCTCATAATCTTCCAGTTCTTGGCTGAAGAATGCAATTGGTTGGTCTACCTCTTCATCATTATTTTACATAAGCATAGATGATATTATATCAAGGTTAGAAAAGGTATATAGTATGAAATCTTTTGAAAATTTTGGGTTTAAGAGAGTAGGAGATTCTACAATTTCTTTCTTGATTTCCTCAAAACTACCCTCACCTTCCTTTGTCCAAGAAAAAGATTGGTTCTTCTTAAGAATGGTTATGATAGGCTTTACCACAGTTGAAAAAACTAGAATAAAAATTATTACAAAGTTTGTTTTCCCCAACAAGCTTTGTAATCCTTTCTTGTGTTGAGGCCAAAATAAGCCTAGAATATCCTCAATCCTCTTGGGGTCAACAGACAAGCCTTCTTTTGAAACAATATGACCTAATAGCTTACCTTCATAGATAGCAAAGATGTATTTTTTTGGATTAAGGGATATTCCATACTCCATACACTTCTCAAAATCCTTCCTTAGATGTTCCATATGATCAGTAGCATCCTTCAAAAAAAGGTTATATCATCAAGATACACAAGCAAAAATTTATTGATCAAACCTTTAGAAGCCATGTCCATTGCCCTTTGAAATGTAGCTCTAGCATTGGATAAACCAAAAGGAATCTTCTTATAAGAAAAGGTCCCCCATTTTGTAGTGAAGGTTGTCTTGAATTGATTCTCTTCATTCACTAGTATTTGATTATAACTTGAATAACTATCAAGAATTGAGAAGTATTGAGAACCTGAAACAACTTGTAGAATTTATTCCATGGAAGGTAGTGGATAATGATCCTTGAGAGACACTCTATTAAGATATTGAAAATCCACACAAACTATAATCTCTCCATTCTTATTTTATACATGTACATTATTAGCCACCCAAGTTGAGTGTTTGATAGGAAAGATAATCCTAGACTCTATCAACTTGGTCAGCTCTTTCTTCATGAGTTCTCTATCTTGGGATTGATAGGCTTTTATTTATGCCTGACTAGTTTAGATCTAGGTTATAACTCAATGGTGTGATGAGCTAGAATTGGATAAAACCCTTTCAAATATTTTTATTCCCAAGCAAAAATTTCATGAAACTCTTTGGATAATTCAATAAAGGCCTATCTTTCAATTAGAGAACATATCGTACTAATTTTCAGAATCTTATCCTTGTAAATCATGACTCTCTCATAGTTTTATTATTTTGTTGACATGCTCACTCTTTCTTTCTAATTTTTATCATCTTCATTGAAAAAACTGTCCATAATAATCAGCCCCTTAGGTATCTTGTTTGTCTTCAACTGAATAACTTATTCCTCATATTGATCATGCAGTCTATTTTGGTTCCTTGAGGAGAATCTAGCCTCATTTTGTAAGAAGTGTGCAATGTGTTCATCACTTTCAAACACTTGTGATGACACTTCATTATCTATAATATAAGGACTCATAATGACATTGATATGGGACTGATCTTTCTCCTTTCTTACATCAGCAACTGCATCAAACTATGCTCTTATGGTAGCCAATCTATCAGCATATTTATTTGAATCCCTTGGTATGGGTTATATGTTGAAGGCATAAAAGTCTTCAAATAGGTCCCATATCCTATGATTTTAGGATTTAATCAAGGGATTATTGGCTATAGATTGATTTCTCACTTGATGGATGACCAATTCACTATCCCCATAAACTTTCAAATTCTTGATCCCTCTCTTCTTTGCCCATTGGAGGCCATGAACTAGGCCTTTATATTTTTCCACATTATATGTGTAGGTGAATTTGAATTTATATGAGGAGTAGTATTGATTATTTTATGGAGAAACTAACACAATTCTAGGTCTTTCACCTACTTTTCTTCTTGATCCATAAAAAAACATCTCCCATATTCCTTCAAGTTCATGATCTTCATTAGTGAATGAAGGGATTGAAACATCCTTTTCGTGCATACAATAAACTCCCAATCAGTTTCTTCTATGAAATTATATGGATCAAGTCCATGCATTTTAGTGTTTTAATTATCAAGGAAAATATTAAAAAATTATTCGAGGGGGGAGGATGCTTCACGATCCATGACACCTTCTTCTTCTTTACTAATTAAACAATTCTGATTTGAACTTGTCTCCATGTATGGCTCAATATGAAAACTCACTAAGGGCTGAGTCTTTATAGTCACCTTGGTCCCATATCTTATTTTAAAGGATAGAAAATACTATTCATAAACAATTTACCCTCATATCTTAGCCATGAAGTCCCTTGACAAGAAAATAACAAAATGAGCTAGAAGGTCTACAACCACAACATTTTGTATAATGGGGAAACTTTGGCAGCCATGTAGAAAGACTTTCAAACCTCTGACCAATCCCACTATATTGGATAGATTCCCATCAAGAGGTAATACACTTTTACTATGTGGTTCATACTTCAATCTCAATTTATTAGCCACCACCTTAGGCATGATAGTGGTACTAGTTCCACTATCTACAATATAATTGTGAACCAACTTGTCTCCCAAAATGAGTGTGAGGTATAAAGGTGGAGACTTTTCATATTTTGTTGAGGGATATAAGACATGATTTGTAGAATTGGTAAGGGCCATATTATTTTTTTTTGAATTTTTAAGGGCTACATGAATGTTTGCAAGTTGTTCTTGTAAGAGCTCCTTTTGACCAGGCATATGCAAGACTTCCCAAAGAGATATGTTTGTCTTGTCATTATTCAAAGAATCAACAATGTTTAGAGGTAAATTATTCACATTTTACTGTAGTCTTGAAGGTAGTGAGGGTTTGTAAACCTATTGCATTGTAGGCTTGACAACCTTACTTGCATTCTAACTTTGTTGAGGGCATGACTAGTAGTAGGTATTGCACTAGGATTCACAATTTATGGCCTTATAGAGGCACCACTTGGAGTCACATGTACTCCCATAACATCTCCTATATCTCTCTTCTAGGATTTTGTGTTGGATACAATTGATGTGATTTGATTTAACACATAATCATCCTTAGGTTGAAAGTTCATCATACCTACACTTTGGCTACTACCTTCTCCATAAACATCCCCTTGGCTAGGATTCACTTCTTCTGATGTCATGTTAGGATTAATTTATTATTGTGCCACCAAAGCTTGGATATGTTCTTCACCATCATAAAAAAATTTACCTTAAGGTTTTCCCCATTGGTCCAAATGATCTTACCCTTAGACCGGGTTAGCATGTACTAGAACAATAACCTTCATGGAAGGATGGAATTAGGATTATAGGTACTGGGTTTCTTGTTTAAACCTTGTTGACCTTGTCATCTTCCTTGGTAGTTGTATTGGGGTGGATCTCTATAACCTTATTGAGGATAGTATTGATGGTTAGGTGGAGCAATTGCCTAGAACTGAGCTTACTTGAGTTGAGCTTGTAATGACTAGATCTCTTTATCTTTATCCACAACATTATCCATCTTTTTGGGAAATGCTCTTGGCTTGACCTTAGCATTAGGAACTTGTGCTACACTTGGAGATTCAATCAAACTATGAGATAACAAAGGCATGTAAACTCTTAGAGGTAGCTTTATAGCTTATATTAAACTATTCTTGGCTTTAATAGCTATCTCATATGCATCTAGAAGAGTGAATCCCCCCATTGACTATATCATAACCACCACATCAGTACCAATACCCATGAGACAAGTGGGGAACACAAAGCTTAGAAGAGGTCTCATGATAGGTGGTAACCTATGACATGTCCTTTGAAATCTTTCATTAAAATATCCCATGGATTCATTAGGACCTCTCTTTATCACATTTAGCTGATGGATTAGTGAATTATGGTCACTCTTATTCTCAAATATAGTTACCAACAATTCCCTAAAGCCATCCTAACTTGTAATGTGACTAACCTTCCAAAGTCCTATACAAGTCAAGTACCTTGCCTTTTAGAGACATATCAAGTAATCTAATGGCTATGTTGGCACAAGTGACATTATGGAAGTCACATAAATTTAAAATGTCTCTAATATGCCCAGATGGGGTAATATGACCCTCTCCATTAAAACCAGGGAGACTCTTGGTAGTGTTGACATAGTGGATTACACCTGAGGTAGGAGGCTGAGCTCCTACCTTTCCACATGCAATAATGGAAACTCCCCTCTCACCTGTGGGACCAGTGAAGCTAGAGAGGAGAGTCTCTAGATGAGGGCTAACTCCCTCTGATGTATCTTTTAGGCCCTAGTTTCTCCTATTGCTAACATATAAAATGAAAAAAAGGGGGGGGGATGAAAAGGGAGAGAGAGATGTTGAAAATAGAACCTAAGCCTAAAAGTGAAAAGGTGATACACCAGAAAAGTGATGACCCACCCAACCCGAACATACACTTTTCACCAAAAAGAAGTGCCCATACACTTCATCTGAAGTGAGAAGCTCTTCTACAATAGTCAGCTAGGGGTCTGTGGAAATGTAGGGAGGAGGAAACCACCAGATGCATCCTCAGACACACTTATGGCAACCATTTCATAGGCACCCACATTCCCCTGTAGACACTTATGGCAGACCTGCAGAAAGGATAATTCACAACGCACTGGACATGATGTGATCAATTTGTTAAAGCATGAAAGATAATTACTTAACACAAAATAAGAAAACAAACATATACTTTAAAGTGCAAGACTAGATAGAGGTAAAAATCTAAGTTTTGGTTCAAGGTAAAAAACTGGCAGAGCTCTGTCTTACAAGCTTGAGATATTTTTGGGTAGAGTTTTGCCTTAAGGTTGAGAAAAATGGATCCTTCTCAAATATGAGAATTTTTACAACATACAACAAGAGGGAGAGAACTTGGTGCCTCCTTTTGAAAAATGTTTGGTGCCCTTTGATGAGCTGGCCCATGTGCACTAAAAACATCAAAAAGAGGAAGTCACTATTACTGATGTCATTCTTCTAAAAGAGGCCTGCTAGAACTGTGCTATATAATCACCAAAATTGACTTTAGCATTTAAGCATTAATGTGGAAGCATAGGCTATGCTTCTTTTTTTTCAAATAGATTGTGGTTTGTCCCCTTTTAAAAGATGGGTCATGCCATTTATTGTTTGCACCATTTGGTGATCATCTGGCAATAAATCACCTTCCATTTGCCACTTGGACTACTTTGTCTCTTTCTACACCTTGTCTCCCTCTGCTCTTTTAGCCCTTAGGTGTGATCTTTAGGCAGGTCGTTGTGTTCCTTGGGCTCTTTTCATGGTTGGCACTCAGGCAATTCAAAAGCAAACATATATTTCACTATCTACAAGGGCACATACCCTTCAGCTAGGCTTCTTACTTTGGGCTTTTTTTACTGCAGCCTTCCTGTGAATTCCTTCAGACTTTTTATTCGAAGGAATCAAAGTCTGAAGGAATTATGACTTAAAAAAAATTCCAAAAAATTTACCCCTTTGACTACCTTTGAAAAGTTTCTTGCCCTCTGCAAGGGCTCTTAAACCTAGGACTACCCTCTGCAAGGGAAACTATCCTTTAGCTTTGGGATGCCCCCTTGAACCAAGCTGTTGAACCAACCCATTGAACCAAAAATGGTTCAACAGTTCAACACTGCACGCTGAGCCCTCTGAACCATTTGCGTGAACCAACTGTTGAACCAATCCATTGAACTAGTTCAATGGTTACACACTGCGTGCTAAGCCTTTGAACTAAGCCCTTTGAACCATCCAATGAATTGAGTGATTGAACCATATGTTGAACCCACCGATTGAAACAAGCGATGGACCAAGTGGTTGAATCAAATGTTGAACCTAAAGCTGCTTGAACAAAAAATCCACTGAACCAAGGCCTTGAACTTTGACAATGAACTTAAACGTCGAACCAATGGTTGAAACAAGCGATGAACCAAGGTCGATTGAACCAAGGTTGATTGAACCAAGGCATTGAACTGGTTTAATGGTTCAACACTGCCAACCTTCCTTATAAAATTATTTAGATAAGAGCCTAAAGAAGCCTTGTAAAACCCAACACTCTCTGAACTAATTCTTCATGTGCCCAAAGACTAACCTACAGAGCTTGTAGAAAAACTTCTTTGTAGAATCAGTAGAAACCCAAGACCTACAGAGTCCATAGATTTAGACCTATAGAGTCCATAGAAATTAGACATGCAGAGTCCATAGAAATGGGTAGATTCATGCAAAATTAAAAAATGAAATGGCCAAGAATAGCAGGGGAAGAAGGGGACCAATTTTTGGCCTGTTGGGCAAAAATGGTCAACAAATTGGTGACTCTCAGGGGAAGCATGCCTGCTATGCTTAGAGACCAGTTGCCTTCTAGTCCATTGGGCACAGAGTCAGAATGCAGCTTTGAAGAAAGTTTAGCAATAGCCCCAAAGATCCAAGAATCAAACATGAAGCTTTTTACCCCACACATAAAGGAAAACACACACAAGGCTAAAAACACTACCTATACAAACTACACTTAGGGAAAGCAAGAAAAGAAAATGAAAGAAAAATACTATATACAGCTAGCGAGGAATATTTGACTCCCTCTTGGATCAAAGGTAAAACTTCTTAAGTCCCCTTCTTAGCAAGAAGACTTATGGTGCCAGATAAGTGGCTGAATGAAAGGGAGATTTGATGACCTACTCCTCTTACCTGTCACCTAGATTGGCTGGTATTCGAGTGGATCAGATTCAAACATACTTCCAACATATACGTACTCTATTTGTTCTTGGAAGCTTGTTGAATGCCGGTCCTTCATGCTAGTGAATTTCACCAAGAAAACTATGGTTGTTGGCTCATCACCATAAACCCTTTGTTGTGCATGGTCCCTTTACAGTGCATCATGGTTTGACCTATTTCCTTCTGATTCATTAGAGATCATGCCAAACTCATCCTCTACTCCCTCTTGGACTTCTTGAAGAAGGGCGATAGTTGTGATATCTGAAATGGAATCACAAAATGATGCTCATCCCATAGGATGTCACCTCTTTGTCCAAAAAACTCTTCTTCAAGGCTTTCCTCAAGGGAGACCAGCCTCTCCTTTTCCTCCTCAAAGATTAGGATCTCTAGATGTTCAAAGGTATCCTCCTGATCCTCCTCCAACTCAGGCTCCTTAGCGTAGTTGTCCTCCTCATCAAAGCAACAAGGAAGTTCATCAAACAAGGGGGAGAGAGCTCACCTGCTTTTGTTCCTCCTCATACTGCTGGAACATCCGCACGTATACGTGACCTGAGTCTTCTCCATTGTTGATGATGACTTCACAAGGAGCATTAATGAGGATTTCTTTTTTGTTGTCACTCATGATAGAATTTTGAAGAGCTACAAATTGGATCTTTTCTTCCTCACTTGCCTCCTTCAAAATAGGTTCCTCCTTGAGAAGGGGTGAAGTGAAAAAACCCTATAGAAGGGGAGGCAGTCCTTGAGCTAGAACCAAATGATTCTCCTCCTTCCACTTGGCCAACACTTCATCTATATCAGGTGTGGCCTAATAACTCTCTTGGAGGTGTGTAGATGGGGTGTGTTCAGACATGGAATGTGCCATTGGGTCTGAACCGTCCATCACACCTTGGCTAAGGAATCTCTCTCTAGATTCCAACTCTGCAATTCTTCTGGCCATATCATCTTGAAAGAGCCTTTCTTGGAGGTCACCAGCATCATCATGAGTAGGAGTAGCCTCATCTTCTTCAAGGTTTTGAGAAAAACCTTTCTTTTCCTCTTTCTTTCCCCATGATTCTAATATTTGCTTCTAGTTCAGGATCTTAGAATTTGAATTTTGCTCCTGTGAACAGGCGGTAACTCTATTTTCTCCAATGTCTTGGGGCTCCTCCATAAGGTTTGGAAGTTCCATCTCTCTTTCTCTAAGTAGTATCATCATAGCCTTTAATTCTTCAATTTTCTTAGCTAGATTATCTTGAAAGAGTTTTTCTTGAAGGTCACCGGCATCATCATGTTGAATAGGAGTAGTTTTGAGAGAGATGTGCTAGTTCATAAAGTTTCACCCAAAAGAAGATTCATTATCTAAGGAGTTTAGAAGGTTCATCTCCATGGGAGGTTGTCCCAGTTCCCTTTGATGCTTGAAGGCTAAGTGCACGGGGTCAAGAGCAAGGTTAATTGATGCATCAGATGAGCCAGAATGGGCAAGTGCCATCTAGTAGAAAGGATTTGGTACACAAGAGGGGGATTTATTTAGGATAGGAGGGGGTGCACAAGGTTGAATACCTTGAATGAATGGATTCCTCCATTTTTCTACCTCCTCCTCCATGGATTGCAAGGCCTGAGCTTGACTAAACAAACATGCCTCTTTGTACATCAACTCTTGTTGATAATCATACTGCTTATCCAGTCTATCGATTTCCATTATGTGCTTCTCAAACTCTAGTGCCACCTCCCTTATTGTTTAAGGGAAACTAGGAGAGCTTTTTGAGGTGATTTTATGAATATCTTGAGTTTGATTGAAGTCATATGAAGGAAAACAAGGTCCATGATTTTGTGCAAAGGAATTATACATACAAAAATATGATTTTTGATGCCACCAAGCTGCTTAACTAGCTGATTCAACTTGGAGTCACCATTGGTGTTGATGCAAAAGCCTCTAAAGGTTGGTCAGTTGAAGAACACACCAAAAATTATTCAACTCTTTAGACAAAACCTGTCCTAGTTGGTCCCATTGGGCGTGCCAAAAACTATTAATGTAGTGGATTACACCCGAGGCAGGAGGCCAAGCTCCTACCTTTCCACACACAATAATGGAAACTCCCCTCTCACATGTGGAACCGGTGAAGCTAGAGGGGAGAGTCTCTAGATGAGGGATAGCTCTCTCTGATGTATCTTTTAGGCCCTAATTTCTCCTACTACTAACATATAAAATGAAAAAAAGGGGGCAGGGATGAAAAGGGAGAGAAAGATGATGAAAATAGAACCTAAGCCTAAAAGTGAAAAGATGATACACCAAAAAAGTGATGACCCACCCAGCCTAAATATACACTTTTCACCAAAAAGAAGCACCCATACACTTCATCTAAAGTGAGAAACTCTTCTACAAGAGTCAACTAGGGGTCTGTGGAAATGTAGGGAGGAGGAAACCACCAGAGGCATCCTCAAACTCACTTATGGCAACCATTTCACAGGCACCCACATTCCCCTATAGACAATTCTGGCAAACTTGCAGAAAGGATACTTCACAATGCATTGGACATGATGTGATCGATCTATGAAAGCATGAAAGACAATGAATTAATACAAAAGAAGAAAATAGACATATACTTTAAAGTGCAAGTCCAAATAGAGGTAAAAAGCTAAGTTCTGATTCAAGGTAAAAAAATGGCACAGCTCTGCCTTACAAGCCCAAGAGATTTTTGGGCAGAGTTTTGCCTTAAGGCTAAGAAAAATGGATCCTTCTCAAATGAGAATTTTTACAATATATAGCAAGAGGGAGAGAACTTGGCACCTCCTTTTGAAAAAATTTTGGTGCCCTTTGATGAGCTAGCCCATGTGCGCTGAAAACATCAAAAATAGGAAGTCACTATTACTGATGTCATGCTTCTAGATGAGGCCTGCTAGAACCATGCTGTATAATCACATAAATTGACTTTGGCATTCAAGCATTAATGTGGAAGCATAGGCTGCACCTCTTTTTTGCAAACAGATTGTGGTTTGTCCCCTTTTAAAAGATGGGCCACACCATTTACTATTTGCACCATTTGGTGATCATCTGGCAATAAATCACCTTCCCTTTGCCACTTGGACTACTTTGTCTCTTTCTGCACCTTGTCTCCCTCTACTCTTTCAGCCCTCGAGTGTGATCTTCTGGCGGGTCACTGCATTCCTTGGGCTCTTTTCATGGTTAGTGCTTAGGCAATTCAAAAGGAAATGGCTATTTCACTATCTTAAAATTGACGTTCACATAGCTGTCACCTTGAAATTGAATACCCAATGGCTAGTCCATTTCCTAAAAATTGACAGCTTTTGGGACATCACCGTCCTTGGCAAATTCCTTTGGGTCCTTTGACAGGCTTTTCTGCAAGTTTTTTGCTCTAGCCTTTTCCTGTGAACTTCCTTTATTGATCCTTCTTGAAGGGGAAAATGACCCTTTGACTTCTTGAGAATAGTCCTCCTCCTCAGCGAGATCCCTCCGCAAGGGCACATACCCTTCAGGCGGGCTTCTTACTTCAAGATTTTTTTTACTACGGCCTTCCTGTGAATTCCTTTAGACAAAAAGTCTGAAAGAATTATGACTTAAATGAAATTCTAAAAAATTTACCCCTTTAGCTACCTTTGAAAAGTTTCTTGCCCTCTGTAAGGGCTCCTAAACCCAAGACTGCCCTCTGCAAGGGCAACTATCCTTTAGCTTTGGGACACCCCCTTGAACCAAGCCATTGAACCAACCCATTGAAACAAAAATGGTTCAATGGTTCAACAGTTTAATAGTTCAATGATTCAACACTGCGTGCCGAGCCCTTTGAACCATTCGCTTGAACCAACCGTTGAACTAGTTCAATAGTTCAACACTGCGTGTCAAGCCTTTGAACCAAGCCCTTTGAACCATCTAATGAACTAAGTGATTAAACCATATGCTAAACTCACTGATTGAACCAAGTGATGAACCAAGTGGTGAAACCAAACATTGAACCTGAAGCTACTTGAATAAAAAATCTGTTGAACCAAGGCCTTGAACTTTGTCGATGAACTTAAACATTGAACCAATGGTTGAAACAAGTGATGAATCAAGGCCGATTGAACCAAGGCATTAAACTGGTTCAATGGTTCAACACTGCTAACCTTGTAAAATTCTTTAGATAAGAGCCTGAAGAAGCCTTGTAAAACCCAACACACTTTGAACTGATTCTTCATGCACCCAAAGACTAACCTGCAGAGTTTGTAGAAAAACTTCTTTGCAGAATCAGTAGAAACCCAAGACCTACAAAGTTCATAGATTTAGACCTACAAAGTCCATAGAAATGGGTAGATTCATGCAAAATTAAAAAATGAAATGGCCTAGAATAATAGGGGAAGAAGGGAACCGATTTTTGGCCTGTTGGGCAAAAATGGTCAACAGGTAGCATTGGGAAGAATAGGGTCATATGCAAGAAGGTCAATTGGATTTTGGGTGTTGAAGGCCAAGAAAGGTTTTTCCCTCTCCATTTCTCTTCTTTCCTATTGATCTCCTATTTATCTAACTTCCTCAACTTCTTCTTCTTCTCCACAACCTCCTTGCCAATGATCTCTAAGCACTAGGAGTGGTTCAGGGTATTATTCTTCAAGAAGAGCTTTAACTAGAGGGGCTTGATCGGAAGTCTTGGATGACCTAGTGAGGACCATGAAGTATAACTTGGGAAACTTTATCTACAACCATATATTCTCACCTTTTAGAGTTGCTAAATGCTGGATTAAGAATATTTCTACAACCTTAGGCTTGTCAAGACTAGAATTCACCTTGACATGTCAATAATTGGTCCCATTGGGTATGTTAGAACTATTGTCTCCAAATCTTGCACCTTAAAATAGAGTTTTTAATTCTCTTCCAAATTTGGGCAACATTGGGACATTTATAGGAATGTGGGTATACCTATAAAGGAAATGAACCTCTAGATTTAAAGGGCTACCTCCCTAAATATATCTTTACAAAATAACCTCTATCTAAACTAGTTTGATTAAAGGGAAAAGAGTTAAAAATTGCATAAATAAAACTTGTTTTAAAAATGGTGATGCACCAAGATTATCTTCCACATGAATTTCATACCCTAGTTCATGATACAACAAAATGCACAGACTATTTTCACTCTCTAAAGATTCTAACACAAGTATTTTAGTATAGAGGTGAGATGTATGAAATGACACAAGGAAAATGAACTGAAAGACAACCTATACATTCCAAGAATAGTTATACACATGTAAAAATTCAACACATTTGGACACACTTTATATGACCTATTAGACCCAGAACTCTTGCTCAGGTATGGAGGACAAAGGATAAAAAGATGAAAACCATAACTTCTTGTCACTATATGTCACTTACACACTCAGACAATTGCTTAGAACTTTAAAGAAAAAGACTTGTACCAATTATTAAAGGCAAAACATGAAATCAATTTAGTAGGGCTTCACCGTACACTACATGGGTGTCTTTTACACTAGCCCAAGGGTTGTATTTATAGCTAAAAGGAAGTAAGAGGGGGAGGCTTTTGGGGCCAAAGAGAGGAATCAATTTGTTATAAGTTTCCATCTTTAGTTGCAACCAAATTTGCAAATGATGTTAATTCAAGCCATTTGATTGATCCATGTGACCTCCCTTAAATGCTCTTGGCCTTCTATCTCAAATATGCTTCTCTAATGGTTGCCCAATGGCATCACTGTGGTTATACAAATAAGTCCACCTATCGTAGGTTTGTCCTAATGCTAGCAACTTCCCATCAGCTTACTAAGGTGTGAAATAGTGTAGGGGAGAGTCATTTTAATTTTGTTCACCTTGTCTTCTTCTTTTGATTGGTCATCAAAAATGACTCAGATCCTGATCTAATCAATGGTGAGATGAGCCCTTTGATTCTTTGATGGATGGAGAACATGAGCCCTTGGATTTTCTTTAAATACTCCTATTTAAACACAAATGTCTATTCCATCATCCTGAAGTTAACATTCATATAACTGTCATTCTTCTTGGATAATTTCTTTGGAGGCATTTCTTTTGAGCCTTTTAGAGTGTCTCCTCAAAAAGATTATTTTGAAAAAAATGTCTGAAATAATTATTTTGGGCTTTCTAAAAGTGTCCCTTTAGAAAAAATTTTAAGGACACTTTTGTTGAGAATAACCCTTTGGCATTTTCATTTCACCTCTCTTGAAATCCTAAACATGCCCTTTGGCATTCTTGAAATGTCCCTTTAGAAAGCCTGAAAAGGACACTTTCCTGAGAAAAGACCCTTCGAGAAAGTGTGTAGGATACTTTGCATAGAAAAAGACCCTTTGGAATTTTTCAAGTGACCAATTTTTTCAAAGAAGAGACCCTTTGGGATAATTTTGAGTGTCCCTTTCTTGAGGAAAAGGCCCTTTGGACTTTTTGCAAGTTTCCCTTTAGAAACTTTCAAAAGACACTTTTTGAATTTCTGAAAGGAACTTGCATGTACCTTTCATAATTTTGTGTGCCCAATTTTTTGACAAAAATACCCTTCAAAAAATTTAAAGTGTACCAATTGGAAAGCCATTTCTTTCAGAACAATTCCTTTGAAAGGATTGTTGTGAATAAAATGTTTGAAACAATTCCTTCAAAAAAGTTTGAAATGTCCCTTTGAACTTTTGGAAGATGCCTTTTAGAGAAATGAATTGTTCCCTTCCATTAGAAAAAGACCCTTCGGAAGAATGAAAAATTCCCTTTGGAAATATGAACATGCCCAATTCCTTCAGAGAAATTTCAAGGGACACTTTCCTTCAAACTTTTTGCAAGTGACCACTTTTTCAAGAAAAAGACCCTTCAAATTTTTTGAAAGTACCCTTCAAAAAAGTGCAAAGTGTCCCTTTGAAAAAATTGAATCGAACCAATTCTTTGAAAGAACAAACCCTTCAAAAAGATTGTTTTAGACAAAAAGTCCAAAACAAATCCTTCAAAAATCTTGTAGACACCTTTCAAAAACGTGAAATGTGCCCTTCAAAAAAGTTGAACTGGACCAATCCTTTGAAATAACAAGCCAATTGTTGAGAAAAGACCTTTCATACTTTTGAAAGTGACCCATCGGGCTTCTACAAAGGACCTTTCTAAAATATTGAAATGGACCAATTCCTTCGAAAAGATTATTTCAGACAAAAGTCTAAAACAAATCCTTTGAGTCTTGAACAAAAAACCTGAAGCAAAACCTTGCCAAAATAAATAACACTTGAGCACCTTGTTATGGGGATAAAAAATTAAAGAATGCTACACTTAGTCAAAATGAAAGATGCAAAATTGGCTGTGAAAAATTGGCTAACAGGGATCATTTGTCAAAACACATTGTGTGATATAGGGTTCCAAAGCTTATAGTCTAACACAATCACATAAGGACCCTAAAAGAGTCCTATGATTTAATATATCACTATTATAATAATAAGAAAAATAAATCTAATATAGTGCATACTAAATCTTGTGGAAAATAATGGGTGTTAGAAACAAAATAAAATAAATAACTAAACTAAACATGCATAGAAGACATATACTCATGTCAATATATACAAAATTCTAATACATGGAAGAGAAGAATATAAATTCTCTATCTATCTTCTCTTACAAAGGAGGAATAAATTTTGGAATACTTACCTTTGAAGATGAACCCACCAAGCCTCAATCTCCCCCTTGGCCAAGGTACTTCACAAGAGATTATCATGGTATGTAAGGATAACTAAGATAAATCAATTCTATGCTACACAACCTACCAAAGCATACAAAAGACTTACCCAAAAGATGAGATCAGAGCTCCATAGAAATTACTAAACCTTAAAGCTTTACTCCCCAAGTAAAATGGTCAATAGGCAAATGTTCATTCACACTTCTTTGCCTAATTCTTTGCTCTCATTAAAATAGAGGTAAATGACCTTTTTTATATATGAGTATCTTACGCTAAAAACTTTCAATAATGTTGGTTATTTTAGGTCGACTTGGTCAACCTAGGACATTTTTTAGGCTAATTCTCTAGGACTGTGTTAGGTCGGCTAAGAGGTTAATAATCTAAAAGAGAGGAAAAGTCCCAAAACTATACTAAGTTGACCTAGTCGACCTAGTATAACTGATAGGTCAAAAGGGTACTAAGGCAATAAATGAAGGATAAAACATAGTAGATGAAGGGAATAGATAGGAATAAGAATAATAAGCTTGGGTTTAATGGTTTTAAGAGGCTAGAGTGTGGGTTACAAGAGGCAAAAGGAATGATAATCTTAAAAAGCACCAATGGTTTTCCCACCTCTTTCTCAGTTCACCCCTTAAGGCATGCACTCAAAAGGATTAATACTAAATAAGTTCTTTCAAGATATAAAGTGTCAATAATAAATAAACATTAAAAATATTATGTGTCTATAGTTTCCATTTGTGACCATAGTTTTTCTTTTAAATACCATTACTCCTTCCACTTCATCCATTCTCAATAGCCTTTCAAAGAGTGCCAAAATATACACATCTAAATCCACTCTCCCTAATAATCCTATTAAACCCACTAATTTAACCCATAATCATATTCCTAGTCAATTAACTAATATCTTAGTTCTTACAGAAGTTCCCTAGATCCCACAAACCTTTCTACACCCTTACAATCAAGTAATCACCCTCATTAACCCATTAACTAGATTATTTACTTACTAATCTACCTATTGACCCACTTGACAATTTAAAATTCATTTTTATTCACCTACCCATCTACCATCCTACTAACTTAGCCTTTTTTACACCCCTACTCCCTAATGGAGATTCTACAATTGGAGAATTCTAGAATCTCCTCCAATTTAGCCCTTTTCCTTTAGAAATTTATATTTTAGATATTTACAAGTAATTTGTAATTCCTTGGAAATTCATTAACCATAGATCTCAAAATCTCAAGATTAAATATGAACCATTGATTTTCCCTCCCTTGGCTTACACAAACAAGCCATACCTCCATGACCAACTAACTTGAAAACTTTGAGAATCTTAAAATCCATAAACATCCATTATACTTACAGCCAATATCCAAGCATTATATAGCCTTGTCAAATCCATAAACAAGCCAAGAATACATTAAATCCATTATCAAGATCAATCAAGCAATCTAAAAATCCACTCATTTTGCACTCAAATTAGTTTGGCAATCTTGGAAAAGAGATCTAAAGGAAAAAATGATGGTAAGAAATCTCATTGTAAGTTTCTAATTGTTCCTTTATCCCTTCCTTTTATGTTGTTTGTGTTTCGGGTCTTTATTTATAAAATTAGTAATATATTGAATAATCGAAAATACAATCAAACAAATGGATATGAGGAGATATGAATATGAGTCATGTATGCAAGCTTAAGTAAAGTATGTTAAGGTATGGTAAAATTACACTTTGTCAAGTGTATAATACCCTATATGAGTGTCTAACATGGGATAACTAAATCTCATTTTAATTACCTCTTCATAGTATTAGATATGTAGGAAACACTTAGTCATATGGGTCATCAAGATTAGCTCATCCCTTTCATTTCACCCATTATCCCTATTTTATAGTGGTCTTTCATTATATAGATAGGGTTTGAAGAAAGGACAATAATAATAGATATATCCACATATAATAGAAGAAATTTTCAAGTATATAAAATCTTATAAAATGTATATGCAATTTGAAAAAATATTACATATCAAAAAAATTACATAGGATAGTTCTACATCCTAGAAGACAATGTCACAATGTGTAGGTGTCTAAGAAGTGCAGACATGTCAACACTCATGTAGATACTTTATTTATATATATTAATCACTCACATTCCATTTTATAATCATTTTTTATGACTAAATCTTGCCACAAACATATATAAACCTAAAATAAGCTAAGTATTCAATTATTTAGTGTTTTCCATAGATAACAAGTTATTATATTTTGCTAGTTATAGTCAAATTATTTTAATTATTGTACATCATAAAAAATCTAAATTTTATATTATTTTTATCCTATTAGGGTATAATTTAATCCAAAATTATTTAAAAAACCCATAAAATTCTCTCCAATATGAAAATAGATTCATGAAACTACTTGAATGATTTATCCTTCGTTTAAGCTTAATTCCACATATAAAAGACACTATAATTTGGTGTTTGGGATAAAGGGGTTGCCTTAGTTAGTGTTTAACCCCTTTTTTATTAGGTTTTAGTTAAATTTGTATAATATTATAATTAAATGGATGATTAAAACTATTATAGAGCAGGCTAATTAAACTTATTTAGATAACATAATATACTAAATCAAGAAAATTACTAAAAATGGAAAGTAAAATGCCAATTTATATTTTGATAATTAAAACACAAGGAAGGGATAATAGTTAGCTTATTTTTATATGTGCATGTGGATATAGGGTGTGAAGAGGTGGAATTAGGTAGGTCAATACTCAAGATTTAGTTGTCATATTATGGAAATATTATTTATAGAGGCCTAGACACTTGCTTTGACATGTGGACACTTGTGTTGAATCTTTTATTTGTATCTTGATAGTTATGTCCAATATATAATATTCAATATATTTCCATGTGAACACTTGTGTCTTCTATGTTTTTTTACAATTTTTTAGTTATGTATCTAGATCATGCACATAGGATCGGTATGACTGTATATAGCTCAAACCCTGGTTCCTAACCTTAGGTTAGGTGACCCTACCAAAATTGGGTTAGTGGATTCACGAAGTCAAGATGACCTCAAGGACTCCTCTATCAATGAGTTTTACCTACACAATCATAAGTAGGGCCTCAAACATATGTACTTATCCCCTATGTGTGGGATTATGTGTGCATAAGGGTGAAATAAGATGCAATGCAATGTAATGATATAGCTTGTAACTTGACAAATACCATTCATGGGTTGTTATTTGAATTATTAAGACCTATAATATGATTGATATTATAAATAATATATAAATAGGGAAGTTTAAGGCAATATAACTTAGTTTTGAAATTTATTAAATGAGTTAGAATAGAGGTTTTATGTTATTTTCTACATGTGTGCTTGATAATGATTAATGGTATTTGTTTTGTATTTATACCACACCTTTTGAAAATATCTCATGGAAGGGTAAGATAAGACAAATAGGTTAACCCATAAATTAGGCTCAAAAAAATTTATCCCTCTTGTGATTGGGTGAGGGTTAAAGGGGTAAAATATCCTAATCAAATCAATGAATAAAATTATTCTAGAGTAGACTAATTAAACTTATTAAGATAGCACAATATACTAAAACTATAAAATTAATAATATATAAAATATGAGGATAATTGATATTGTGATAATTGTAACACAAGGAAGTGGTAATTATTAGCTTATTTATAGATGTGTAGGTAGATTTAGGTTATGTAGATGTGGAACCAAGCAGGTTGATACTTAGGATTCAGTTATCAAATTTGAGAAATATTATTTCTAGATACCTAGACACTTGCATCGACACTTTTGTTTATGTCTCAATAGTTATGTCCTATAAAAAAATATTCATTGTATTACATAGTTACCACCTATGCATGTTGGGTTTTTTTGTCACCTTTTTGTTGATGTATCTAGATCATGCACATAGGATCTATATGATTATGTATATCTCAAACCCTAAATACTCACCTTAGGTTAGGTCACTAGACAAAAATGGGTTAGTAGGTTCATGAAATTAAGCTAACCTCATGGACCCCTTTATCAATGAGAATTTCATACATATCCAATACTCCATTGAGGATCTCAAACATATGTATTTACCCTATAAGTGTTGTCTTGTGTGTGTAAAAGGCTAAAATATGTTATATGTAAGGCCATGAAATGATATTTCTTGTAACTTGACAAATACCTATCATAGATTATTATTTAAATTCTTTAGACCTATAATATGACTACTCCTATGACTGATATAGAAGTAGGGAATAATAGAGTAACAAAGGTTAGTTTTTCAATTAATTAAATGAGCTTGAATAGGTGATTGATTGGTATTTTTTGGATGTGTTATTGATAATAATGAATAGTTTATGTATTTTATTTATACCACACCTTTTGAAAATATCTCACATAAGGGTTAGATAGACAAATACATTGACCCAAATATTTGGAAATATTTGTAATTTGGTTGAATTTTAAGGTATAAACACTTGATAAGGAAATTATACATAAGTGCCGACACTAGTGTCCTTGTGTAAATGCAAGTGTCTAGTGGGATAGAAAAATACTGAAGTTGTATAACTAATAGCTAAGGATATATATATATATATATATATATATATATATATATATATATAATATTTTAAGATATTTTTACTATAGAAGTTATTTTGGTCATTATAATGATAGCATCAAACTATAAGATAAGAAATTAGGTATAGTGAAATAGTAAATGTGATCCTTTCAACAACTAGAAGGTCTAAGACTGAAGGGTAAAGCCTCGATTGGTATTTGTCAAGTATACAAGACTAAGATGTTATATGTAATCCATTTTTAGTATCTAAAATTTCCCCCATTCAATCTAGTAATGCATAAGGATGAAATTACTAGTTTAAAAGAAATAAATATGTACCTAGGTGTGTAAAACACACCTTGCCTTTAATTGAGAAATAGTGAAATTTTATTTTGGTTAATGACCTAAAGCCAATAGCTTGTTATAGTATAAATAAATGTATATAATATGAATTTGAATAATCAAAATGTTTAAAAACTAAAAAGAGTAAGGAAAGAGTACACCTATCTATCAATACAACCATGTTTCACATTGGTACTTTAGTACAAATGATTTGTCATGAATTATTTAAGCTGAAAAAGGTTCAGATCTAAACATTAGATATTTTAAGATTAAAATCTGGAGGTTAATTATTCCCATAATCGAGTGCAAGGGTGAGTTTTGACATGACCATTAACATCATTGAATCTCAATCACACAACTCATATAAAAGAATAATAAATCCAATTTAAGAGGTAAAAAATAACTCAACCTATAAAATTGAAGTAATGATAAGGCTATTGAGGGTGTATAATATCAACAAAACTACTAAAAGGAGTGAATTGTTATAGACATGAACGGCTCAAAATGTGTTTTTTGGTGAAAATAGTGATTCTTGGTAAAAATGATACTTCTGTGTATAATGTTTTGAATATGTATTTGATTTTTTTTAGTGCACTTGCATGTAATATGCACCTATAATGTTTCTCAAGATGAAGTATATGTCAAAATGTAACTTCTAATCTATAACTATGTATAATATATGTCATAAATATGAAAAAACATGTCCCAAATTTATAAAATTAGTGATAAATGTATAAGATTCTAACCCATGTATACATTTGAATTAGGTAAACTATATAAAATTATACTAAATATGTTTGTGTGTAGTCATGTATCTATGGCATGCCCCCACTAATATCCCCCCTCCCTCTTTTGAGGTGAGGTGCATGTAATCTAGTAGTCACCTTACCTTAAAAGGATAAGATAGTTGTATTATCTATGTATGAATGATGTAACATGTAGGATTAATAATTCAAATTATATATATCAATTAATCTCTCAATATGTTATCATAACAAAACCTAATATGCATGATATAAATCATGATAATGTCTAGAAAGTAATAGTACAAGATTAATAAATAATCAATCACACACATAAGAGAAATCAATGTCAAATAATAAGGGATATAAGGAGACCAAAAAGAAGGAGAATGTTAAAATCCCACACACTCAAAAGGTGTACACATTCAAATTTACACACACCAAAAAATAAAAAATAGAGGCACAAGGCACTAAAAAAATGAACATATTAAAATTTTACACAAGTAAAATACTAAAAATCAAGAAGTACACTCAAGGAAGTGATAATGTAAATAAATTAATTATAAGCAACCATCATAAGCATAACAACTAGTCCTTGCATGTATGTGCTATTAAAAAATGTCATGTAAAATAGGAAATCAAGTACATGTTGTAATATGTAAACATGAGTATAGGAACTATAATCATTAGTATATGTGTTTGACATGATAAAGTAAAACTAATCATAAAACAATATAACATGTGTTGATCATGATCAAAAAAGCAAATGCCCTCATCATAGTATGCCACCTGGGAAGAGGGAAGGTCCAAAATATTGATGTGCAAGTATCATGGGTTGAGTGTATGCATGTATCACACTCAATTTTTCATGAAACATATTTGTGTGTATAAAATAAATTATATAATATCTACTAACATAAATTAAACAACATAGATTCCAAGGAGCTAGTAAACATGTGTGTATGCTGAATAATTTTTTTAATTTTTGATTTATTTGAATGTTTTTATATTTTATTTAGGATATTTGATTTTTTTTTTGGATTTTTATGCAATATTGGAAAGGAAAAATTCCTAACATATGATCCAATATAATGGATACTCATAATAATCTCCAAACTTAGAATATGGTACATCAAACTAGTGACATTACCAAGGGGCATGTATAAGTGTCATATCTAGAACTATAGATTTTGTGGTACTATATGTATGTATCATAGGAATATATGGTCATGAAGAGGTAATATAATTATAAAGTGTATCATTTTAATTTGTTAATTTTTTATTTATTATCTTTGATTTAGAGATATTTTCCTTCATTGTTAGTAACCATGGTTTTCTGAATATAGAATTATATTGAGTAAAAAATGGATTGATATGAAATACAATAGAGCATTATTTCAATCCAAGTGTGACATTAAATTTAATATATCCAAAATAAAAATCATGTGTAATATATTTATTCACATGTTCCATGTCATATCTCAGAGATGTAAAGAATTTATAGGTACATATATTATATTCACAAGTTCGGTTAACTATGATATTTTGACCTAAATTTCCATATTTTCAAGTTTAAATGATTTTATTCTTGGATAAATGATTTGTAATTACTCCATATTAAGGCACAGGTGTAACATTATCCTTTTGATGCATGTCTTTTTCTTTTTGTAATTGTTCCTTTTATACCATGTTTTCATTTGTAGGTTATTGTTCTTTTGCATTAATAATTTGAATATGCATATTTGAATGATTTAAATTAATATTGATAATATATTTAAATCCTTGATGATAATTATTATTATATGTGAAGATAACACAAGTGATGCCTTGTGTATGTTTTCCCAATCCTTGACCATGATAACCAAAGTGTTATAGATATTACTATCCAAAACAATATTATTTTGAAAGATGAGTATCATTGTTAGGAGGTAGGTATGGATCATTTTATTATTATAATTATTTAATTTTTAGCTATTTTGGCTTTGATTTATCCTTTAGTTCCCATGCTTTTTTTTTGACACTTGTGCTTTAGGAGAGGTACTCATAATGTGAGTGGGTTGCTTGATTGATGTATCTATTATAGTATTGCCACTATCTTTGAGACTTTATATTTTTTTATTCAATGAAAAACAACAATATTTATGATGCCTATGCATTTCATGATATGCATAATAATATTTATATCTCCTTATAGGATGTAGAGGAGGTAGTTGAATTAGTTTGTTTTGAAGCATTTATCTTAGGAATTAGACTTTTATTAGTCTTTTATTAACTTTTTGAATAATTAGTAGTATATAAATTATATTTTATCTTCTTATTTTTATATTAACATTTTTGGGTATAACATTGATATATTAATATGCAAACACATGATTAACACTGACACAATCTATATTTTTTGCATAGTGATCCAATTTTCCAATAGTGTGATATTTTAACTAAAATACTAATTTCACTTTTGAAAATTTTATATTAGCTTGGTCATAATAAATATTTGATATTTAAAGGCTTCACAAGCATAAAATATACGTATTTTATATTGAATAGGTATACACACACCATATAAAGGAGATTTGGGAGGTGGAACAGTTTAATGAAGGATATATTGATTACCTTCATTTAAAATCATAGGATGGGATACCTTAACTATTAAAGCATTGATAACATGGACCTAGTTATATAATGGTAATTATCACCCTCCTTAGGGTTAGCAAGAGGAATAAGTTGTTTTTTATCCATTTAAAATGTTCTAAAGATGGAGATGAGAACATGATAAGAGAGACATACACATGCTAGGGAATAATCCAAGATGATAAGAAAACTTATAACTAAATAATTATTGCATTCTAAAACACTAGAAGGTTGGAAACCCTAAGTAAAAATATGATTTACATAAAGGGATATAGAGGTCAGGCACACCAAATATTTAGCACTTTTTATTGGGTGAAGTTTAAAAAGATAGAATATCCTAATCAAATAGATGAATAAAATTATTCTAGATATGGCTTATCATAATTATTCAGATAACACCATATACTAAATCTATAAAATTAATAAATATTATTATAAATATAATGCAAGGGATAATACTTAGATTATTTTTATATGTGTAGGTAGATCTAGATTATGTAGAGGTGGAAGTAAATAGGTTGATGCTTAGGATTAAATCATTAGTTTCTATAAATATATTTTTTACAGGTCTAGACATTTGCATCGACCTATGGACACTTATGATAATTATTCTATCTATGTCTTAATATTTATATCATATATATAATATTCACTATATTGAAAAAGAATCACATGTGCCTATTATGGTTTTTTTTCACATTTATGTTGATGATCTAGATGGCACACACAATCTCTATATTATTGTGTATAGATAAAACTATAGTTCCTCACCTTAGGTTAGTTCATCTTTCCAAAAATGAGTTAGTGGGTTCATTACGTATAGATAACCTCAATGACCCCTCTATCAATTATCACTCCTTATATATCCAATATTATAAGGAGGACCTCAAACATATGTAGTCCTACCCTAAGTGTGGTTTTGTGAATGGACAAGGGTGAAATATGATATATGCAAGGGTATGAAATGATATATCTTGTAATTTGACAAATACCACACATGGAAATTTCTTTAAATGATTCAAAATTTTAATGTGATTGATCTTATGAATGATATATAAATAGGAAATAATAGGGAAATATAACCCAATTGTACAATTGATTGAATGAGCATGAATAAATGCTTGCTTGTTCTTTACTAGATATGTGCTTGTATAAATGACACTTGAGTGATAAGAATGTTACTTGAGACCACCCATCATTAGATTAGAACTAGACCTATCTTAGGGCCTATTTAGACACCCATCTAGCCTTTGTGTGGGCCACACATATCCCTAAACATACCAAAAGCAGTCCCAAACCCTCACTTTAGCATTAAGGCCCCTAGTACCTCAAGTTCTACCACCTAAACATTGACATCATAATTTGGACAGTAGTGCCAATGATGCAAGTGTCCCAATTTGGGTATTATTGTTCTTTTAATACATTTGGCCACCAACATATTTATTTTCAAATAAAAAACCACCTAGAGTCAACTTAGACCTATTTTAGTACCCACATAAGCACTAAAATAATATATATATATATATATATATATATGTGTGTGTGTGTGTGTGTGTGTGTGTGTGTGTGTGTGTGTGTGTGTGTGTGTGTGTATTTATATGTATATATATATATATATATATATATATATATATATATATATATATATATATGTATATACATGAATTTTATCCTTTTATCCACTAGATGGAAATTAGATAAAAACTACAAAAAAAACTCAGAATAAGTTGTGTGCAATCAAGGTTATTAATCCCTATTCTACCCTAATTCTACATATAACCATCTACAACATTCCTAAGTTTAGGTTACTCAGATTTCCAATCTAAAGTACACTCAAATAACTCAAACCCAAAATCCTAATATCTTCACTTTCACTAACAACAACACTTATGTGGAGAGAACTACATTGGCCTTGATCCCTCCTCAGAGTATTGGTATGTAGGCAACTATCATCACACTAGGGTGTTAATGATGTCCAGCCTACCCCACTAACATCACACTTTACTACTTGTGCTAAATGGGTGCCCTAACAACATTTAGGTTTAGGGTTTGCATATAAAATCAATTAAAACATTTCACCAAGAGGTAATTAGAACTCATGTGCATAAGAACAGGCTTGATGGACTCAAACACAAGTGTACCCAAAAACTTAGAACAATCCTACATAGAGGACACTAGTCCTAAAATAACAACATTAGTGCCATTGTAACTATTGTCCAATTAAGGTGTTACTATAAAAAAGTGTTTTGACACTTGGATCTTGTCTATGACACTCATATTAGTTCCTATCCTATTTTTTAGCCTCTAGATCTATCTCAGTCAATTTATAGCTAGATACTTATTTAAATCATTTATTGTTATTTTCAAAAAGGTCAAACTAGGTCACTTATATTACAAATTAGTGGTTGTATTTATTGCATATTTTTAACTTGATTTACTATACTCAAACACTTTAACAACCTAGGGTTTAAACTCCATAACCCTAGAAAGTTAAATCATTTGATGAACCCAATGTACTTCGAAGAGTGCAAAAACCCTACCCTTAGATAACCCTAGGGTTTATGTTTTCAACCTTGTAGGGCCTATATTAAAATTTTAGATCCATGTATTTTTTGATTTTTATTTCATATAATCATGATAATAATGGTAGATGAAGTTTATCACTTTTTAATACAACATTTTCTAGCTTCCTTTGCATGTTTACTTCCTTTCATTTAGAATGGATTAAAAGTTGACATAAATTAATATGTGCATGATGATTTATATTGGTTAAAATGTATGTTGTATTTCATTCTATCTATAGCATGTTATTATTATCTCATGTGGAGATCAATTAAGAAACAAATCCTTACATACATAGAGGATTGATTGCATAAGCTAACAACTAGGATTCATATTTCAATATCATATCTTATGCACAAGAAAGAACCTCCTTATCCCACTCATATCCATGAGGGTGATAGCTACTTTCCATCTAACTATGTCTATGTTATCAATCATTCATGAAATGAAGTATCCTATACCATTATTACTAATGCTCATACTCATCATATCCATACATATACCTCTTATCTATAGGGTATATGCCTACATGTTCAATCTAAAGTAATTAGGATTTGTACTTGTGAGACTCTAAGGGATAAAATTACAGTATGAGTAGGTTTATTTCAAAATTACAAATTTAAAATCAACTATTACATGAAAATATTACAAAATTGGAAAATCAGATTATAAGATAAAATCCTCTAGGGCACACTAGTGTTCATCATATATATGCATCTTCACCTAGTCAATTTATGGCAAGGAATGTTATATATCAAAACAATAAATCACCAAAAAATGCATCTAAAAATAGTGATTTTAAAATTACTAAAGATAAAAATAATACACAAGATGAATTAGGACACTCTCCCCCCACTTAATAATGAAAAATCTTATTGTCAATAAGGATGAGATTTTATAATCTTTTAGAGACAAACTTTGGGAACAACCCCATGATTATGCATATATTATACAAACCCTAATGGAAATAAATAACAAATTAAATAATGGTCAATTTTATACTCCCTTAGATAATAATATTTTTACACTTACTTTGGAGACAACATAGCTTGTACGAAAACTTATTTTAACTCAATAGCCTTCAGCAATGGAAACACATCTTATGGCTTGTTCCTCCTCTCTAGATGTACAATCCCTTATGCATGAGATTAATTTTCTATAGGATAAGGTGTTCCATCTTTATTAGGGTGCTACTAGGCTATGGCATGCCTTGATTCTCATGTTTTTTTACATACACCTTTGGCAAAACAAATAGTGATAACTCCTTTTCCAATTATATTTGTGGCACCTAAGCTTACTTTGTATGATGGTAAGGGTGACCCAGAGAACCATCTACTAGCTTTCCATGTAGCGTGTATGGACTATGTGTCCAATGATTGTCTCCTTATTAAGTTGTTCTCATAAAACCTAAAGAAATATTCCTTATAGTGGTCCTCTAATCTTCCAAATCAGTCCATCACTGCATTCAATCCATTGGTAGATATGTTTTTAGCATAATTTTCAATAAACATCATTGATAAGATCTCATATGTTCAAATGCCTCAACTTAAGAAAAACTCCAATGAGCCTATTTCAGAATATGTCTTGCAATATAAAACTATATTGGTAAATGTGATTATTCCCATGGTAGATAGAGATATCCAAGACATATCCAAACAAAGTTTAATAGCTAGTATTTCATGAAGTTATCTTGTTCAAGAAGTTTCCAACATTCATAGATTTATGCCACATAGCGAAAGAAAGAGAAGTCAAGATTATCTCTATGAGACAAAAATGTTACACGAGTGGATTAAAATAAACTACTAAGAGTTACAATAATCCCCAATACAAAGTAAGGTCTACTAAAAATAAGAGTGATCAAAAGGCCATAGTTAACACATCTTCAAAGCCACCTCCTCACTTGGTTTTATCAGCTCTTCCATGGAGAATTTTCACCAATATTCTAGAATCACCATTATGTGTTTTATAGAAGCTCTTATAATATAATGGCATAGCTATCCCTCCCATCAAAGAGGTTTATATGACATGAAATCTTACAAACAGATATGATTCCAATGCATTATATGACTATCATAGGGCACTAGACCATACAAAAAATAGATGCATCAGCTTGAAACATAAGATATAGGATGTGATAAAGGCCAAAATAATTTATTTGGGAATACCCATAGAGACACATAAAGTTCAATAAAAAAAACTAAGGCATTGATAATATTTTTGGATCCATTTACAAAATATATAACTAATGAGATAGGTGGCACTTCAAATGTTCACTATACCTATCAAGCACATCCACCAATGACATCATATCACACTATTATAAAGGATGCATACCCCTACATATCATAATTGATGTGAGTCATACTATTGCCCTTATAGACCACTCATTATTTTATCAGATCAAGAGATTTTCAATGATAATTCAAATGTATATGAACACTTTATATGAGCCTACATTAATCATCATCATATTCATAGTGTTATGGTTGACAATGGGTCAAGTATTAACATGTGAACTATCACAATTATACTATATTTTGGTTATGTTATCCAATTTTGGCCCACCTACTAGGTTTTTTCTTGTATTGAATAGATTATCAAAGTTCATGTTTGACCAAATGATCAAATGACTTGTACAAGCTTTGAAGGACTAGACCATCATAGGACATCATGCAGAAATAGATAAGTTACTCTAATTATTAATTTTATAAATGTAATTAGGAAAGAATATAAGGCCAAAGGAATACATGGACATGAATTTATTCATGCCTTAAACATCCTCTATAAATTTCATTTCCTGATGAGCTTTCTATCTCAAGATATAAATCTCCAATGTTAGACTTATGGAGTGAAATGGGTGTGTGAACATCAAGTTCAAGCTTCATAAAATATCCATTTAAATTTAAATGTTCCTAAGTTAAATGTTAAACTAATAAGTGTCTAACTATTAAGATCTAAGATCAGATCTAATGGAAAGTGGTGATCTGATAGATGTCAGTGGGTCCTAAAGATATGACGATGCACATTTAATCATGCATCAAAGATCAATGATGAACATTGAGTAAAAAAGTCAATGTGAATGTATAAATGATAAGTTTCAAGATCTTGGGTGATTAAAAAAATATATAATAGTGCACAGTGATTTATAGGGTTAGTGGGTCTAGGTAGATCAATGGTGTGCATGTAATCATATAAAGTACATCTAACTATGATCGATAAGTCAACAAGTTAGTAAATCTCAAAGACAAATTAGAATTTACCAAGTGTATTAAGTGTGTTAAATTGGTAGAATATCTATGGCTCAAATTCATTCATATAGAAGGAGATCTACAATATGTTTAACATCAAAAAAATTAAGGAGCCCATACCAATATCAATGGCCAAGATTAAAATTCTAAGCCCAGATCAAGATCTATGGTTAAAATTAAAGTCAAAATCTAAGGTTTTTCAAGTGAAGGTCAAAATAAAGTTTCAATTCAAATCAGGGTAAGTTTTCAAGGGGCATATGTCACCATTAAAGTTTAGTCAAGTACCATTAGAGTAGACAATCATATAGTCATGGTTGTCAGCAATAAGGTTTTGACACCATTAAAGCTCAATATGATCCTTTGGTTCAAGGATTTGGAACATGCAGGTTCTATCCTTTAGATTTGCAGTATTATTTCATGATTATGATCTTTGATTTCTAAAGAAGGATCCATGCATACAATGAGTTCTCAGCTTCCATAGGGTCTAGAGGTAGGATAGGTCTATTTAGATGTAACATAGAGATCAAGAAGGAAGCTATGTGACCTATAGGTCTGCATCCATATAATAGCAATAAGAAAACCAATAAAGGGGATTGGTTTTTGATAAATATAAGAGACTTATGCTTAGATATTGAAATGAGGAAAATATGTGATTAGTCTCATCTTTTGATATAGTCATAGCTATAACAAATATCTACTAAAAGTAAACATGGTGATGGCCTTGTTAGGCCCAAGGGTATGAGGACTTTGTCCATACAACATGAAGTAAGTAGAGATGGCATGGAGGATAAAACAAAAAAGAGTTGGTGGTTGGAAAATTAGTTGGAGCTTAGATTATATTTTTAACCATAAAGATCTTCCTCTAATAGACTTAGTCATGACTCATCATGCAAAAAAAACCCTTATCTTCTCATGGATCTCTTAGCTAATGAGAGGAGCTTAAAGAATATTAGAGCAAATGAAGGTTATCTTGTTGATAAAGGATTAGTCCTAATTATAATAAGGCATGTATACAAAAAATAATAAATGAACTACCACCACATTTATTGATCATTAATGACCCCTTTTCCACTCTCCCATGCATGATCCCCATCTCTCTCATTCCCATTCTTTTATATATACAGGCTTCTAAGCCTTGAAATTGATCACTCTCTTAGGCATGATTAGACTCTACAAAGATTGAGCTTTGTAACCTCTTGAGATGAATATAATACTATTTTCATTTTTCATTTTTTGGTATAGTGTGTTCATGTTAGTTTGATTTTCATATGTGGTAGAAATCTCTCCCTCATCAAGTCCTGATCTCACCTCGATACTAGTTATATTTTTATGTAGGTCATGTTTAGTGTTAATTCCATTTGATTGAATATAGCATGTGGATACATTAACTATTTAGGGCCTTAAATTAGGGATTTCCATCACTTCCCTTTGATTTTGATCACTTGGTGAACCTCTACATGAAATATTGATGCATAAGAGACATTGGAGTTGTAGATATAGTCATTGTTTTATCCTATTAGTGTTTTAAAATGTTAATCAGGAGTGGATGAATAATCAATTTAGGTGTATCACCAACATTAGCTTATATTTGCCTTTTAGTTATCTTTCACTCCCTTTTCATCAAGAATTAGTAGGCTTATTAGAAATTAACTATGTGATGCATCAAAGGAGCTAGCCTCATTAAAAACCCTAGAGGTTTGACCTAAGATTAGGTGACCCAATTGCTAGTGTCATTCCCATGTTGGACTAGATCTGAGTAGAGGGCCTAAACAACCTTTTGCTCAGTTAGGGTGCAATCTAGGCCTCTAATAGTTCTAGCATGCCTAATGGGATAGGGTCCAAAAGATTGGAAATATTGTTGGTGTGTCTTTCCTCTAATCATCTTTTGGAAGAAATTAAGTTAGAACCAATGGTGATTCCAAATTAGAGCTTCTAGTTGTAAGCATCCCAGGTATGTATCATTAAAGATTTTAATCAGTTTTTACATCTATGTTTGATATGAATAACTATGGTGAATACCCCTATCATTCACCTCCTTATTATTAGTTATAATATGATCCTCATGATCTATATGAGCCTAATTAGCCTTACCAAGAGTATATTAGAGCAATGTTGAGCCCCCTATTACCAAGATCATCAAACCTTCTATGAGTCTCATCTACCCCCTCTATATCCTAGTTACTCTCTTGATCATTCATGGTAGTTTCATGACATTCATAAATATTATACTCATATCCCAAGCCATTCTATATATATATATCCTTTAAAAATATCTATTAGATCAGGAGAGGAATATGATAAACATTGATACATTGAAAAGGTATGGGCAAGAAGTTCCAAAACATGCCATTAGAGGGGCTAGGACTTAATTGTAGTAGTCAAAGGAGTGGATGCCTTTCATTAGGATAGTTTATCTTATAAATAATGGTGACATTCTTGATATATATGGACTCATCTCCAAGATTGAGGAGAAGCTGATAGCCCATGAAGCACATCGAACACCCCATTACCCATCATGTTTCTCCTCATTCACCCCATGTCAAGCTCATGTTGATTTTCCCATCACCACTCATAATCCCTCACCAAATGAGTTTCAAAGTCATCATATTTCCACCTAACTGATCTCAACCTTCCCCTCATCAAAATTTTTCCAAGGGAGAGTCCAAGAGGAAAGGCAAGTTGTGTTGAAAGAGCCAGCCACCATTAGCAATCAAGGTCTGAGTTTGAAGCATCCTTTGCTAGGAAAATTGAAGATACAAATTAACACTCATTCTAGACATTTTCATCTATAAAGGTAACATCACCTCAAGTACACATATCTCATTTCATTCCTTAATCTATAATGCACACTATATATGAAAACTATGAGCTTAAGCTTCCATCATGGAATCAAGTCATGCAATCATTAAATCCCCACCCCTCCTTCCTCAATAATATAATTCCTTTCCCTCATATATATCCATATAAAGTGATATGAAGGATTAAATGGTGATTATTGAAGGTGAGAAGCTGAAGATAAGGAAGGAGGAGGAGAGCCAAAATCAAGAAGTTAAATAAGAACCTCTAGCTTTTCCATCTTGGAGGTTTATCCAAAGATGTTCTAAGAACAAGAGGGATACTTTAATTGTGAAGGTTGAAGGGAAATTTTTAGATGTTGAATATTCTTAAGAAGGCTATGAGGAAAATTAAGTTCTTGTGGAATAAGGTGCTCCTTACATTACCTAACTCAACTTGCTTTCCCTACAAGAGTTTTTCAAGAGTCAACCATTCTCAAGGCTTCAAGATGCAAGAAGGTTCTCTCCATTCCTAGACCCATCCATCATACCTCATACTCCATATCTAGCTTACCATCCTCCCATCACATCTTATCTTTCATCTCAAACCCATGAGCCTATTTATCAACCTTACACCCCACCCTTTCTTGAGAAGGAGCCCATTTTGAGATAAGTAAGGAGGAAATAACTAAAGCCATAGTTGATAAAGAATATGTCATGAGTGATTATTGGGAATAAATCACCATAAGGACTCCCCTTAGGGAAGACAAGAATAATTTAACTTTATTGAATGAACAAAAATAAATTGAAGATTATTTTGCATCTTTGCATGAGGTAGAGTGTACTATCAAAGATGAAGGAAATAAATTTTAAGTCATTCCTTAAAAGGTTGCAATCCTAGAGGAATATCTTGAAACCAAGGTGGAATTTGTTGTTCATAGAGATGACTCAAAAACTTAGCCTTGTTTTTAACCTCTCTCAAATGATTGGTAGTAGAAAATGGAGCTCTTTCAAGAATATATTTTCCAAGTTGAAGGTTAAGTTCTTGAGAAGGTAGAGAAAGAGTTTTCCATGGAGGATAATGAGCCAAATTGGGTGGAATAGAAAAATCTCTTTAAATATCTTGATGAGTTTGTAGTTGATAGTAAGGAGAACAAGGTCACTCAAAGAGCCAACAGGGCTCAAGGACAATGCTTAGATAAAGTATCACTTGTAGATATTATAGTTGATAAGTAGTATGAGAAGGATCCTATAGAAAAAGACTAGTTTATCTTTGTTGGTGATTAGTTTTCTATTGATGACTCACTCTAGGAGATGGTAAGGGAGTTGGTAGGAAAGAAGAGATCTTCATCAAGGGTCATGTTCAATAAACATCTTGATTTATAACTTGTACCATATTTTGGACTAAGTGAGTTTATGAATTTTTATTTTGACCTAGGTGGATGATACTTTGTCTTAGATAGTTAGGTTCCTTGTACATAATTAGTTGTTTATTTATTTTTTCCAAGTGTTATCCTATCACATTAGGTTAGTGGTCCTTGCTTTATTTGGTTAGTTTCCCTTCTATTTTATGTTTCCCTTTAATAAGTTCCTAGGTAACATTGCTTTATTCTATTCTTTTTAGTCTTTATTTATTTCAAGAGGAGATATCTAGAGGTTGGTAACTATTTTAAGCTTTAGATCAATATGTTGAACCAGAGAGGAGACTCCATTCCCAATGGACTAGTTAAGACAAATGGTCTAGGTTTTCAAGCATAGTAGGCTTGCTTCCCAATTGATTCTCCAAAGATTTTGTCCAATTTTGGCCCACCTACCAAGTTTTTTCTTGGATCAAATAGATGAGCAAAGTTCTTTCTTGACCAAAGGATCAAATGACCTATGCAAGCTTTGAAGGACCAAACCATCATAAGATGTCATGCAGAAATGGATAGATCATTCTAATTGAGATTTTTATAAATACACTTGGGAAAGCCTCTCAAGCTAAAGGATTATATGGACATGAATTTTATCATGCCATGAACATCCTCTATAAATTTAATGTCTTGATGAGCTTGTTATCTCAAGATATAAAGCTCCAAAGTTAGACTTACAGAGTGAAATGGGAATGTGGATGCCAAGGTCAAGATTTGGTAAATAGCCATTTAATTTCAAATGTTCCTAGGTTTAATGCATAGCTAAAAAATATCCAAATATTAGGATCTAATATTAGATATAATGATGAGTGGGGATCTCACAGATGTTAGTGGGTCTTGAAGATATAAAAGTGTGTATTTAATCATCCATCAAAGATCAATGGTGAGCATTAATTTAAAAGTTTAAAATGAATGTATAAATAACAAGTGTTAAGATCTCATGTGCTTAAATATATATCTTACAGTACATGATGATTGATAAGGTCAATGGGTCTCGGCAGATCAATAGTGCATGTGTAATTATAAAAAGCAGATCTAATGGTGAGTGATGAGTCAATAAGTCATTAGATCTCAAAAATGAATGAAAATATACCAAGTGTATCAAGTGCATTAAATTGGTATAAGATATATGGCCTTTATTAATTAATATAGAGGGAGATATATAGTGCATGCAAGGTCAAAAAGTCTAGGAGCCCAGATCAAGATTGATGGCTAAGATTAAAGTCAAAGCTTGGACTAAGATCAATGGCTAAAATTAAAGTTAAAAGATAACGTTTTTCAAGTGAAAGTAAATATACAATTTCATGTCAAACTAGGGTAAGTTTTCAAGGGTAATATGCCACCATTAAAGTTTGTTCAAGCACAATTAGAGTAGATAGTCATACAATCAGGGTTGTCAATGACAAGGTTTCAATGCCATTAAATCTCAATATGAACTAGTGGTTTGAAGATTTGAAAAATGTAGGGTCCATCATTTGGGGTTGCACTATTGTTTCACAACTATGATCTTTGATCTTTAAAGAAAGATCTATGCATATAATGATTTTTGTACTTCTATAGGTCTAGAGGTAGGATAAGTCTATTTAGACCTAATATAGAGATCAAGAAGGAAGCTATGTGACCTACATGTCTACATCGATATAATAGATATAGGAAAACCAATAAAGGAGATTGGTTTTCAGTCTATAAAAGTGACCTATGCTCATATATTGAAATGAGGTAGATATGTGATTATTGAAAGAGTGTCTCATCCTTTTATATGGTCATAACTCTAATAAATAATTGCTAAAAATAGACATGGTGATGGCCCTGTCAGGCCCAAGGGTATCAATACTTTATCCTTACAACATGAAGCAAGTGGAGATGGTGTGGAGGATAAAAATAAAAAAATATCTAGTGTTTAGAGAAGTAGTTGGAGCATTGATTCTATTTATAACCATAAATATCTTACTCCAATAGACTTAGTCATTAATCATCATTCAAAACAAACCCTTGTCTTCTAGTGGATCTCTCAACCAATGAGAGGAGCTTGAAGAATATTGGATCAAATTAAGGTTAGCTTGTTGATAAAGGATTAATATTAATTAGAATAAGGCATGATTATAAAAAACAATCAATGAATGACCACCATATTTATTGATCATTAATGATTCCTCCATTCTCCCACACATGTTCCCCATCTCTCTCATTCCCATTCTACTATATATACCGGCTTCTAAGCCTTAAAATCAATCCCTCTCTTGGGCTTGACTAGACTCTACCAAGATTGGGCCTTATAACCTCTTGAGATGAATAGAATACTATTTTTATATTTCATTGTTTTGGTATAGTGTGTTCATGTCAGTTTGATTTCCATATTTGGTAGAAATCTCTCCCTTTCAGAGTCTTAATCTCACATAGATACTAGTTACATTTTTATGTAGGTCATGTTTAATGTTTAATTCTATTTGATTGAATCTATCATGTGGATACATTGATTGGTTAGTGCCTTATCAGGCCTCTCCATCACTTCCCTTTGATTTTGATCACTTGGTGAAACTTTTCATGAAATACTAATGCATAAGAGACTTTTGAGTTGTAGATCCAATCATTGTTTTATCCCATTAGTTTTTTATAAGTTCAAGTAGGATGAATAATCAATTTAGGTGCATCACCAACATTAGCTTAGATTTCCCTTTCATTTATCTTTCTCTCCCTTTTCATCAAGCATTAGTAAGTTTTAGTGAAAATGAACTAAGTGATGCATCAGAGGAGCTAGCCTCATTAAAAACCCTAGAGGTTTGACACAAGATTGGGTGACCCAAATCTTAGGGTCATTCCCATGTTAGACTAGATTTAAGTATAGGGCTTGAATAACCCTTTGCTCTATTAGGGTGTAATCTAGGTCTCTGATGGGTTATTTAGAGTAGGAGATTTATCTAACTAGCATAGTTATTCATGGTTTTAGTGGCCATGTTTAGAGCTCCATTAGGGAGATTGTACTTCCACTATAAGTTAGACCAGCACATGTGGCCACTATATTATTAGTAGTACCTATTGCAAGCACATTTGATGTGTTATTAGGTAGGTGATGGATACAATAGCTATGGTCCATTCCATCCACCATGCACATATGCCTCAAGTATATACATGCTTATCTGATGGTTATAGTTGAGGGTATTTCATTTGAGTATCCTTTACCCATCCCATAAGTATTCACACCATAGATACTATTTATAGTTATAATCATAATTCACATCAGTACACCACACAATTTAATTGATACACTAGCGAAGGTGGGCTACTCTTATAGCATTACCATGTATGCATACTCTCCCATAGAGACCATTATTAGATAGGCCCCTATGTCTGAGATATATTTCATATTCTAGAGAGCCTCCCTCTACCCATTTCAGTTTGATATTAGTGTTATTGAGCTCACAAGGTTATTAACATAGGGAACCCATGTTGGATATAATATCTTCTACTAGATTGGTCCCTTAGACCCTTATAATTCATAGGACACCCAAGTTAGTTTCACATATTCTTAGCACCACTCCATAAGTAGTGCCAACTATAGATAACTTAGTATATTAGGCTCTATGACCTTAGTTACCTTTTGACACAACACACATGATTATCATTCCTTTATTTAACATAGGCCACATTGATAGTGAGTCTCCCATGAGATTCATCGGTTAGTATGTTCCTCCCTTATTATACATAGTTTCCTTATTTCATGATCCTTGTATACAGTTTCATTTTCATGTTACTTGTACATAGATTATATCCATAAAATATTTAAAAAAATATAATATGATAAAACACAAAAACATTCAAATATTTACTCAGAAAACATAAATTATAGATTATATGCATTTTCATATTTACACTTCTTATATTTTTAAAACACTACATATTTTAGCTATCTTATTATAATTGGTTTTTATCATACATACATGATTCACTTGTTCTTTTTGAGTGTTTTTAGATAATTCGAAGATCTAGGTCCACTACATAAATCCAGATTTGTTACTATATATCCACTGGGTACATATACACATACACAAGTTCCTCATTTGATACATTATCCCATTTGGGGCCATCCTATACACAGTTTCAAATGTCAAGTTACATCTTTCTAAACTATACATCACAAATTTATCATTGTTATACCTTGATATTGATCATCCTACACCTATTCAAAAAATAATTGACTACTACTACTACTTTAGACTCAGCTTATGTACAATTTTTCTCTTACATAGATTTGTACCACATGTTCATTACACTTTCATTTCTATCTTTCTTAGTTTAAACTTGATTGTGTCTCTATGATTTTACATCTATTTGAGGGAATTTGAATATGCCATTGCTCTATGACTCTATGCCACTCATTTTCATTATATGTATGCTTTAGACATGCTCCCATATCCTTGTGTGTGCCTTTTTGATTGTGTACGCAGATATTTGAACATTTCACTCCATGTGTCTCTAAGCCAACTTCTTGTTGTTTATGTATGTGGGCATTTGAACATGTCCTTGTATGTCTTGATTTCTTAGATTTAGTGGCATGTGCCCATGTTCCTTATATTATGTCCCATTAGCCTACTTTGTGTTACTCATATGTGTTATATGTATGTTTCCATGTATGTTTCATGACCATAACACTTATCTCTTTATTTTTGCACACAAAATAATTATATGCCAGGAGGAGCCTCATACATCTCCTCTTCCTCATTATGTGTTGTGACAAACATCATGCCTTATACACCTCAGTAGCTACTCAGTTTATTAATAAAAAAATTTAGTCATATAAATTGTTATATCTATCTTGACAGCCTTGTTAATGTTATATCTAACATACATCATACATTACAAACTTATGCTCAGACTATCTTACATTTCAATGTTATATATCCACATTATATTGGTTATATTGGTTTATTATGCATATATCATATATGGTTTGGCTAACACATTTCATAGAGATTTTTATTTTGAGGAAAATTATTGCATAGGTTCAATAACTTTGCTCAAAAGAGGGGAAATTCAAAGAGGTTGTCATAAAGCGCAGTCTATCTGAATGCATTTAGAGTACAATTTTCAGCACACAGGCACAAAATATAGAAATTAGTTTCATGAAAACATAGTGGGAAATAGTCACATAGAGACCAATTTTAGTTACACAAAAAATAGTATAGTTGGACATTAATACCCAAATTGGGACACTAACACCACTAGTACTACTGTCTAAGATATGGTGTTATGTTCTAGTATCCTTGGTTTCAAAAAATTCTAGATTCTAAAAATTACAATAGGTACAATCTAGGTTTATATAGGTTTAGTTATAGATTACCAATTTTGAATCAGTTTAACATAGATTCATACCAATTTTATTATATTTAGGGCATCATGCATGGCATGATCATTCTCGTTTCTATTCATATACTTAGATATAGATTATTACAACTCAATCTAGAATTTATATACTTAGATATCAGATTTGGGGGTATGTGAACAAAACATTATTTCTATATGCTCACTTATTTATTAGTTGATTAGATGGAATGACAAAATCCATGTAATTCTCTATGTTTTAAACATCAAACACCATGTTCCAAGTTATACACTAGATTTATGCCTTCTGCATCTACATTGATTGTCATTCCTAAAAGGACCAAAGGTGCATAATATTCTTGAGTAGCCTAGAGTTGTTTTACATTTAATATTTTTTGAGTGGCCTAGAGCCATCTTATAAAATTTATCTACTTCACACATGTTTAGTTTAGATGCATCTACTAAACATGGGTAGGCAATGATGGGTCATGGTCTACTTGAGTTCTTGATCCACCTACATGAGAGGTTGGACATACCATCAGTGTAATCCAAGTTATTCATAGGCCATGATCCACTAATAAGTGGTGGGAAATGATGGATTCAAAAACCTAATTTAGTTCTTAAGCCACCCACACATAGAGATTAAGCAAGCCATCATATTAGTCTAATTTATTCATTCATTTCCTCTCTTTTATATATTTACTCAATTTTGTCTTTTTATTTTGATGTCTCTTAAGTAAGGAATGATCTATGTATGTTTCATTTATAGAACACATAATGGAGGATGTTTCACATACTCAAATCTAGATTAATGGGCTTCACCTCTTAGGTAAGTCTAACTACACTTATTTTTCTTTTATCCTAGTCATTTCACTTTGTTACATTTCTATAATAAATGGGTGGTGCAAATGTAATCATATAAAAATGACACTTGAGTGTTAAGAGTGTTACTTGAAATAACCTATCCCTAAATTAGCCTTAAACATATCTTAAGGCCTATTTAGACACCCATATGACCTTTATTTGGTCTAAATGCCTCCTTAAACATCCCTAAAGTAGTCCTAAACCCTCACTTTAGCATTATGGCCCCTAGTACCTTGGTTTCTTCCACCCAGACATTAGCAACATAATATAGATAGTAGCACTAATGGAACTAGTGTCCCAATTTGGGTGATATTATCTTTTTCCCACCTTTAACCACCAACAAATATCTTTTCAAATCAAAAATAACCTAGGGTCAGTGTAGACCTCTTTTAAGACCTGTACAATAACTAGAATTATATGTATACATGACTTTTGTCACTTCATTTAGTTGATGTAAATCATATGCAAATTACAAAAATAAACTCATAATAAGTTGTGCATAATCAAGTTTATTAATCCCTATTCTACCCTAATTTTGTATACAACCATATACAACATTGTAAATCTCATATTAATTAGATTTCTCAAATCACTATAATCACTCTAATTAGCATTCATACTAGCTTCACTTGTACTTGCACCAACACTTAGGTGGGGAGAACTACATTATGATTGATCCTTCTCCATATTATTGGTATATAGGCAAATATCATCACAATGTGGTGTTGAATATGTCTAACCTACCCTAATAACATCACACTTTGATACTTGTGCCAATTAGATGCCTAATAACATAGATTTTTAGGTTTTGTATACAAAATCAATTAAAATAGCTCATCGACAAGGAATCAAAACTCATGCACATAGGAATAGGCTTGGTAGACTCAGACATATGTGTACCTAAAAAATCAAAATAGTCATGCACAAAGGACACTAACACTAGAAGGACACTAGTGCCATTGGTGTTACTCTCTAATTAGGATGCTATTATCTATGAAGGGTTTTGACACTTGTATCATATTTGTAATACATATATCGGCTCCTATCCTAATTTTTATTCTCCATATCTTCCATCTCAGTTAATTTATAACTAAGACTTGTTTTCATCATTTATTTATATTTTTATAAAGGTCAAACTAGGTTAATTTTATTAAAAACTAGTGGTTGTATTTATTGCATATTTCTACCTTGATTTACTATACTTAGATTCTTTAACAACCTAGGGATTAAAATCCATAACCCTAAAAAGGTATGGTTTTTAATTTATACTTATGCCACACCTTATGAAAATATATTTTGGAAGGGTTACATAAGATAAATATGTTGACCCATAAATTTCAAAAAATTTATAGTTTGGATGAAGTTTGAGGTACAAACACTTGATAAGGAAACTCGATACTAGCATCGATGTTAGTGTCCTTGTGTAAATGTAAATGTATGGTAGGATAGAAAAATGTTTAAGGTATGTAACTAGAATTAAAGGATATACCTCATATTTTAATCTTTATGTAGTGTACAGGTGATTTAGGTCATCATAATGATAGGGTTAGACTATAAGATAAGAAGTTGGGCACTTTGAAATGGTGAATGTAAGCCTTTTCATCAATGAAATGTCTATAAATAAAGGGTATAGCCTAGATTGGTATTTGTCAAATGTATAATATTTATATGTTATAAATAATCATATTTTAGTATCTATAGTCAGTTATCATCCTATCATTTAAAATAGGTGTAATTTTTCACTCAACACATGCATAACATAAAAAAACATATGTATCTCTAATTACCACCGTTGAAACTAGGATATGTGGGTTCATAAAATAAAAATATTTTCTCCTTCACTTTCAACATCTCTTTCTACAAGTATGTATAATATATAAAATAGGAAACGTTATACTATATTCAAAAAATGATAAGAATAATTTGTGTGTTCAATCATGATGTTCTTAAAATGATATACGGTAATTTAAATGCATATAATTATTAAATTTTAATTAGGTATAGATATTGGTGTGTAAGATAAGGGGAGACCCAAAAAAGAGGGCCCAATCAATAAAAAATTTGAATAAGGGACAAAGGACACATAAAGATAAATTGGACATTATCATAACATTTTGATAATATCAAAACATTATAACCATTATCAAAAGGATGAGAGAGATTACCTTTTATCAAATAATAAATCTAACAACCTAAAAAACAAAACAAAATTGTTAGTTTACTATCTTCATGAATGTCCCTCAATTCTCCAACTTCAACATTTTGAGTGTATTTGCATGAAAACATGAATGCACCCATGTATATAAATGTCTTGATAAATTGATGATAATGTAACAAATTGAAAAAAATTAAATTAATAAATGAAACAAATATACCTAGTGGTATGTGACCCATGCTACCATATATAAAAATTATGAAATTTTATTGGGCCTCATATGCCCTTTCCATGTAGTAAAATATGATTCTTACCCATAAAAGTTAACATTTGGAACCTCGATCTATAACATATTTATATATTGTAGCCAAATAGTAGAATATGTCAATTTTATACTTTCATTTTTAGGTGAAGGATGAACATTCATATCACTCATCTCCAAATAAAAGGATCATTTGCACCATGTGTAGCATAGATAAAAGCATAAAATTGTAATGATCATAAGAGTTCATGTATAATATATGCTAATATAGAAACATATAAATATATGATCATGTAATCTCAATGGTAACATGCGACAAAATAATAATATGATGACATAAAAACATTCTAAGAAACTTTTGAAAACTAGGAAAAAAAAGATATGCCACTGTAACAAAATTCCTTGATAATATATAGCAATACAACATCGATAGTCATATGGTGTATGGTGCTCTTAATGAGCAAGATGTAATTAATGATGTTCATGCATAGAATGCTCATGAATTTATAAGTGATATAGGTGCGTATATAGCTCTTGCTCTATATGTACAAAATTTATAATTGATAAATACTTATATATTGAAACATGCTCCATTTAGGAGATATATTAAAAAAATCTCATGAAAAATTTAATGAAATCATGCCCCCATGATGATAAATAGGTATATAATCAAGGTACAATGATGATGTATTTATGGTATAAATAGGATATAATTGATAACATATGATAATGTGACATCCTTCATATAATAGGATATAATTTTGAATTCATTGACTAGATCACTGATCTGGATAGGTATGAGAGTATAGAATATTGCTAGTGAATTAAGTTCACTATCATAGAGTGAAAGGTCATGCATCCTTATGGTGGGAGCATTTAAAATTGAAATATTGTTGTTTTATCTTATTATTTTATTTAATAATATTTAATAGGCATAAAATTTTGAAATATAATTCAAATTATAATATATGGCATTCAAGCATAAATCCAAATGTAAAATCTACATTAATTAACATTGATTGATAATTAGCATATGCTAAATATAGTAATTACAATAGGGTAATATTCTTAGAATTTTATAGTTTTTTGTTTGACTGTAGTATGCATTTAATAGTGAAAAACATGATAATATATTATTTTGACAACTAATCTCCAAGAACATAAGTTGTGACTATATGTAGCCAAGTCCACACTCCTTGGATAGCCATACAATATGACCTTGTTTATTTATTACATATTTGTCAAGTATGGAAATATTTAAATTATAATTGTTATGTCACTTTCACCTATATCTATTGAGAGGGATGACATATTTATATTCATAAAATTATATGGAGAGATACCTATAATACAAAACCTAGCTCCTATAAAAATTGATTCAATATCAAATAAGGGGTGTCAATTGAAATTAATTGAGTTGGAATGACCTTAATTAATCCTCATTGACTAAACAAGTGATACACTACATCACCAATAATCCAAATAGGGCTCAAACTCAAATTTAGTTCTCTTGTTAATGTGTATGTATGGAATTTTGAACTCAAGTTTAGATTTTCCTTCTCTTATTTTACCCTTATCACAAGTATGTAAATGTGAACTCAACCTTTGTAAACTTCAATTATATTTCTAATAATTATGCAAGTGTAAAATATAAATATTTTCTAGTTCTTGAAAATGTAGATTTACCTCTTCAAATGCCTTACAATAGCTTTGTGCATATAGAGATATTTATTTTGAATTAAGAGACCTATTGACATGTAAAATTACACCCAACAAGACCCATACATGAAACAAATAATAATAATAATAATAATAATAATAATAATAATAATAATAATAATAATAATAATAATAATAATAATAATAATAATAATAATAATGAAACATGGCCCAAAATGAATCTAAAATTTACACTTTAATAGGTTTACACTTTATAGACAAGTTGTGGGTGTAAATATGTCCATAAAATACAAACTTATCTCTAAAATATAAAATAAAAATATGACTAGGAAAGGAACAATGTCCCCAAGATGACATTGAAAGGATAAATAATAGTGAACATGCGACTATAAAATAATATGAAACAAAGATATAAAGGCTCAAGAAAGAAAAAAATTACACTAATAAGTACTTCATCTATCATCAATAATTTATATGTGTAAATTTGTATAAAAGGTATTATTTAAAATATGCTTATACCAAATTTAGGTGTTTACCTTTTCCACCCCCGAATTCTAGTAATAAAATTTATATATTAATAGAGAAATATTTACATGAGTGTGCACAACATAGTTTCTATTTGGCATGAAGCTCTAATTTGTGCAGAATGCTCAATAGAAAACCTTGCAACAACACACATAGTCAATTTCCATATTTAAAAGATTGAAGTTTTGAATTTTGAAATTGAAATTGAAAAGTAAATATCAAGTAAGGAGTACACCTATATGCACATGGTATTGTGCCACCCATGGAGAATGCTCATGTTGTAAAGAGTGGATATGTCATGGATCACTATTTCACCTAGCCAAGTAGAGAATGGATGATTTTAGTCAGGTTAATTTTCTAGCCAAGGAAATGAACAATCCTTCGAGTGGTAATGGGAGAGTAGTATATTATTAGGTGTCTCCATACCATAACCATACTAACTCTAGTAAATAATATAGTTATAATATTGTACCCCAATATGAAAGGTAAGAACCTATAATGATTTTGATAGAAGTAATTTTGAGGTCATTGAGTGTCACTATACATAAATGTGTTTTACCCATACAAAATTGAAACACATTGTTGTAGATAGATATAGATTCTATATTTCATGATCGAAATGGAATGAATAATATCCATCCCCCATCATGACTTCATTTCTCATAAATTTTAAATGACAACATTTGTCATTTTAATTGTGAACTATATTATAGTAAATGTGTATGACATTTATCATGCTTCTTAAATCTTGAAAAGTGATTGTGTGCATGAACCAATATCATGCTCCTTGAATTGTGCCAAGTGTCATAGAATGATATGCATCTATATGTGTAACCATAAATGTATGTGGAAGCTTGTAATCTATATTTCTATAAATTTTTGAATATGTTCATGGACATGAATTTGAGTGTGTATGAATAATTGATTGAACACAAGGCATATGCCTCCATAATCTATATAAATGTTCAAATATATGTCTCATATAGGGTTTTTGAATAATTTTGAATCTCAAAAATTTGTATTTTTAAGTGCATATTCATTTCATATGCTCTTGAACATGTATGATGTTATTGATATATGATAATGTATAGTTCTTGTCTTTAGATAATGGAGTGCACATGCATGGCATATGTCCCAAGAATCTATTGCAATGTGTATGACATATCACAAAATTGTATCATATGAATAACCTAAACCATTCTTGACCATGTATAATGTGTCAAAATTGAGTAATCTGATAAATTTTGTTTATGCAAGCTTCACTTTTAGAATAATCCCAATGTATGCCCCCATTTGTATGTGAAGGATGAGAATATCAAATTGTTTATGTGTAAATGTATGTAAGACAAGTTTAATTATTTTTAATGTGTTCTAATATTGATTTATTTTTAAATTTGATTATTTGGAACATTTTGATTGAAATAATTTATTTAGTGAAAGATAATAAAGGTTTTGATGGGTAATACAGAACTATTTTAAAAGGTAGTAGTATAGAGGAATAATTTGGAGGTAGTTCTCATTAATAAATTTGTTACACATTCCCTTTATAGGATAATAATCACTAAATCTAGATTTTTTGAATAGCTACTAGGAGTAATGAAAATATTATCATGTGGAAAATCATGTTTCATGTGTTCCAATGTATCTAATGAGAAGGGATTATGATAAATGTCACCCAAGATATTGCATAAAAAATTAGGTATTTTTTTGTATGTTATATTTTAAAATAATACCTAATTTGAAAATGCCAACCCATATAAATAGGTTATGTGAATAAAAGTTTTAAATTCATGTATATTGTGCTAGTTGTGATTTTAGAGATTTGAATAAGAAAAACGCCATAGAGACGAGACCTAACTTTGAATTGATTTAAATAGGTGGAGGGATGTTGTAGGATAAGGATGCCCCTCTATTACTATGTTATGTAAAACTCATATTATTTAATTATTTTAGAAGTATCAAGAAAATTAATTTTATTTTTTTAATATTTTTTAATAATCTTATCACTATTCATAAGAGTTGTCCCTTCAGCTTTGAATTTTTCTTAAATTTATGTGGATTTGTCTATTTTTCCTAAAATTTGTCCATGGAACTGTCTAATATAGTGTGATGTTATATTTTCTTGTTCAGTGTTATTTATGAGAATGTATGCATGTCTTTGAGACTGTGATAAAATTAATGTGTATTATTGATAATGTATCAATCATTTTTTATAAATTTATATGAGATTGTTGAGGTTTATGACATTATTTTGTGATTGGAGGGTGATAAGAAGTCCCATGATATTTAGTGGGGAAATGTGGTGGATATTTTTTGAATATCACCTTTGATGGATGTAGAGAGAGATACTTTAAATCAACGCAGATTGGTTCATATTTGTTATCTAGAATTTGTGACTTATGATATGCACATGATGAACACACTCATAGAATGATGGAATTAGATCACTTGTAATTTATAACTATCCATTGGGGAGATGACCATTACTATGGAAGATGTGTGGAGGATACTGAGACTACCCATAGTTGGCACCTGTGTTATATTTTCTAAGAGGGTTAGTCAAAAAATATTAGGTAGATTGGTACCATGGAGGTTTTCAAGATTATTTATTAGCTATTAGTGGGTTATTTTTTCTCGATACACTATCGATGATTTTTGAGGTGGGATGAGAATGGATTATAGTTTCATCAAATCCATGTTAGTTTTTGGTTACATCATTGATGTCTTGGTGTTTATTAATAGTTCTAATTTTAGCATGTTATGTGCCAATTTGGTAATACAAGGGATGTGACCCAAGCACTAATGATATGGGACTAATTTGTTAGAGCTCCCAGACATGATGGTAAAGTTGATCTAGTGTAATTTAGCTAGGAACTATTCCTTTGATTGAGGTGGACCTATTGATAGAGTTATATGAAGTTGATGATGTTTCATGTATGGTTGAATACACAAGATGGTGGATTTAACACCAGTAACCTACCATATTTATTATTATAGTAGAGGTTGTTGTTAGGGTTGTAGGAAAGGGAAGAGATGAGGGAAAGGTATATATGCTTTGAAATTTTTTATCATGTCTTTATTATTTGCTATGATAGATTTTGTCATTGAAATTTTTCAAGAGGTGATTATTATTAGAGGTTGATAATTAAAGCAACATTTCTAGTTTTTATGAGTCATGTGTTATGTGAGGAAATTATTGGAGGTCTAGTTCAGAGTACAATAGAGATAGACAATGAGGATATATTATTTTATAGAGATGGTATAACCACTACTACATATGTGTTCGTAGTATAGAACATGATTTGATACTTAAGCATGATTTTATTATAGTTTAGTGTGATCAGATTAGAGAAGATTTATCAAGGGAGTAAATGCATCCTAAGTCTTAGCTTTGGATTTATGATAGAATCTATTACTTGAGTATGTTTAATTATTGTATAATCATGTTTCTCTCTAGGCAAGATTGGATATGTATGAGGAATTGAAGAGGAGTTGATCCTAATTGAGGTATAATCATGAAGATAGTGCAGCCTCTACATCATGATCCCCAATGTTGATTAATATATATTATCATGTATATTTGGATGCATATGGCTAGGGGCTAATTATTGATTGACTTTATGTATTATGCACTTTTAGTATCATGTTGAACATTTTATTTATATATGGGTGTTTATACTATTTTATTATATAGTGCTTATATTTATAGAACATTGTTTATTTTTTATTTAAATTTATAATCAAGTGATTGCATTATTAATTAGTGTGTAGATATAGTTTATGTGAAGTGATGTATTATTGATATAATTTTTTATTTTTGACAATTGTGTAAGTGAGATATCTAAGAAACATAGAATCATTTGACCAAATTGATGGAAATAAATACACATTTTAATCCTATGAATCTAAATGTTGGATCCTATGTGTAAAAATTTTAAGTGAGTCCTTTTCTGGTGCTTACTATAAAAAATTATTCAATAGTTATTATTTTTTTCCAATTTTTGGTTGCTTTGCTTTTTGTACCCATATTTTTATTGAGGATAATATAGTTATATTTTCATATTTTTATCCTTGTTATTTTGAAATGTAATTAATCCTTTTGACAAGGAAAAGAGATACTAATATTAGCCTTATCAAAATTTTGTTGCATATGTTGTAACCATGATTTTCCTAATATGACATTGTCTTGTAACTGTTGACCATTTTTTGCCCAACAGGGAAAAAAAACCGCTCCCCTTCTGTCCCTGCTATTCTAGGCCATTTCATTTATTATTTTTGCATGAATCTATTCATTTCTACAGACTCTATAGGTTTTGGATTTCTATAGACTCTGCAGAGCTTGGATTTCTACGAACTCTGCAGGTTTTTCTTTTGGCAGTTGAAGAACCAGGCAAAAAGGGCAAGATTTTACAAAGCTTCTTCAAACTTTTGTCTGAAGAAATTCACAAGGAAGGTTGGCATGTTTGAACCATTGAACCATCACTTCATTTAAAAGCTTTAGTTCAATCAGACGATTCAATGCCAAGTTCAACAGGCTCAGCGTGCTTCGTTGAACCGTTGAACCGATTCAATGAATTGGTTCAATCATTTGGTTCAACACTTAAGTTCAATAGATGGTTCAATAGGGAGGTTCAATGAATCAGTTCAAAATCTTGGTTCAATGGCATCAGTGTGCAGTGGTTAAACTATTGAACCAATTGAACTTTTGAACCAATTTTGGTTCAACGGCTTGGTTCAAGGGTGTGCCCTACAGCCAAATGGCAGTGCTGGGTCTAGAAGCCCTTGTGGAGGGAATTTCAAAGTCTAAAAGCCCTTACAGAGGGCAAACAGCTTTCAAAAGGTAGCGAAGGGATTTTTAAAGCGTGAAGAAGACCAAAAAGCCAAAGGACATAGCTGAAGGTCCAAAAGCCCTTGCAGAGGGCAAAGAGAGTTCCAAAGAGCTTGAAAGACAAAGACAAAGAGTGGCCAATTCTTGTAGACTTTTGTTTATAGGAAACAAGCCTAAAATAAAAGCTTGTGAAGTAAGAAAGCCATAGAAAAGGACCCGATGACTTTTTCTGAGGATGGTGACGTCCTGGAAGCCATCAAATTTAAGCAAGTGAACTAGCCGTTAGGTGATAGACGTGTGAACTTCAAATTTAACATAGTGAAGTAGCCATTGTTTTTGAAATACCTTAGTTCCAAATCATGGAAGGAGCCCAAGGAATGCAGTGACCCACCAGAAGATTGCCCATGAGGGCTGAAGGAGTAGAAAAGGACAAAGAGCCTAGAGAACAAAGAACAAGCAGATGGTATAGCTCATAAATTCAAATCCTGATAGCAGAATGGCCATGACACAGAAGTAGATGAAGTGATCCAAGTGACATAGGAAGGTGTCGATTAAAGAAGTTATTTTAGTGGTTGACACAGTGCATATTATGTGATCATCAAAGAGGTACAAATAGTGGTCGACGTGACTAGTTTCCTTCAAAATGCATTAGAGAGTAGTCAAATGGTGCAGCTCATAAATTTAGATCCTGATAGTAGAATGGCCATGACATAGAAGTAGATGAAGCAATCCAAGTGATGTAGGAAGGTGTCTATTCAAGAATTTATTTTAGTGGTTGACACAATGCATACTATGCGATCATCAAAGAGGCACAAATAGTGGTTGACGTGACTGGTTTCCTTCAAAATGCATTGGAGAGTAGTCAAACAGTGTGGCTCATAAATTCAAATCTTGACAAGAGCTTGCACAGCATTAGATTTAGATGGTTTCCTCATCCCAATGCTTGGAAGGTGCATGGGTCACTTGTCAAAAAGGGTGCCAAAGGCCCCTTTTTATTCCTCTATATAATGAAGACTTGTCATTTGAGAAAGGATCTTCCACATTTTGTAAGGTGTAGCCCTAGAAATTTTTTACCTAAATCAATAAATGAATTTTTTACCTCTATCCTAGTTAGATATCTCTATGTATGTCTGAGTGTTAGTTTATGTTTAGTCATTGCTTCTTGATGCTTCCATAGGTTCAACACCAATATACATGGTGTCTATAAGGTGCCATCTCTATAGCTGACAAGGAGAGCTATATTTGGAAGTACAAAAATAGAAGAAATTACTATACAGTGTGCCTTTCATAGCACCTTTGGTGAATCTCTATTTTCTATATTTTCATTAAAGCCTCCCTACCAAGCTTCTTGTAGCCTGGTCCTTCTGCCAGTTTGAATTGTATGTATGTGTTTGTCTGATTTTAAGTGTGAGTGTGAGAAGGTCGGATCATTTTGGTGCATCACCTCCTTTAGAGTAATTTATTTTCCTGTAATCTTTCTCCCTTTTCATGCCCCCCATATATATATATATATATATATATATATATATATATATATATATATATATATATATATATATATATATATATATATATATATATGTTAGCACTTACTAGAACAAACCAGATGCATCAAAGGGAGCTAGCCCTTACCTAGAGACTCTCCCCTCCAGCTTCACCAGTCCTATAGGTGAGAGGGGAGTTTCCATCATTACATGAAGAAGGTAGGAGCTCGGCCTCCTACCAAGGGTGCAATCTTCTGTGTCAATAGTTTTGGCACACCCGATGGGACCTAGTCTTACACTCAGTAAGGTTTCAGGATTGATGCTGGTCCTATTATAGCAAATCAACTATTTTTAGCATCTAGTGACTCCACTAGTAAGAGCTTCAATTTTCCAATCTAAGACCAATTTTAACTTCCTATGCCTAAAGTCACAGCATGGTCTACTTCTAAGGGTGTCCCATTCAATTTTGTTGAGTTGCCTTTGAACTCAAAAAAAAGAATGAGGTTTGAGAAGACCCATCCTTAATCAACAAACCACCCTCCCAGACCTATTTTAAGGAATGCATACGCAGTATAACTATAGTTACATCCCATCCTAGCTATGGCATTACCCTTTGTGGCTTTTTATGGTCAGAGCCCCTTAAATCTCCCACGTTATGACCCAATTCCAGGAGTAGCCCTAAAAAATGTGCCTTCTTTTGATGGAGAGGGGTCCATTACAATCATTGAGCACATTAGGAATATTGCTAACCTCTGCAATATTCACAATGTTATAGAGGAAAATATCACAATTAGATTGTTGGCATTGTCTATCAAGGGCAAAGTTCTTAACTGGTATGGGACTTTACCTATAAATTCAATCCATTCTTGGAATGAATTGGGTACTCAGTTGATAGACCATTTTGGGGAAAAGAGTGATGACCTCTCGCTTGATAAGCAACTAACGACCATAAAAAGAGCCCCACATGAATATATGCAAGATTTCAACACACAATTTCAGAAGACTTGGGATAGAATCCCCATTCTGATAAGACCAACTACTAGCTATGCTTTCTTGTACTATTTAAGAGCATTAAATAGTGATATTGTTGTGATGATACAATCCATGGGAGGGCATGTATTGCTTGTTGCCTATGACATAGCTAGAGTAGCTAAAAATTGCTTAGTACAGGCTGGAAAAATAGCCCCTAGACCCCACATGCCACTTTTCCCAAAAATGCTACCTCTAATTCAGGCCATTGCTCCCACATTAGCTCCTCTACCTAGCATAGAGAAACCAACTTCTGCTCCATCCAATGAGCTTCATGAAGTTAAGGGTCTATTGTAGAGTATGTCAAATGAACTTATAGCTATTAAAAGGCAATAACCTCAAAGCAACAGACCAAATCAGGGATACCAGCATTATGGTCAAGCCCCTAGACCCCAATTCCAAAACTACAATCAAGGATAGGGTCAGCTTACTTAGACCAGACCATTTCAAGGCTACAACCCAGGCCCCCCTTCATCATCTAAGGTCATGGTACCCATTCAAAACAACCTGGTATGGGAATAGCCAAGTTGTTCGACCATGGGATATGGTCAAGAATAGGCTATTTATACAAATGAGATGATGGGTTATTACCCAAATGCAGATAATTAGGCAACCGCTCATTCCCAAGGTTTTGAAGATCCAATGCAACCCAGCATAAGCAACAATCAGAGTCAGCCTGACTCTACTCTTATGAACCACCTAGAAGGTGAGTTCTATGCAATCAACTATGTGGGTGCTACAGACAATTAGGTTGACTATGTTGCAGCCAACACAAGATTCAAGAGGAGAGCAATGGGAGAAGCCTAGGCTACTACCCAGATAGCAGTAGCACCTTCTCCATCACATTCAAATCAAAAGGTCCCAAACTTTAGACTGTCATTTGTACCTTCAGCCCCTCAACCTGCACCTCAAGTTAGAATTAGCCCCAAAGAAAGCTTGAAGGGAGGCAGTCCTCAAGTTAATGTGGTGGACTAGATGAAGAAGTTGCATATGAACATCTCCTTATGGAATTCATTATCTCTATCAGGACAAAAAGACATGCTACAAAGGAAATTGCATGAGTTGGATCAACAAGCTATCCCAACAAGCACTGATAATGTCTTAATGATGAATGGATAACCTTCCACTTTAGGCCAAGTCAAGAAAGAAGAGAAAATTCCCCATTTTTATGTGTCCTTGGTTATAGGGGATTTCTTGGTGCACAACTGCATCATTGACAATGGGGCTAATACCTCAGTAATGCCCAAGTGCATAGCTAACAAGATGGGATTGAAATATGAAGAGATGAATAAGGGAGTCTTGCAGCTAGATGGGGCACCTACAAAAATAGTTGGGATAATGAAGGGTTTAAGCTTGACATTACATGCTTGCCCAACTTTCTCAATTCCCCATGATATAGTAGTGGCAGATGTCCCTCCTTATTAATTTGCTTATCCATGGACTTCACATCCAAGATAGGTCGCTATCTAGCAGTGAATTGGTCCTATCTATTTTTTAGAATTAAGTATGGGACCAAGGTAAAGATTGAATCCAAGCCACTCTACAAGGACCATCTAGAACCATATTCACTCAAGGCAGTGAACATTAGCTACACCATTATTGACCAAGAAGAGTCCTAAATAGACCAATCTCTGTCCTCTGCTCTTGAAGGAGTTACAGACCTACTCTTGGATGAGTGGGGAAATGATAACTTTGAGCATGACCCTTATAAGTTCATAGAGGAGGCAGGCCTTGGAGTCTATTGCATACACAAAGAGGGTACCTTCATACCAAATATAATGAAGGTGAGCCAAGAGGACCAGGGTCTATGGTAGCTATACTTTGATGGTTCCAAAAGTAGGTTGGGAATGGGTGGTGGAGCAATGATAGTCTCCCCCTCAAAGGAGAGATAATTTTCAGCTTTCCATTTCCAATTTTCTTGCACAAGCAATGTTTCAAAATACAAGTCCCTTATCCATGGTCTAGAATGGGCAAGGAAAAGAGGGATCAAGGAGTTACAAGTTTTGGGAGATAATGAGTTGATTGTAAATTAGGTGAAAGGCCAAAACCTGACAAAAAATTCTTTGCTAAAGTCCTACAAGCATAAGGTCTGGGACTTGGTAGAATATTTCCTCGCTTTCAATATCGCCTCCATTCCTAGAGAGCAGAACAAACAAGTAGATAGGTTAGCAACAATTGGTGCTCAGTTCGATGTTTCTAGGGAGATAAGCCGAGACTATGGTTCATGCTACTTGAAGGTGGTAGTTTGGCCCTCTGTCCCTGACAACATTACAAACTAGCAGGTCTTCAACAAAAGCTGAGTTTGCAATAAAAAACTAGGCAAAGCTACAATAGCAATATGGCAACCAGATTATTCAATTGAAGAACAATAAGCTCCCTAAAGGTTTGGTCACTCTTGAGAGTATCTTCAATGGAGATGAACAATTGAGAAGTGACAAGGCATGCATCACAACTAAGGAGGAGAATTACGAGAAGGTTGAGATCTTCAAGGATACGCTGCTTGCACATGGAAAAGTCTGCACGGTTCAAGAAAGGAAGACTTTCATTTTATTGTGTCAGGAGTTTTTTGATGTTTTCACTTAGGATTATAGTGATTTGAAGGGTTTTGACCCAAGACTCACCCAGCACACCATCGAATTAGAAGAAGGCACCAGGCCAATCACACAAAAGTAGAGACCTATCAACCCAATGATTGAGCCTCTCATACAAAAGGAACTGGCCAAATTGATTGAGTCTGAGATTATATTTCCAATCAAAGATTCCTCTTAGTTGGCCAATCTTGTTCCTATCCAAAAGAAGAGTGGGGAGATCAGGCTATGTGTTGATTTTAGAGACCTTAATAAAGTCTCTTTGAGAGACCATTACCCTCTCTCAAGCATGGAGTGGATCCTTCAGAAGGTATCAGGCTATGAGCATTTCTCCCTCCTGGATGGATATTCAAGATACAATTAGATTTTGGTGCAAGGCTATGACTAGCACAAAATAGCCTTCACTACTAAATGGGGAACATTTGCCTACAAGAAGATGCCATTCGGGTTGTCTAATGCTGGTGCTACATTCCAGTGAGCCATGGACATGGATTTTTAAGGCTTGATAATGAATAATGTGCTAGTATACCTTGATGATGTGATGGTATTCTCCAATGAAGCGATCCAACACATGAAACACCTCAGGCAGATCTTTGAAAGGTGTAGGGAGTTCAACATCTCTCTTAACCTAAAGAATTGCATGTTTATTATTCATGAGGGGAAACTCCTTGGCCACATTGTGTCTAAGGAGGGCTTATCCATTGACCCTAAGAGAGTTTATTCTATCTAGGAGATGTCTCTACCTAAGCACAGAAAGGCCTACAGAGCTTCTTTGGCAGGATAAATTTCATTTAGAGATTCATTCCAAATTTCACAGAGATAGTCAAGCCACTGACCTCTATGTTGAGGAAGGGTGAGGAGTTCAAATGGACAACAAAAAGGAAGGATGGCTTTAAAGCCATCAAGTAGGCCATAACTCAGGCTCCTACTTTGATCAACCTTGACTTCAATAAAGACTTCAACCTCTACACTTTTGGCAATGAAGAGGTAATCTCTGCCATGCTTACCAAAGCAAATGGTGATGACCTTGAGCAACCACTTACATTTTTTAGCTAGGGGTTAGATGATTTCAAAGTTAGATACATGTATGTAGAGAAGCAAGTCCTAGTAGTAGTACAGATCCTAAAGAAATTTAGGCATATGTTGTCCAATAGCAAGATTCACCTCATGGTTCCACATCCTAGCGTCAAGGATTTCTTGACCAACTGAGACCTAAATGAGAAAAGAGTGGGGTGGATCACCAAGGTGATGGAATATGACATAGACATCAAGATCACCAAGCTAGTGAGGTGAAGAGGCCTATGTGAACACCTTGCTATGGACTTCAAGTAGAAAAGGGAAGACAACTTACTAATTCATGATGCAACTACAATAGAAGAACCAGCGGTCATGAAGGATTGGACATCAGACCTGAGGCATTTTCTTCTCACTGGTGAGTGCTCATAGGGTCTTGATGGGACCAAAAGAAGGTACTTTAGGTTCCAATCTCTCCCTTATGTCCTAGTTGATGGAGTATTATTTAGGAAGGATCTCTTAGGGGTCCTTATAAGATGCATAGACTCAAATCAGGCTAACAAGGTGTTGTCTGAGTTCCATGATGGGCCAATAGGCAATCATTTTGCTCTTAGGGATACTGTAATAAGGATAATGAGAGCTGGCTATTTTTTGCCTACTCTTTTCAGGGACACACATGCATGGGTAAGAAAGGGCCAGAAGTGTACACTTTTTGATGGGAAGCAACGGTTGGCTACCATGCCCCTACAGCCTATTCAGGTGGAGTAGCCATTCATGCAGTGGGGCCTGGACTTCATAGGGATGATTAATCCTCCCTCCAGTGCTGGACACAAGTGGGTCTTGACCACCACAAACTATTTCACAAGGTGGGTGGAGGTTGTTGCTCTAAAGGAGGCAAATGAAAGTGTAGTCCTCAAGTTTTATGAGGACTTGGTGGCAAGGTTCAAGGTTCCAGCAACCATTATCTTAGATAATGAATTGGCTTTTTTGGGAACCAAAACAAGTGAATGGGCACTAAAATATGGTATATATCTCAGTACTTCATCTAATTATTACCCATATGGGAATGGGTTGGCTGAGTCCACTAACAAAAACTTGGTCAGGATCATCAAGAGGACCATGGAAGAAAATCAAAGGAATTGGCATGCCAAGCTGAAAATAGCCTTGTGGGCAGATAGGGTAACCCCAAAGAGGGCAACTGGCAACTTGCCATACACACTCATCTATGGAAGGGAAGCTAGGATCCCTATTTCACTCGAGTTGCCAGCCTTGGATCTCATTTGCCAGTAATAATTAGAGGAAGGAACTAGCATGGAGGTTAGATTATGTGAGCTGATGGAACTCCAAGAGGCAAGGGACTACGCTATGGCTTCCATGACTAGCAACCAATGGTAAGTGAAGAGACACTTCGACAAGAAATCTTCATCAAAAGGTTTCTTTGAAGGAGACACTGTCTTGAAATGGGTTGAAGACCAAGCTAATCCTGGAAAGCATACAAAGTTTGGTGCCCTATGGAGCGGCCCATACATAATCACTCAGTGCAAGCAACATAATGTATTCCAACTCTCTAGGTTGGATGGTGAAGAACTGTATATCCCAATTAATGGGATACATCTAAAGCATTATCACTGAGTCTCTTTTCATCATGTATATATTTTCCCTTATTTTTTCTCTTGCTTTCCCTAAGTGCTTTCTGCACATGTTAGTAGTTTTCTTAGCCTTATGTGCATTTTCTCTTTTCCCTTTGAGGTGAATCTGCATGATTGGTTCTAGATTTATCAGAGCTATTATTGATCTTTAAGTTACAATCTAACCCTGTGCCTAATGGATTTTTAAGGCAACTAGCTTCTAAGCATAACAGGCATGCTTCCCCTGGGAGTCACCAATTTGTTGACCATTTTTTGCCCAACAGGCCAAAAAATCAGTCCCCTTCTATCCCTGCTATTCTAAGCCATTTCATTTTTTAGTTTTACATGAATCTATTCATTTCTATGGACTCTACAGGTCTAAATCTATAGACTCTGTAGGTTTTGGATTTCTACAGACTCAACAGGTCCATATCTATGGACTCTACAGAGCTTGGATTTCTACGAACTCTGTAGGTTTTTCTTTTAGCAGTTGAAGAACCAAACAAAAAGGGCAAGATTTTACAAAGCTTCTTTGGATTTTTATCTAAATAAATTCACAAGGAAGGTTGGCATCTTTGAACCATTGAACCATCACTTCATTTTAAAGCTTTAGTTTAATCGGCAGTTCAATTAGACGGTTCAATGCCAAAGTTTAATGGGCTCCGTACGCTTCGTTGAACCATTAAACTAGTTCGATGAATTGGTTCAATCATTTGGTTCAACACTTAAGTTCAATAGATGGTTCAATAGGGAGGTTCAACGAATCAGTTCAAAGGCTTGGTTCAATGGCATTGGCACGTAGTGGTTGAACCGTTGAACCAATTGAATTGTCGAACCAGTTTTGGTTCAATGACTTGGTTCAAGGGTGCTCATGGAATAGATATTTGGATTTAAAATTAGGATCAATGATCGGTGTTCAATCATATAGAAGATCCAATAGTGAGAAATGATTGAAAGGTTAATGGGCCCAGGCAGATCAATGGATCACATTCAATCATAGATTTAGATCTAACAACACGTAAGAAAGTCAAAGAGTCAACATATCTTAAGTGCAAAGGGATTATTGACAAGTGTTAAGAGTGTGTTGAAATAGTAGAGGATCGATGGTCAATGGTCATTTAGATAAATAAAGATCAGTTGGTGCAAGATGATTCATAATTTTAATAGGATGAATCAGATACTGATAATGAATAAATGAAGGAAAAGTCTAGGGATTTTGAAAGAGGTCAAAGGGGTAGATTTTTCACCCAAATAAATATAAAGTAATTGATCTCAAATACAATCTGAGATAGATCCAAGTTAAACAAAAATAGGGACACCAAGACCAAACATTGCCAACATATCTCTATAGAAATAAAATAGGTCTTTTAGACCTAGTATAGACCAAAAGGGTGGCAACCCATTGACAAATTGAGATCAAACAACTCACAAGTTTCATCTATCAACATTAAGACTATGGTAAAACCAATATTTTCATTGATTTTCATCGATAGTAAACCAAAGTTTAATTCCAAAATAGGGGAAGTACATGTAATTAATGGAGGAGAATCTCATCCTTGGATATAGCCATACTATTGGCAAATAATTGCTAAAAGCAAACATGAGCGTGGTCTTGAATACAAAAATTTTGACCTTGCAATAAAGGACTTTAACACAAAAGAGATTGAGAAGGTTCATGCAATAGCTAAGATTGTTCCTTACAACTTGTCTTGATTTTCATATCCTCCATCACATCATAAGAGGATAGAGTGACATTAATGTAGGAGTAAGCTTGAGGAGAATTGTAGTGATGGTTGTTCTACATGATAGTATGCTCATTAATGCCCCCTTATAGTGCTAATTTATCTCTCCTACCTTTTCTCTACCAAAATCACTTTGTAACACTCTCTTGAAGAAATATAAGATGGTTTTGAGATTCTAGTTTAAGGCTAAGTGTGTTTTATTAAATTTTGATGTGCATAGTGTATGTTTCTATTCATCATCTATATTTTCTTCATGTACCTTGCTTCAATTATATTGGTTTATTGTAGGTAATGTGAAGTGTTAGCTAGTGACATTCCTCTTGAAGTGTCATAAGTTCATAGTGTCTTATATAGACCTATCTCTTTATATCCTTCAAGTTGTAGGTCTCTTTTCGGATTTCATACAAAATAATAATGATTTTAACCTTATCATAGAATCTGACCAGTTCTTTTCTTGATTGAATTCATTAGTAGTCATGGAAGTGTTTAAGATGAAAGTGGATTATTAAATATTTGGTGCATCACCACATTTAGTATAGATTTGAGTTCATGTATTTCTCTCCCTTTTCATCCCAATAGCACAAGTTTAGTAAAAGGGACAATATTACTATATCTAAAGAGCTAACCTCATTAAAAATCCTAGAGGTCTGACCCAAGTTTAGGTAATCCATAGCCTAGGGCCATTCCCATGTTGGATTGGATTTGAAAGTAGGACTTGAACCTTTCTACTTTCATTTAGGGTGTAACCTACATCCATAAAAATTCTAGCATGCTTGGTGGGATTAAGTGAATATGAATCTAAAAAATTGGTGTTATCTTTGGCTAACAAGTGCAATAGACACTCAAAAAGATCATCTATTGAATCCAAACATCTCTGGTCTATAAAAGCCAGCCACTTACCTACACGCCAAGAAGAATAAGATCATCTACAAAGGACATAAACTTCTATTTTAGTGAGCTTCTATTTCCCTCAATAATAAGGAGAATAACTCATCTTTGTCCCTTATTAGAAGGCATATCATAAGACACTCACCCGATAAGACACAATCTATACAACTATTTGAAAGGTTCTATTCTAGGTGAGCCCTATTTCCCATTCCATTCACAATGTTATCAAAGAATAAATATTTTGTACCTTTTAAGGGGGGATCCCTCTTAACCTTAATCAATATGATGACATCCTTGATTCCTCTTTAAAGAGCCTACCATACTTTACAAGAGAAAAATCCACTACTCCTATAGAGTACATTATTAACATTGTAAACCTTTGTGTAGTACATCACATTACACAAAATAATGTATCCATGAGACTACTAGACACATCCTTGAAAGGTAAAACCCTAAAATAGTATAGAGGTTTAAATCTTACCTCAATCAATACTTGGGATGAGTTTGGTGAGTGCCTATGTAAACATTTTGAGGATAGAAGTGACCATGTATCACTTGTGTAATATCTTACCTCAATCAAAAGGGCACCCAAAGAATCTATGGTTGATTTCAATTATAGATTTCAAAAGACTTGGGATAAAATCCCTGTCATCATTAAGTCCATACCCAATTATGCTTTCCTTTACTATTTGAGATAATTGAATTTAGACATTGCAGTCATGATCCAATCTATGGGTGGGACAACTCTACCTAAGGCTTATGAGATAGATATAAGAGTATAAAATTGTTTGATACAAGCATGGAAAATCATGTCAAGACCTCTCATGCCACTTTTTCCTAAACTTTAACCAACCCCACCTACCATTTCTCCACTTGCCAATCCAAATAACCAAGCCCAAATTGATGATGGCCGAGTGGAGAGATTTACATGGATTGAGAGCTTGATGAAGCTAGAAAACAACAAGCTAGTGGCTCTAGAGAGATAACAATAGACTTCATAAAGGCCATACTTATACCAAGGCCCCTTCCAAACCTAATAACCTAATCAATCCTATAATAGATGCCCTATCCATAAAACTATAAGCCCAAGGCCAACTTACTCAAAGTAGATCCTATAATAACTAAAACCCTACAACTGTAAGTATCTCAAGAGCCTTGGTCCCTGCACAAAACAATCTTGCATAAGAGGGTCAATGGCAATTAAGGGAATAGTCTAATGAGATGGTATTGGTTACAAGTGGGGAGATGTATTAAGACCCTGGCTGGAAGCATGCTCCTTCATTCCTAGGCCATGACACCATGCCTCTTCCACCACAAGGCCATCGAATGAATCAAGGTTATATGTCTACCATGATGTCATCATAAGCTCAAATTCAATAGAAAGGAAGCATGGTTAATGCATCATTTAAAAACATGTGCATAAAATTTCAATAAAGGGAGCATATGTTTAAACATGTAATAACAAACATGGGGCAAACTACATAAAATATAAATAAATTAGTTACATCCCATACCAATTATAAAAGGAGGATGATGGATGATAATTTAGAGTAGTTTAGGGATTCTTCAACATCTCCACAAACTAGTTAGTATCTAACCATTTCAAATATAGATGTTAAAGATCCTACAACTCAACAAGTACCCCAACATCAGAGAGTAGTAAAAGTCTCATTTTGTTTCTCATGTCACTTAAGTGCCAAGTGATGCTTCTACTTCTAAGGTACAGTCTAAAGGTACTAGTTTTCATTTTAATATTATGGATCATATGAAAATTGATAATGTCAATATGTCTATGTATGATAATCTATCCATTCTGAGATATAGAGATATTCTTCAACAAGAACTCTCTAAGCCTTCTCATATGAATGAGACAACTAAAAAAGTGAACACTATTTTTATAAATAGTAGTCAGTCTAGTCCTAGTTAGGTTATTAATCAAGTTCCTAATCAAATTCAAGTCCATAATATTATTCATCCCCCCAAGGTTGTCAAACCCCCTCCATTCTATTTATCAGTCATCATAGGAGACTATTTAGTCCATAATTGTATAATAGATTTAGGTGCTTCGAACTCGATTATGACTAAATCCATAATAGATAAGCTGGGGCTTAAATATGTACCTAATGAAAAAGGTGTTCCCTAGTTGGATGGTTTCCCCACTAAAATGATAGGCATAGTGAAAGATATTAAGATCACATTGGTAGCTTTCCCAAATTTTATCATCACTCAAGATGCAATGGTTTTAGACCTACCCCTTATTTATTCCTATGCCTATCTAGGGACTTTAATACAAATATTTAGGGCTATTTGTCCTCTAACTAGTCATACATGGTTTTTAGGACTAGATATGGGACTAAGGTCACTATTAGGTCTGAACCTATCTCTAAGTTCCATCTAGAGCCTTATATGCTTAACCTTGAAAATGTCAACTATACAATATTTGATGAGGATAAAAATGTTAGTGAAAAAGAGCCACATGATCATCTGGAAGGAATTTTAGACTTATATCTAGATGAATGGGGAACTAACAACCATGAATTTGACCCCTTTAGCAATCTTGAAGAATAAAAATTAGGGGTATATAGTATGCATGAGGAGGGTACTACTATACCTTGCTTAACTAACACCACTTAAGAAGAAGATTGTTTATGGACCTTATTATTTGATGGATCAAGGCTAAAAAATGGTAGTGGAGCTAGGGTCATGTTGGTTTCATCCTCAAGCCAGAAATACTATTTAGCTACAAGATTCCAATTTAGTTGCACTTCAAACACAACTGAATATGAATCTCTTTTACATGGTTTACAAGAGGCAAGAATAAGATGTTTCAAACTTATTCAAGTCAAGGGTGATAGTAAGCATGTTGTGCAACAAGTGAGAGGCATATTCATAGTAAATAACCATCATTTGAAATCTTAAAAGCATCGTGTATGAGATCTCATCGAAGACTTCTTGGTATTTAATATACAATCCATACCAAGAGAGGAAAATCAACATGCATATAGGATTGCAACCATTAGGGCTTAGTATGAGGTTGTAGATGGAGTCAAAGACAACCAAAGCTAAGTAAAGGTAAAGTTCATAGGCAAGCTAGTTGTACTTGAAAATGAGGTAAGTTTGTAGGTGTTTGACAATGATGACAAAATTATATGTTTTCTGATGTAGGAAACAAAATTTTTCCATAAAAATCAAAATAAGTTCTAAAACTAGTATGATGATCAAATAGTATAGCTGAGATATAAAAAGCTACCTATGAGGCTTGTGACATTAGCAATAATATTCAATAAAGATGACCAAGTGAGAAAAGGCAAGGCATGTATCTCAGCCAAAGTGAAACATTATGAAAGGATAGAAATCTTTAAGGGCAAATTGTTAAAGTTAGGAAAGATTAATACAACAAAAGAGAGGGCTACATTTATTTCTCCATGAAAAGAGTTATCTAATTTATGTTCATGGGAATACAAGGATTTGAAGGGATTTGACCCCAAACTTGCACAACGTACCATTGATCTATAAAGCAATGCAAGACCAGTAAGGCAGAAGCAAAGGCCTATCAATCTAAAAGTGGAAGAGTTGATGAAAAGGGAGATATTTAAGTTGATTGATTCAAAGATAATATTCCCCATCAAAAATTCCTCATGGGTGGTAAACATTGTGCCATTAAGGAAGAATAATGGGGAAATATGTTTATGTGTCTATTTTAGGGACCTCAATAAGGTGTCTCTAAAAGATCATTACCCATTGCCCTCAATGGATCAAATTATTCAAAAGGTGGAAGGTTATTAGAGATTATCATTGATTTAAGGCTAATATATCTATAATTAGATCATGGTCAAGGAATAAGATAGGCATAATATTGGATTCACCATAAAGTGGAGCACTTATGTATAAATGAAAATGCTCTTTAGACTGTCCAATATTAGAGAAAATTTCTAAAAGGCAATGGATGTTACCTTTTAAGGTTTTATCAATGATATGGTGCTCATATACCTATATGAAATCACTATTTTTTCAAATGACCCAGCTAATCACATTTCTCACTTGAGGTTAGTCTTTGAAATATGTAGAGTTTAGTGTGTCATTAAATCCCCAAAAATGCATATTTGGTGTTCATGAGGGTCGATTATTAGGCCATGTAGTGTCAAATGATGGTCTTTTCATAGACCCTAAAAGATTTGAGTCCATATTATCCCTAACCTTGATGAAGCAAAAGAAATGTATATAGAGTTTTTTAGGAAAGATTAATTTTATAAGAAGATTTATTCTAGGCTTTGCAAAGATGGTCAAGCCTCTTACTCACATGTTAAGAAAGTGCAAAGAGTTTACATGAACTAGAGAAGGTAAGATGAGTTTCAAGGCCATCAAGGATGCCATATATCATACTCCTAAACTTATTAACCTTTATTTTAACAAGGAATTCTACTTATATGCCTTATTTACATTGGATGCAATCTCTGCCATGTTAATGCAACAAAATGAGCAAGGTCTAGAACAACCTATCACTTTCTTCAATCAGGCCTTAGAAGGGTATGAGGAGAGGTATATCTTTATATGGAATCATGTGATTGAATTAATGAGAGGTTTGAATAAATTTAGGCACATGGTCTCCAATAGTAAGATCATACTCATGGTGTTACACCCAAGTATTAAAGAGTTTATACTCAACAGAGACATCAATGAGAAAAGAGTTGGATGGGTGACAAAATGAATGGAGTATGACCTTGAGGTTAGAGTTACAAATATTTTGAGGGGTAGAGAGTTGTGTGAGAACCTTGTTAGTGGCTAAAATTGCACTAAAGCAATTAGGCCCTTGTAAATTAAGAATTTCTAAGTCATTATCCCAACTTTTGTTTCAAGATGTTCTTTTGAAAGCTCAAGGTCATGTAAAAATTGGCTAAGTACTTTGTCTTGTATTTTCTTGTTGAAGGTGTTTTTTCCTTAAAATTTTAAGGATTTTTACACAAAAATAATATTCAATGGAAATAGGTATTTTGGATTTTTGTCTAAGACAAAAATTCCAAAGACTTATTTCCATTGAATATTTTTTCCATTACAGAAATTATGAAGGAATTCAATGGCTTGTTTATTTTGGGATAAGTATTTCATAAAAGATATAAAGGGTAATTTGTTTTGGAGTTTTTGTCTACACAAAAATCCCAAAGGGTCATTTCCTTAAGGCATTTTATCTTAAAAAAAAAGATCGAAGGGCTATTTCATTTATAAAGTCTTATTTGTTTAAGATTTTTTGTTCATGGAAACAATTCCAAAGGGAACTTACCCTTTGAGCATTTTTATCACAAAAAATATTTAAATAATTAAAGCACTCATTTATATTGGCCAAAGGTACTTTAGAAAATACTAAAGGGTCATTTTTCCTTTGTATAATTTTTGAAGGAGCATTTGCTTTAGGCATTTTGCCCTTGCAAAACTCCCAAAGGGCACTTTTGAAGGGTCATTTTGCCTTTGAAAAATTTATAAAGGGTTATTTCCTTTGGGAATTTTTTCCTTGAAAAATTATGAAAGGGCAGCTACAAAAAGTATGAAGGATAAGTCTGGACGGTGAAAGACATTTTCAAAACTCTCGAAGGGCACTTTCAAGAAATCAAAGGACCATTCTAAAAATCTAAAGGGCAATTCTGAAGGGTATGTGCCCTTGATAAAAATTCTAAAGGGCATGTTCAAAGGGCCCAAATGATATTTTTAGAAAGGTTAATGTGGAGTGGAGGTCTATTTCATCTAAACATTTTGTCTGAGCAAAAATTCTAAAAGAATTACATTCTTTAGGATACCAATTTCAATTTCTACAGGGAAATTATTTTAGATAAAATGTCTAAAACAATCATCCTAACAAAGGCAAAGGATCTAAATGTCAAATTACTCTGGAAAAAGTGTGAGACTATTTCCTTTAGGGGAATTGTTTTGGTCAAATTTTTTGAAATGATTATTTCAACAAAGGTAAAAATCCAAGGGCTGAAGACTCAATTCTTTTATGATAATTGTGGCAAAAAAAGCTAAAGAAAGTGTTGAAACAAACATGAATACCAAACACAAAGACTCAAAATTTTTTGCCATGGAATAAAGTCCCTAAATAAATATTTATGAATTGTAAGGATGATGGTCTCATATACATCTTTTGACAGGCACACGTACACCAAATTTAACCTACAAACACTAGTCATTAGGATTCAATTGTTTTAGGACATGTACATGAATGTCAACTTTAGACCCTATGAAGTAGCCATTTATTTTTAAATTGGGGTAGGTATGATGGCAAACATTTCCTTAGAAAGGATGATTTGATGATGTGCAATCAAAGCTGAATAGTTAAAGGAACTCAAGATGAGGATGGGTGTGAAAAGTGTTAAGCTCACAAGGTATGAGCATGTTCTAAAGATTTGATGATATGAGATATTAGTTGACAAGTCAATGGGACTCAATATCAAGAGAGACATTTAAACATGGAGTGCAGATGCTCAAAGTAGTAACAATTGTGTATAAGGTACATAAGAAGCTTGTGGGACTACCAAGTGGCATATCCTTAGGGCTAAGTAAAATACAATATCTAATGATGCCCCACCCATTGGATCATGATCTAATAGAGTTCATATACTTAGGAAAACAAGATTGGATGGTTTAAGTTCAAAGTCAAAAGGTCAAGTTTGAGGTGAATGATAAGGCTCAAGTATGTCCCCATCAATTAATGGTACATGATTAAGCATACACCTTCTAATCGATGGGGTGTATTAAGTCAAGGTTTCAAATGGAGCCCAAAGTGAATGAGGTGATTACATGTATTATAAACATGTTATGTAGAATATTGAGTAGTCAATGACATGTGATATCTTGATCAAAACCCAATGGCATGTATTAATCCATCCTGGCTAGATCTAATGGTGCAAGCCAAAGTAGACTTTTAAAGGGGTCAGATTGCATGAAGAAATGATAAATGTCCATGTTAAGGTTAAACTTAATGGCTCTTCCATAGACATGGAAATGAGTTTAAGAATAGAAGAAGATCCAGAAGTCATTCCAGAGTGAATATTTCCAATCATGACCATGGATAAATTCCTATTTCATGTCACAATCAGATCAATTCTTGAGCCATCATTGTAGGTAATAGGTTTTCCTTAACATGCAAAAAAAAAGATATTTCATATCCATAAGTTTCCACAATTTGTAATTGAGTAACAAGAAAGCATTTCCAAATAAGTTGCACATCAAGACAAAATCTATTTGGCTTTTCAAATGATTTTCTCCCTCTAGTTGTGCAAGTGAGTGATAAGGGATCTTCAGGCTATTCCACATCAAGATAATATTTGTTTGGATCTTAAAATGAATATCCTCCTTCCAAGATCATGTGAAAGGAATTTTCGTATAAAATATCAAATTATATGCTCTAGATAGTTGTGAGTCCTCGTCATTCCTTGTAAAGGAAGTTGTAATAATGATTCTTTCCTTGCAAGTGGATGAATATCTTAGGCATGACATGGAATATTTTTCCAACTAGAAGCATCTTGGTGGATTTGAAGGCTTGTTTTGAAATATTTCAAGTTATGAATTATGGTTCCAGATTCAAAAAATTATAAATAAGGGATTTGTTTTCTGTTCTAGGGTTATTTTTGGTTTTTGGTTATTATAAGTCATTTTAGGCACCCATTTCCTCCAAGTATAGTTTGTGGAATTTTTCTTGGGATAAATTACTATGTGTAGATCTTATCTCCCTTACTAAGGTAGTTGCATCTATATATCCATTAACAAGATTAGAGAGCATGTTTATGTCTCCCTTGTCAAAATATCAGTATCACAATGCTTTTTGGCATGGTAGCATTATGAAGTGTGGATGTCTGCAATATTTATTTTCAGGTCAACAAAAAATATTTGTGGTTCTTTATTCTATCCTGTTAATGAAATGTATTAATATGTTTTATAGTTTTTGTTGATTGGATATTTGGGTTTGTGTTCATTACTAGTTCTCATTCTAATCATGTACCTAAGTTATCAATCCCTCTCTACAGTTACATTCATAAATGTGTTGTTAAATAACTTTTAAGGACACCTTGGGTTCATGAATCTAGTAGGAGAAAATATTTGAGATTCTATTTTTAGTGTATGTCCTAGTATCTCAATGATCATTTGGTGTTTTTCATTATCTTGCATTTGAAGTGTTTTTTACATCTTTATTAAGAAACATTATCATGAAATACTACTAAATACCTTAATGTTTGAAAACTACCAACACGCCACCATCCTTTATAATTAACTATATACTTGTCTTACCATATCCTAACCTACATATAACACTATCTATTGCATAATATGAGTGTTACTTGCCTTGAAAATGCATAATATCTTACATATTTGAAATGTGCTTATATTCTATGTTTTAAATCCTAGCATTGTAGTATTTTATTTGGTCCCTTTGTTGTTAAAGATTATTCAAAATGAAGACTGTAGTCATAATTTCATCTATCTTTAGTAGCTTATGTATGACATAGAGCTTTTGTGCATTTCATGTGACAACCCTTCATGGGTGAAGTGTGTAATTTTTTTTTCTCTAGTCATATCTATCCCTTATGCTGAGAATCCCCATGGAGATTGAATTATAAAATCCCTCTATGAGATCAAGCTACCCCATAGGTCCTCTCACCTTGGTTAAGTAGATCCAAAAGTAGCAGGGAGCTAACCATACCCTTTGTAGGTGCCTCTCAATATTTTTCTCAGTTTGGTCCATTCATGATGCCAAACCCTCCCCTAGATACAATGACATCCTAGTAGGTTTATTATCATTAATTACCATTTCTCTCAAGTGTGTAAGGATAGATTAGAGAGGTGTATAACTGGGAACTAAAACCTAACTAACACCATTAATGGGGAACAATTTTTATTACCCATGTTGTTGGGGACTCTTGCAAAGAGATGCTCTTAGTTTAAAAGTTATCTGCTTGTATTTTCATTGATTTTTTCTCTTTGGTCCGTCAATGACACCTTAACTATTACCATTATTAGAGACAATTCTTGTCACCCATGTTGTAGAAGACTCTTACATAGATCCATGATTATTTCATCTCTTGAAGCTCTCTATTATTAATACATTAATTCAACTATCCTAGATTTCAACATCATAACACTCTATTGGAATGTGCTGGGAGGTTTTTAAGGTTTGACAGTTTGACTTATGTTAAGTCTATTTCAAAGAGATATTAATATTACATGTTGGAAGGTGTCTTTTACCTTTTGAACATATTTTGAAAATTTTAGTTTCTTTATTATTTCTCTCATTTAGGTTCAACAAGTCTAATTTCAGCATGTATCATAATATTTTGTAAACTATTCTATTATATAATCTTAATTCTAATGGCGATTCCATTTTATTTTTTGGTTTCAAAGAAGATTGGTGCTTATTTTGAATATTGTTGCTAACTTTAAATTTTGAGTATCTTATTGTTTGCAAAGTTGGAAGGACTGAGATCATATTTCAAATGTGACCCATTAAAGAGCCTTGTTCCACCCTTAGGCCTCCTCAAAGAAGAAGGGGACAAGTCTAGAGGCCTGTTAAAGGGAAAAGTTTGGCTACTCAGGACCATTAAGGCCCTGATAATCATGAATTATTTGTTAACCCCCTATCATTGAGGATTATTATGTCTCTTCTACTAATTTTGAAACACATAGTCCTATTTATTCTCTATCTCTTTCTCAACTATTTGAATCCTCTCCCAGGTCTAATCCACCCAGTTTACCTCATTCACACCCTCATATCCCTTTTCCATTTGCTCTTGAACATCCTATTGAACTAATCATGAGGCAAAGGGAACATGAGGATAATAAATGTCCTGCATTTAGAATTACTAGAATTAGACCCATCAATTTTGATGAGATGGAAGGTTATCCTAATGAGGTTCCACATAAAGTTAGGAAATTCCTACCAAAATTTTAAAGGAATAATGTAGTGAGTGGTGATCATCATCTAAGGGCCTATTAGAATATCATTGAAGATTATCAGATTGAGTATGAGGATGTGTACATCAAGTTATTTATGCACATGTTGGAGGAAGATGTTCAAGAATGGTTTAATTCCCTTCCCACTAGATGCATTGATTCATGGGGAGAGATGCAAAATGTTTTCTAAATTCAGTATGGTGCTAGGATTGATCCAAGGTTTCTCTTGGCTGAATTTAAAAATATCAAGAAGAATAATAATGATTGTGTGTAGGAATTTAACACATGATTCAACAAGACCATGATGTAGTTGCCCAAAAACATCAAGCCTAATGACACAACATACTTGATAAAGTACTATGATTCCTTTGATAAGAAGGCTACATACTTCTTGAGGGACAAGGCTCCCATTAACCTACATTTGGAATTCAATATGGCCATCTAGATTGAAAATAACATCAAAGATATGGGAAAGCCTTTGAAAAAGTAGGATGATGTGAAGTTGGTCAATCTAGAAAAGACATAGGCCATGAAGACAAACAACTTTGAGGAAACTATAAAATTTTTGGCCTCTGCTAATAAAGAAATGTCATACAAGTTGGCTAGATCTGAGAAAGGGGTCACTCTAGTGTCTACCAACTATGATAGAGCTCTGAATCTAAATCAAGGAAAAAGGGCCTACTCTCCACCATAGAGTTAATGATAGAGAAAAGAGACCTATATGTGAAGATAAGATGGAGATAAATCAAAATAAAAGGGGTTATAAAGGAAATTCCTAATCCTTTAAACACCAAAGTAACTGCTATAAATTTTGACTTATACATTGATTGGTGTGACAAGTACTTCCTACTGCACCATCCATATGATATTGATGAACAAATTGATGAAGATATATATGAACCTAAATATGCATCATCTAATAATGATACTGTTATGTTTGATTGTCAAAGACCATAAGATGAATCAACTACCTCCATAGAATTGCTGACTAATACTACATTTGATCAATTTTGGAGCACTGACAAAATGGAGAGTGTCCCAACCTCTAACTTTGATTATGATGTCAATGTGGCAAAAGTATATGAATTTCCAATCCATGATTTTGATCTCTTACCCTCTATGATGATCAAGAAATATCCTAGGAGAAATCCATCAATTAAGGATAGGTGACTATTGATTAATATAGTAGCTACCTAAAAGAAGGAATACAACATGAGAAGTAGGCAACCAAGTACTACTCCTCAAGACACTTCCCTTGTAAATTCAAAGGTAGGGAATGCAAGAAAGGAAGTAAAGAAATATATAGTAGTTTAAGAAGCTTCCAAAATATCACATATAACATAAGCTGCCAAGCCTAGAGGTGTTCCTGCTAAGAGCAACATAATTCCCATACTGTCTAGCATCCCTAAGGGTATAAATGATCTCATGAAAAATACAACTTTGAAGGTTGCTATTAAAGTTTCAAATCCACCTTAACTTCCTCTAACTCAGACCTTGAGTAACTACATTTTAGCTAAAGGTGTCATTACCCTTCCACCAAATATGCCTCTTCCTAATATATTATGTGTGACATGGCTCAAGTGCTGAGTCAAATAAAGATCACCATACCACTTATTGAGTTATTGCAAATACCTAAACATATGAAGAGGGCCTTTGAATATTTAGAATTTGGTGAAAGGTTAGCTGTGAATGAAGTTGAGATACCCCATGAAACCCAAAAAGAAGATGAAGAATTAGAAGAGGTTGTTGAACCTACTCCATAAGTCTATTTGGGGATTGCATTAGTAGAGAGCCACTTGAACATGGATCATTTTTATATGACTCTTCTGATCAATGGTCTAGTCATTCACAACTACATATTTGATTCTGACACTTATTGCAATGTAATGCCCTTGGGTGTTCTCAATGAGCTTGGAGTGAATATCATGTCAACCTTTGGCAAGTCTTATGCCATAAACTCATGAGAAGATCCAATTGTTAGACAAGTTAAGGGACTAGTGGTGTAATTAGTAGTTCATCCTAGTAAGTACTTAAGAATAGACATGGTATTTATTGACTGCATGCCTAAATGGGTGATGTTATTTTCATGTAAATAGGTTTCCAGCATGGGTGGAAGTGTGCAAATGGACCTTTCTTATGCCACCATTCATTTTGAGGGTAATATGGTTATAATTTATAGATATACAAATATGTTTCATGTGATTTAAGATCCAAAGCATATTCTCAATGAAGTGGTGTACACAAACATTAAGCTTAGCAACTTTGTTAGAAATGTTGAAATTAACAAACAACCTAAGATTCTTGATGTTGATCTTGACAAAGAAAATGTAGTATGGAGAATAAGTTTTGATGGGGCTTGCTCCAATCTTGGAAATGGAGTTGGGGTTATTTTTTATGCCCTAATGATAAATGCTTTATGTTTTATTTTTAGATTTATTTTGAGTGCACTAATAATATTGTTGAGTTTGAGGCACTCTTGCTTGGTCTAAAGATTGCCCATGAATATGGAATCAAATGTTTGATTATTAATGGTGATTCTAAGTTAGTGGTAAATCAAATCCATAGTGATTTTTTAATGAAAAATAAAAGGTTGAAATAATATCAAAATGTTGTTTGGGATTTGTTGGAGTTATTTAATGCATTCAATATGTTCTATCATTATATGAGTTTTAACCAAGAATATGACAGACTTGTAGGGCTAGGTACTCAATTTGCCATTATAAATATGAGCCCTCATTATCAATATCAAGTAGAATTTATTATCAAGACTTCAATCCCAGATAATGTTCATCATTGGCAAGTATTTGATGATGATGAATAAAATAAAAGGTTTCTGAACTATGAGATTGAATTCCATGGTCATCTCATAGACTTGGAATCCATGATTCAGGTTAGTGATGGGAAGGAGAGCTTGTTTGGGAAAGATATTATTAAGCTAAAAACAAACACTATCCCAATGGGTCTGGTCAATTTAGAGGCATCTTTTAATAGAGTGAATAGAATCAAGTTGAGAGATTCATCAAATCAAAGGATGTGACTAAGTTTAGATTGGGTTCTCATGAGAATCCAAGGGAGGTTTAGTTGGGTACTCATTTGAGTGTAGTAGAGAATAAATCTTACATGTAACTACTAAGGAAGTATGAAGATTACTTAGTGTGGTCTTATTCTAAGTTGAAAGTGTATAGAGAAGACTTGTTCTAGTATGTCATCCCATTAAAACCTGATAGCAAGCCTTTTAGGTAGAAATATAGACACATTAACCCCATCTTGGCCACCGAGATGAGGGAGGAATTAAATAAGCTAAGGGATGGTGGTATCATTTAGCCCATTAGATATTTGTCATAGTGGGGAATTTAGTCCCTATGAGGAAGAAGAATGGAGACATCCACTTGTGTGTGGATTTTAAGAATTTAAACAAAGCTTCTTTAAAAGATAATTATCCCCTACCCAATATGGAGAACCAACTATAAAGTGTTATTGGATCAAAAATGTTGTCCACATTGGATGGATTCTCAAGTTACAACTAGGTTGTGGTCAAAGAATCTGAGAGGTCTAAGACTGCATTCAAAATGCCTTGGGGCACTTATGTATACATGAGGATGTATTTTGGGTTGATGAAAATTGATGCAACATTATCATGAGCTATGGATGTCACTTTTACAGGGATAATTAACCAATTCATTACTATGTATCAGGATGATATCATTGTATACTCAAAACAAGAGAAGAAATTTGGAGCATCTTGAAAAGGTGTTGATCATATGTAGGGAGTTTATCATCTCACTTAATCCCAAAAAGTATCACTTTAGAGTACAAAAGTCCTATTTCATGGGACATATAGTGTCCAAATATGGTGTCATGATTGACCTCAAAAGGGTTGAATCCATTGAAAAAGTTCCTATCCCTTAGTCCAAAAAAGGAATCCAGTCTTTCTTTGGACAAATTAAATTTTTAAAAAGGTTTGAGTCTAATTTTATAGAGATCACTTTTCCTATTACTTCTATGTTAAATAAGGACTAGACCATCAAATGGGAGGAGAAGGCTATGCAAGCATTCAATGACATTAAGGGATCTTTGATGTCTACCATTTTTTTTGGCTAGTCCTGATTACACAAAGCCATTTCAAGTATTATCTTTTGCATCATCCAATACTTTGGTTGTTGTCTTAATCCAAAATAATGAGGAAGGTATGATCATCCCATAGTTTTCTTTAGTAAAGTTATGCAAGGTCCTAAATTGAGCTACACCATCATGGAGAAATAAGTTTTCACTCTTTTGAAAGCTATCAAAACATTTAGAACATATATTCTAAGTTCAGAGATTATTGCATACATCTTGCACACCATGGTGAAAGATATTTTAACCCAAATTAAAGTATCCATCAAGAGGAGAAGGTGGGTCAATAAGCTACAATAATATGACATGGATATCTAGACCACCAAACTGTAAGGTGGGTGGGTCTAGCCAAGCTTATGGCTGAGACCAATTTGTAAGATATGGAGGTGAATAGTGTTGTGTTTAATCTTGATGATTCCTTGAGTCAGTTTAACATGTCTCTATGGTATAAAGACATTGTTTACTACTTAAAAAATTTGAACTATACCCTTGACTTGGATAAGAATCAAAGATCAAATCCAAATCTTGTGTCTCAAAAATACCTATTGACTAAGGATGGACTAGCATGGAAGAATCCAAATGGGGTTCTCATAAGATGTGTGTTAGAAGAGCACATTTATATCCTAATTGAAGAATTTCATAGTGGAGTTTTTGGTGGCCATTTTTCACGTAAATTTATAGTTCATAGAATTATGAGAGTTAGTTATTAGTGGCCATCACTGTTTAAGGATGTTGCTCAAATGGTTAGAAGATGTGATAAATGTTAGAACTTTACTGGGAGGATGAAAGTTTTAGGTTCTCTTCACTTATATCCTGTGATGATTGAAGGCCCATTCAAAAAATTGAGAATGGATTTCATTAGAGAAATTATTGATTAGTCAAGTTCTAGACATAGATAAATCCTAGTTACAATTGATTAATTCACAAAATGGGTCAAATCAATCCCTATAAAGAAAGTAACACACTAGGTAGTAATGGTTTTTTTGTTAAATCATATTATGTATAGATTTGGTATGTGTGTTAAGATAATTTCTAATAATGCCATTAGTTTCAAAGATAAACCTTTGGTGGCATTATGTAAAGACTATGGGATTGAATTGATCTATGCTTCTAATTAAAACTCTTAAGAGAATGGGCAAGCTAAATCAAGTAGAAATAACTTTCTTAATATCATTAGGTGAACATTGGAGGAAAACAAGAAGTGGGGTGAATAACTAAAATTTACTTTGTGGTCTGATAGGATCATTCCTAAGAGAGCTACAAGAAGTCCTTTTAAGCTTGTTTATGTAACTCAAGTAGTTCTACCTATGAATTTATAGTTTCCCACTTATCAGCTCATACAATAACTATGGGATGATGAGTAGATCCACCACTACAAGACAAGATTATTGAGCTTGATGAACCAAATTATTGATCTTGATGAAAATCAAAGATAAGATAATGAAAGACACCTTAAGTTCAATGAGAAGATGAAGAAAATATTTGATAGAAAGGTCACTCTAAGAACCTTCCAAGTAGGTGATCTAGTTCTACTTTGGGATAATAGGCATGAGGAGAAAGGAAAACACGATAAGTTTGATGCCTTGTGGATGGGTCCATATTTTATTGACTACTTGATTGGGGAGCATACTTTCTTCTTAAAAGATTTGGATGGTGAAATATTGGAGCTACCAGTCAATAGAAAACATTTGAAACACTTCCATGATTATGTACATAACTATGTACCATATTGTATAGTGTTTTATTTATTCATCTTTTTGTTGTTTTGTTTCCCCTCTATTTTTGGGTCTTGTTTATATATTTTCCCTTTATTTTTTATTGTGTGTTTGTTTTCAAATCCTCCTAATCTATTTTTTTAAGTCCACCATGTTTTGTATATCCTTCATGAATGTTTACTAAAAATTTCTAAGTGTTGACTTCATAGACCAGTATATTGGCACGTGGTCTTATTTTATATGGTTCTTTACATACCCACAAGGGGTATGCATCCTCAAGTGAAAGATAGTGTTAGTACCCAAAATTGCACTAAATCAATTGGTCCCTTGTCAATTAATAATGTCTAAGTCATTATCCCAACTTATATTTCAAAATGTTCTTTTGAAAGGTCAAGTTCATGTAAAAATTGGCTAAGTCCTTTGTCTTGTCTTTGCTTGGAAAAGGTGTTTCTCACTTAGACTTTTAGGGATTTTTGAATGAACACAATGTCTGATGGAAATAGGTCTTCAAGATTTTTGTTCGAGGCAAAAACTCTAAAGACTTATTTCCATCATATATTTTGTTTGCTATATAAAGTACAAAGGAATTCGATGGCTTATTTATTTTGGGATAAGTGTTTCACTAAAAATACAAAGGGTCATTTTTTTCAGACTTTTTGTCCACACAAAAATACTAAAGATTCATTTCCTGTGAGTATTTTGTTTAAATAAAAATCTTGAAGGGCTATTTAATTTGCAGAGTCTTATTTGTTTTAGATTTTTTGTTTGTAGCAAAAATTTTGAAGGACACTTACCCTTTGGGCATTTTGTTTTCACAAAAATCTCAAAATAATTAAGGGACTCATTTACTTCAGCTAAAGGTACTTTCAAAAATCATGAAGGGTCATTTTATCTTTATAAAATTTCCAAAAGATCATTTCCTTCAAGCATTTTACCCTTGTAAAATTTATGAAGGGCAGTTTCGAAGGGTCATTTTGCCTTTGTAAATTTTTTGAAGGGTTATTTCCTTCAAGAATCTTGCCCTTGAAGAATTATCAAGGGGCATATAAAAAAAGTTTGAAGTATAAGTCTGGATGGTGAGGGACATTTTAAAAAATCCCAAAGGGCACTTTCAAGAAATCAAAGGACCATTCCAAAAGGCCAAAGGGTAATTCTATAGGGCATGTGCCCTTGACAAAAATTCTGAAGGGTATGTTTAAAGTTCCTAAAAGGTACTTTTGACAAGGTTGTTATGGATCATAGGTCCATTTCCTTTAGAAATTTTTATCAAGAAAAAAGTACAAAATAATTGCATTCTTTGGGAGATGAATTTCAATTTTTATGAGGAAATTATTTTGGATAAAATGTCTAAAACTGTTATCCTGACAAATACAAAGGATCTAAATGTCAAATTCTTTCATCAAAAATGTGAGAGACTTTTCCCTTCAGGGGAATTGTTTCAGACAAATTTTTTGAAATGATTGTTCTGATGAAGGAAAAATAACAAAGGCCAAAGACTCAATTCTTGTAGACAATTATGTCAAAAGAAAAGCTAAAGATAGAAGTGTCAAAGAAAATAAGAATACCAAAGATAAAGACTTAGAAAAAATTATCATGGAATAAAGTCCCCAAAGTAATATTTCTAATTTTAAAGTATGATGGTATTATGGATGTCTTTTGATAGGTGCATGAACATTAATTTTAAGCTATAGGGACTAGCTATTGGGATTTAAATGTTCTAGGACAAGTGTGTGGATGTCAACTTTAAACCTTGTGAAGTAGTTGTTTATTTTCAAATGGGGGAAGATCAGATAAAACATGTTTGCTTAGAGTAGGATGATTCGATGATATGTGATTAAATTTGAATAGTCAAAGGAACTTAGGACAAGCATAGGTATGATAAATGTCAAACTCATGGGGCATGAACATGTTCCAAAGATCTAACAGTGTGAGCTAGCAGTTGAAAATTCAACAGGACTTGAGATCAAGGGAGACATTTCCACATGGCATGAGGATGCTCAAGGTAGTAGTAATTATCCATAAGGTACAGATGAATCTTATAGGGCTACCAAATGATTTATCTTCAAGGCTAAATAAAAGGAAATATCTAATGACACCTTACCCTTCAGATCATGATATGATGGAATGCATATGCTCAAGTAATAAAGATTGGATGGTGCAAGTTTAAAGCCAAAAGGTTAATCTTTTAGTGCATGATAAGGCTTGAGCATGTCCTTATCGATCGATGGTATATAATTAAGCATACAAGTTTTGATCAATGGAGTGCATTAAATCAAGGTTTCAAACTGAGCCCAAAGTGAACATAATAATGACACACATTGTAACTATGTTACAAAAAATATTGAGAAACTAATGGCATGTGATCCTTTGATCAAAACCCAATGGCACACATTAATCTAGCATGGCCAGATCCAATGGTATGAGTCAAAGCAGACTTCTCAAAGGGGTTAGATTGCATGAAGAAATAATAAGTGTCCAAGTTAAGGTTAAACTTGATGGCTCTTCCATGGATGTGGAAATGAGTAAAAGCATAGAAGAAGATATAGAATCTCTTCTAGTGTGAATATTTCCAGTCATGATCACATATCAATTCTTATTTCATGTCATAATCAGATCAACTCCCAAGCCATCATTACAGGTAATAGGTTTTCCTTGGCATGCACAAAAAGGAGATTTCCTATCTAGAAGTTTCCAAAATTTGCAATTAGTAAGAAGAAATCATTTACAAATAAGTTTCACATCAAGACAAAACATGTTTGGCTTTTCAAATGATTTTCTCCCTCCAACTATGTAAGTGAGTGATTAATGGAATCTTTAGGTTGGAACGACAAAATCTATTTGGCTCCTCAAATGAATATCCTCCTTCTAAGCTCGTGTAAAAGGAATTTTAATCTAAAATATCAAATGAGATGCTTTAGGTGGTTTTGAGTCCTCATCATTCCTTAAAAATGTAGTTACAACAATCATTCTTTACTTGTAAGTGGATGAAGATCTCAAGCATGGCATGAAATATTTTTCTAGCTAGAAGATCTTGGTGGATTTGAAGGCTTGTTTTGAAATCTTGAAAGTTATGACTTATGGTTCTAGATTCAAAAATGTATAAATAGGGGATTTGTCCTCTGTTTTAAGGTTTTTATTGGTTGTTGGTTGTTTTAGGTCATTTTAGGCATCCATTTCCTCCAAGTCTAGGTTCTGTAAAAATGTTTTTGGGATCAATTATTGTGTGTAGATCTTGTCTCCCTTACTAAGATGGTTGCATCTATACAACCATTAGTAATATTTGAGAGCATTTTTATGTCTCCCTTGTTAAAAGAGTAATCTTACCATGTTTGTCCCCATGGCAATATTTCAAAGTGTTGATGTTTGTAATATTTATTTTCAAGTCACTAGAAAATATTTGTGGCTCTTTATTGTATCCTTTTAATGAAATGCAATAATATGTTTTATAGTTTCTACTGATTAGATATTTGGGTTTGTGTTCATTACTGATTATAATTCTAAGCATGTACCTAGGTTATAACTCCCTCTTTGTGGTTACATTATAAAATGTGTTATTAAATGCCTTTTAAGGGCACCCTAGGTTCATGAATTGAGTAGGAGAAAGTATTTGAGATTTTAGTTTTAGTGTATGTCCTAGTATCTTAGGGATCATTTGGTGTTTGTCATTGTCTTGCATTTGAAGTGTTTTCTACATCATTACTAAGGAACATTGTCATGAAATATTGTTAGATACCCTACTATTTGGAAACTACCAACATGCCACCCTCCTTATTTATAATTAACTATAAACTTGTCCTACCCTATCCTACCATATAAATAATACAATCTATTACATAATATAAGTGTTACTTACCTTTCAAATGCATAATATCTTGCATATTTGAAATATTTTTGTAGTCTATTCTTTAAATCCTAGTATTATATTCTTTTTTTGGTCCCTTAATTGTTGAAGATTCTTCAAAATGAAGACTGTAGTCATAATTGCATCTATATTTAGTAGCTTGTGTATGACATAGAGATTTTTTTCACTTCATGTTACAACCCTTCATGGGTGAAGTATACAAACTTGGTTATGATCTAGTCATATTTTTCCCTTATGGCAATAATCCACATCAAGATTGAAATGTAAAATACCTCATGAGATTAAGCTACCCTATAGGTCCTCTCTCCTTGGTTTAGGTAGAGCCAAAGTAGTAGGGAGTTAACCATACCCTTTACAGGTGTCTCTTAGTCATTTTGTTAGTTTGGTCCATTCATGATGCCAAACCCTCACCCAACTACAACAACATCCTAGTAGGTTTCTCATCATTTTTTGTCATTTATCTCAAGTGTGCAAGTCTAAATTAGAGAGGTATACAATTGGGAACCAACACACCTTTTATCATAAGTAAATCAAGATAAAGATCAAGTGTTGATAGTCCATGATAACTAATAGGAAACTATAGATAACACACCTTTCTGTTAGACACATGACATAACTAGATTTCTTGAGTTAGGTCAATGTCCTATAGGGCTAGATAGATCTAAAATAAGGCACTTTAGGTTACAAAGTATACCAAATATCTTGATAGATGGAGTGATTTTCAAGAGAGACATAGGAGTCATGCTTTTGAGGTGTGTGAAATCAAGCCAAATAGATAAGTTACTTAAGTAGTTCCATGATGGTTCATATGGTGGGTACTTTTCTACTAAAACTATAGCCTCCAAAATAATTAGAGTTGGATACTTTTACCCCACAATTTTTATATATTTTTAGTCTTGGGTAAGGAAATACACAAAATGTGTAATTTTTACTGGTAAGCAAAAGCTAGATGTTCTTCCCTTGCAACCCATACAAGTAAAGCAACCCTTTATGCAATGGGGCTTAGATTTTATAAGAATGATACACACACTTTAAGTAAAGGGCATAAATGGATCATTATAGATATAAAATACTTCATAAGGTGGGTTGAAATAGTTTCCCTTAAGGAGGCTAATGAAGTTTCTATTTTGAACTTCTATGATAACCTTGTGACCAGGTTCAGTGTGCCCTCTATAATCATTTTTGACAATGCATTATCCTTTAGTAGCATCAAAGTATGTGAGTGGGATATTTCATATGGAATTTATCTCAAGGCATCTTCTAACTATTACCCATAGGTAAATGGACTAGAAGAGTCCACCAATAATAACATGTTAAGGATTATCAAAATAAATATGGAGGATAGACAGAGGGAGTTGCATACTAGACTAAGAAATGCCCTATGGTCAAATAGAGTGACACGTAAGATAGATAATGGAAACTCCCCATACCTCCTTGTATATGGGAAGGAAGCCAAACTTACCATATCTCTTGAGCTCCCTATATTAGATCTTTAACATTAACTTGAGCTTCTAGTGGATGATGCTATGTAGGTAAAGTTGAATGAGCTAAGACAACTAGAGGATATAAGGTGCATGACTATGCACATCATGTGATCTAATAAACACTAGGTCAAGATGTAATTTGATAGGAGAGCTTCCTAAAATACATTTCAATAAGGTGATATAGTCCTCAAATGGGATGAGGACCATGAAAAACCTAGAAAGCACTCCAAGTTTGATAGTCTTTGGAGTAGAACTTATATTATCATAAGTTACAAGGAGAGAAATGATTTTGAGCCTACTAGGTCGAATGGAGAGATCCTTCCCATCCCTATCAATGTGAGGTATCTCAAATTCTATTATTAGTATTTTATCATGATCCTTATACATAGGTAGATAGGTCTATCTTTTTTCCAAGTGCCCTTGCATATTATTCTATTTATTTCAAGTAGTTATTCATCTTTTTATTGCTTTCTTGTTATTCATGTGTGTCTCATTACTTCAAGATGTTTCAAGTAGATAGGTAGAGTATTTTTATAAATAATGCTTCATTTTTCTAGACATCATGAATGATTTGGATCAAATTTTAGGTTCCATGACCAGCAGGCTGGTCAAGCTAATTGAGTTGCTAATAATGTTAGCCACTTTTGGTCCACATAAAGATCTTTGTCTAAAAATGGCTTAAGTAGACTGACTTAATTTTGGATGGAATGAGTGGTTCAAAGATCACCCATAAACTGCAAATATTTTGAAATACTTTAAATTTTACTTAAAGTGCATTTGGTCAAATATTGAAGAATCAAGCTTCATGGTGTGAATATAATTCAAGGTCATGGGATGAGTTTGCATATGCCTTAGAAAATAATTGGGGCTTTCAAAGATTAATCAAAAATCCTAAATGCATTTCCATTAGCAAAAGATCCATGGAAAAAATGTCTTTGTAAAACATTCAAAGGAAATCATCCATAATCATAAGTTCCTAAGGTATGAATTCTTTTAGGGAAATTATTTTGGGTATTTGGCCAAGTGTCATAATTATTAGGACAAATTATCTGTAACAAAAAGTCCAAAGAATAATTGTTTTGGGAAAGTGTTCGAGAAAAATGTTAAAGGTATATTTCCTTCAGATAAAATGTCTAAGACAATATTTTTGAAGATACATTTCAGTTGAACAAAATGTCTAAAGCATAAATCCTGAAGGTTTATTCTTTCAGAAATTTTGTCCAAAAAAAAAGATAAGTATAAATTATTTTAGACATTTTGTTTGAATAAAAATCCCATAGACATAATTCTTTCAGGTAAAGTGTCCCAAATAAAAAGCTTGATGAAAATAGCCTAAGGATAAAATTACCAATGCAAAAGCTTTGGCAAAATGGTTTAGCTTAGGGAAATTGTTCTATTAGAGTGACATTTGCACAAATGTCAAAGTTCAAGCTCAAATTTCATCCATTGGGTTCCAAATATTGATGGTCACATAGACATCATTGGCATTCCCATAGATATCAATTAATGGGTGTAAAGACATTACATTTAAGTCATGATAAATGAATTTTGGTTTTCAAATATCTCAATGATGATTATGTAAAAGTCAAATACATTCACCTAGACATAAAATATATGCACGTAGATGTCAATTATAATCCCCATGGAAAATCCATTTGTATTTAAAATTAGGATCAATGATTGATGTTTAATTATACAGAAGATCTAATGGTGAGTGGTGATAAATAGGTTAATAGGCCTAGGCAGATCAATAGCTCACATTCAATCATAGATTCAAATCTAATAACATGCAAGCAAGTCAAAGAGTCAATAAATCTTGAGTGTAAATCCATGATTGACAAGTGTAAGGAGCATGTTTAACTGGTAGAGGATCGATGATCAATGGTCATCCAGACAACTAAAGATTGAATGATGAAAGATGAGTCATAATTTCAATAGGTTGAATCATATACCAATATCCAATGAACAAAAGGCAAGTCTATGGATTTTAATAAAGGTCAAAGGGGCAAATTTTTGACCAAAATGAATATAAAGGAACCAAGATTGAATGTGATCTGGGATAGATCTAGGTTGAACTAGAATAGGTACACCAAGACCAAACAATGCCAATAGAGCTCCATATAAATAAAATGGGTCTTTTATATATAGTATAGACCAAAAGGGTGGTGGATCATTGATAAATTAAGATCAAACACCTAGAAATTTTCATCTGTCAACATTAAGACTATGGGAAAACCAATATTTTCATTGGTTTTCATCTATAGTAAACCTGAGTTCAATTCCAAAATAAGGGAAGTACATGTAATTAATAGATAATTATTTCATCATTAGGCGTAGCCATACTCTTGAAAAATATTTACTAAAATAAGACATGAATGTGGTCCTAAATACAAATATTTTACCCTTTAAATAAAGTACTTAAAATAGAAGAGCTTGAGAAGGTTCATGCGATATATGAGATTGTTTCTTACAACTTATCTTGATTTTTATATCCTCTATCATGCCAAAAAAGGATAGAGTAACATTAATTTATGTGAAGGATCGAGGAGGATTGTGGAAATGGTTATTCTAAATGAGATTGGGCTCATTAATTCCCCCCTTCTATCACCAATTTTTCTCTCCTACCTTTTCTCTTCCTATATATACTAGCTTTGAGCTCTCTTTTTTGATGCCTCAACTGGAGATAATGAAGCTTTGGAAAAATCACTTTGTAACACTCTCCTAAAGCAATATAAGATGGTTTTTAGATTATAGTTGAATGATGAGTGTGCTTTATTTAATTTTGATGTGCATAGTGTATGTTTTTATTCGTCATCTATATGTTCTTCATGTACCTTGATTTAATTCTATTGGTTTCTTATAGGTTGTGTGAAGTGTTAGCTAGTGACATTCCTCTTGAAGTGTCATAAGTTCATTGTGTCTTATATAGACCTATCTATCTTTGTACTTTAATTTATGGGTCTCTTTTTATCCTTCATACAAAATACACGTGCTTGCAACCTTATCATAATCTAACCAGTTCTTGTCTTGATTGAATTAATTAATAGTTATGAAAGTGTCTAAGATAAAAGTGGATTATTGAATATTTGGTACATCACCACATTTAGTATAGATTTTAATTAATTTATTTCTCTCCCTTTTCATCCCAATAGCATAGGTTTAGTAAAAGGAACTAAATTGTTATATCTGAGGAGCTATCCTCATTAAAAATCCTAGAGGTTTGACCCAAGTTTAGGTAACCCATATCCTAGGGTCATTCCCATGTTGGACTGGATTTGAAAGTAGGACTTGAATATTTATACTTTTAGCTAGGGTGAAATCTATGTCCACAAAAAAAATCTTTTCATAAAAACTATAAATAGATCCCATCTTGACTTCTTTGTCAGAAGAGGACTCCTCAAGGATCGAAGTAGTATCCAAAATGATATTGTTTAGGATAGTGTCAATAAGTTTATACCCTAGACCAAGATATTATAGATGTTCTTGAACCATGATAGGCTCAAGATTTCATTTTTCATGTCTCCATAGTCCTTTTCTCTAATAATTCATATTCTACAACATTTTCTAAACTTAGGGGTATTTATATTTGTGAAATGTAAGCTCCTCATTTTATTGAACAAGCCATGACTCATCAGGATCATCAATGTATTCTTATGATAATAGACCTACACTAGAAAATTCCATTGGTCTAAATTGAAAGTTGATAGGATTATCCTTCCTCATCTCTGGGGACTTATAACTACAAGGGGAAAGAGTTAAATTTCCCACACAAAAAGTCTTATACTAATATTCCCCATAGCATGTGGATGTGATTTTAATATGGGTAACTTCTGGTGATAGATTAGAAGCAGGTACTAGGTCATCAGGGTGGACATATTTGGTAGCTATTGGATTAGGAGTAAAACTATGTGTGCTAGTATAATAGAATGCAAGTTGAGATTGACCCATTTGGTAGCTACAAAAATGTGCAATTTCCCCTAGGATTAGGACTTCCATACCGTAATGAGAGAAATTCAAACATTGAATGAGAGTGGAAGGGACTTCTTGTATTTTGTGGATTTATGGTTGGCATAAAGTGGATTTATGGAAAATAAACATCCATAATATGAATTAAGGTATGATGCATAATGGGTCCCACATCAATGTGAAGATAAATAGTGCCTATGGATGGCCTTTCATTGTCATTGTATGATTTAATCATGATCAGAATGGGCCCTAGTGATGCTTCAAAATATCCCAACTTCTTTAGGACATACAAATTACACAAATTCAATATAGACCCTCCATCTATGGGTACCTAAGGGATGTGATGGTTGGAGATGGATATTTATATGAATAATTAGTAATTATGATGTGGGCCAATGGGAGGCATGACCTGGGAACTAAAATTTATTTTATGTGAAGGGGACAAGTGACCCACTAATGCCTATAACTAGCTATTGTCAATATCTCAGGGGACTTTAAGATCATTCAAGACTTAATTGAGGATATCCTAGTGTATAGATGGTGCTTTTAGAAGATCCATGAGTGAGATTTAGGTAGGGGTCTTCTCAAGTTGTTTAATTATATCATATGATTTACCAAAAGATAAAAAGACTTTCTCAGAGATATTGAATTTTTGAGATATTATTGTAGATGGATCATTTGGTGGTGCCCCAAGGACTGCAATTTTGTTATGCCATGTAGTGACTATACATTCAGGTGTGGCCTAATTTATTTTTAGTATGGTGAATGGTAGTAGAGTGGGCTCTTAGGGATACCCATTTTGACAGTATTGACATAGTGATATGGGATGGCATGATAGTCTATACATTTGAAGGTGAATGCTTAACCCTGGTCTCTAGATGGTTTTCCTTGTAACTAACCATGTTTGGGTAAAGGATATTAATAAATATGAAGCTATTGATAATTAGATTGATTAAGAGTGCCCTCTCCCTCAACTTCTATGTCACCCTTTTCAATGATATCATGAATATAGTGTTTCAACTACATACATTTCTCAGTGTCATGACCTTTGACTCTATGATATTGGTAGAATTCATCCTCATGATACCAATCAAGTTGAGGTTTGATATCATCCAAATTTTGGATCTTAGGGACAGTAATCATGTTTTCAGCTATCAATTACTGAAGGACCATTTTAACATGTACCCTAAGACTGGTAAGAGGTCATTTCCCTATTTAGGGGTTTGGATTACCCCATGTCACTATTATGGAGGAGATATTTTACTTGTTTCCAAAATCATCTTAGCTTGATTTTAGGAACAACCCCCTATTAAACTTGTCCATTTCATCTTTCGTCTCTTTAAGTTTGTTTTCGAGATGGGTTCTTCTCGTTCTCATCTTGGTCCAACTGTGCCTTTTGAAATTAGTAATGTCTTTTTGTCCCATTTTTCCCAAAAATGTGGAAATCATTATGGTCTCGATGTGTTTAGAGGACCAATTTCTACCTCTTTTAGAGTTAGTATTTCTTTTCTTTTGTTTCTGTGCACGAGCGGCAATTTTTGCCGCCAATGCATTTTGCCTTTTGCATGCAAGGGTGGCAATTTTTGCCACTCCTAAATTTTTATTTTACAAGGGCAGTAATTTTTGCCACCCCTGCATCTTGACCTATAAGGGTAGAAAAAATTGTTGCCCCTGCATCTGAACCTTCAACCGACCTACAAGGGTGGTAATTTTTGCCACCCCTGCATGTCTCAATTTCCATACACGGCATTTATTGCCATGTGTGACAAGTTTTTGGGGTTGTTTTTCACCCCATATAATCTGATTTCAAGCTTATTTCTCTCCATTCTTCCTCCTGCCCTTTGCATCTAGATGATCCAGTGAAAGGGTGACACATGTTTTGGCAGATTTAATCTCATGACACGCGTGGTTTTCTAGGTAGGTCTTGTTTTTAACATTTATTTTCTTTTCATTCCTCCTTCTTTCCTTAATTTTTGGTTTTCGTTATTGTTAGGTGTTTTTATTTTTATTTTCTTTTTTCCCTCCCCTTTTCCCATGGTTTTCCTCTCCAACCTACTAGGGCAGTGAATTTCTTCATCCCTCCTCTTGCTCACAATTTTCTTCTTTGAACTGCCATGGGTGGCAAATTTCACTGCCCATGCCTACTTGTCTACCATTTCCTTTTACCTATGTAGGTGGCAAATTTTGCCGCTCATGTAGGCCAAACCTACACGGGCAGTGAATTTTACCGCTCGCGCTCTCTTTCCCCCATAAGTTGCATCAGTGGCAAATTTTGATGCCAATGCAGCCCAAAGTGCAAGGGTGGTGAATTTCACCACCCCAACACTTTTCCCCTCCCGATCTGTAGGGGTGGCAAATTTCACTGCTCATGCAGGCTGACTCTATAGGGGTAGTGATTTTCACCGCCTCTTCTCATTTTTTAGTTCTTCATGCAGGGGCGGTGATTTTTTTCGCCCATGCATTTCTCCTCCAAATTTTTCTAACTCTGGAGGATTTTTCTTCTTTTCCATTCTTTCTTTTCCCTCCTTATTTTTTGCCCTAGTTTCTAACCCAACCCTTTTAAATACCCTTCCTTGGTCATGATCACTTAAAATGCAGATTCCCCAATTCGTCCACTCTCCCCTAATTATGTGATCATGACTACAGTGGTTTTTGAAGGCTCTTGCTCAACAGCTCCCATTCGACCAAGGCCAGTTCTAATGTCTAAAACGTCTCTCAAAAAGCTAAAGACCATGAAGTACAAATACTAGGGCATATTTCCAATCACCTTGGTCACCTCCAATGTTGATGACATCAGAGACACCAAAATTGGTCATGTGGATATGGCTGAGTTCCAAGATGAAGAGAATTATTGAGAGACACATTCACCTAGTTGCCACTTTCCCAGTGGTAGCACATCATATGGAGTTCATTCTCCAGTGTGCCCGATTCTACAATAAAGAGATAAGATCAGTCTCAGATGCCAATGGCAATGTGATAATTCAACTATATCCTGAGTTCATCAACAAAGTATTCATGTGCCCTCCTGCTACTGAGGTGCTAAAGATTGACTTCACAGAAGCCCAGAGGGAGTACGACAAAGACCCTGAGAGGGTGAAGAAAGTGATGAGTAATAGGTGGTTAAAGACACCTAGATCCAATCTATCTAGATGGCCGCAGAACTTCCCAAGGAGCGATTTCATTGAAGAGATTGGTGACTTGATCAACCTTCTCAGCAAAGTGTGAGGCCTCCCGTCTTCCTCATAGTTCCACAAGTGGATGTACCCGTTCATAAAAATCATCCCCCAGGGTAAGCAAGTCATCTTTTGGGGTGAGAAAATTAGCAACGCCCTTCACAAATAGCTAACCAAGGTCTAGACTTCTTCCAAGTTTTACATGACCTCGTACCTTGTGTACATAACTACCTTGATGCGAACCTTCCTAGGTTTAAAAAATTAAGGGGATAGAAAGACCACCCTGGTCCACTCATATTACCCCCAGCTGAGTCTGCAAGGATCAACCCACCATTTCAAAAGGGTAACTGATGCTTTCTTTGCTGTATTTTTATGCCTCTTTGACCCTCAGCTTGAACATAAGAGAGTATTTGATGAGGCTTAGACAGTAGTCAACGACTATGGTTGCATGTTTCTTTAATTTCCCACTTTTTGTTATCTTCAGGTTGGCTTTTTCCAAGGCTACCCCTATATGCTCCCCAAGTTTACTTCTAACAAGTTAGTTCTAATGGAGCTTTGTCAACATATGGCTATCATACATACTAGGCATATAGAGCTGAAAAATCCAAGTCTCAGGTTTCTAGTTGAAATTGGTAGATACTCCATCTTAACAGCAGCCAAAGCCAAAGCCATGGAAATAGAGATGTAACTGGTCACTCTGAAATAATTCAAGAGAAAGGACAAATTTGACTATAGGGGAGTCAAGGACATGATCAGATGAAAGACTCAATTCCATGAGCCTATGATCAAAGACATCTGGGTGGACTTGAGAATAGCTGAAGAAATTAGAAGAATGGATTATAGCAGGTTGACCCTAGAACAAATTGAATATTTAGGGCTTGCTAAGATTCCCCCTAATCTATTTGATGATGGGAGTATCATCAATAGCAGGTACCTAGCCGAAAAGATTGCTGACTCCCCTCTTCCTCCAATATAGTGGTCTCAAAAAGAGCTAAATTCTCTAAGGAAGAGATTTGAGCCAATATTGGCTAACACCAATGATTGGTTAGCGGCCAAAGAGATCATATTAAAAGAATTTATCATGAGATCAAAAGCTGAGTTCTAAGCAGAGATGAGGAAGAAAGTAGAAAATAGGACTAAGAACAAAGGTGATGTTCCTTCCCCATCTAGGCCTCACAAGCCTAGAGTCATCTTTGTTTCTAAAAAATCAAAGGTTACTGAGGAGCTAGAAGCAGCAGCTAAAGGGATTGCAAAATAGAGCTCTCAAGAATAGACAACCCAACAAATGGAGACAGACGACTAGCCTTTAGAATAGCTAAGGACTGAACCTCTACCTTCACAAGAAGAAGCACAACCACTTAAGATCATCTCTCCTTCTCTACTTTAGTCTCCTGTGGCATCTCCTTCACCTCTCTCTCCTATCAATGTTCCTTCTTCTGGAGTTGCCTCTCTATTTAGGGTTATTTTTGGTGATTCTCAGGGCACTTCTGGAGATACTCTTCACTCCTCTAGATCCATTCTTAGTCTTTCATCTCCTTCCTTTAATCTGGGAGAAAGTTTTGCATAAGAGCTAGAATCAATGGCTAGTACAGTTTCACTTGTTACTCCAACTGTGATCACTATTACCACTAGCAGTGTAGAGGTTGCCACAGTAACACCAATTGTAGGAACCATTGCCACAACAGATACTTCTTCTCTCCCACCTTGGATGTTAGCTTTCACACCTAAAAGAATGAAGTTAGCCATCTCTCTATATGACTTCAATTTTGGCAAGATAGTGCCGGTAAAAGCTAAGGCTCCTAAGAGGCCAAGGATCCTCTCAAAATTGGTTGAGGAAAAGAGGCAGAAATTTTTAGAAATAGCTAAGCCACCATAGGACACAACCCTTGAGGGTTTTGAAATGAGCAGCTATTCCATCTCTCGTGTTGAACTTGTCAAAGTTACTCATGAGGGTGTGAAAAATGATCTACAGTTGGCAATGGACATCATGGTCTAGAAATTTGACTGAGAAAAGGAGATGAAAGACTATTATAAGGCCAAGATAGAGTAGCTGACAACAGTAATAAGGAAATTCACTCTTCCCCCTGAAGCGACAACTCTAGAGGCCTCTTTATAGATGACCCTGTCCTTCAAAAGGCAGAGAAAACTTACTTGAAGGGGAAAGTGCTGGAAGATTACGTTGAAAAGATGCATACTAAGGGAGTTTCCTTACTCATAGAGGCTGTAAAAAAGATAGACAAGATGAAGAAGGTGAGGGCAAAATTAGATGACTTGGTCTCTCTTATCTCTCAGGATGTTGATAGTTTAGAAAAGTATCTTAGAAAATGGAGAGAGATGAAGGATCTAAAGAAAAGCACCTTGATATCTATCAGTGTCATTTCTAGTAAGGATTCCTATGTTGAGATCAAGGAGTCACTGATCTACAGGATCCAGGTACTCAAGGAGTTGGTTGAAGATCTCAACTCTTCTAGGTATGCTAGAGAGAAGAGCGATACAGGCCTGCTAAATAGACTAGAAGAACTCCCTTGCAACCTAACTTCCAAGGATAACCAATTCCTCTCAACCACCGAAATGATCCAAAGCTTTAAGGGTATGATTCAAAAGAATTTTGAAGAAAAATCCTTTTCAATGACTTCTATCGACCATATTTTAGATACTCAGTTACTCTGGACAATCTCAACTCTAGGTTAACTAATCATGCTAAGGCCATTACATCATTGAAGGATGCTTAATCAGAGCCAGGGTCATCTTTAAGAACACAATTGTGCTAGACAGTATAAGAATTCAGGCATCCATTACTATGTACGATGTTCATCTGAAGAAGTCTGGCAGTAAGAACTGAAGTTTTTCCCCTTCTCTCTTCTTCTTTCCTTATGCACTTTTGTCCTAAGAAAATTGCATACAATTTTGTAATATGTAATTACATGTAAAAATTTTGGAAAAATATCTCAAAGTCAAAGATGAGTCATCTTTGACTAAGATATTTTTGTATTTTATTATTTTCCAAATTTTGAGAGTTTCTCCTTATATATAGTGGAGACCTCTTTTGTAAATGTATCTTTGATAATTGAGAGCAAAAACTCTGCTAAAATTGAGACACTTTTTAAGACTCTGTGCTCAACTTGTAAATCATATTTTGTTGAATGAATGAGAAGGAGGTTTATTTGAGACTTTGTGTTGAAGTTATCTGTGTTATTTAAGAAACAGTTCTTATGTCATCTTTCCTGATAATCTCTTATTTGTTTGATTTAATAAGTAAAGTGTGTGTGTTGATATTATCTGAGGGCATTTATAAAAGATAGAAGAGAGACGTTGAGTTACTTTTATCTTTGTGATCCTTTTATCTTTTGTAGTTTCAAGCGAAGACTTTGTGCTTCATTTCACTCTACGGTTACGCTTGTTTCGAATCAGTGAAGGAGGCTATGAAAGACTTTGTGCTTATGTGAGTTTCTTTGTGAACTTTGTTACTTCATGTGATTTTCTACTCTATGCTGAATACCATTCTTGAAAGAAGAGGAATGTTGTTGGCCAATGACCAAGATTTCTCCCTCTTGTTCCTTATACATCACCTCTGAAAAAAGAGAGGTGGACGTTGTTATACCAACCCATGTGTTATTTTATGCTTAATTATATCTATACATATAGCGCATAAATATTCATAGGGAACCTCCCCTTGATGAGAGGAGAGATTTACCTCATCCAGATCTGGTAAACTCACACTTTTTGTGGCATAAATCTCCCTATGATATCGTTGATATACCCATTTTTTATCAGTTAGTTGATGACAAAATATTCACCCAACAATTTTTGGTGACTTTACTAAGAATTACGAATGTGCATTTTAAAGCCTTAAGCTTCAACTTGAAGCAGTTTCAGTCTCTTTTTCATTTGAAACCTGGCAACTCCATGCTAGACAAGAAGCCAGAGACCCAAGGGTGTTTTTGACCCCGTGTTTGAATTGGCATAACAGAGCAATTTTGATCTCTTTCCTTCCCCAACTTTCCTCCAATGGTCTAGGAGTTTTCCTCCTAACCTTATCAGGTCACCAATGCAAGGTAGAGCTTCTTTTCCTACTGTTAATCATGCCCTACCTATAAATACTCCACCAAGATTTTTTATCCCACCATTTAATCCTCTTGTCATAATGGCTCAAGGTCTGTGGGGCAATTCCTTTGGTCCTCTTAATTTGACTCCACCCTTGCATAAACTACCTCGTAGTTCTAGGAAAAAATTTCCTAAGTTTTTTGGTGATGGGAAGGTTCATCCTGATGAGCATATTATTGCTTTCTCTATAGCATGTGGCATAATTGGTGTGGATTTTGAAGATATAACAATGAGACTATTTGTGGAAACCCTGTAAGGTGCTATCGCAGATTGGTTCCACCACCTGTAGGCTGGGTCAGTAACTAACTGGGACACTCTCAAAGCCAAATTCAAAGCTAGATTTAAACTTGCTAAAGATGCACATGCTTTGTTAGCACAGCTAACCTAGATGAAAAAATAATCTCAAGAACCCATGAGGGATTTCATAGCTAAATTCAACAAGTTAAGGAACTGGATTCCAACTGTTGCTCAGCCCATGCTGGAGAACCTCAAGTGCTTGTTTATCAACTCACAGCTTCCTAAAGTAAGTTTCTTGTTGAGGTGAGCTGGCCCTATGGATCTGGCATTGGCTCAAAATTTGGCTACTGAGATTGAAGATGATTTTATCCTGGCAGGTAAGATCAGAAAAGACCTTAGTAAAAATAGATTCTCCTCATTTGCTAAAAGTTCTTCTACAGGCACTATAGATCCTATGGTGTAAAAATTGATGAATGAACTGATTGCTTTGAAGAGGCAAATAGCCCAAGGTACGTCTGCCCCTACCTATCAATATATGACTAGAAGAATTTTCCAAAATCAGTAATATTAGGGTAATGCTACCTGGAACTAATGGCAACCAAATCACCTACCTCCACCTCCAAGGAAATTGGCCATTGAAGTAACACCTACCAATTCAGTGGTCAGTTACCTAGAGGCTGAACACAACTATTCACTCCAACCTCAGTTGGACCAACAAGATGATGCTAATCTCTTTGATCAGCAAGAAGAAGAATTAGCTAGCAACTCCAATATTGGTTTCCTAGATTACCAGGATGAAGATGGAGGTAAGGGGGAAGGGTTGGATGGATCCTATGCTATTTTCACCAAATCTCAACACTAGTCAGGTCCACAAGCTGATAAAGAAAAGGTAGATGAAGAACCCTGGCCAGTGGTTTTCATCGGTAAACGAGGGACTCTATTGCCTCCTCAATTCAAAGATTAGGTAATTCCCAAAAAAGTAAATAGCTCCAACCACCCCATACCTTCTCCTTTTGTTGTTTAGACCAGTGCCACACCTACTAATCCTCTAGATGATGGACCCTCTTCCTCTGTCTTAAGTTCTTTTCAATTATTTGATATAATTGATCATGCTAGAAAGACTAAAAATAAATGACAGAGATTGAATATTTGAGGGCTAACCCAAAACAATTTGATAGGTTGGCAGAGTATGTTAAAAACAAAGCCATCCCCGTAGGACAAAATTCTTTAAAGGCCGTTCATGATCCCCCTAAAGACAAATCTGCCCAAAATAATCTTGTTGTGACTCCTCTTGTTGCTCCCAAGAAAATAGAACATTTTTATGTTTCCCTACTTATAAATGGTTATAAGTTGAGTAATTTCATTATAGACTCTAGAGCCTCAGATAATGTTATGCCTGCCAAGTTGGCAGATTCCCTTGGACTAACCTTGACCAAAACTTTTGAGAGATGTTTTTTTATGGAAAACAAGCAAGTTCCCCTCCTTGGTCAGATAAAAGATGCCCAGTTTGCTTTCATAATTTTTCCAGAAAAGTGGATAAAAATGATGGTTCTAGTGGCCGATGTTCCAGCCTCTTATGGCATCCTGCTTGGTCAAATTTTTTTCAAAGATGTTGGAGGTGAGCTAAGTATAGACCTATCGGAAGCAAGAATCCCAATTCAAGGTGTCATGAAGAAGTTGCTTCCTAAAAAAGAGGTAAGGTATGTAGTTATCTGATCGTCAGCACCGAAAGCTCAAATCTTATTTTAGTCCTCAGGCATGGGAAATTACTTCCTATCTATGGATGAGATCCATGAGGCATCTAATAAAACTCCTGCAGGTGATAACTTGAAATTGTGTTTAACTTACATGGTGGCTAAATCAGCAAAGCAAAATGAACACATGGGAGAACCTCTTCCCCCAAACGAAAGAGCTTTCAAAGAAAAAGCAATGTCTAACGAGGTGTGGACCTTAGAATTTGATGGCAACTATTCTTCTACCAATTTGAGAGCCAAGGTTGTGTTGGTATCTCCTCAAGGAGACATTATTCCTTTGTCCTACAAGTTATAGTTCAACAACACCAAAAATACAACTAAGTACGAGTCCCTGTTACTTGGATTATAGGCCGCTAGAGAAAAAGGCATTAGGCTACTCCATGCTAAAGGGGATGCCAAGTTGGTGGTCTGTCAGGTAAGGAACCTCTATTAGACCAAAAATGAAAAGTTGTGCCATTATTACAATCTAGTCTGGGATCAGATTGAAAATTTTGATGCTTTCAACATCTCCACCCTTCCAAGGGAATTCAATGACTGGGCAGATGCATTGGCTGTCTCTACTACTCTTTTGGTTCCCCACCCAAATTTTAAGAGGGATAAGTACACTATTAAACTGGTCTTTCAGCCAAGTGTACTTAATAATGCCAACCATTGGCAAGTATTTAACAATGATGATTAAATCATTGCCTTCTTGGAGCAAAAGGACAGTTTCAAACAACTACGTTTTGAAGGTAGTAAGCTTTGAGAATGTGAAGCAACTCCTGAACCAAACATGTATACAGGTAAGGATTTCCTACAGCTTAAGGGGAATAAGATTCCCAAAGGTCTGGTTTCCCTAGAGAAGTTGTTTGATAACCATGACAGGTTTATTAAATAATAGCGAGCATATTCAAACTCTTCTGAAGATTTTGATCAGGTAAACCTGGGAACCAAGAGAGATCCTAAGATGGTAAACATTGGGAAATGTTGTACTCTCAAATAAATATTTAAGCTTGCTAGTTTACTTCACCAATATATAGATGTCTTGGTTTATTCCTATGATGATTTGAAATCACTCAGGCCAAATGACATCCGCCATGACATTCTTCTTAAGGCAAACTCTATACCTTACAAGCAAAAGTCCAGGCAATATAATCCAAAAATATCAAGTACTATTTTAGCTGAGATACAAAAAATGCTCGATGCCTGGATAATTTTCCAAATCTATCACTCCACATGGATTGCCAACATAGTGCCAATAAAAAAAAAGAATGGTAAAATTTGAATCTGCATGGATTTCAGAAACTTGAACTAATTATCTTTAAAAGATAACTATCCTCTTCCTATCATAGATCAAGTTCGATAGATGGTAATAGGTTATGAAATGTTATCAATGCTAGACAATTTCTCGAGATATAATCAGGTCGAGGTTAGAAAAGTGGACCAGCATAAAATAGCCTTCACCACACCTTGGAGCACATTCGCCTATCGAAGGATGCCTTTCGGTTTGATAAGTCTAGGCACCACATTTCAGAGGGCGATGGACCTCACTTTTAAGGATGAAATGGGAAAATTCATTGTAGTATACTTAGTTGATCTGATAGTGTTTTCAAAGCATCATTCTGACCATGTCCACCATTTGCAAAAAATACTGGAATGATGTCGTTAGAACGGTATTTCTTTAAACCCAAAGAAGTCTGTCTTCGGGGTAATTAAAGGAACACTTCTCAGACATGTGTCCTGAGAAGGTATTAAAATTGACTCAGAGAGAGTCAAATCCATCTAGAAACTTACTTTTCCTACCAGAAAAATTGTAGTCCACTCGTTCTTCAGAAAGGTGAATTTTCTCTGGAGGTTCATCCCTGATTTTGCTGAGAAGACCTGCCATATCATCAATATGATGAAAGGTAATGCTACCTTCAGATGGATTGTTGAGGGTAAATCAGCATTCAAGGACATCAAAGAATCAATTGCTCATGCACCAGTCCTAGTTTATCTAGACTATGCCAAGAATTTAAAAATATGTAGCTATGCTTTCAAACATACACTTTCGGCCATTTTAATTCAACTGAACCAAGAAGGTGTAGAATCTTCTATTTCCTTTATGAGTTGTCCACTCAAGGTTTATGAGATAAAATATTCTAACATGGAGAAGCATGCATACATGATGGTCAAAGCAGTCAAGCATTTTAGGTTTTATATCCTGAACTTGCACACCAAAGTTCTCGTACCTGATACAACAGTAAAATCCATCTTGACTTAGCAGGAGTTTAGTACGAAGAGAGGTAATTGGATCACCAAGATTCAGGAGTTTGATCTAGACATCAAACCTACCAAACTCATGTGAGGAAAGGTTCTTTGCCAATTTATCACCAACAACATTCCAGGTGAAGCAGAAAGTGAGGAAATAGAGATCGAAGGTGTGCCTATGGTCCTCTTTGTTGCCACTACTGATGAGTGGTATTCTGACATTGCTCATTTTTTGACATATGGTGAATGTCCCACTCATCTGTCTTATAAGGAGAAATGGAATGTTAAGTTAAAGGCTACTAGTTATGTCTTATGGGATAATGGTATGTATAAAAGGAACCTAGATGGGGCATTTCTTCATTGCGTTGATAAGGTGCAACAAGATAAACTCTTGGAGTCTTTCCACAATTTGGCTTGTGGAGGGCATTTTTCTGCATCAGTGATAGTGCACAAAATTCTACGAGTAAGGTATTATTGGCCCACGCTATTCCAGGATGCCTATAGATGGGTACGTAGGTGTGAATTGTGCTAGCAGTTTATTGGGAAGCCTAAGCTGGCTACTTTGCCTCTCAAGCCGGTAGTGATCGAGGGACCTTTTTAGTAGTGGGGTATTGACTTCATTGGCACGGTCAACCCATCTTCAAGCATCAGACATGATTATGTCCTCATGGCAATGGATTACTTTACCAAGTGGGTGGAGGCCATCCCAACCAAAGATGCTATGTCTGAAGTGGTGTGCAGCTTTCTCAAGGAAAATATCATCTCCAAGTTTGGGGTCCCACTCAAGATTGTAATAGATAATGCGGCCTATTTTTCATCACATGAAATTACTCAATTTTGTTTTTATTATGGGATTACCTTATCCCACACTTTAGATTATTTCTCTCAAGGAAATGGCCAAGCAGAATTGAGTAACAAGAATTTGGTCACTATTATCAGAAAGTTGGTAGACGACAATCAAAGAACATGGCACAAAGCATTGTATGATGCTTTATGGGTAGATAGGATAACACCCAAAAAGGCTATAGGTATGTCACCTTTCCAACTTCTATATGGATTGAATGCAGAAATCCCCATCACCCTTGAACTACCAGCGCTCAGGTTAACCAAAGCAATCGAAGACTCAACCTTCAAAACTTCAGTCAACAAAAGAATCATGTGCCTGACTAAGCTGAATGAGTGACGAGCCATGGTAGTGGATCAAATTACAGAGCATCAAAACTAGGTGAAGGCACTTTTTGATAAAAAAAGCTAAAGTTCACGAATTCCAAGTCAGAGAGCAAGTCTTGTTGTGGGACAAGAGGCGAGAACCAAAAAGGATGCATGGCAAATTTGACTCCTTATAGAGAGGCATATTCACCATTTGACAGCTCTATGGTGAGGCTAGCTTCTTGCTAGAATACCAAGATGGAATACCATTTGCACTACCTCACAGTGGGCAGCATCTGAAGTTGTTCAATCCTTGAAGCTTAGATGGGTCCATTTGTATATATGTACAGTTTTTACATTTTGTCTATTTTTCTTTCATTTTTTACTTGACTCCGTAGCCCAATGGCTTGGATGAATGCACTTAGAGACTGGTTTCTACTCCCATTAATCAATTCAATTAATGGAAGTTCCCCAATAGGAGCTAGTTGTTTCCAAAATTAGCTTAGCTCGATTTTAGGAACAACCCCTATGAAACTTGTCTGTTTCGTCTTTCGTCTCTCTAAGTTTGTTTTCGAGATGGGTTCTTCTCATTCTCGTCTTGATCCAACTACGCATTTCAAAATTACTAATGTCTTTTCATCCCATTTTTCTTAAAAACATGGAAATCATTATGGTCTCGATGTGTTCAGAGGACCAATTTTTGCCTCTTTCAGAGTTAGTGTTTCTTTTCTTCTATTTCTATGCACGAGCAGCAATTTTTGCTGCTAGTGCATTTTGCCTTTTGCATGCAAGGGTGGCAATTTTTGACACTCCTACATTTTTATTTTGCAAGGGTGGAAATTTCGGCCACCCCTGCATCTTGACCTACAAAGGTGGCAAAAATTGCCACCCCTGCATCTAAACCTTCAACCGACCTGCAAGGGCAGTAATTTTTGCCGCCCCTGTATGTCTTGATTTCCATGTGCGGTATTTATTGCCACGCATGGTGGGTTGTTGGGGTTGTTTTTCACCCCATATAATCTGATTTCAAGCTTATTTCTCTCCATTGTTCCTCCTCTCCTCCTGCCCTTTGCATCCAGATGATCCAGCAAATGGGTGACACGCATTTTGGTGGATTTAATCTCGTGGCACACGTGGTTTTCCAAGTAGGTCTTATTTTTAACATTTATTTTCTTTTCATTCTTCCTTCTTTCCTTCATTTTTATTTTTTGTTGTTGTTAGGTGTTTTTAATTTTGTTTTTCTTCTTTCCCTCCCCTTTGCCCATGGTTTTTCTCTCCAACCTGCTAGGGTGGCAAATTTCTCCGTCCCTCCTCTTGCCCATGGTTTTCTTCTTTGAACCATCACAAGCAGTGAATTTTGCCACCCATGCCTACTTGTCTGTTGTTGCCTTTTACTTATGAAAGTGGAAAATTTCATTGCCCATGCAGGCCAAACCTACACGGGGGGTGAATTTTGCCACCCATGCTCTTTTTCCCTCGCAAGTTGCATCGACAACAAATTTTGCCACCAATGCAGCCTAAAGTGCAAGGGCGATGAATTTCACCACCCCAACACTTTTCCCCTCCTGATTTGTAGGGGTGGTGATTTTTTCCACCTCTACCCCTTTTTTAGTTCTTCATGCAGGGGCAGCAATTTTTGTCGCCCATGCATTTCTCCTCTAGATTTTTCTAACTCCAGAGGATTTTTCTTCTTTTTCTTTCTTTCCTTTCCCTCCTCATTTTCTGCCCTAATTTTTGACCTAGCCCTTTTAAATACCCTTCCTTGGTCATGATCACTTAAAATGTGGATTCCCCAACTCATCCACTCTCCCTTAATTACATGATCATGACTGTAGTGCTTTCTGAAGGCTCTTGCTCATCAACTCCCATTCGACCAAGGCCAGTTTTGATGTTTGAAATGTCTCCCAAAAAAATGAAGACCATGAAGTACAAATACCAGGGCATCTTCCCAATCACCTCAGTTACCTCCAACATTGATGACATCAGAGACACTAAAATTGGTCATGTAGATATGGCCGAGTTCATGACTCAAATGAAGGTGACAAACCTGAGTTCTGAGATGAAGAGAATCATTAGGAGCAACATTCACCTGGTTGCCACTTTCCCAGTGGTAGTGTATCATATGGAGTTCATCCTTCAGTGTGCCTGGTTCTACAACAAAGAGACAAGATCAGTCTCAGATGCCAGCGGTAATGTGATAATTTGGCTGGATTTTGAGTTCATCGACAAAGTCTTCATGTGCCCTCCTGTTATTGAGGTATTAAAGATTGACTTCACAGAAGCCCAAAGGGAGTACAATAAAGACCCTGAGAAGGTGAAGAAAGTGATGAATAATAGGTGGTTGAAGATGCCTAGATCTAATCTATCCAGATGGCCACAAAACTTTCCAAGGAGTGATTTCATTGAAGAAGTTGGTGACTTGATCACCCTTCTCAGTAGAGTGCGAGGCCTCCCATCTTCCTCACAATTCCACGAGTGGATGTACCCATTCATAAAAATCATCCTCCAGGGTAAGCAGGTCATCTTTTGAGGTGAGCAGATCAGCGATGCCCTTCACAAACAGCTAACCAAGGTCTAGACTTCTTCCAAGTTTTACATGACCTCATACCTTGTGTACATAACTACCTCGATGTAAACCTTCTGAGGTTTAATAACTGAAGGGGATAGAAAGACCACCCTGGTCCACTCATATTACCCCTAATTAACTCTGCAAGGATCAACCCACCATTTCAAAAGGGTAAATGATGCTTTATTTGCCATATTTTTATGCCTCTTTGACCCTCAGCTTGAACAAAAGAGAGTATCTGATGTGGCTTGGATAGTAGTCAATGACTACAGTTGCATGTTCCTTCAATTTCCCACCTTTTGTTATTTTTAGGTTGGCTTTTTCCAAGGCTACCCCTATATGCTCCCCAAGTTTCCTTCTGATAAGTTAGTTTTAATGGAGCTTTGTCGACAAATGGCTATCGTACATACTAGGCAGATGGAGCTGAAAAAGCCAGGTCTTAGGTTTTTAGTTGAAATTAGCAGATACTCCATCTTGATAGCAGCCAAAGCCAAAGTCATGGAAATAGAGATGCAGCTGGTCACTCTAAAACAGTTCAAGAGAAGGGACAAATTTGACTATAGGGGAGTCAAGGACATGAGTAGATGAAAGACTCAATTCCATGAGCCTGTGATCAAAGACATCTAGGTGGACTTGAGAATAATTGAAGAAATCAGAAGAATGGATTATAGCAGGTTAACCCTAGAACAAATTGAATATTTAGGGCTTACTGAGATTCCCCCCAATTTGGTCAAAAATAAGAGTATCATCAATAGCAGGTACCTAGCTGAAAAGATTGCTGGCTCCCCTCTTCCTCCAATATAGTGGTCTCAAAAAGAGATAACTTCTCTAAGAAAGAGATTTGAGCCAATATTGGCTAACACCAATGATTGGTTAGCGGCCAAAGGGATCATACTAAAAGAATTTATCACGGGATCAGAAGCTGAGTTCCAAGCAAAGATGAGGAGGAAAGGAAAAAACAAGATTAAAAACAAAAGTGATGTTCCTTCCTCATCTAGGCATCACAAGCCTAGAATCATATTTGTTTCTAAAAAATCAAAGGTTACTAAGGATCCAGAAGCAATAGCTAAATTGATTGCAGAATAAAGCTCTCATGAATAGATAGCCCAACAAATGGAAACAGATGACCAACCTTCAAAATATCCAAGGATTAAACCTCTACCTTCACAATAAGAAGCACAACTACTTAAGAGTGTCTCTCCTTCTCCACCTCAGTCTCTTGTGGCATCTCCTTCACCTCTCTCTCCTATCAGTGTTCCTTCTTCTGGAGTTGCCTCTCCATCTAGGGTTATTTTTGGCGATCTTCAAGGTGCTTCTAGAGATACTCTTTGCTCCTTTGGATCCATTCCTAGTCTTTCATCTCCTTCCTTTAATCTGGGAGAAAGTTTTACACAAGAGCTAGAATCAATGGCTGGTACAGTTTTGCCTGTTACTCCAACTATGACCACTGTTACCACTAGCAGTGTAGAGGTTACCATGGTAACACCAGCTGTAGGAACCATTGCCATGATAGATACTTCTTCTCTCCCACCTTGGATGTCATCTTTCACACCTAAAAGAAAGAAATTAGCCATCTCTCCAGATGACTTTGATTTTGGCAAGATAGTGCTGATAAAAGCTAAGGCTCCTAAGAGGCCAAGGATCCTCTCAAAATTGGTTAAGGAAAAGGGGCAAATTTTTTTAGAAATAGCTAAACCGTCACAGGACGCAACCCTTGAGGGTTTTGAAATGAGCAGCTATTCCATCTCTCATGTTGAACTTGGCAAAGTTACTCATGAAGGTGCGAAAAGCGATCTACAGTTGGCAATGGACATCATGGTCCAAAAATTTGACTGAGAAAAGGAGATGAAAGACTATTATAAGGCCAAGATAGAGCAACTAATGACAGTAATAAGGAAATTCACTCTTCCCCCTGAAGTGGCAACTCCAGAGGCCTTCTCTATAGATGACCCTGTCATTTAAAAGGCAAAAAAAACTTACTTGAAGGGGAAAGTGCTAGAAGATTACATTAAAAAGATGCATACTCAGGGAGTTTCCTTACTCACAGAGGTTGTGAAAAAGATAGACAAGATGAAGAAGGTGAGAACAAAATTAGATGACTTGGTCTCTCTTATCTCTCAAGATGTTGACAGTTTAGAAAAATATCTTAGCAAATGGATAGAGATGAAGGATCTGAAGAAAATCACCTTGATATCTATCGGTGTCATTTCCAATAAGAATTCCTATGTTGAGATCAAGGAGTCACTGATCTACACGATCTAGGCACTCAAGGAGTTGGTTGAAGATCTCAACTCTTCCAGGGATGCTAGTGAGAAGAGCGACACAGGCCTGCTAAATAGACTAGAAGAGCTCCCTTGCAATCTCACTTCCAAGGATAACCAATTCCTCTCAGTCGATGAAATGATCCAAAGCTTTAAGGGTATGATTCAAAAGAATTTTGAAGAAAAATCCTTCTCAATGACTTCTATGGACCATATTTTAGATACTCAGTTAACTCTTGACAATCTAAGGTCCAGGTTAGCTAATCATGCTAAGGCCATCATAGCATTGAAGGATGCTTTAATCAGAGCTAGGGTCATCTCTAAGAACACAGTTGTGTCAGATAGTATAAGAATTCAGGCATCCATTACTATGTACGATGCTCATTTGAAGAAGTCTGGCGGTAAGAACTGAAGTTTTTCCCCTTCTCTCTTCTTCTTTCCTTATGCACTTTTGTCCTGAGAAAAGTGCATGCAATTTTGTAATATGTAAATACATGTAAAAATTTTAGAAAAATATCTCAAAGTCAAAGATGAGTCATCTTTGACTAAGATATTTTTGTATTTTATTATTTTCCAAATTTTGAGAGTTTCTCCCTATATATAGTGGAGACCTCTTTTGTAAATGTATCTCTGATAATTGAGAGCAAAAACTCTGCTGAAATTGAGACACTTTTTAAGACTTTGTGCTGAACTTGTAAATCATATTTTGTTGAATGAATGAGAAGTAGGTTTATTTTACACTTTGTGTTGAAGTTATCTATGTTATTTAGGAAATAGTTCTTATGTCCTCTTTCCTGATAATCTCTTATTTATTTGATTTAATAAGCAAAGTGGGTGTGTTGATATTATTTGAGGGCATTTATGAAAGATAGAAGAGAGACTTTGAGCTACTTTTATCTTTGTGATCCTTTTATCTTTTGTAGTTTCAAGTGAAGACTTTGTGCTTCGTTTCACTCTATGATTACGCTTGTTTCGAATCAGTGAAGGAGGCTACGGAAGACTTTGTGCTTACATGAGTTTCTTTGTGAACTTTGTTACTTCAAGTGATTTTCTGCTCTATGTTGAATACCATTCTTGAAAGAAGAGGAATGTTGTTGGCCAACGACCAAGATTTCTCCCTCTTGTTCCTTATACATCACCTCTAAGAAAAGAGAGGTGGATGCTGTTATACCACCCCATGTGTTATTTTCTGCTTAATTATATATATATACATATAGCACATAAATATTCATAGGGAACCTCCCCTTGATGAGAGGAGAGATTTACCTCATCTAGATCTGGTAAACCCACACTTTTTGTGGTGTAAATCTCCCTATGCTGTGGTTGATATACCCATTTTTTCATCAGTTAGTTGACGACAAAATATTCATCCAACATTACTAATCTATGGGATTCCTCTTTTGCACTAATTGAACATGTTATTTTGAATCTATAACTCCATCTCCCAATTTTTTTAATTTTTATTAAAGATTTTTGGTTTACCCAAAAATGATTTGTATTGACTATGATCTTTTTCATTTTGAGTGTATAATTTAATTTCTCCCTTTTCAATTAGGTATTTCTCAATTTAGATCACCTTGTCAATAATCTCATCAAAGGATTTGACACATTGTATATTCAATTGTTATTTTAATTCTATGTTGAGGTTGTCAATGAATATTTGGATAATTCATAGTTTGAAATTATACATTGGAATCAACTTGCTAAAGTTTTCCACCATTGTATGAAAAAGGCTAAAAATTCCCCTTTATTTTGTTTAGTATTGTACAAGTCTATGATGGAAACATCATGTTCTATGTTGAATGAGAAAGTGTCAAAAATTATTTAGTCAAATCTTCAAAACTAGATACACACCCCTTTATCAAATGTATAAACCATTTTAATGTTGGCCCTATGAGACTTTTAGGGAAAATTCTTAGGAGATAGGCATCGTCATATGAAACCTCATGACAGGCTACATAAAACTCTTTAACATGGTCATGGGGATCTCCTTTCCCTCTATATTTTTCAAATTTGGGTACCTCAAAGTGAGGTTGGAAAGAGGTTTGTAGAATGCTCATATCTAAAGGAAAGAGGGAAAATATTCATAGTTATAATTCATTGCTTGCATATGAGGGTCAATTTGTTAGAGAGTTTCTTTTATCATTTTTCACTCTTGCATAAATGATGGATCCACAAGGGGATTATAAGTTTGGGCATAATTTGTGTGTGGTCTATTAGATCAATGTATGTTTTGTCTTAGAGAGGATGGTCTTTGATTTTGTGTGAAAAATTGGGAGGATAAGGAATTAATTTGTTGTGTGAGGTGATCCAACCAATCCTCTAAGGTAGTTTGTCTCCTATTATCCTCAATATGGTTATTTTAGAGAGGCTTTTATTATTCTTGCTCTTCAAGTTCTTGTTCATGGTCCACAAGGTCCTCCTCTTCAGGTGCTTTATTAGTATGGGTATGATTATGGGGAGTATTAGGCTAAGTGGATGGGTGGGATAGGTGTTTAAAAAGATTAAAATCAAATCTAGGGGGTAGTGTGGCCCCCATTAGAATGACTTGAGCTAATATTTGGTCATAGTTTTCATACATATACTGATCAAACTATGCTCTAAATTAATTTCAATAGAAAAAGTCATTTATGAATTAGTATTATTATCTAGGAGTATGCATGTCACTATATGTGTCATCATAATCTTGGTTTTCATCACCTAGGTTCCTAAAGAAGTCACTCTCTTGGTTGGATCCTTATCCCATTATAAGATTTTGGGCATAGGTTCACATTGGCATGATGGATGATGGAGGTGATACGATAAAAAGTGATAAGATGTGTTTTTAATGCAAGGTGATGGAAGAGGATGTGGCTTTGAATACTAATTATGTTTAGAAATAAAAAAACTAATAGTGGTCAAAGAAGACTCTTTTGGATATGTGTTGATCTTATAGTTAGAGGGATGTAAGACTAGAATGACCAAGGACTATCAAAAGCCAAAACCTCACAAGATTTCAATATAAAAAGGAGACTAAGGAGTTGAAGTGATTAAATACCTTTCACACTAGAAAAATGATGTTTGCATGGGTGCTAGGTATGAAGAGGCAATGATAAGGAAGTGATGGGTGCTAGACTAAAAACATGACAAGGTTATACACATTGATAATGCTTAGTCAAAAGGTGATAATGAAGATTGGAAGGATGGGTGACCACTAATATTTGATTCTATTACTAATGTTGTATCCAAAGAGGTGAATGGAGAATATGTAATGGATGTTTGAAGGGATTTATCCTATAGGTGTCTAGGTGTTTTAGAACAAAAATGGGATTGGTCGAATTAGTTCACAAATAACATGGGTTTAAGCATGATACACAAACAACACACTCAACCATAATTCCTAATTTAGTTAATTGAATGGGTGTGAAACCTAATGTATACACCATCTAATGGCTTTATGGGTGAGTCTATAGGCTGTTGACCCATTATGGAATCGACTAAACCCTCTCAACCCCATTTGTACTTAATGACTTCTTAGGAGTTGATCCTAACTCTGGAAACTAAATGCCTATTAAATCCAATAGGTCCTAAGTTAGGTTTACACAAAGGTTTATAATGGATTCCTTGATATATGATAGGTACGATAGGGACCAAGTTTATATAGTGTTATGTCTAATGCTTTGTTTATAGAATTAACTATTCCCCTTCATGGATGACCTATATGGGGTCAATTGCTTGGCCTAGTAACAACTATCCCTAATATTTATACTCCACTAGAACATCAAGTTTTATCAAATGCATGGTGATGAAATACATGAATTGACCTCTAATGACTAAACCCATGCATGGGGATGAATTCCACATCACATGTTATCCTAGACTCAATGGGATAATAAACAAGCAAGCATAATTATTTTTCCTAGTTAATTACATATGTGAGTAAAATGAAAAACTAACAATAAAACAACATAAGGCAAGATATATACAATAAAAAAGACAAAATTATAAGATTTAGGCACTCCTCCTACAAACACAAGGTGAGAATATCAAATTTGGTGCCTTTATCTTGAGAGGTCCTGCACGAAAAGGGTTAGTAGTATGATCTAAGGCAAAACTACTACTTCCTTGAAAAACCATGAATACATAGTCAATTCAACACAATATCACAACTAAATATAATAATATCACTATTATTAAGCAAAATTAGTAATCATGAGTGGTGATATTGCCCCACATAACTAACCTTGATAGTTGTCTAGACAGTCCCTGTAAAACCATGATAGTTTATACAAAACCACAACTTTTTGTATGATATCACTACTACAAGAATGATGATATTTCAAAGAGATACAAAACTTTAAAATTTATAATTATTGACTAATGTATATTATTAGATGATTATTATAGATTATCCCAGATGCTTATAAATACCTAAAAAATATTCACATATAATTATGGTAGATTTAAAGATTTAACTATGTAAAATTATATTAAAACACACCAAGATAATATTTTTGCAATAAAATGGATAAAACCATACATAATTTGTTAGAATGAAAAGGTATTTCTATCAGATTTGTACTAAAATCTATCTTATCAGCTAGAGATATTAAAAATTAAACAAAACATCCTAAAATTATCAAATTACAATATCACTAATATGAGCATAATATCACAATTTTTAAATCAAAAGTACAAATTTGAAAATTTTAGTATTGTAATAGACAATAAAAAGTTTAAGGATAAATTTTCCAAATTTTATATGACCGTTTCTTATGCCTTCCCTGTCAATCACCACATAGCAAGTTGAGTAGAAACACCCCTTCTTTTACATAAATATGGTTAGTAAAAATATATTAAGGTCTAAATTACTAAAACAAAGTTCTAAAAGGGGTTTGTATGAGTATTGGTCTTACTTTAAAATAGATAATGAAAAAATTGAACCTAAAGGTTAGAGATCAATATATAACCTTTACTAGTTCCGATAGAAGTCTCAATAACATAACTTTCAATGGCAATGTCTTGACTTGTAGGTCAATACCGTGAGTCTCTAGGTAGCAATATCATGCCTTAGTAACCAAGCCCTAGAATATTAAGTGTTTATATTTTATTTCACATAAAAAATATAAACCCCACCATTACAAAAAAAAATAGGTAAATATGATTATACAGTGGTTAAGAGAATTAAAAAACCAATTATTTATGTTAACCTAGAGATCCTGTAAAACTATGACTTAACGAGGCAATATCACTATCACCAGGGTAATACCATGATTTGTGAATTTTTGGTATTTCAAGAGTAAAAACTTTCCAAATAAAGAAACCATTAGTGATTAAAATCATAATTATCATAATATTGCATAGATAAAAACAATGTCATGACTACTATATCACTATTTATAGGTCAATATCTCAATTCACCTGTACATGATAATTTTATCAATTCTAGCATTTTTTCTCATCTATTTGAACCTTTAAGTCACTAAATACCTTTAACAAGTAAAATAGGCTAGATTTAGGGAGTATGTTCCCATTATGGTCTCCAATGTTTGAGTGTATTTTGGATTATTCATTATATTACTAATTTTAGAAATAAAAACCCAAAATACAAACAACATCAAAGGAAGGGATAAAAGAGAAATTAGACACTTACAACAAGATTTATTACCATCATTTTGTCCCTTAGAGCTCCTTCCAAATATTGCCAAACTAATTTGAGTGCAAAATGAGTGTATTGTTGTATTGTTTGATTGATCTTGATAATGGCTTTGATGGATTTTTGGCTTGTTGATGGCTTTGACAAGGCTATGAGAATGCTTGGATAATGACTACAAGTATAATAGATGTTTATGGATTTCAAGACTCTAAAAATTTATAGGTTAGTTGGTCATGAAGGTATGGCTTGTTTATATAATCTAAGGAATGGTAAATCAATGATTCATATTTAATCTTGAGCTATTGAGATCAATGGTTAAGGAAATTTCCAAGGAATTAAAAATTCTTTGGAAATCTGTAGAATAAAAATTTATAGAGGAGAAGGGCTAAATTGGATGATATTCTAGAATTCTCCAATTCTAAAATCTCCATTAGGGAGTAGGGGTATAGAAAAGACTAATTTAGTAGGGTGGTGGATGGGTAGGTGAATAAAAATGAATTTTATATTGTCAAGTGGGTTAGTAGGTAGATTAGTAGGTAAATAAGCTAGTTAGTGGGCTAATGAGGGTGATTAATTTATTGTAAGGGTGTAATAAGGTTTGTGGGATGTAGGGAACATATGTAGGAAGTAGGATACTAGTTAATTAACTAGTAATATTATTATGGAAGGACTATTATAGATAATATAGACTTATCAACAATCCAAATTTTCAAAAACTACCCAAATAAATTGTACTATATCAAGATTAAATTGGACTGTATCAAGATTAAGTTAGATTTATTACAAATAAATCAGATATGTATAATGTATTTTTAATAAGTACAAATTATTTAAAATGATAAAAAATAATTAATAGTTGAAAACTATCATAAATAAATTGGACTTCATTAAGAATTACTTAGAGTTATTATAAATAAATCACATCTATATGATATATTTGTAATAAGTCCAAATTATTTAAAATAATCCAAAATGATTAAAAATTATTCAAACTTATTAGAAATAAATATCATCTATATAAATGTGCAAAATCATCATAATTTATGTAGTTGTTCAAACTAGTTCACAGACCATGCATTTATAGATAGTACGACTTGACAGTTTATTTATTGAGGAAAAATAATTCATACATCAATCAGGTGCTCCAATGATATGTGATTTAAAATACCCAGGATGATTAGGATGTCACATGTCATTAGTTGATTGGATTTTAAACTATCTATTTAATCTAAATTAGGTGACATCCTTACAACTGTCAAATTTTATCTCATATTTGTGTACATACCATGTGTAGACACCTAAATCTGGCCACCAATAACCCCCAATTAGGGTTTTGATCAATTTCTACTTAAAATAGAAAATTTGGCCTAAAAACACTAAAAAATGACAAATGTGTTGAAATTAACATATTCAAGTGTTAATTTTGGCCAGGGTATCACTAAATAGGGTAATTCAATTTATGGGCCAACTAACTTTGATCAAATCATTTTGAGTCAACATGCCAATTTTGTACCTAGGTGCTTTGGATTTCTCTTTCCTATCATATATCTTGGACAAGATGTGTGTACTTGTTATTTTATTTTGGTAACATCCTAAATAGGAATACAGATCCAATGCATCTAATAGTGACTTCTAATTCTAATCTAATAGATTTTGGACCAATAACAAAACATTTTGATCAATTTGAGTAATTTGTGCAAAAAGTACTTAAACATGCTTAAGAGATAATTAACCCAAATCAAGGCCTAATTAATAATTCCATAGAAACTTTTTGAATAATTTGTTTTGGAAATGAATATTGAATATCTACATCATTAGGTGACCTCATTTCTTTGGAAGACATCCCTAGGCCATAAATGCCATAAATATTAGGATTCATGCCCTCCATGCCTTTTAATTCTCCTTCTTCCAATGTCATGATGAGGATAATTACAAAACTTAATTCCAAAAATTGAATTAATCCTCAACCACACATCTCAATCTCAAGATGGATGGTTTAGGTTGATTTTAGACATTCTCACAAATCTATAAATAGGAGGCCTCACCACATGAATTTTACGACATGATTATGCAAATTTATAATGCATAATTGATTACAAAGATTCAATAAATTAGTGTTACCATGCCAAATTAATTCCAAGACGAGACAAAGTCACAAGGTGCCAAGAATAAGAGGAGATAGCCAAGCATCCTTTGATGAAGACTTCATGATCATAATCTGAGCAAGCCACTACAACAAGAATTTTGGAGCATCTAAGGAAGGTAAAAGAGGATTTATTTTGCATTTTAGTTGTGTGTTTTATTCATGTTTATTAAATAAGCTCTCCCTGGTGTCTAGGCCTAGAGATGTTATGCTAGTTAGTGTGTTTCTTTCATTTTGTTTTCATTTTGAAACTAACACCATACTAACCATCCTCTCTTGAGTTAAATTCTTAGATCACACCATGTGTCGATCATAGGTGTTACATTATTATATTATTAATATAATCTCCCACATGGTTGAGTTACCAATATTATGATGCATGTTGTCATAGTAGAAAATATAAAACTTAAATGCCAAAGTGTATTTTCTAATACATAAAATATGAAGTGCCACTAGAAACAAATATAAATAAATAAAACAATAAAACATTATACATTCTTAAAAAATGGACTAAATTTTGAAAAAAAATCATATTTCTCATTCCAAAATTAAGGAAACACCATTTCAAATTTCCTAATCCTTTTATCACTATTTTCTATAGTGCCTAGTAGGACAATACATTCAAATAGTCTGTTACAATGCCTTTCAAAAAAAAATAGTGAAAACAAGTGTATGACCTCTCCAATTTTTATTTTTTTCCCAAGCATAGATGATAATATCAATGAGTATGGATGGTAAAGATGTGTCATTTCAGTTTGTATTCCATTGCTTTTCCAAGAAACCTAAATAAATTAATGCTTATTCTACATCTTTTTTCCCTACATGAACTAGGATGAACTAAGCTACATTGACCCTTTTTTCTATATCCCCATTATTTATAGTATATTAATATTTATTTTATCTCTAGAAACCCATAATATGTAGTCCACTCCTATAGAATCATTAGGTTTGACAAATAACATATCTTTGATTTGCACATCTTGAGCTGGATCAAATGCAATTTTTGTTCTTTTGCTTCTTGGACCAACATATGTATCTATAGATACCACTCCAAAATCAAGGGTCCTATCATGAATCATTTTGTGCATATCTCTATACATGGGTATATCATGGTGAGTTATAGGCCAAAATTCTCATGTACACTCAACTTCTAAAGGGAACATGTATTCTTTCATTATGTCGTGGATGCTTTAAAAGTAATATGCTAGATCCTTCCACTTACTATTTTCGATCAAACCAAATTCATTGAATTGATATACATACTTATTCAAGTATTATTTAATTTCTTTTTGAATATTTTTTCTACTTCTATTTGAGTCTTTTACAACAATGGAATCTTATAACATTTCTCTATTTTTTAAGTCTTTGAAAATTTGTTTTTGTCAGATTACCTTCTAGAACATTTGGCTCACCATTTTATTTTGTTCCCCATAATGTAATAATGGGGGGGGGGGGGGATTTCTATCTCTTATAGATTTTTTGCAATGTATAATGATCTGACCTTTCTCCATGCATACAAGAAAGTATTGACCTTTTGACAAGGCTACTATTTTATTTCTTCCCTTTTGCTCGTAACTATTAACATAGTCTTTTAAATCCACTACCTCTTCAATCAAATATGGAATGAAGTTTATTATATTTTCACATGTACTATAAGTTTCCATCATCTCTGCCACACTCCATACATCTTTCCTCTTTATACATTTAGATAGGTTTCCAAATGTGTCATCAATGTCCTCATGGGTATGTATTGCAAGGAGAAATCTGACCTCAACATCGAGGAAAACACATTTGTAGACAAGGAGAGATAAATATCACAACACATAACTATAAAAAAAACATGATTGTGTGAATTTTTAAATGTAACATTAGTTCCATATAAGGTTTGACATTTTTAAAATATAATTATGGATTGAAGTACCTATTTTTATTGTCCCCACAACAATTATCTAGTTGAAGGTATAGCCTGGAAGGATGTTTTTTGAAGGCACCAATTGATTGTGTTTATTCTCTATATTTCTTACATTCAAGGTAGCAGTTGTTAAAAAAAATACATCATACAATGGATATTTTAAAGATCCATATTTATATAGTAAATATCCATAAGTATCTATAATTTTTGTTTCCATATCCTTGAAGCACTTATTCAATGAGGTGATAGTAAATTTAGAACCTCAAAGAACATATGGTAAAAATAATTCCCATATATACCTACACCATGACCATGTGTTATAATCCTTGCCATTGACAACTCTAATATTTTGTTGGTAACTACTTTACTTTTTATCACTGTCCTTGACATAAATATTTTTTTGACATTCCTCCTTTTCATTAATGACACTGAAGCATTCTTCAAGGTATTTCTATGACATTTGTCTATGCGTGTAATACATTTTCTTGTAAAAAGTATTTGATTTGAGTGCATCACAAATTCTTAATTGATATGATCTTCCTGATCTCTAGAGAGGGACCCAGAGCATTTTTGTTGAATCAACAAGATGCATGTTTTGCACCTAGAAAAGTCGTCAGATGTCGTAATGGTCACATCATAAAAATTAGTTATCCACATGTTATTGAATTTTGGAAAGGATATTGGGTCATATTCCATATCTTCTAGTTGTGAATTGATGTGGCACCTCATAAATTATTGCTTGAAAGATGCTGGAAGATGTTGAACATTTTCTTGTGAGCCGTCTATTTCTACCTTGCATGTTATTCATGGAGAAACATCTGAAAAATGATCCACCAATTTTTCCAACAAATCTTTAACTACCATGCCATCTTTTTTAACTTTTTTTGAAATCTCCCTACATGGAATACATTTCATTACCCATTTTTGTGATAATTTTTAATGTCAAGAAAGCTACTTCTCTTCAATCCATATGTATTAAGCCAAGCTTCCAAATAAATCTTTGTACCCTAAAAATAAATGGTAGTTTTGTTTTTATTTTTCTTAAACAAACTGATAAAAAGGGCATCCAAGACATGTTGCCTCCTATCTATTGTGGTAGAATCAAGCAAATTTATCCTTGCAGATTTTAGAATCTCAAATGACAATCCTGACTGAAAACATATTTTGGTGTAATAAGTATCCACATACATTGTTTAGATCTCACTATCTATGCTTTCATCAAACTCAACTTGGATGAGTGAAGTGTTTGGCTGATTTATTTTTTGGACTGAGTATTTGTAGGCATGATTTAATTTTTTTGGATGCCTTTATGCTAGGAATGTCAGGAAAGGAGTGACTTTATTATCCACTATGTGCAAAACATTTCCAATTTCTTTCTCCTTTGGTGTCATGTATGGTAAATTTATTGTGCTATAAGTTTTATTGTCCACTATTTTATTAGAAGGCCATCCAATGATAGATGTTTTAGTTACCTCTATACTACAAGTCTCACACTGTTGTATAACTTGCCTTATGTAAATTCCCAATTCATTTCTTATCATTGGGAATGAATGCAACCAAAAATCTCCCCTGGTTGTGCAAATTCAACATAACCAAAACCAATTTTTCATCATTTACAAGAGTTATACATTTGTGTAACACATGTACCCTTTCTCAAGAATTTTTTTCTTAGGCTTTGAAATGTGGTAGGATCATTGATATATCAAATAAGTAAATCCAAGTAAGGATTTTATTGTTGCAATGATTTTATATGTAGAACTAAATTCAATTTGTTTTGTCTTTTTTCCATGTCATTATCTATATAAAACTTGTTTGTGATGTGTCACATCATTCTTGTGCTCTATATAGTAAAAATATCAAATACATCCCACAAATTATCCACAAAAGCTATAGTAAATGGAAGTGGTAGAGTTGGATGAAAAGCTTTAGTCACATTAAAACTTACACATTCAATAGGTATTTCCTCATTGTGGCATGTAAAAATGAGATTTATGGGTTCCATAGATCCAACATATAGACCTACCACTTTGTGTATTCTTCCCTCACCAATGACCTTACCATTATTTATGAGAGAAACATAGTATCCATATTGAAAAGCCATTGACATATGATTTTTTATCCTGGACATTTGTAAAAGATATGATAAGATTTGTTAATCAAGGTATTTATAAAATTAGTCCAATTTATACCTGTATATAGGAGATAAAGTTATATTTATACCATAACATAAACATGGAGATATGTTAAAACCTAAAAATGTTAAAAAGATAATGTATAACATTTTTTTTAATGACACGGTTTATGTCAATCCAAAAAAAAATAAAATCTTTTAATATCATATACTGCATACTTCAATTCTTGCTTCAACCTACTTTTAAGGTATCTCCTAGGAGAAGAATTTCAAACATGAATTAGAATGGAATAACCGCATAGAGAAAAATAGATGATTAAGTCAATATTCAACCATGTATTTTATTAGCATACAAAATGATATTGAGCAATGGGGGTTTTGAGAAAAATTATGGAAAATGATTAGCTTTTTATATTTTTGGATTATGTATATGATTTGAACCTTTGTTATGGACCCAAAAGTTTGAAGGTATCTCTTAGGAGATACCTTTCAAACATGCATATGCGTACCCTAAAAGGTTAGAAGATAGTACTAGGTGATACCGTGAAGGGCCTTATAATACCTTCAAGGGTAGCCATGACATTAAGCTTAAGAATTCATTTTTGAATAGTCAAGGATATGTGGCATGCACCCTTTAACCCATGACCTTTCAACACTCAAAAAGTATTTCAAGTTCACATGACAAGCAACTCTCCATGATTATGCCAAGTATACCACCCCATTTACCTAGAGACTGATAGATTAAACTTAATGTATGAAATCTTAGGGATACGTAAAAAGTGATGTGGTGACACATGTCTCCCTTAAAACTAAATCTAGATTTATTGTTAGAAATAGGACCTACTTCCCTCAGACAATGGCACACTTTTTATTTAAACAATAACTCCCTTAGTTCCTTAGGAGCATCATGACAACACATGTCATCAGTAGAAAGGACTGAGACTTAGCCAAAAATGAAGATGGGGAAATTGAGAAAGTGGAGGCTAATACACCACCTACCAAACTCATATAGTACATCCACGATGATGGGATAACTCTCACAAAACTTAAAACATGGATTATGATCCATAATTCCTAGTGACTTGTAGGGGAATCCATTTAAGAATGGAAGAACCCAAAATTGTTGGTTTTGTAGACTAGTCAAAATAATACTACAAAAGGGGTGAGTCCCACAAAACTTACAACTTCCAAAGAGTAGCCAGTTCATCCACTCTTTCTCTTTAGGATGAGTTTTCTTATTGATAGCTTTAAAGGCTCTAACCAGATTAATGATCTCCTTGAAGGATATATTGCATAATCCTTGCACTACCACCTACATCTAGAATTTAAGCTAGGAAAGAGGCTATAAAATGGTCTCCACTTTAGAGACACTTGGTATTTGATTGAGAGATACAAATATTATCTGGTCATTCTAATTTTTTATCAAATCTTTTATCTTATCCTCTGAGAGGATTATTTTGTCTACAAAGAATGGGGAAGGGAGTCCCAACCAGATGAATTACTCGATATGCCCCTTTATTTCTTAGATGAAGTTCTCTAAGGCATTTATAAATGCCTTGAATTTTGATGTTGCCTTATTATAGCTTCAAAATTCTTTCACCTTCACTACCACTTGCCTTCTATCAACCACCCTTGCTACCTGGAATGTCTTGTTCATCATGCTATACAACTTCTAGATGAGGAGTTATGAATCCTAAAACCTAAGGGATATGAAGGTAAGGACCTAGTCCATAGACACACTCACCTTTAAACTTAGTCATTGTGAGTCCACAATGAACTCAACCACTAGCTTCAATTTTGTGGCCACATTATTTATTCTCTCTTAATAAGATACATATAATTATTTGACCATGGGGAGAATATCTATGATCTCGGAGTGGGAGGCAAGGTTATTCTTTAACTACTAGATTTATTGGTCTTTAGCTAAGGACTCTTATTGTATCTACCAATACATCATTTATTGCATGCTTTTAGAGTGTAATAAGCTCTTATGGGTCTGTGTGATTTCTATTTCCTTTCCACATAGCTTTTTCTCTGTGACTTGCTTATCCTTTTTTAGGCCATCAATTTCAACCTTTAGGTTTATAATTTAGATCCACAACTAGGCTTTTTGGCTGGTTTCTTCCTATAATATCTCAATGGTGAAGTAAATCTATAGGTTGAACCTCATATTTGTGAGATCTACATCTTTGGCCTTGTCTATTGCATTCAAGTGGTTAATAGTAGCTTTCACTCTTGTGATTTCTTATTTCTTCTTTTCTGATTGGTAGCCTACCTTGAGATAGTCTATGATGATGGACATTTGGGTTTATTCTATCAAATCAACCTTATCGATTGGTCTAACCTAGATGAGGCTAAGGTTGATGTCATGTATTGAGTAATTCCCTAGTTTCATCTATTCTTGGGGATTGATTATTTGTGGTGTTATGTGTGCAATCATTAGAGATTGATGTGTGGGGTCAAAGAATGACCACCTATGAGATACCACTAAGGCCTTAGAATTTTATCCTCTTCTCTTTTCCACCTATGCCTCTTTGGATTTTATTATAGTTTCTAATTGATGATGGAAATACCCTTGTGATTGAATCATTTCCCCATGAAAGGGGATCATTGTGGTAGTTTGAAAGGAATGGTCACTTGTTTCTTTGAAGTAGTGGAAGTTGATCTCATGAGGATGAGTGTGTGAAGGGTTAATGTGGAAGGCAAGAAAGGTGGGAATCCATTGAGAGGGTTGGTAGATGATTAAATTGTAATGGATGAAGATTGGTTAGATGAAGATGGAGGAGTGAAAAGTGATGAAATCAATGTGATTGGTTAATCAGTGAAGAAAGATGTAGGTGTGGTGTAAATAGTGGAACTAGTGGAAAGAAAAGATGAAATGAAGAGTGAGGTAGAAATAGAAAGGAGAGGGTGAAAAAGGCATACCTTATTCTATTTTAGATTAGTAAGAGGGCTAAAATCTTGCACTTTGGAGCTAGGCTAATATGACCTTGCCTTGGGCTACTTTGGGGTGGCTTGTACCTACGTTTGGGGTACTACATATAGAGGAGGAGGCCAAGTCATAATCCTTTAAATCAATGAAAATTTATAATCTTTTCCCTAGTGGGCATCCTTCTCTTCTTCTCCTTCTTTAATCAAAACCTCTTTCTCTTTGTGAGCCTCTTCCTCATGGTGTTCATCCCAGATGTTCTCAAATTTCTCATCGAAGTCATCCTCAAAATTTAGCTCCATTTTTCCAATTTATTTCCTATACTTTTGATAGGATTTTATCTTCTCTTGGCTTGATACCCTCTGAATGAGCTTCAATATTAGTCCCTTTGTCATTTTATTTGTGGGATCAAAATCCTAAATTGGCTTATAAAAAGGCTTCCATTATTTGTGAGTGTTTGAAGGGATCTTAGACAGATCCATGGAGTGCTTGATATAATATTCTACTAGTGACCTTTTCTCCTCTATGTATGGTTGGGGCTCATGGATAAAGGGGGCAATAGTCTTTAGGGTGGCTATATGGCCAACTAGGTTATATTTCCATTGATCATTAATTAGGTCAAGGTTTAGTTTTACTAGTTTGAGCACAAGTAGATGTTCTTACAATTTCTTGACAACTTTAATGTCCCCTCTTGAAAATGGGACATCATATATGGCCTTTTTCTTTTAGCCCACACCATATTGAGTCTACCATGTCAAGTTGGTGGGATAGCTCTAGGGCCAAGGTTCTATCTATAAGAATGTGTGGGAGCCAAAATGTTTCCTTCTTGAACCCATGGACCTGGATAAAAATGAAATGGGTTCTGAAGAACCAATCGACTAGAATTCTACCACCAGTGAGCCATGATCTTTAGTGGTCTATCATTTTGAAAGTGGTGGCCTCTTGACTAAGGTTTATTAGTATTGGGGATAGGAAGTACTCTAAAAACTCATAATAATCCTATGTGATCAATACGATGTGGGTCCATGCAGAGATGGGGATCGCCATGTGAGGATAGGTGCCCATTTTAGTGCCATTGATAATGAAGTAAGGTGAAAAGAATCAAGATATATATTACATGATTAGGTGGAAGAGGAAGGAAGAATACTTGAAGGTATTATTCATTGATAAATTCACCAGCTTATTCTAAATAAAGTTGGTAATGGCATCCATAAATTCAATCTTGTAAGCCTTTTCACTACTTACTATCTTCAAAATGAAGACTATACCAAATTGGAAATCATGGACATGGGAGTTTGAGTCCATCCCAAAGATGAATGCCAACATGGAAAGGGCATCTTTCATATCTTATGCTTCAAATCTCATGAGAGTAATGGGTAGAGGAGGCACCTCCATGTAATTATTATAGAGATTTGTGTTGATGAACTTATACTTTAGGATATGAGTGTCCCATACATTACATAAGCTTTCCATACTATAGATTTATTTACTAGGGTCACTCAATATTTAGAGCATCTCTCTCATCATATTGGCACTAATGTCTACTTTTAGGTGGTTGCCTATAATATTTCTAGTGTTCACATTATATCTTTATTCACATAGGGTGATAATCTCTGGTCATAGATGCATGAGGGGCACCATGTATTAAGCTAATATGGAGCTCTAAATCATATATATGAATGACTTAAAGTCATTATTTCAAACCTTTTTTAACATGCAGGCATGGGCACCCTCCCTTAGATTCTTTATGTTCTTTGCCAATTTGGGATTGAAAATCCCATCTACAAATTTTAGGATAAGTTTAGGGTCCTTTCATCACCCCTTTGTGATGATTTTGACATTTGGTACTGTAGGCTTTGATTGTGTGGGGATGAAATCATATGATTTGCTCCTAGTAAGATAAAGTGGAGGATATTCATGACCACATGATCAAGGGGTTATTTATTTCTTAGGATGTTTTATATTAGATGAGGATATAGAAGTTTATATCTTATAACCCTTTCAATAATCTTTTTTTCACTCTAAGGAAAACACTAAATATCAGTTTTTTGCTCATAATTCTATACCTACTCCTACACATTTTTGCACATAATTTTTATGCCAAAGACTCTTTGCTCAGCTTAGCTCAATGCTCTTATAATTCTTAAGGTGTTTAAGTATCTATCTCATTTAGGAGAGTGGTAATTATAGGCCCATACTTATATCATGATCATCATGCAACCTTTTTGAAATTGGGTGTCCATAAATGTTAAAGGTGGCACACATGCTTGAGGAGTGTCTTACAATAAATTTACAGTGATGCTTATGAGAGATCATGAAATATGAAGTGCCTAAACATTAATTATAGGGGGAGTGGGGTAGATAACCATCTATCAGTAGATGATTCAAAATTAAGGAGAGTCAAGGTGCAGACATCTAGGATAAACATCAATAACTTGTGCCAACAACACTTATTTTTGAGGGAAACATCAATAAAGAAAGGGAAACTAACTAACTATTTAAAAAGGGAACCAAAAATTTAGTTAAAGTGTTTTATTTTAATCAAAATATCTAAGGCATTACCTTTTTCATCTGCCAACTCAAATGCATTGCCCTACATATTGATGATGATGTGGAATGGTCATTTCCATAAGGAATCAAACTTATCATGCTAGCCCAACTTCTTGATTCTTTCTTCATACTTTAGAACTAGTTTTGCCAACTTGAATCTTGGATTGGATGCCTTCTTGTTGAAACACCACATAATTTCTTGTTATTAGGTGAATTTAGCATTACTCACTCATTCTCTCACTTCTTGAAGATGGAGAAATTTTGCCAACCTAACCTCTATTTCCCCATTTTCCACTATGTCAACTACTTTCAATAATTGTAGAGAAATAATTTCCATTGTAATGGGCATGATCACCTCTTTCCCATATAGCATTTCATATGGGGATGTCTTTAAAATCTACTTGGGATTAATTTAGTTGGCCCACAAATCCATTTTAAGTGCATATGCCACTCCCACTATCGATCAGTGCCCATCCTCTTAATTAACCTTATGATATTCTTATTGGTTGATTCATCCAACCCATTGCCTTATAGGTAGTAGTTGGATGACATCTTTAGGAAAATGCCATTCCTAAGTGTAAATTCTAAAATCTTGGAACTAAGGAAGATTATGTAGGTAGGATATTACTGGCTGACTATGTTTTTAGATTGTTATAAGGTGGTGAGTAAATGTCATCAATGTCAATTCTTTGTGGGAAATCAAAAAATTCAGCGATGTCACTAAATCTAATTGGAATTGATGAACCTTTCATGAAGTGGGGCTTGGATTTCATTGGGATGATAAATCCTATATCTCAATAACTATTTTTGGAATAAGATCTTATTAACATAATTTAGAATATGGGAGATACCTTAAAGTGAATTGTAATACCTTCAAGGGTACCCTTCTGCATGTTTAAAAGGTATCACCTAGGAGATACCTTCAAGGTACCCTTGAAGGTAGTACAATGCACTTCAAGGGTTCTCTTAGGAGAGAAATTAAATATGCATATGATTGGAATTTTCTTTCAAGGTATCTCCTAGGATATACCTTGAAGGGCTTTGGAATACCTTTGAGGGGTATCCTTGTATCTACCTTGAACATGTACATGATTAGAATTTTATTTCAAAGTATCTCCTAAGAGATACCTTGAAGGGACTTGTAATACCTTCAAGGGTAATATTATGCATGTTTTAAATGTAATTCCTAAGAGATACTTTCAATTTACCCTTGAAGTTAATACACTGCCCTTCAAGGTATATTCTAAGAGATACCTTGAAGGGTCTTGTAGTACCTTGAACATGCACATTATTGGAGTTTTATTTCAAGGTGTCTCTTAGGGGATACCTTGAAGGGACTTGTAACATCCTCAATGTTGATTGCAAAGGTTATTAAAATGGATTTCATATAACCTTATCATGTGAGGGATAGTCGAGTTATGGATATGTGAGTGAATGTGTAGAGATATTCATAAATAATAAATAAAACATCATCTAAAGTGGAAATGCATTTTGTATTAATCAATGGTGAATTGATTATTTTAATAATTGTTTGAACACCAATTCACAAAGAATGTCATGATCATAACCTAAAATCTAAAGAGTTTAATATGGAAGAGGTAGTGTTATTATATGATAGCAAGTTCAAAGCATTTACAAGGAAGATGTGCACTATATGGAAATGACCCTACATTATTCAAGAATTCTTATAATAGGGTACCATGGTGCTAAAATATTTGTAGGTAACCATATTTCTAGGACATATAAATGGATGTAGGATTAATCCTTACCACCTTTAGTCTCACATTGCAACATTTAATAATATAAAATTCTGAATACCAAATACTTTAAAATAATGTTTGAACAAAATGCCAAAAAATATCCTCTCAATTTAAAGTTCTGATATCAAAATATTAAGAAAACCAAATCCTTCAGAAGAATTTTTGAACAAAACATCTTATGAACAAGTGTTGATCAAGATCCCCAAAGGTCAAAGTTTCCAAAAAGAAGTTTTGATAAAAAAAACCTTGAATCGTAAAGATTCCAAAAAAGAGGTTCTAAGAAAAATGTTCGATAAATAAGTCCAAAACACTTTCCTCGATGAATAAAACTCTGAACTTAATGTTTGAATAAAATAGTTTCAAATAAAACCAAGTCCCAAAACATGCATAGTACAACTTATTAAATGCATTTAATAAGTTAGTTTGAAATGTAAAATATCATTATTGTGCTTTACCAAAGAATGAGATTAGAGATTAATCCGGTAAAAAAGGTAAATAAAGCTCAAATTAAGTCCAAGAAATTGGTGGTGATAAGACAGGTATGGTAGAAGGAACACTAATAGTCAGAAAGACCATTAATGACATGGCATTTTGAAAGATTGCATTTTGTTCAAGGTGGATTGAGTTGGGACACAATAGGTGGATTCATTAAATAAAGTGGCTACATTAAGTGACATAGCATCACATAAAACACACACTATGGGTTAATTTAAAGAATTGGGAGACAAGAAAGGTCACTATCAAAGCCAAAATATTAAGGATGAAGAAGAACACTCATGTGTAGGAAGTCAATGCATTTAAAGAGGTTGGAAAAATCAACTTAGATGCTAAAAGCCATAAAATTAAGGGGATGAACAATACCAAAACATTACATAATTTGTAAAACAAGAGTATTCTACTATCTATTCTCAATATACTCTCATGAAAAAAATGGAGTCCTAAATTTTGGTAGAACAAAGAAATCAAACAATGTAGATTATAGGTTTAGACATAGATAGGATAAATTTATTGATCCCACTCATAAATTTGTAGAAGGTAGAAATTTGGATTGGGATATGTCTTTGACAAACCAAATTCAATGACCTGGATCCCTTGAAATTTGTGAAAATGATTGAAGTTACTCTCTTCACCCCATCACATAACCAGGTGCACAAGTAAGAGATCTTGCACTTCAACATATATTTTTGGGTTGGGAGAGAGGAAAATCATGTTAATTATATTCAATAAAATATATGAGGTCATGCATACCTTGTTAATCTATACAACTAGGGGGCTATTCATTTGTCTAGAGATATCACTATTTAGATCAATGTGTAGACCATGGTGAGAGCTCTAGGTCTCCTGTGCCATATAATTCCATCACACCATTAATTCATTCCTTTTTTTGGGATAAGTTTCCAATTAATGTAGGAAATGGAACTCCAATTAACTCCATTAAGGATGCTATAATACACATTTTAGTACAGTGTATTACAAAGAGGTTTTGGTAGATAACAAAGTAGGCCAAGCAGGGAACAAAAGGAGTAATTGGCATTATGTATCTAATGATACACTTGAATGAGAACTTAAATTGGATTTATTTTCTCACATCTGAGCTTACCACTAATATTTAAAAGTTAGTTTTATGTATTTCATAAAATTTCCAAATTAGTTTCTAGTTTTATCATTATACTTCACCTAATGGAAGTCCCCACTCGGCTAAGTTAATGTTATTGCAGGCTTTTGGCCTTATACTACCCTTGAATGCATCACTTGGACTAGGATAGGGAAATATTATGATTATATGGGGTGGTTTAACACATGGTGGATTGAAGCTATAGCTTTGATCAGGTCACACCCTTGAATTTCATATGATACCATACAATATTTGGGGCAATAGGCATCGATAACCAAGTTGTATAATGGTATTCAAATCAAGGTGCATGAGTTGGCCATGCCAACTAAGAATATAATGAAATTTCTCATCACAATGGTTGAACTACAAGACAAAGTATGGAGGAAGAGAGCCCTAGTCATGACATAAGTATGACCTATTTGAATAATCCTTCCAAGTACATAACAATGCAAGTAAGAGAAAGAACAACCACAGTCAACTGTGCAAAAATAGACATCACCACATCAATATATAGCTCCCCAAAATAAGAAAAATAAAAATGGAAGGGAATTGCATAGAGATCCTCAGCATCACTAGCCAAAAAGAGATCAAGACAATTTAAGTCTTGGTTGGATAACCCACATGTGCCAAGGATAGCTTGTGAGTACGATCTCACAATGTTGGGAATTGATGAATAGGAATTTCTTCAATGCATGATCAAAGACATCAACAAAAATGTGTATTATAAGAAGGATGAGAAGGAGTTATTTTTTTAGAAAGTAGTTCATACTTTCCAAGTGCAAAATAAGGTAAGTAGTGACTATTTGGTTGACATTGTGTAACCCCCTCCCTTTATTATTATAGATATTATAGGTCAAGAATAAGTTTAGTGTGAAATTATGGTATAAATTTTCCAAAAATATCTAGAATATAGTTCATCATATACATAAATTATAGATCTAACATAGGAAGGGAACCCCATACAACCACTAATTTGTAAACAACTTACTCATCATCAGGTGAAGCGTTCAACCACCATACAAGAATGTATGGTATCTTTCAAAGAGCTAGCCATAACAAGTAGTGCCCATTAGGTGAAGTCTAGGGGCATGAGGAGACATAAGGATACACTTATCCATTTGACCAAGTTAAGAAATATTTTCATGTGCAGAGGTGTGGTTATCTAATCTAAATATTTGGAACACTAACAATTTGATATGGAAATAGATGATGTATATGTAAGGGAGGGATTTCCCTATGCTAGATCCAATAAAAGAAATGGATTATATAAAGGATACCCTAGACCATGAGGAGGAGGATATGAATAATGAAAATAAAAAAATGAGAAAAGTAGAGAAGAACAAAAAGAAAAAAGATGCCACAGAACAAGAAGCTACACATGAAGCCCAACATGCACAATAGGAACAAGACAAATAGTGCTTTGAGGATGAATAATAAAAAAAGAAGTCTAAATAATTTGAGGTAAGGAAAAATAAGGATAAATAAGCTCAGGTTAAAATAAATAAAGCTGAGGATGCCAAAGTTGAAAGGAATAGAAAGGATCATGAAGAGGTAGTATGCAAGTATGAGGAGGCACAAGCTATGTAGAGACAAAATCAAATAGAATAAGAGGCATGAGAGAAATATGTCAAGTAATAGTGCTAAAATGGAGGATGAAACTGAAGCTAAGGCTGAGGTAGATTATAAGGACAAAATTGTGGCTAGATCCAAGGCTGAGGAGGTATCTTGAATTCAAGTTGAGGCCATAGCCAAGGCTCGATCTAAGGAAAAGGTAGAAATACAAATTTTAGAGGTAAAATTAATGAGAGGGGGGATGAATCAATGATGATAGATATTAAATCCAATTCCAAACACTTAACCATTCAACAAATACAATCATGAATCATACACACCATTCATAATAATGAAGATGGAAGATAAAACAAGATCAAACACAACACACATGAAATATGTGGGAAAGCTTATTAGGGGATAAAACCCACTAAACCATAAAATATGGACTATAGTCATATAATAACAAGATCCAACATTTATACCACTAGAATTTGATCAAGGAACACCAATCCCTTAGTTTATTGAGACACCATCCCATAAGCAGCTATTGCCCCTATCTAGCTCAGCACCCACAATAAATAGACCTTTAGAAAGAATTATATTGCAAGGAGGAGCCAACCCCTAAAAAAATAAACACCCGCTTAGATACCTTGAATATATCATCTTAAACACCTATTATTTCTCTTAAACTGATGATGACTACCTTTGTCTGCACACTTCACCTCCAATCTCTCTCAAGCTACCTTTAGGACTAACTCACTCAAACTGCCTCTTCTAGGATCATTAGGTCTAATGACCTATGTTTCCTCCTACATCAACTTTATTAGAAAATAATGACTAATACTCTTCAATATTTTTTGGTACTTAATGACATTTACCTTCTATTTCAAAGGTTCTCTACTTTTCTTGAATCCACACTCCCACAATACCCACAATTAGTCCAATTATGCCTTGTATTTATACCACTCTCTTGGTATAACCCATCTTGGTCAGCCAAGATGATTACCATAATTTTTATACATTTTAAATAAGTCCTCATACACATTACATGTAATAACCACATAGTCCTTAGGTTTTCCAATACCTTATTAACCCTAAACCACCATTAGGTCTTGGCAAAACCTAAAACAATTAGTCCTTCATACTCACATGTTACATGTGAGATTACTTGGAGCACCTTCATCCTTTACTAATGATTAAAACACATCAATCCTATCTCTTATATCCCCTTTATAACTTCCTCATGGGTCCATACTATCTATAACATCAACTCAACACTTGAACCTACTAATTAGGTCTCCTTGCTCTCCAGGTCTTCATACATAGAAAACATAGTCTCAAACTTTTATATCCATATGATTAGATAACATGGGTGAAACCTTAAATACCTATTCAACACCTCCATGTTATTTATACACTTCAACACAATCCCTAATCACTAAAACTAACTCTCTCAAAATGACCACTCAAGCTGGTTATACATAGTCAAAATATAGTTATACTATTTTGACTCTCCATAACTGATTAGGGGCATAAAATGACATTTAATACTTTATAATAAGCCTTATAGTATTATATAAAATCTCCATACTCATTTTATTCTTTATTTCTACACATAATACCTTCAACTCATTCTGGTAATATGGTCACTCAATCTGTCAGTGCATTCAATAAACACAGTCAACTTATAAGCATTTGTTCACACTGAAGATGGATTCATCAAAACTCCAAAATCCACATAGATGGTCCTCATGGATTTTATAACACTACATATTATATTTTTCATCTTAAAACATCAAAACACTATTAATAACAATTCAATTGTCCTTTTTGGGTCAATTATAGAACATGCTCAAATATATAGTCAACTTTGGAGCTTAATATATTTGATTATACAGATATTAAAACATTATAAATCACTTATCTAGATGAACCTTGATTCATATTCAAATTTTATTTTTAAATTACCTTAAAATTCATCCTAGATCAAAATATATTAGCAAAATATTGAGCAAAGATTTTTCATTTGTTAAATTCAAATGCCAATGGTCACTATGCATTGTAAATACATCAGCCACATGTCTTCATCTTGATTCTCCTAAAATATAGATTAAATTCAATCCATCAATCTCCTTTAGAGTATTCTATTATTTATCTTGTATCGCTCACCATTGATCTTATATCCTTGCTTCTAAGATCAAACCATTTGGTAGCCCCACATGCCCTCTGTGTACCATGTAGTCAGTCTCTAATGAACTTCTACCATTTAGCAGCCCCGAATGCCTTCTAAGCATAGTTTTGAATTATTAAATTAATAATTACCATTGATTTTTCTCTATTCTTCCATGATTATGAAACTTGTCACCCTCACATGCCTTCTGAGCACATTATTGTCAATTCCCACTCTTATGCCACTTGACAATCCTACATGCCTTCTATAGTCAGTATCTAATGCTCTTTTGCCACTTGGTATCCCCACACATCATCTATGAATTCTTTGACATATTGAAATAATCTGCACCATTGATCACTATATAAAAAAATAAAGATAATTTTTAGATCCTTATCTAATCACATAAAATGCTCACTGTTAGATCTTTGATCTGATTGAACTCTCATCATTAGATCTTTTCTTGCGAATTTGGATAAGTATGGAGCCACTACAATCTACATAGAAGGCCAATACACTCAACCTCATGACTTGAAATTTTAACCACATGATCACCTTTCATATGGGAATCCATCCATGTATCAAAATGTTTCTAAAACTTTCACATGTGTGAAATATGACATCATCAAATTGCATACTTAGCTTTATCTATCAAGATGACTATTTGAACCTAGACACTCAATTTATTGCTTTGATGAATTCATTTCACTTCCATAAGCACTCTAGGAACTCATTACATCCCATAAGGTCTCTAAAACATGTCCATACCATTAATTACATTACTAAGTCAAACACTATCCAAACCATGAATCTTATCACTTTGTCATTAATGCACTATGAATCATGATCAAGCTTGACATCAATGACAAGCATAACATTATTAGGACACCAAGAGACTATGTCCAATAATATACCCCTTTATCATTGATGAAAAACTATATTCAAAATTTATTATCTCAATCTAAACAACTCCTCCATTATATTCTTTCTCCCCCTTTAACATTAATGACAAAGGATCTCTTCCTCAATATGCCAACTTGATCATTGACCTAAAAAACTATTCACATAGATTTATAAATCTCTACCTAACATCAAGCTCCATCTCATGTCATTTTTTATTTGATATACACCAATATAAACTTGGGATTTTCTAATCTTTGGTCTTGTCTACCTACAAAACTCACAATCTCTCTTTTCTCATGCATGAAGATTCAATACCTTGTCAAAACACATGAATTGGTTTGATTAGGTCATCATGTAAATCTTATTGAATTCACAACTATATCAGACATCTTCACATCTCCACCATGCCTGAAACATCTCACATATGCTCCCCCTCAAATCATGCATAGTTTTTCAAGCCTTTCAAACTATCTGAGTTAGATACCCCTAGTTACATGCTTCACCTAGATCATGACATCTTCAACAAGTCTTCTCAATGAGCTAGTTTTGATAGCAACTCTTCAACACTGTCCACACTTTAGTAAAAAATCCTATGAAAATGTCTTATCTTTAAAACACTATGACCTCCATGGCATACTTAACTTGACATCTATAAAAATTTGACACCTTCTTCATGATATCAAAGATATGACAACACATTATTATCATACTTTGTATCAACCTTGTCTTTAGTCTTTCTATGAAATATAATATCTTGATAACACACCATCCTTGATCAAACACTTAGAAACCTCCATTTTGTGCCTACAAACCTTTAGAACCAACATCTTTATTCTTCACCATTTGACCAACTAGACCATACTTTATATTTGATCAAAATTTTGGCTTCAATATCGCTATCCCTAAATATATCTTCTAAATCATTCCATCACAACACTTTGGAGCAAATTCATAAAACTCATTATTTCCCCTTAGCCAAGCATATTTTCAAAATATCTTTTATTGTCTTTAAACATCAACTAAAGCTCAACTAGAATCCATTATGCTTCCTCTTTCTTGTCAAGTGTTTCCTTGAATCCTAGATAGAGACACCCTAATCCACAATGTCCTTGAAAAATGTGAAATCAGGAGTTTCCCACAAATCCTCATATTCTTTTTCCTCTTTGGTCATCTGATATTGATAATTCTTATTCTTCTTCTTCTTAGGCTTAAGAGAAGTAACTTGGTCATCCACTACAATATTCTCCTTTTCTTTTAAGAAATAATTGATAATACATAGAGACAACAATTGTTCAAGACATACCTCATCACTAAACATTGAAAATTGATGTTCTTCACATGAAAATTTTTCAACAATACCAAGATGTTTAATTGTATCCATACACACCTCAAAACTAGCCTCAACTAGCACATTGGTCTTTTTTTGAGATCAACTTGAACTATCTTTTGATTCTCCTTTTCTATTTGGATAGATGACACATTATCTTGGGATTCTTAAATGTTATTCATATCTGATTCCTTTTTTTCTTTAGCAGGTAGTCCACCTTGATCTTTTAGCTCAATTAAATTATTTTTCGGTCTTCACTTCCTTAGGATTCCATACCAAGGATTGAGATTTCTTGATCATAATAGGATGTCCATGCACCTTATTATGAATTGAGATCTTATTTATACAAAATATTTTAATATGACTAACTTGATGACAACTAAAATAAATAACATCTTGTCTCTTAGGATCATTATGCTTAATCTTGATTGTCTTAGGTCTTCATGCCTAGTTTAGTCTTTTTCCATGCATTTTTGGGGTATAATATAACAATATGTCCCATGCCATGACAATTATAGTCGACTATATTATACATACCTCTAGATAACTAGCTAATCTTCCTTCTATAGTTTCCTGCCTTATGACAAAAAATTTACATGCAAAATAATGACAATGAAATGAACTTTCATACCTTATAGTGTTTGGTTTCCTAATCAGCCTTTTAATATTCTTGTCTTGAGATGACCTCTCTTGCTCTTTCTCAGTCTTTTTTACCTTGAAAACAAAATTCTCATGATCATCCTTCAATAAATCTATCTTGGTCTTCAATTTAACACTCTCATCCTCTTTAGCTCTCATACTTGAACTTATAGTCTTTAGCTAAATTCTGAGATCTTGGATGGTCTCCTTATCCCTCTTAACATTTTTATCCATGTCATCTTTCCATTTACATGATTTATCTTTAATAATAATTATATAATAAAGATTGCACTTCAACTCATCATGGTCACCTTGCTTTGAGCTCAACTTGGCATTTGCCTTTTTTAACTGAGTCTTGAGATGTCTGCATTCTTCCTATTTTGAACTCAGATTTATTTTGTAACCCTTAATTGATCCTCAACAATGTTGATCTTATTTATATCTTTTTTTGATATTGATATTTACTTCAACTATTCTAGCTCATTATTGAGATTGATGTATTCATCCTTAATAGCCTTAAATTTTGAGGTCATGATCTTATTTTGAGATTCTTCTTGATCATAATCACTCATCTTACCTTTGTACTTCTCAAAAAGTGTCTTATACTAATTTTACTTTTATTCACTTGATTTTAGCTAGGAATAAGTAACCTCTATTTGAGCCTTCAAATCTTTATTCTCTTTCTTCAATTGCTTATCCATATTTTACCTTGGATTACCTTCAAATGGTTAAACTTACAAAGAAGGTCTTCCTCTAGTACTAATTATTAAAGGTAAAATCAATGATGAGGGGGTGAATTAATGATACTAGATATTCAATCCAATTTTAAACCATTAACCATTCAACACATATAATCATGAATCATACACACCCATCATAACAAGTAACATGGAAGATAAAACAAGATCAATCATAACACACATGATATATGTGGGAACCCCTCTTGGGGGATAAAGCCCACTAAAACCTAAAATATGGAATTCAATAATATAATAACAATATCAAAAATTTATACTAATACCAATTGATCAAAGAACACCCATCCCTTATTTTAGTGACACACCAATCCCATAAACAACTACTGCCACTATCTAGTTAAACACTCATAACAACTAGGCCTTAGCAAGGCTTTATCTTACAAGGATGAACCAACCCCCTAAGAAACTAAGAACCCACTCATATACCTTAAATATATCATATTAAACACATGTGGCTTATCTTAAATTGATTATGACCACCTTTGTCTACACACTTCATCTCCAATCTCTCTTAAGCTGCCTTTATGACTAACTTGCTCAAACAACCTCTTCTAGGCTCATTAGGTCCAATGGCATGTATGTCCTCCTACATAAAATTGATTAGACAAGTATGAATTATCCTCTTCAATATATATTGGTCCTTAATGACCTATTCCTTCTCTTTAAAATTTTCTCTACTTTGCTTGAATCCACACTCCTACAACACCCACAATTAGTTCAATTATGCCTTGTATTTATACCACTCTCTTGGTATAACCCATCTTGGTCAAAATAGATGCTTAACATACTTATTATAAATTTTAAATATGTACTCATAAAAATTACACTTAATAACCACACACTCATTAGGTTAGCCAATAACTCATTAGCCCCAAACCACCATTATGTCTTGGTGAGAATTAAAACAATTAGGCCTCCATACTGACACATTACATGTGAGACTAATTAGACCACATTAATCCTTTACCAATGATTAGAACACATAAAAAATATCTCAAATATACCATTAATAACTTCCTCATGGGTCCATGCCACATATAACATTAACTCAACAATTGAACCTACCAATTAGGTCTCCTTGCTCTTCAAGTCTTTATACACATAAAACACAGTCTCAAACTTTTGAAGAAAGCACTCAAGTATTCACATATCCATATGATTAGATCATATGGGTAAACCATTTATGACATATTAAACAACTCCATGTGATTTATATATTTCAACATAAGATTTAATCATTAAAAACAACTCTCTCAAAATGGCCACTTAGGATGGTCATACACAATCAAAATATAGTTATACTATTTTGAATCTTCATATCTGATCAGGGTTATATCATGACATCAAATACCTTATAATAATCCTTTTATACCTATATAACATTCCAATACTCATTTTATTCTTTACTTATAATTATAAAACCTTCAATTCATTCTTGCAACATGATCACTTAATCTACCAGTGCATTCAACAAACACAATCAACTTCTAAGCAAGTGTTCACACTAAAGATGGATTGGTCAAACCTCAAAAATACACATAAATGGTCCTCATTTAGTCTATAACACTTTCTAATATATATTTTGAATTTAAAAATTAAAATACTATCAATAACAACTCAATTATCCTTCTCGAGTCACTTGCAAAACATGGTTAAACACACAGTCAACTTTAGAGCTTAATCTCTTTAATTTTAGAAATAATCAAACCTTATAAATAATTTTTATAGATGAACCTTTAATTATTATTCAAATTTTATTTTTACATCACCTTCAAATTCATCCTAGATCAAAATATATTATCAAAATATTGAGCATAGGTTTTTCGTGTGTTAAATTCAAATACAAATGGGCACTATGTATTGCAAAAACATCGGCCACGTGTCTTCGTCTCACTTCTCCTAGGAGGTAGATTAAGTGTGATATATTGATCTCCTTAATATTATATTTTTATTTATATTTAATCACTCACTATTGATCTTATATCCTTATGATATTAAGCCACTTGGCAGCCTTGTATGCCCTCTATGTACCCTATAGTCAGTCTCCAATGAACTTCTACCACTTGGCATCCCTACATGGCTTTTGAACATCTTGTTGACTTATTGACTTAATACACACTATTGATTTTTATCTAAACTTATATGATTATGAAAATTTGCATGCTCACATTCCTTCTAATCACATTATTATTAGTCTCCACTATTTCACCATTTGGTAGTCCCACGTGCCCTCTACAATCAGTCTCTAATGCTCTTTTGCCACTTGGTAGCCCCATGCATCATCTATGAATCCTTTGAAATATTTAATTGATATGCACCATTTATCACTATCTAATAATATCATGATCACTATTAGATCCTTATATACTTAGATAAAATTCTCATTGTTAGATCCTTGATCAGATTAAATGCTTATTGTTAGATCTCTTCTTGCAAATTTGGCTAATTATGGGAACAACTATAATCTACCTAGAAGCCAAATTTACACCTTAATAAATTTTTCTATGCTCAACCTCATGACCAAAAATTTGAACCACATGATCACCTTTCATATGGGAATCCATCCATGTATCAAACTAATCTTAAAACTTTCACACATGTAAAATGTGACATCATCAAATTACTTACTCAGCTTTATCTGTCAAGATGATTACTTGAATGTAGACACTCAATTGACTACTCTGATGAATTACTTTCACTTCCATAAGCACTCTAAGTACTCATTACATCCCATAGAGTCTCTAAACAATTTCCATACCATTAATATCATCCATCAATTGCCTTACTAAGTTAAACACTTTCCAAACCATCAATGTGATCACTTTGTCTTTAATACACTATGAATCATGACTATTCTTGACATCAAAAACATCCATGAAATTATAAGGAAACCAAGACAATATATCAAATAAGAACACGTAGAGTCATGGAATACAAAAGAAAATGAAGCTAAGGAAAAAGTATAATTAGAACACGTAACATCCCACAAGGATATAACTCAATCAGGTGCACCATAGGAGACTTTACTACCAAAGTATTTTCCCCTCTACCCAATGGTTGTGGGATGTCCCTACCACATCATCTCATTACAAGACTTCCATTGGCTTAATTTATTCCATCTCTTACCATAGTCTGAATGATATCTATTGTGCTTCCTTCTACTTCCCTGGAGACATATTTGGATGTGTTATAATTGCTAATATCCAAGTAAATTAAAGGAGTAGATGCATTCAAAAAATCCATTATGAAAAAGGCTTCAAACTTGGAACATATTATTTTTCATCTACATGAGGATAAAATGGAATAACAAAATAAAATTTCTAAGGCTAGGTAACTCATCAATGCCACTTTCCCTGCTTTGGTTATGCAAGTCCTTGGTGATCAAGTAATGTTCAAGGATAAAAAAATAACTACATTTCTAGCTCAACTAACAAAGGATTAGGTGAGTGCACATAAACTATGCATCCAAGGGTAGGTTGTTCACACTAAAATGGAAGGAATTTTTGAACTACTAGAGGAATATGTATAGGTCTTAGATACTAATGCACATCAGGATAAGCATATTATGAAAGGAATGGTTGATTAGAGGGAACATCTTGATAAATCCTTAGCTTCTGATAAACTAGAGTTTGTAATGGTAGATAAAGATAAAGTTTTTGAATGATTGAATGGACACTAGAGAAACACTGAATGATGCATTTTAATAGTTTTTAAATGTTATGGATATTATGATGAAGAACCTCTAGGTATGGCAGAATGAGACAATGCACAACACATTTGTGGCTAATCAAGCCCAAAATATTGTAGACATATTGGATGAATTATGTTAGATATCCAACTTAAGTTCTCAAATTCTAGATACTTCTTTATCATCATAGAAGAAGAAGATGTGCATAATTTGATGGTCATTCAAATTCCACTATGCATTTTTCTTACCAAAAGTACTTGATAATTAGAAATGCTCAAGCATGAACACTCATAGGTTGATCCAGCTATTATGCATATCATATATGAACCTAATTTCATTCCACCATAAGAGCTTCATGTAATTTTTTAAAAGAAAAAGCTAGATATAAAGGCATGGTCTTGGCAATAACAACCTACATAGATGCCTAGCCAAACTTTAGAACCACCTTCATAGTAGGTAAATACACAGTTTAAGTTTTGTAATTTAAGAAAAAATTCTACTTTATAACATAGTCATAAGCACTTAGAGTAGGGATAGGTTAGTTGAATACCCCTAATCTAGATTCCCACTTGGTTAAGCTAGTTTATGGAAAATCATACAGGGTGATAAGCAAGTATGATACTTATTTAAAAACCCTAAAGGGAAGCTAAGTAGTACACTAGGGGTTTAAACTACTAAATGACACCTAGAGTAATTATTACCACTATTATGAAAGGATAATCTTTTTTGTCTTTAGCCAAGATCAGATTTTAGATTTTATCTTGAGATGAAATAATAGTTTAAGTCTAAGAAAATGTTAGACATGAAGTAGGGCCTCATAAAATTGTAATTCTATAATTGATGGACACATGTGCATAGGGTATAATTTTGTTGTCTATATGATCCTTTGGATGTCTTCAACCTTCGAACTTGTTAGCCAAGAGATAGATATAAGAAGCCATGACTCTTTTATTATTGTATGCTAAAAAGTTATATTATGAAGAGACAGAGCCATGTAAAAATCTATATATAGTGCTATAATATAATTTAATATTATTTTGATGTTTGATAGAGATTAATAGACTAGCTCTATTATGGTTTTCCTAAGATTATTTTATGTATGCCTAGTGTGTAGTGTTTACTCTATTTTGTTTTATCTTGTTATGTCTTGTATTATGTTGTTTATGTTCCAAAATTCTTAATTCCATGTTAGTTTATCTTTATATTTGTTATTATGTGTAAAACTAAAGATTTTGTAAATTTACTCATGCTATTATGATTCTTTTCCACTTCTTGCTATGCAAGTTATCCCTATAATTTTCATGTCCTACATAATTTCCAAGAAAATATGCTAAAATTCCTTCAACATGCACATGATTGAAATTTTCTTTCAAGGTATCTCTAAGGAGATCTATTGAAGGGCTTTATAGTAACTTTGAGTGTACCCTAATGCATGTTTGAAAGGTATAAGGTATTTCATAGGAGATACTTTCAAACATGTGTTAGGTTGCCCTTAAAGGTACACTAAGGTCCTTTAAGGTATCTTCTAAGATATACCTTGAGAGATCTTGTAGTGCCTTCAATGGGTATCCTTGTAGATACCTTGAAAATGCACATAATTGGAATTGTCTTTCAAGATATCTCTTACAAGATATCTTGAAGTGCCTTGTAATACCTTCAATAGTACCTCTATGCATGTTTGAAAGGTATCTCTTAGGAGATACCTTCAAGGTAGCCATTAAGGCACTACAATTCCCTTCAAGGTATATTATAGGAGATACCTTGAAGGGTATTACATTACCTTCAAGGGTTATCTTCATAGATAGAGATATTTTAGAGGGCCTTGTAATAAATTTAAGGATACATGTATGCATGTTTGAAAGGTATCACTCAGGAGATACCTTCAAGGTAGATAGAGATACTATGGAGGGACTTTTAGTGCCTTTATATATAACTTTATGCATGTTTAAAAGGTATCTATTATGAGATACCTTCAAGGTATCCTTGAATGAACTATAATATCATTCAAGGTATCTTATAGGAGATACCTTGAAGGGTATTTTATTACATTTAAGGGGTTTTCTAGTAGATAGAGATACCTTGGAGGGCCTTGTAATACCTTTAAGGATACATTTATTCATGTTTTAAAGGTATCTCTTAGGATATACCTTCAAGGTAGCCTTGAAGGTAATATAATTCCCTTTAAGGTATCTTTTAGGAGATATCTTGAAGGGTCTTGTAGTATCTTCAAGAATTCTCCTAGTAGATACTATTATACCCAACATCCCCATTTTCTTCTTTAAGAAATAGGGGCTCACTTTTAAATTTTGGACTTATTTATTTAATTATTTTTCTATTTGTCTGAACAAAGTTCTAATCAGATTGCTCCTTAGCATTTATAGTTAGAAGAACAAAGCATGGTATTATACATTTTATGGACTAATTTTCTTAATGCACATGATTAGAATTTTATTTTCAGGTATCTCCTAGGAGACACTTTGAAGGGCCTTAGAATATCTTCCATGTTGATTGCGAAGGTCCTTCAAATGGATTTGATCTAATCATGGTACCTTTTCATTTGGTAAAAACCCTGATGCCAATTTAGACTTAAGAGATACCTTCAATGTAGCCTTGAAGGTATTACAATGACCTTCAAGGTAACTTGTATAAGATACCTTGAAGTCTCTTGTAGTAACTATTGTTCCCAAAATTTGTCACTCACTTTTGGGACAACATATGAACTATTTTGGTCTTGCAGAACCAAAATTATCTCTTCCCTTCTCAAAAAATTATTCTGAGCATTCAAATTCTTCATTATTCAAGCTTTTTCAGTTAAGGACTAGCAAGTTCAACAGGTTTAATAGCTTCAATAGGCGAGTTCTCACAAAGGAACAAGTTCCCAACACTTGGACAATTTCAAGATTGGTTCAATGCCTCGGTTCAACCAAAAATGTTCATCAACAAGCTTCAAAGAAAGGATTGAACCATTGAACCTTGCTTCCAAAAAGGTTCAACGGTTCAATGGGTTCAAAAGTTCAATGATGTCAGTGAGCTTAAAGAGTTAAGTGCTTCTTCAAAAGTTTAAAGTTCAACCGCTTCAATAAGTTTAGCAGCTTCAAAAGACTTAGCAAAAAGAAGGAAGATTGAAATATTGAACTATTAAACCTTGAACCAAAATGGTTCAAAGGTTCAATGCAGTTGGTTCAAAGAGATTGGTTTAAGCAGTCAATTAAATGAGCAGAACAAAAGATTGAACCATTGAGCCGTTGAACCAAAGTTGGTTCAATCGGTCAAGTCAATCAAACAAGTTCAAAGGAGTGCCCCAAAGCTGAAAAGGCAAGTGCCCTTATGGAGGGCAGTGAATAAAAGGTAGGTGCCCTTGCAGAGGGCAGGGAACATTTGCTCAAAGATCAAAGAGAAGGCCGAAAGGGAAGATTTCCTTTAGACTTTTTGTTTGAGGAAATTACCAAGTAAAGGAACCAAAAGAATTCCTTCGAAAAGATTTTCCACGAAAGAAGTTCACAAATGCAAATCCTTCAAACAAATTCTCTAAAGGAATTCCTTCAGACATTTTGCCTGAAGGAATGACCAAAAGCCCAGTGGAAAAGTGACAAAGGCAAGGAAAGATTTCCTTCAGACATTTTTTCTAAAGGATTTGAAGGAAAAGGCCACCTGAAGAATCTTGAAGGGTAGGTATCCTTGCAGGGCGCTCTCAACACCTAGAAAATGGACCTTCCTCAAAGACCCGAAGGGACACCTTCCCTTTGGGGTGTTCCAAAGACATAAAGCCAAAGGAATTTCAAGGATTCAAAATACTTAGCCAAAATAAAGGATTTTAAGAAATAGATTGAACCGTTGAACCTTGAACCAAAATGGTTCAAAGGTTCAAAGAAAGCCCCAATCAAAGGAAAGAACACAGATGATTCTGGAGACCTGTTCAAAGGGATGGTTCAACCAAAGAGCAAGGGAATGATTGAACCAGGGAAGTGATGGAACTAAGGAACTGATAAAGACTATCTAAACCATTGAACTATTGAACCAATGAACTTTCAAAGGTTTAAAGGTTCATGGTTCAATATGGTTCAAACAACTAGAAACCATTGACGTCCCCACAGATGTCAAATTTAAGGTAATGGAATATTTGTTAGTTTTTAAATATAACACGAAACTTGAAGGATGAACCAAGTGACCAGCTATAGAAGATAGCCTGAGAGCTCCAATTGAAATAGGAAAGAAGAGAAGGCTACAGAAGATATTGAAATATCTACAAGAGAGTTACTTTTGGTAGGTGAAACAATTCACTAAGTAGTCATCTGAGCACACCAAACCAAGGAGATGGCCTATTTTTCTTTCATGAAGTAAAGGAAAAAGTGGACAACTATACAAATAAGAAGGAAAGGACCAAGTGGTCTATAGTTTGGAGGAGACATATAAGATAAATTGGCATGTCACAGTTAAGGCCGAGATATTGTTCCAAGCATGGCCCCTTGATAGATTTGAAAATTCATTCAAGGCATTAACCATAGCATGGGCTATTTCATGGAACAAAGTGCAAAGCCTTTCTTGGTGCTATATATTGTAAACTCTTGTTTTATGCAAGGGAGATCTTTTCATTATAGAAGCAAAAATCTACCCAAATTGAAACGTGATTACTGAGACTTTGAGCTCAAATTTTTATCATATTTCTTTATCTGAATGAGAAAATAAGTTACTTTCAAACTTTGTGCTGTTATAACTTGTGTTATTTTAGGAAATTGTTCTTATGTCCATTTCCTAAGAGCATTCTTGTTTATTTAATTTAACAAGCAGAACTAGTGGAAGTAATCAGGAAGGTGTCCCAAAGTCAATCATGGAAAGACTTTGTGCTATCACTATTGTCTTCAGTGTGTTTTTAGTTTCTTTCTGTGTAAATAATCTTGGGATGACTTTGTGCCCCCATTATCCTTCGTATTTCACTCTTTGGGTGGTTAAGGTGGAGACTTTGTGCTACACCTCATTTTACTAGTCATTGCACCCTTGTTACCTATTAATTACCCACTAGAAAGAACTCCTACGCCCTATTGCAAGACCACTTCTAAAAGAAGAGAAGTGCCTACAGTATTATCACCAAGATTTATCCTTTGTCTATGAATATCATCACTAAAAAAAGAGAGATGGATGGTGTAGTCCTACCCCTGAGTGTTATTTTATGCTTATATATATAGTATATAGCTCGTCATATTTATAGGGAACCTCCCCTTGATGAGAGGAGATATTTGTCCACCTCTGATGTGGTAAACCTACACATTTGGCCAACCAATCTCCCTATGATGTGGTTGAAGAGACATATTTTGCTCATCAGTTAGCTGTTGACAAAATATTCACCCAACAATTTTTTGGTTGGCTCCATTTGGGGAACTTCCTTCAATTGAAAACTTGGAACAAGTGAGGGGAGTAGAAACTAGAATCTCCAGTTCCTTTAAGTATGCCATTGGGCTACACAGTCATGCTACCCAAAAAATAAAGGTGCCAAAAAATGAAAATGAAAAGAACAAAATATAACTAAAGACTATACAAATATACATATGTACAGATGATCTTATCTGATACTTCAAGAATTGAAGTGCTTCAGATACTGCCCATTATAAGGTAGAGAAAAGGGTGTGCCATCTTGATACTTCAAAATGAAACTATTTTCACCATTGAGTTGATGGATAGTAAATTGGCCTCTCCAAAGGGAATCAAATTTCCCATGCATTCCCTTTGGTTCTCTTCTCTTGTCCTACAACAGGACTTGATCTCCAATCTAGAAACCACACTTTTTTGCTTTTTGGTTGAAGAGCTTCTTCACTAGACTTTGATGCACAAAAATTTGGTCCACCACCATAGTTCACTACTCAACTAGCTCAGTCAAGCACATGATCCTCTTATCGATGGAGCTTTCATATATCTGATCTTTGACTGCCTTAGCCAATTTCAATGCTGGCAATTCTAGGGTGATTGGTATCTCAGCATTGAGACCATAAAGAAATTGGAAAGGTGACATACCAATTACTCTCTTGGGTGTAATTTTGTCTACCCATAAAGCATCAACCAATGCTTTATGCCATGTTCATTGGTTGTCATCTACCAGCTTCTTGATGATAGTCACCAGGTTCTTGTTGCTTGATTCAGCTTGGCCATTCCCTTGTGGAAAATAATCAGAAGAGTGGGAGAGGGTAATCCCATAGTAAAAATAAAACTGAGTAATCTCTTGGGAAGAGAAACAAGCTACATTATCTATGACAATCTTGGTTGGGACCCCAAACCTAGAAATGATGTTCTCCTTGAGGAAATCACACACTACTTCTGAAGTAGCATGCTTGGTTGGAATAGCTTCCACCCACTTAGTGAAGTAATCTGTGGTTGTGAGGACATAATCATGTCCAACACTTAAAGATGGGTTTACAGCACCAATAAAATTGATTCCCCATTGCTGAAATGGCTCTTCTATCACTACTAGCTTAAGAGGTAAAACAGCTAATTTAGGTCTTCCAACAAACTGTTGGCATAGTTCACATCTTTGTACCCATTTTTATGCATCTTGAAATAGAGTAGGCCAGTAATACCTATCTCTTAGAATCTTATGGGCAGTTACAAGAGTAACAAAATGTCTTCCATAGGCTATATTATGGAAGGACTTCAAAAGTTAGTTATGTTTCTCTTTATCCACACAATGAAGGAACACTCCATTAAGGCTCCTCTTATACAAGCCGTTGTCCCAAAGGACAAAATTGGCAGCTTTTAACTTGAAAGTCCTCCTTTCTTTATGAGACAGGTAAGCAAGACACTCATCATAAGTAAGGAAATGAGCAATGCTTGAATACCACTCATTCGTGGTGGAGACAAAGAGGACTATTGGTGAGTCTTCAATTTCTTCTTCTCCATGCTCTATTTCTTTTGGTCTGTTGTCAACAATCAATTGGCATAGGCCCCTTCCCTATACTAGCTTCATTGGTTTGATGACTAAATCAAACTCTTGGATTTTAGCAATCTAATTGCCTTATTTCATTCCAAACTCTTGCTGAGTTAATATGGATTTAACTATGGTGTCAAGAACCAAGGCAGTAGTGTGTGAATTCAGGATGTAAAAGCAAAAATTCTTCACTGCCTTTACCATTGCATAAGCATGCTTCTCCATGTTTGAATACTTCAGCTCATGAGCTTTAAGAGGATAGCTCATGAAAGAAATAGGAGATTCCACACCTTCTTGGTTCTATTGAATTAAAATTGCTGAAAGTGTGTGTTTAGAAGCATAACTATACACTGTGAAATCCTTGGTATAATTAGGTCAAACCAAAATTGACGCATGGGCAATAACTATTTTAATATCTCAAAATGCCAATTTGCCTTCTTCAGTCTAGCTAAAATTGGCCTTTCCCTTCATCATGTTCACAATGTGGTGAGTCTTCTCAGTGAACTTGGGGATGAACCTTCATAAAAAATTCACCTTTCCAAAGAAAGAGCGAACTACAGTCTTATTTGTGGGCAGGGTAAGCTCCTGGATGGACTTGACTCTATCTAAGTCATCCTTTATGCCTTCTCAAGATATAATGTGTCTAAGAAGTTTCCCTTTTGTTACTCCAAAAATAGAATTCTTGGCATTTAATGAAATTCCATTTTGGTGGCATCTTTTCAACACTTGTTGCAAATGGTGCACATGATCAGATCGATGCTTGGAAAAGACTGTTAAATCATCTAGGTACACTATAATGAACTTACCCATTTCATATTTGAAATCAAGGTCCATTACTCTTTGAAAAGTGGTGCTAGCATTTATCAGGCCAAATGGCATCCTTTAATAGGCAAAGGTGCCCCAAGGTGTGGTGAAGGCAGTCTTATGCTAGTCTACTTCACCAATTTAAACTTGATTCTACCCTAAGAAGCTGTCCAACATTGATAACATTTTTAAACCAGTCACTGTCTGAAGGACCTGATCCATGATGGGTAGAGGATAGTTATCCTTTAAGGATGACTGATTTAAATTTCTAAAGTCCACATAGAGGTGAATTTTTCCATTTTTCTTCCTCACAGGTACTATGTTGGCAATCCATGTGGAATTATGGATTGAGAAAATTATCATAGCATTCAGCATTTTATATATTTTAGACAGAATAGTACTTGATATCTTCATATTGTACTACCTAGATTTTTGCTTGTAGGGTACCGACTCACTCTTGAGAGGGATCTCATGGCAAATTTCTTCAGGCCTGAGTGACTTCAGATCATCATAAGAGTATGACAAAACATCCATGTACTGGTGGAGTAGAGTAGTGAACTTTAACTTCTCTTCTTGAGTGCAGCACTTCCCAATGTTCACCATCTTGGGATTTTCTTTAGTACCCAGATTTATTTTATCAAACTCTTGAGAGGAGCTTGAATCTATTTGCTACTATTTGATGAACCTATCATGTTTTTCAAATAGATTCTCAAGGGAAACCAAGCTTTTTGGGATTTTATTTCCTTTAAGTTGTAGGAATTCTTCACCTACATTTACACTTGATTCAGGGGCTAGTTCAAGCTTTTAAGGCTCACTTTCTTCAAAATGAAGTTGTTTAAAGCTCTCTTTTTGCTCTAGGAAGGCAATGATTTGATTGCTAGTATTGAACACTTGCCAATGATTAGCATTGTCAAGCACACTTGGTTGAAATACAAGTTCAATAGTGTACTTGTCTCCCTTAAAATCAAGGTGAGGAACCAAGAGAGTTGTTGAAATAGCCAGTGCATTAGCTCGATCATTAAATTCTCTGGGTATGGCAAAGATGCTAAAAGCATCAAAGTTTTCAATTTGATCCTAAACTAGATTATGGTAGTGGCACAATCTCTCATTTTTGGTTTGATATAGGTTCCTTACCTAACAAACCACTAGTTCAACATCTCCTTTGGCATGAAAGAGTTTGATGACTTTGTCTCGAGCATCCTTCAATCCAAGCAATAGAGATTCATACTCAACTGTGTTGTTGGTGTTGCTGAATTGCAACTTGTATGAAAAAGGAAAGATATCTCCTTGAGGAGATATCAACACAATCCTAACTTTTGAACTGGTATAGGAGCAACTACCATCAAATTCTAGAATCCATACCTCATTAGACACTGATTTTTCCTTAGATTCTACTTCATTTGGAGGGGAAGATTCTTCTACACTTGCACTACGCTCCACCAATCCTTCTGTTGTTCCATCTAAACCAATTTTTAGGTTGACACATTTAGGAATTTCATCAGATGCCTTATGGAAGTCCTCTTTGGACAAAAAATAATTACCCATGCCTAAAGACTCAAATAGAATCCAAGCTTCAGGTGCTGATGTTTGAGTGACCACATATTTCACTTCCTTCTCATAGAGCAATCTCTACATAACACCTTTGACTGAGATCCTCATCTCAGATAGGTCCATGCTTAATTAAACACAAACATCCTTGTATAAATTTTTCCCAAGAAGGATGCGGTATGATGTTGGGACGTCAACCACCAAGACAATCATCTTGATTCTTTTGTCTAGGAATACTACAAACACAAATTGGGCATCCTTGATTTATTCTAGTAGTGGCACTTGTTTTTTCTCCATGGATAAACATCTCCAAAATGTCTTGGTCAGCATGAGACCAAGGAATTTTTCCACTTTGATAGGCATGACATTATTAGATGCACCAAAATCTATGATGCAATTATTTAGTTAGTATCCATTTATCAGTAGAGAGACATAAACTGGTTCAGTCCTCCTAGGAGTAGCAGGAGGAGTAATGACAAGGTTATTCCTGGTGGATGTGTTCTTTGGGGGATCATGAATTACCTTAAAAATTTATTGTCTTATAGGGATGGCTTGGTTCTTTACACATTGAACCAACTTATCTAACTGCTCAGGGTTGGATTATAGGAATTCAAATTCAGACATTTGGATTTTGATTTTCTTTATATGGTCAATTATGTCAAATGTCTAAAATGGACTAGGAATGGAGGATGGGAGTTCATCCTTTTGGTTTTTGGGAGGGGGAGGACTGGTCTATGAATTTGAAGTAGAAGGTGTAGGGATGTTTGATGTACTTACCTTTCTTACAATCACTAGGTCCTTTGGTTGGAAAGGTAGAATGGTTCCCCACTTAGCAATTAAAATTATTGGTTGAGGTTGCTCCTCTATTTTTTCTTTATCAGCTTACTGAGCTGACTGGTTCTTGGACCAGGTGAATACAACGTATTTTCCATCAACTATTTTACCTTCACTTTTGGGTTCATCTTGGTAATTCAAGAAACTAATGTTAGAGTCACCAGCTAATTCTTCTTCTCCCTCTGTGAAGAGATTAGCATCATCTTCTGGGTTTAACTCAGACTAGAAGGAGAAATCTAATTTTGCTTCATGATATCTGACTGTTGAACTGGTTGGAGGTGTTTCAATAGCCAATTTCCCCTGAGGGGGAGGAAGATGATTTAGATGCCCTTGATTTTTGGTAGCATGGCCTTGGTATGACTGATTGGGGAATGTCCTCCTTGGTATATCTTTGTATGATGGATCAGATGACATCCCTTGTGCCATTTACTTTCTAAGAGCTACCAACTCATTTGCCAGCTTTTACACCATTGGATCAGTGGTGACTATAGGTGAGTATTAAGAAGAGGAAGAGGATTTACCTCTATTAGGGTCTCTCCTTATCTTTTCTGCCAAGATAAGGTCATCTTCTACCTTAGTAGCCAAATCCTGAGCAGTAGCAAGGTCTATGTGGCTAGCACGTCTCAAAAAAAAACTCACTTCAGGCAGTTGTAAATTGATGAAGAAGCATTTAAGGTTCTCAAGTGTTGGCTGAGCAATTATAGGAATCTAGTTTCTTAGCTTGTCAAACTTGGCAATGAAGTCCCTCATAGGTTCATGATGTTCCTTCTTCATCTATGTGAGCTGGACCAGTAAGGCATGTGCATCTTCTACAAGCTTGAACCTAGCTTCAAATTTAGTTTTAAGAGTGTTCTAGTTGGTCATAGTCTAGGCTTATAGATGGTAGAACTAGTCTGCAGTAGCACCTTGCAATGTTTCCATAAATATCTTGACTACTACGTCCTCATACTCCACGCCTATCACACCATAGGCTATGCTAAAGGTAGCAATATGTTCATCAAGATGAACTCTACCATCACCAAAGAATTTGTAGAAATTCTTCCTTGAATTGCGTGGAAGCTCATGTAGAGGTGGGGTTAAATTGAGTGGGTCAAAAGAGTTACCCCAGGGGCCTTGAACTACCATGATTTGATTATGGAAAAGGGGGATAAAAAATTTGGGTGGAGTCTATATAGGCAAAGCTCTACTAATTGTAGAAAAAGAAGCTCTGCCTTGTGTTGGTGACGTAGTATGGGTAGGAGGAACACTCCTCGATCATTGAACTTGAAGTTAGGGAGGGAACAAATAAAAATTGCCCTATTGCACCAACTCAAAAATAGGGTTAACAATAACTTGGGCTCTCTGGCTTCTAGTATAGCATGGAGTTACCATATTGTAGAATAAAAATGAGAAAGAATTGGCCTTGCTTCAGCTTAAAGCTTGAGGCTTTAGATTGTGTTCTCTTCCCTAACAGAGTCACAAAAAAACTATTGGCGTGGAACTGGAGGAAAGTGGTAAGGCTATAATGATAATGGGTAAGACATAGACTAGAGTCACCAAAGTATATAATGGATAAGGGTAGGAACTGCTCATCGATCCCCAATGGAGTTGCTAAAAAACTATTGTTGAAGAGACTTATTTTGCTCATCAATTAGCTATTGACAAAATATTCACCCAACAGTACCTTCAAGGGTTCTCTTAGTAGATAGAGATACCTTAGAGGGCCTTGTAATACCTTTAAGGATACCTTTATGCATGTTTAAAATCTATCTCTTAAGAGATATGTTAAAGGTAGCCTTAAAGGTATTATAATTACCTTAAAGGTATCTTCTAGGAGATAAATTGAAGGGTATTGCAGTACCTTCAAGGGTTATGTTTTCAATTTTACCCCCATAGGTCAAATTATCACCTTGTCATTTGAAACTTAACATATCATGCCAATTTAGCTTGTGAGTTAGGATGGTCTTAAGAGTTCCTTAAAATGATGTCTTTTGTGCCCTAATGATTCCCAACATTTTTTTTCCTTGGTACAATTTATATCTATCCATATAAGCCTACAAATATGATCATGAAATGACTTGAGCAAGCCTAGAAGAACCAAGCTATCATCAAACATCATGTAGAAATGGGTTGGTCAGCTCAATTATGCATTTCATAAGTATGATTATAAAGTTTATCAAGCCAAAATATCACATGGACATGAATTCATTCATGCTTTGAATATTCTCTACAAATTTCATGATTTGATGAGTTGTCTATCTTAAGTCACAAGCATTCAAAGTTAGACTTGCAGAGTGAAACATGCATGGGCACGCCAAGTTTAAGCTACAAAAATTAACCATTTTTATTTAAAAAATCCTTAAACATGCATAAAAACATCAAATTTTAGCCTCATGAAATATTTAATTGAATTAAAATGTCCCAAGATCCATAGTCAATGATCAATCATATCGAATATCCAATGATGAGCAGGTGAGGACAGTGTCAATGGGTCCAAAATATCTATTAGAGTGCATTTGATTATGCACATAAGATAAATAGTGAGTATCAAGTAAAAATGTTAGCATAATCATGAAGTGAACAAGTGATAAGATCTTAGGTACTTAATCAAAGATCTAATAGTGTGTGGTGACTGACAGAGTTAGTGGGTCTAATCAGATTGATGTTGCATGATCCATCATACAAAGAAGATCTAATAAAAAGTGATGGGTCAAATGGTTAGAAAATATTGAAGACAAATGCATGGGTGATAAGTGTATCAATTATGTTATACTAGCAAAAGATCTATGGCTCACATTTATTCATACAGAGAAAGACCAACAATGCATGTGTTAGTTGAGAGAGTAAATCTAATGGTGCACAATCAAGTTGATCAATAGTCAAGATTGAAATTTGATGATTATTCAACCCAAATATCAATGATATGTATTCACTAAGTAGATCAAGATCAATGGTCAAGATTAAAATTTTAAATCTAGGGGTTTCATAGAGAACAATTATAGTCAAGGTAGAATGATAGAAAATGTCTTAAATGAAGACCATGGAGGTAGACACATTGGTTCAACGAGTTCATTGGAAAAGTTAGTCGCATGACTGTGGCCCTTTTCCCTAATCTTACATGCAAAATATGAAATAGTATGGAGTAATCCATGCCAGAAAAAGATCTCAATAGATTGTTGTAGCTGTTGTAACTACTTTAATGTTAGAATTCAACTTTTAAATGACTTAATCATGTCATTGTAATCATAAAAAGAACCATGAAAGAAAGAAACAAATTGAAAGGGACTAATATGGTTGTGATGACCATTTTCCATAAATAGTCTAGCATTATGATCCTTTTTAATGGCATCAACACCAAAATGATTGGGAATTTAGGTCATTATGCTCCCTTTTCCATCCTTCTATGTATTGATCCCCATCTCTCTCACCCATTATACTATAAATATAATATCCTAAGCCTTAAAAAGGATCCCCTCTCTTTGGCTTTCCTAGGATATGCTGAGATTTGTAATATAACACCTATTTGATGCAAGAAAAGATTGAATTCTTCCATTTTTTAAGTTGAGTTTAAGTGTGTCTTATGAATTCATTTATGTGGTCAAGTGAATGTATGTTTTCCTTTCCTCTAAGTTTTATCACCTTCATGCATTTTTTGGTAGTAATAATAGGTCATTATAAGTGAATATATAGTCTACTAATAAGTGTGGAAGTGGACAACTGCCCTCCCATGCTAGGTTGATATCTAATTAATGCCTTATTTTGAAATACTTATGTGTAAATTGATCAAAGAGTGAATGAAGTGATGTTTATTAGTATTGAAAGCATATTATAGTGTGTCTTTTGTAAGTAAAAGGATAAAAAAAATTGGTGCATCACCTAATTTTTACATGCTTTCATGAATTATTGTCAATCTCTCTCCCTTTTCCAAGTAAGAGCTAGTTTAGGTATAGTATAGGTGATAGATCAAAAAATAAGTTGGCCTTATCTAGAGGTCTAACCCAAGATTAGGTACCTATAGCCTAGGGTCAGTCCCATGTTGGACTAGGTTTGAGAAAGAGTACCTGAACAATCCCCTTTCTCAGTTAGGGTGCAATCTAGACAACCAACATGTTCTCCTAATAGATACCGTAAACATGTACATGACTGAAATTTTATGTCAAATTATCTCCTAAGGGATTACCTTCAAAAGGAATTATACTAATTTCAAATGGCTCCTCATAGATACCTTGAACATGCACACAATTAAAATTTTCTTTCTAGGTACTTCCTAAGAGATACCTTAAACATACACACGATTGGAATTTTTATTTTGAAGTATCTCTTAAGAGATACATTGAGCATGCACATGATTGGAATTTTATTTTGAGGTATCTCATAGGACATACTTTGAACATACACACAATTAGAATTTTCTTTCAATGTATCTCCTAAGAGATACCTTGAAGGGCATTGGAATACCTTCCATGTTAATTGTAAAGGTCCTTGTAAGGGATTTGATATAAGTGTGGCACATTTTGGCAAGAACCCTAATGCACACAATTGTAATTTTCTTTTGAGGTATCTCCTAGGATATACCTTGAACATCTACACATGATTGGAATTTTATTTCAAGGTATCTACTAGGAGATACCTCTTAGGTCCTTGGAATACTTTCCATGTTTTGATTACAAGGTATTTGATATAACCATGACACCTTTTTATTTGGCAAGAACACTAGTGTTAGCTCTGATTGTGTGCAAAAATGATTCATGACACTCCCAAAACCAAACAAAATTAGAGGTCCCCACCAAAGAGCTCACCACAAATAGAAAGATGCCACATGGCATAGTACATAAAAGTCATCACACTAAGCTACATTTTGAGAGCCCCCAAGAGCAATCAGAAGGTGCCATGTCTCAAAAGGCAACAAACTTTAGCTTTAAAGCTAAAATTGATGGTGAATCAAATGTAAATCAATGATAAATTTGAATTCTAATGTAGTTGAATTCATAAATTAATATCTTAAAGATATGCAAAGTTGATGAACTCACCATTAATGTAGCATGAACTAGAATTGCCATCAAACTTTGCATTAATCAAATCAATATTTAAAAGGATACTAAGCTCAACTATTATAACCTACATTTGCATTTGAATCTCTAAGTTTTTAATCTCTTTACCACCTACATGCCCAATTCAACTAAGCTTGATCTCTTCACATAATGTACCTGACCACCATTATTAGAGTTCAAAAATTATAGATAAGTACAAGAAGACATTAGTTGATACTCAAGATATCATAAAAATGGCACATGCAGGACCATCAACTCTGAGTAAGAGCATTACATTTGAAAATGATAATTTTCTATTTCAATACAAATAATTTAGTTATGTTCAAGGACATAGAGTTCATCCTTAAGGGTATAGACTTGGGGGACATGCATTAAAGTAGCATATGCTAGGTATCTTGATGAAATAGAAACCATATCCCACATTATTCAGTTGGCTTCAGACATCATTACAATCCAAACTATTAGTCTCTACAAGGCTAGAGCCAAACCATAGGTCATGTCATGTGATGACCTAGTGTATGGCATATTTGGGAATTCAAGATGTGAAGATGGATTTCTCAAGTCAATGAACCAAGGACCTCCCATTGACTTCATTTTAGGGCCTATATTTAAAAGATATTTTGACCCACCCCTACCAAAATTGAATTACAACTAGAGAATCATTGATAACTAGTACGAAGCACATAAACCATAGATAGTCTTAGCTTCATGGGTAATAAACCCAACTAGAGTGGCATTCATGGATGACCAAAGGAACATACTCATTCACCTATTTAGAAAGGGATTCAAGGTTGGCCTCACCCTACTAAATCAAATATTTGACAATACACATATTGGGTATGTAGATATAAGATCTATCCCATTATTGCAAATAATTTTGAAGGATCAACATACACTTTCACTAAGGGGTATTATTCATATCAATCTAGTCACTACTATGAATGCCACTTAAAATAATGGTGCTCTATCTACACGATGAGCTACCTATTGGATGTCATCCACATAATTGCCCAATTAGGTTAGAACTCATAGTCTCTTTCATGAGATGAAGTTATGCCCTAGACATACTTAGCAATTCACATATAATACTTTAGAAACCACATAAAGATGATTTCAAAATATTTCTACCCTCTTTTCTATAAACCAGTCACCGAGTGTGAAATGCTAAGGGTTCCTCTAGAGGTTAGATAGATAATGAAATAAATGGGAAGCTTTTGGATATATCTAGATTGTAAAATCATTTGGATGGAAAGGATAATGGTGGCTCCCCTTATATTGAAAAGGTATGTATCGATAAAATTGGTCAAGGAGGAGAAGTCATATAAAATACTACACTGAGTTGATGGTGTCTTCAAGAATAAAAAGAAGACAGTCCCTTGCAAGACTCCTTATAAGCTAGGGAAAACTAAAATCACAAAGTGACAAGACATTATAGTAGTTTCAAGTCATAGAAATTCATATGTATTTCTTAAGGATGATTTTAGGGTATGGGAGCTTAATAATGTCATTACAAGTCACCTATTCAAATTTAAAAAGGATGTGGCAGAATATAAGCACCAATAAGAGGTGCACAAATGGATTTATAGGGATGCAATGAATGATGAGGTAGTCCTAAGAAATATTTCAAGGAAGAATATCAAAATGAAAATAAATATTGATACGGAGAATAAGAAAGAGGATACTGTGAGTCCTAATATATCACCAACTCGTGAGAACATGATCAATGTCAACTACAAAGAATCACAAGAGGAGGAGAAAGAAGACAATGTTCCTCTTATTAGGAACAGGCCATGCAAACCTCCACTATAGGCTACTCCAAGTGGAAAAAGCCTACCTCTAAGATCCAAGTAAGGGGAAGATAGCAGCCAACTTGGCCCCTCTCAAGGTCCTACACTTATCTCTACATCTACTAAGGAAGTTGTCATAAAAATTTTGGATCAATTGGATCCAGATGTCATTGACCTCGAAGACTCTCAACATGGAATTGAGTTCTCAATGGAGGAACTATAGACATTATACAAGAGGAATATAAATAAATTTTACATAAGGAAGAAGTTCTGTAGCTACCATGAAAAGAGTAGTTCCTCCTCCATCTCCCATTGTAAGTATTAAATCAGTACCTTCCTTCCTAGTTATTAGTATAGTTACAACTGCTCCTACTTTTGTTACTACTCTGATTCCCATGTTCACACTCGATATCATTACTTCCTTTAGGGGTACCATCCCCCACTTCATCTCCCATGACACTACCAAAATTACACCTCTACCAAGCTCCCAAAGCATTAGTGCTAACCAAGATATAGATTCCACACCTTCTTAAGAAGCCATAATTAGTACATCACTTGTTCTTGGCTCCCCTACATCCACTAGGGAATTGAGGCCCATATCAAAGATGTCCCCCTTCCATAAGAAATTTAACCTTACCATGACTACTAAAATGATTAGATCTTCAACATTACCTTAATACATTATTGGCATGGGTCATGCCAAGTCCCTATTTGACTCACTTGGGAAATTAGACCCCACCAATTTGTACATCCATGCAATAGCTTTAGCTTCCTCTTCTACCAAGACACTTCTATTGTATCCACCTACCATAAAACTAGGATTTACTATTACCCCAAATTGGGTGAGGGATATCATAAATGAAATAAGGTAGGAAAGATATCAGGTGGCCTCCTCAGCACCTCAAATTGGGATGAGGTTTGATGCAGTTATAAGCACTATAAAGAGGGTGGTTAGAAGACAGGTTGAGAAACCACAATCAAACATAGCTATTATCCTTGAAAGTGAAGATCCTATCTTCACTTTCATGAGGAAAAAGAAAACTAGCCATCGAGAGGTGCAAGAATATGCAGAGGACCTAATATCCTCATCTCAAGTATAGGTAGAGTGTACAATTTCCTTGATGAAGGGGATGTAATAGGAACTAAAAAGACTAAAGGAGAAGGCATTGCCAATAGTGCTAGACAACACTCTAATTTCAATAATAAATGTTTTCATTAATGTCTTTAACTAATATAAAATGATGAAGAAGAGGTAGGAAGATGAAATCCAGTAAGCCAGAGTGGTCATGAAACCTAACTAAAAGATTACACTCTATAATACCAAGCTATCAAAGTTGGCTAGAGTTACCAGAAGAAACAAATTCCCTGATCTCAAGGTTTTTCCACTTGAAGACATTATTCCTACATAGACCATAATCATGAATAGGAGAATGATTTTGAAGACATGGATTGATCAAATCAACAATGAAAATACATCCTTAGGGAAAATTGAATTAAAAATTGCCTTGCTACTAAAAGATGGCATATTCACTAAGGTGACCAAACTCGATGGCTCCTTCATAAATAAACAAGAGTTTAGAGAACAAATGTAGGTATTTATAACTAAATTCTATTAGGATATAACCAATGCAAATTCAAATTATAAGGTAATGAGCACTATGGAATTTTCCAATCAGAGGTTAGAAAAGGTAGATGAAATTGAGGAGGTACTAAGGCTAGTACTCATAGAGCATGGTAGGCTCATCCAAGAGATACCAAACTTGTTTTTACCTATGATCCTAAAATTCATTTAGATAGACCAAGACTACTTGGCTTATGTAGAGGTATGGACCAAAGAAGAATCAGAGAAGAATCAAAGACAAGAACAACAACAGTACCAAGTCAGCCTCTAACCACCTCTAGGCACTTAGAGAATATTCTATTTCATCTTGTAAATTCAAATGAAGAATATTGCTTTGTCATGTAACATTTTATCCACTTTGATTTATTTGGGTGCCTTTTGTGGGCCCACATAAACTTATCTTAGGCAATTTTTGAGCCTATAAATAGGGGTTTCCCCCTCATTTGTAACCAAAAAATAGTTATTACCAAAATTAATACAAGGAGCCAAAGAATTTAAGAGTTTATCTATAGTGTTCTCTTGTATGTGTTCTATGATTTATGATTCTCATGATTTTAGATCGCTGATAGTTTCTTTTTTTCAAGGTAATTTTGGAATAACAAACATTATATACATCTATTAGCTTGAGTTTAACACTAGGCTGACTAATTTGATAGTATACTTGCTCTATTTTCTTCTCATTTGAAATCAAATGTGCCATGCAATTTATTATGAGTGAGTAATTTTCATGTAAAGTATTGGATTAGACATATGAATTTCCTTCCTTTGAAGCTTCAAATGCATTTATTTAGATTTGAACATTATGATAGAGTTGGTAGATGCTAGTTTCATGTGTTTTGCCTTAAAAGATAGAACAATTGGTATCTTTGATCATCTTGAGCACAATCTCTTTCCTTCCCTACCCTACTTAATCTTGGATCCACACATGAATCACTTTATATTAGTTCATGTTGTAAATATCCATTTTTCATTTACATTTTGGGCAAAAATTGGCAAATATTGAAATAATTTTACAAAGATTAGCAAGAATAAGTGTCACTGCATAAACATTTGTTATCCCTACAGCAAGGTCTGATAAAATACTTTCAAAGTGGGGATCACATCTCTACTATTTATGTTATTTTTAGTAGTATTTGTATAAATATCTCAATCCCCGAGTCTTCAAAGACTTAAAATTGAGTTTATTACTTTCCCCTTGTTCCCTATTGACATAGGGAACATAATAAGTACATCAACAAGTCTAGTAAATTAGCCTTTAAGTAATCAATCAAGTGTCCTTGAGATACATGTAGGATTTTTTTGAAGTCAAAATATGCTATAGTTAGGGGTCTAGCAGTCTTAAGACCTTTTCTAGGCTTATGGAGGTTATTTGGACCATCAAATGCATGAACTATTGAGATGAATAACCTAAATATAGATTTTAAGATGGATACATGTGAGGTTAAAATAATGCTAAATAAACACAAATGTACATTTAAAAATAGCTTCAAGATCACTACTAGAGTCAAGTGGGTGAAACATGCTTAATGGAGACTTCAAGGATGTAGACTTTCAAGCAGGGTAGTGAGATTGTTAAGAGATCATCATGCATAGATCAACTCATGGGTACTTTGTGTATAATAAAAACTCCAAAAGCATATTTGAGACCTTGTCACAATCCATACAAAGGACGTCACATCATGCATAGTGGTATATATAGGAGAGGTTTATTTTCATAATGAAATAATGGTGAACATGAAGAAGATAATAGTCTAAAATGAATGCATTAAGTTGTGGACTTTGGAGGAGACCTCAAGGAGCCAAACTTAGTTAACCATTCAATTCCATGAAATCTTCACCTAAAACTATGTAAGGGACTCAAAAAATATGTTGAGAGTCAAAACATTGAAGTAATAAGGTCTTGTATATTTCAAAGATCATAAGGTCTTGTTATGTTTGAAGAATCATTTCAATTTCTTCCTTACTCTTTTCATCCCAACATCTAATAGGTTTAGTAATTAATCCTAAATTCACATATTTAGAGGAGATAGACTTACAACTATAGGTTTGGTCTAGACGTAGGCATCCCACAACTTTACATCATTCCAATGTTAGTCTATATATGAATCATGTTTGAGCAGTCTAATTTAAATTGGGTGCTATCTAGGTCGCTAATAGTCAAAGGAGATCTATTTGTCTTTGTAGTTTCAAGGGAACTCTCTTTTCTTCCCTACCTTACTCCCTCCTTTTGAACATTTTTAACCTGAATCAATTTATTTTAATTCTTGTTTTGTATATTCATTTGTTTGTTTAAGAGTTTGGGCTTATATTGGCAAATAAAATCAATTTACATCATAAAAAATTTAGGTAGATTATGTCACTACCATATTCTTTTTGTCCGTTAATTTAATATTTTTTGTGAATATTCATGCATTATTCCTAATTTAGTTAAAGGGTCTGAGTATTAAAATTAGTAGATAAATATGAAATAATTAAGGTACTAATTTATATAATTTGATTACAATTTGAACTTTAAAAAAAATAGTAATAAGGGTAACAAAACAAGACTTAGCTAAAAACTAACTGATACAATTGAGACAGAGGATAGAATTCACTATGCAAGACTAATACACTATCACAAATTAAGATCTGGCCTTCATTCGATGAAAGGATAGGAGTGCCAAAAATAAGACACCTTGGTGTTCAGTGCTATAGTCTACCTTTGCCACTATTATCTTGAAGATATGATCTTTCTAGGTTTTGTTTTCTAGGTCTATGTGACCCTGCTTGTGAAGTTTTGATAGTTGAAAGTCTATAGAGCTCCTTGTAGAGCTGATTTTGTCTTCAAACCCTAAACTCCATTGTGATTTTACTAACTTTGATAAAGATGAAAAATGCTAAATTGTGTGTGCTTGAGATGACTAGGGACTGGTGTAAGGATTTAAATAAGCTAGAAATAGTATTGGATGGTTGTATGTAGAGAATAGGGAAATATTATTAAGTAGTCTTTCTTATATTATTGATTTCTTTGTGATATTTTCCAACCCCTTATAAATGAACTTTGAATGGACTTTCATAGGGATATGTTAGTCATGGGTCAGATGAATTCATGTTAGGCCAATAAGAAGGAAGATAGAAACCAGAAAGAAATGACGATTTGGGCTTGAAATGTGATTGGATGGGAGTATTATAAATGGGACACCCTAGGGTCTAGCACTATAGCCCAAGTTGGGTGTTATAGTACTAAGCTAATGGGACCTATGGGGATGGATCTTTCATGGAAAGCAGAGTCTTGCTCAGTTGGGATCAACTCTAGAAGGCTACGAATGACTAGGAATCAATGAAAATATGCTTATGAGGATCATGAAAGTAAGAAAGAGGTACCTATGGGATGGATGTCACAATTCACACTAAAGTTACAAATTTTCACATTTTTTATGAATACATTTCCCCCCTCCCTTTATTTTAGTGATGCAACAAAGCAAAATACTACGATAAAGGAAAAATAGAAAGCGTACATGAACTTACCTACAAAGGTAAAGCTCATGAAATTATTGTGATGTTGGGTGTGCATAGAGAGAGTACACTGTGAAGTGTGAATCTATAAGAGAAAATAAAAATTAGTTCAGTTCTTACTAGATACACTATATTTAAAATAATAATGTAAAAATATGAGTGAGAGAGAGAGAGAGAGAGAGAGAGAGAGAGAGAGAGAGAGAGAGAGAGAGAGAGAGAGAGAGAGAGAGAGAGAGAGAGAGATGAGAGAGAGAGAGAGAGAGAGGAGAGAGAGAGAGAGAGAGAGAGAGAGAGAGAGAGAGAGAGAGGAATGAATACACCTCACTGATTACACAAATCAATATAAAATTTATTATGATGCTAAGTGATGCTAGACAATGCTAAGTAATGATGGATGATGTTGTACCAAGGGTAATATCACAAATGAAGCTAAGTGCTCAATTCTCTAAGAGTGGCTCAAGAATGAAAAGGCTATCCCTTTGGCTCCATCATCACCCACTAAGTGAAGTTATGTGATCATGTGTGTGTTAATAAATGTTTGGACTATCCCTCTGAATAGGTGGCTCAAGAATACAAAGCCTAGTTATTCCTTTGGCTCCATCATTACCCCATGAAGTGAAGCTATAAACTAATATTGGTATGAAATGTGTGTCAAATGAGATGTCTCCTGAAGACCATGAATGCTTTATAATTTCAAAATGTTGGTGTGGATAGCCAAATGTATGCTAAAAAATAGGTCACTCTTGGCCACTTTGAAAGATGGATATTAAGCTTATATGAAAGACTCTCTGAAACTAGGCACTAGGATTATATGAAAGCCATTCCAAAATCTAGAGGTTAGGCTTGTATGAAAGCCACTCCAAAATGATGAAAACCACCTAGAGATGGAGTAAGGCATGCAAATATTAAGAATACCTAGGTAATATGCTGAACTCAGAAATAAATCAAAACATATGTGTCATGCACATTGCCCCTAATCACTAGTGTCTAGAATATGGATTTTGATCTGTAAGTTATACCAACTACCATATCTAAAAATAAAAGTGAGAGCCATCATGTCATGCATGATTCCCCTTATATCTATATTCTCTAATCAAAAGTGTACTTAAAACTACTAATTCTAAAATAGTTTGAATATGCAAAACTATAGCTAAACCTACTTTTTTACCTACTTCTAGAAAATTTGTTTTTTCTATTGTTTGGATAGAAGCAACAAAAATAAGACACCCTAGTGTCTAACATTATTGTCCATGTCTAACGTTGTTGTCCTTTGCTAAAACTAAAAATTGTTATGGAATTTTCACTATTTTTCTCATTTGTTCTTCTTGGTTTGACCTTTGATTGTCATTTTGAGTGTTCTAAAACTAGTTTTTCAATTAGTAGGAGTTATGATCTCTGTGGTAAAACCCCTATTTATTTCCCCCTCTTTTGAGTATAGGAATAAATAACCTACAATGACTACCCTCAAAATAAAGAGCCTTGCAAGTGTGTTATACTATGAAATACATGATATAACAATGATAATCGACAAGATATCTCAAGATATAACATAGTTTTTAAAGGAGATTGTTAGGTTAATAGGGGTATGCCTAGATACATATAAAAATGTAATAGTATGTGCAATATATTGAATTGAAACTTAGAATTGGAAGTTTGATTATTTGTTACTTGTTAGTTGGCAAGGAGGGATGGAGCATGATGTCTATCATGGCATATAATATAACAAGATAATGCATGATATGGATCATGGCATTGTAAATAATGAGAAGAAAATAAGCAACAAGCACACAAGGCAATAATCAAGAAGTATATAAGAATGGCTAAGGGGCCAAGAAAATAAGTGACATGGGCACATGTCACTAAAAATAGAAAGAAAGCATATAAGGCATGTTCAAATGCCACATACACATACAATTGAAACAAGTAAGGTTGGCATGAAAGCCACTATCACATAGAAGAGTACAGGGAAAAGACTTTGGCAAATGTCCTAAAGCACATACATGAATAGAAGCAAAGAACACTGAAAAATGTGCTAAGGCACATATAGGAGACAAACAAGAAATAAGAAATGCAATCACATCTACCTACATAAAGCAAGGGAGGAAAGCATGTAAAAACTAAAAATACAATCATATCTAACTAATCAATGTAAGAGGTAAAAGTATGTAAGACATGGATTACAAGACTAGGTATATGCTAAAAAAAATACACAAGTGTTATATATTAGTGAGTATTGATAGAGTAATCTATATAAGCTAGTAAATAATGTACTTCATCATGATAACTAGAGCATGTGGTATAGGAATGACATAACCTGGATGGTGTAGTCATGTAGAAGATGCCCCTAGTGGGTATGTATATCCATGTGTGTCTTGAATGTAAAAGTAGGATGCCCCCTCAATGGGTAGAGTGAAGCAATCAAGGATCTAGATGTCACTTCACACACTCAAATAAGATCAAGTGAAGTGTGGTAATATAGATAAATTAGTAAACAATAGCATAAAACAACAAATGTAAGTCTAGCATAGTGGTAGAAATGTAAAGCAAGGATAATGCATATATCAAAATGTTTTTGGTGTTTTTGACATATTTAAATTTTTTTAATTTTTGAATGTTTTTTAGATATGTACAATCAAGAATAAGAAACTATATATAAATAAAAATGAGGAAAAATTATACTAACTGATGAGTCTCATGGGAGACTCCCTATCATGGTGTCTTGTACAAGGATATGAATCATATGTGATCATGAAACATGATGGAAGGGTTGAGACTATGGATCTAATTGTTATATATGTTGTAAATGCTCTAAAGTATTTAAAGTAAAAACTAAGTGTGGGGTCCCCCTATAACTCTAAGAAGTGGATGCAACTACAGGGCTCTTAGGGACCCATTTCGTAGTAGGAGAGGTTCTCTGAACATGTGCTCTATGAGTAGATGCATGAGATCTCAATGATATTGCCATGGGTGTGAACATTGTAGCTAAATTTTTTCTAGAATCTTGAAGTTGTGGAGGTGTATGAAGTTTTTGTGATGGTGATGGATGCCTCAACTATGTCTAAATTAGAGCTAGAGTAAGAACTATAACTGGTGGCAAAATTGAAACTAGTGGTAAAACTAAAATTGGTGACTATGAAATATTAGATGGCTCTGAAGTGGGGAGTGGTAACTCATATGGAACTCCAAAAATTGTAACAACCTAATTAGTGTGAATTAATTTCATGCATCTATGAACTATATAAGGTATTTCTCAAATTTTTTGAATCCATGGTTGACTAAGTATCATATCAAAGACTCCTACACTGGGATCAATAGTGAATGGTGTAGCCCTGTGATACTCACAAAATGAATGATGATCATATCATCATGGAAGAGGATTTGTTGGGTTAAATTATTGAATAAGAGGGAGAGATATGATGTTACATTCTAATAATTGTTGTAAAACTCTAGTCAAAGAAATTGGCATATTGGTAAAGGTTCACCAAGGAGGTGCTGATAAAAGCAACACACTGAGGGGGATTAGAAGCTACATTAATTGTCAGTTGATTCTGAATCTTTCTATCATTAACCTTGAATTTGTATGAGACTTTGTTGTTACTATTGTTTCTTATTTTTGAGATTCTTGTTTACTTAAGTTTTCCCATTAAAATTAGTTTGAATTCTTTTTCCTTTAGTGTGTGACACAATTCAGTGAAGGAAGAGAATCTTTTGAACATAATTGATTCATGCAAAGCTAGTAGAAAACTCTATTTGAAGAGATCTTGTAACTCTTGATCAACCACAGGGTTAGACACAGTAGCCAAAATAGTCTTGTATCAAAGAAGATAATATATGAGATACTCATTTGACCTTTATTTCAGTTGTGCAACTTGGGCGTAAGAAACTTTATCACCAATGTTAATGCTAAAATGAGCTAGGAACATGTCAGCTAAAGGATTGAATGCATTGACTAACTAATCTAGTAAACTATAGAACCATTGTAAAGCATAATTCTTTAGGATCCATGTAAATAGTTTGATAAATAACCAATCATTTGGTACATAGTCCAAGAATGCTACATGAAAAGCTCTTAAATGTGTCTCTAGATCACCCTTTTTATCATATAAAATAAGCTTGGTTTGAACAAAACCTTGTGGAAAGGGTGTAGAAGTAATGTGATATGTTAATAGTGTATGTAATAGAGAAAAAGAATCTAAATCTTGCATAGGTATAGAGGCACCTTGTTTAAGATGTAGCACCTTGGATTGAAGAGATCTTATCTCTTGCACAAGGGCTACCACATTAGGAGACAAAGATGTACTAGCTATAGTTGGTGACATAGAGGTAGGTTGGGATATTATAGGGGGTTGTTGAGACATATTTTCCCTCATGTGTCATTTGAAACTAGCTACTTTAAAGGAATGGAAGACTCAACTTGTTTAGCCTTTTTTATTTCTATGATAGATTGTAAAATAATAGTAAGATATTGGGGCTTGTCCAAGAGTCATTCTCAAAGAATTTGTAGGATCGAATCTTTATTGAGGACAACTTCATTATTAATAATTGGTAGAAGTTGATCAAGAGTCTAATGTGGTGGATCATGAACACTGGTGTTTTTATCATCATTATTATTCTCATACTGCTCATGATCAAAATTATCCTCATTGAAATTGGTATAATAAGGATGTGTAGGATTTATAGTAAGAGTCTGAGCTAGTTGTTTATCCATGGTATATGGTCTATTTGAAGGAATCTTGATGAATTCAGGAGGGTTGCCATTAAGTATTACACTTCATCTCAAAGGAAGAGATGCAAGGAACTTAGGTGGCATAAGGAAAACAACTTGGATAATAGTAGAAAAGATTAAACAGATATAATCTAAACAAGGATCTAGAATATGCATAAAAAGGATACGAAGCTCACAAACATATAAGGTGATACCTAAAGAAGCAATGGGACCTAGTATATGAAAGTAGGGTTTGAAAGATGATTATTTTGAAATTTACTATGAAATTTTGAAATCTAAATTGAATTTTTGAGTGAAATATGCAACTAAAAATTTAATTTTTTTTTGGAAAATGATTGATTGAATAGAACCTCATATGTGCAACTAGGGTTTTGAGAAAAAGATTTTTTTGTGGAAATTACTATTGAATTTTAAAAATTAAATTGAATTTCTTATTTAAATATGCAAGTAAAAATTTAGAAAATTATAGGAAAAATACTGGGAAAATATCGGGACCTAGTATGGGTAATTAGGGTTTGAAAGAAAATTATTTTAAAATTAATACAAAATTTTAAAATTTAATTCTAATTTATGATTTTATTATGTAGGTAAAAATTAAAAAAATATATAAAAAATTAGTAGAAAATTTATCCTAGGGTTTTTATGTGCAAATGAAGTAAGTCGGGTTGACCAAATGATTTAATAATTTGTGGGAATATTCATGTATTATTCCTAATTTAGTTAAAAGGTCTGAGTAGTAAAATCAATGGATAAATATGCAATAATTAAGCTACTAATTTGTATAATTTGATTGCAATTTAAATTTTTCTAAGAATAGTAATAAGGGTAAGAAAATAAGACTTAGCTAGAAATTGATTGAGATGACTGATACATAGGCTGGAATTCACTGTGCAGTACTGAGACACTATCACAAATCAGGATCTAGCCTTCATTTGGTGAAATAGTGCCAGAAATAGGACACCTTGGTGTCTGATGCTATAGTCCACCTCTATCATTATTGTCTTAAAGATCTAAACTTTTTGGGTTTTATTCATTAGGTCTATGTAACTTTACCTATGAAGTTTTGATAGCTAGAAGCATATAGATCTCCCTGTAGAGCTAATTTTGTCTTGAAACACTAGACTTTATTATGCTTTTACCAACTTTGAGAAAGAGGGGGGGGGGTTAGTGTGTGTAATATTTAATAAACATGTTTCCACACCCCTTGTGTGGGCACATTTCTTACATACCAATACTAAGAAGAGGGATCAAGCCATATGTAGTTCTCCCACTTAATGTGTTTTATGTAATAGTGTGTATGAAGATGCAAAATGCTAAACTTGGTGTGCTTGAGATGACTAGGGACTGGTGTAAGGATTTGAATAAACTAGAAATAGTATTGAATGGTTGTATGTAGAGAATATGTAAATATGCTTGAGTATTCTTACTTATATTCTTGCTTGCTTTGTGATATTTACCAACCCCTTATAAATGAACTTTGAATGGGATTTTATAAATATATGTTGGTCATGAGTTGAATGTATTCATTTTAGGTTGATAAAAAGGAGGACAAGAACTAGAAGGAAATGATAATTTAGGCTCAAAAGGTAATTAGATAGGAAATATGGAAATGAGACACCCTAGGGTCTGCTACTAAAGTCCAAGTTGAGTGCTATAGTCCTAAGTTGATGGGACCTAGGGGGATGGATTTGTCATGGAAATAAAAGTCTAGCTCAGCTAAGATTAGGTATAGAAGGATACAAATGATTGGGAATCAATGAAAATATGCCTATGAGGTTCATGAAATCAAGGAGGTACCTATGATATGGATGTCACAAGTCACACTCAAGTTACCATTTTTTTCATTTTATATGACTACATCCCTACAACAAGGTTTGCTTATAAACTAGAAGGTGGTAAGTTGTAACCACATAATCTCTCTAGAAAAATTGAGTGAAGCCCTAAGGTTTTTCTAGACCTACACTATAATCTAAGAAATGTTGTTTTGTTGTTCACATTACATCCTTGATACAAACACACATCAACAATATTGAAGGACCTGAGGATGAATCTGAATATTCTCAACCTACTATTTCCTATCTTGCACTTTTATGTATTAGTACTCCAAAAATTAAGGTGGTCAATTTCCTCAAGAAATAGAAGTTAACTATATTTTTTTAATCTAGGAGTATAGATAAATTCATCAACAATAAGGTGGCTACTCAATTGAACTATTTCATTTACCCAACTCTAAAATTTCAAATCCTAATTATAGGTGGGCATATAGTCAATTGTGTTGGTAAATTTCATAGTATCAAGCTATGGGAATATACCTATTATATTATCTTATGTTTTTTATTATCATGGATGGGATTAACATGTTTTTTAGATTTTAATGGCTCACCACTTTATTCATAATTAAGATGAATTTTGAGTAACTATTCATTCCCATTCATTTAGAAGGAAGGACATTTGAACTGCATGGTTTATTATCTAAATCTACACAATTGGTTAGTTTTTACCAGATGATGAAGATGATTAAAAAAAAGGTAAAAATTAATTACTGTGAAACTATTTTCCATAGAATTTAAACCAAATAAGAAATCTACCCATATTGAATTACAACTAGTAGAGTCTACCCATTTTTGTCTTATACACTCACTTGACTCCTTTGACCTCTTTTACTTTTATACCAGGCTTTACAACAAGGCACACTGCCACTTGGGCCAACCTAGGGCCTCCCTGATCTCAACACACATTCTTAAAAATTGTACTATTTTATTATTAAAAATTGATTGAAGTATATATAGGAAGAGTATTTGGAATTATATTTATTGTATTGTTTTATAAAATATTAGTGTTACAATTTAAAAACCCTATTTTCCCAAATAATAGTCATGTGTGTGCTCCTTCAGTAAAAGCCTCACTGACATCATAGCTGGGCATGCTCTAGCAAGGATTAAAATATTAAAATAATCTAGGTATAATATCTGAATCTTAGTGATTTCATAACATAAGTTGTTAAACAATAAATAAAAGGGACAAGTCAATACAAATAAATCACATATTTTAGATAAAGTAAAAAATATATTAAACACTATTAAGATTAAATACCTAAAAATAAGAATCTACAAAAATGATAATAATAAATATGATCAACACTTCTGACACTCTACAACTTGCTCTATTCTAATTTATCAGCACTCTATAGTGTATGTTTGAAAAAAACTAGGAATATGTAAGAATAGGAATGTATCTGGTTAGACATATTGAGCAATTTTATTCCTCTTTAAAATATGTGAAAATAATATAGACCCCATTTTTCAAAGTAAATTTTAATTTCAAATTTGTTGGGGACTCCCACCTATTTCTAAATACAAATGCACGTTGGGAGTAGTCAAGTTGAATTGAAGGGAAGTGATATATTTAATATATTAAAATGATATTTATATATATTATATTAAAGTATATAATATTTATTTAAAATATATACTAAAAATATATAATATAAAATGTAATATAATATTAAAATATTATATATCATATAATATATTTTAAAATTATTATTCTTATATAATATATATGTTAATATAGTTTATAAATTAAATTATAATACAACCATTCATGAAGCATACAAGATGCTTATAGAAATGAATAATGAAGATAATGCAAGATCACACACACAACACAAGATCTATGTGGGAAACCCTCTTGGGGAATAAAACCCACTCACAAGCCTAAAAACACATGGATTACTTGTCCTACAAGATTATCACAAACATGAGACTAGTCAAGTCCTTCTATCTAAAATTTAGTGAAATGCCTATTTCACAAGGAGCACCTACCCCTAGGATGATCAAGTATTTTTGATCACCTGATGGTCAAGTCCTTCTGACTAGGTTTAGTGAAACACCTATTTCACAAGGAGGACCTACCCATAAGATGATCAAGTCCTTATAACCACCTATTGGTCAAGTCCTTCTTGTATACACAATATTTTTAACTATTATCAAATACTGATGCTTTACATCTTGTAGAAACCCATCACAACTCAATCTCTCTGAGTGCATGCCTTAAGGGTGCACCAAGAAAGGGGTGGGTAGAACTTTGGTGGTTCACATGATTGTTGTCCCTTATTACCAAATTATTCCCAATCCATTCAACTCCTAAAACCTTTCCCTAAGTTAATTCTGCTCCCTTACACATTCCTCTAGTATTTTTCTCTTTTTATCCTTCTTATCCTTGCTTTACACCCTTTTTACCTGTTCAATACACTAGGTTAACCTAGTCAACCCAGTGTATTCTAGGGTCACTTTAGCTCTTTTGACTTATTTATCTTCCGATTGACCTAACACAAACTTTAGGCATTAGATAAGAATGTACTAGGTCGACCTAGTCGACCTAGCATAGCTAACATGTCCAAATGATTTTTAAGTGAGATACTACTATATATAAAATGTAATTTCATTTATTATTAATAATATGCAATAGAGAGTTATTATTAGCTCGTGCTTCTTCATAATTTGCTCTTTAACCATTCTACTTGAAGAGTCTTACTTTAGGTTTCTTATTTGGAGAATCTAGTCTTGTAGATAGGTCTTGGATGCTTTAGACTAACAAAATGATCCGTATGAACCACAAAAATCTCTTGAAAATCCCCATTGGCTAAGGGAGAGATTGAATCATGATGGGTTCACATTCAGGTAAGTATATTCTAACTTTGTTCTCCTCTCTTTTAGTAGATAGAAGTAGTATAAGTGTTATCTCAAATAATATTACTCTTCATATTCTATGTATTGGGGTGTTAATCATACTTTATTTGAAGTTTCCTATACATATTTGATTACTTTACATCTAACCCCTCACTTTGTGCCACAAGATTTGGTGCACACTATATTAGTTTACTTTTTTTGTTATTAGAATAGTTTATTATCTTGTTTATTAGCATAAGTTAATATCAAATAATAGGGATCTTTTAGGGTTATTGTGTGATTGTATTAGATTATAGGCTTTAAAACCATTCCTAGCATGATGTGTTGTGATAAGTGATACAATTTATCCCCTAATTAGGTCTAGTAGATCTTGATATTGGTCATGCTCCTGCTTAAAAAGTGTATACCCAATCAAAAGTGTAGGTGTGCTCTATCTTATCTGATCCAAGGTTAATTCATTATACATCATGAAATTATGATTTCATACATTCTGGTGAACCCAACATGAATCTAACCCTTGTTGGATTTGTTCGCTTTTTTTTCATTTTTTTCATCATTTCTATCATATATTTTAAAATACTAGTTCAATTTTGTTGACCTAATTTTCTTTTTCTTTGTACACAAGAACATGCAACTAGATTGAGCAACTTGACCTAGTATAAGGTTTCAACACTTTTCAAAATACCAATTCAACCTACTAGGTTGACCCAGTCAACTTCATGTATTTTTAGTTACTTTGTACTAGTTTCTATACAACCTAATTGATCAGCTCAACCTAGCATACATTCTAGTTTCCAAACTTTTAGATCCTCCTACTAGGTTGATCAACTCAACCTAATACATTTTTAGACTTCTAGTCCAACCAACTAGGTCAACCAAGTTGACCTAGTGCACTTTTGTCACTTTTTTAATAGATTTCTATATTGCTTGGTTGACTAGATTGACCCAGTTTGTAAGTTTTGGATCAATAATTTATATCTCTGAACCATCAAGGTGAGTTTATATTCTTGTATATCTCTATTTTTTAATTTTCTTTTCAAGATTGCATCCTTTAAAACTACCTCTACATAGCCAACTAGATCGACCTGGTTGACCTAGTTTTGTGTCCTATTATATTGTCTAAAACAAATAAGTTGACCTGACTAGTAGGTTTTCTAGACCCTATTTTCAATAGTTTTAGCTTGACCCTCTTGACCTATTTCTATTTGTTGTGCATATAGTGTTTTCACTATACCTTGTTTCAAAGTTGGAATTCACCTTATATGATAATCACATATTTAATTTCAACTATTTGCATGCTTAGAATAATTCACATAGTCTAATTAGGAGGTTTTTAATTAACCACTTAGTTTCACTATTTCTATTTTATGCACACACAACCAAATCACTTAATATAAAACAACATTTTGACATTTGATTACCTAGGCCGGCCTACTTAGATTTCATCACCAAAGGATAAGTTGACTTGATACTTTGGTCAAGTATAATTCATGGTTAATGGTATATTTTAGCTAAACACCTGACACTTTTATCACTATGATGTGTGAAGTGAGGGGGTAAGCCCCAATACCAAGATTATATTATTTACACTAAAATATCTTTCATAATAAACTCACCTAAAACCATTGATAGATTTTTATTGACTACCTTATTCATAGCCAACTTTATATCATTTAAAATCATTCTTAATAATCTAAAATTCTAGGTTGACCAATTAGTTAGCTTTACTTTCCAAGTTGTTTGCTTTCTCTTTGTTCAATTATGTGTGTAATAAATTTCACTAGCCAATATTGGTGCAATATTTTTGCTTTGGGTGCATCAATTAAATTGACTAACATTTATTCAATTGACTATTTACTTATAAACTACCCTCCTACCAATAATCCTCCCCACACCAATTCGAAGAGTGTTCCTTCTAACACCAACCCACCACTTGATACAACCCAAATATTAGATCAAGTAATTCAACAAATAAACATTATACAAAAATCTAATACCAATCAGATGATGCAACTTCAAACCTAATCAATATGAATAATCAACCTCCAATCATGCATCCTCAAGCTAATCCTAACTACATTCCTCCACCTCTTAGTGATGCCTTAGGTAATGTTATTCCTCAACCAATAATGAATAACAAGATGCTTCAAACCATTCAAAATTAACCTTTAGCTCCCTTCACTATAGCTATTGACATTGGTAACATATTACCAACTATCAAATATGATGGGACTAAAGACCCTACCTCATTTCTTATAGCCTTTGGTAACCTCTACAAAGAATGGATCCAAACTAATACATTTTCCACTACTAAAATCTTAGTTAAAACTTTTACTGGTGATGTATTAGAATGGTATAATCAATTACCTCAACATTCTATTTAAAAAATTGAAGATTTGGTCAATCCTTTAGTTAAATAATTTTAAACCAATTATCTTCCTAAAAATTGTCTTAGACATTTCATAAATGCTAAGAAAAATCCTAATGAATCGAATCATGAATTTATTCAAAGATGGAAATCCCTAGCTCATCAAGCTAATCATAATATGTCTGATGATAACTTATTCAAACTCATTACCACTACTTTAACTCCCACTCTTCAATACAAGGTTTGAACCTTTGCTCCTCAAACTCTTAATGAAGCTCTTGACCAAGATAAACAACAAGACTTTCTTATGAAGTAATTCGAACCTAATTCTAAGCTTCTTAAAGGATATTTCCAAACATCCAATGCTATCACTAGTAACACTTCTCAAGCCAAATCATGAGTTTCCAAAAATTATATTCCTTTACCATCTCACATACCTCTTTTGATACATCAAATGAGATAATTTTTATCACCCTCTAAACCTTTCATATATCCTAATTCTCCTCCTAAGTGGTATGATCCCAATCTCTTTTATTGGTTTCATGCCGACACTGGACATTATCATGAATCTTGTAGAGGGCTTTCTAAATGTGTTATTTATTACATGCTTGATGATTCATTCAACCTTGAAACCATGATCAAACATCATCATCAAGAGTATACTAATGCTTCTAAAAAATGACAATCCTCTAAGGATTCTACATCTAATAACCAAAAATATTCTTCCCATAATCAATCAACTTCCAAGGATGTTTGTGCAATTGACATTTATTATGATCAATACTTTAACAACTCTCAATATGTCAATATGACTAAAGTTAACTATAATCAAAAACCTATCGACAAAGATTCTACTACCAAACCTAAGAAACCTTCTTTAGAGGAATAATTCCTTAAAGATAATATCACCATCAATATTCAATCAGAAGCACCTAAGGAACAACTTCCTCTTTTGTATCCTCCAACCACATATATTCTTCCAAAGTCTAATGTTTCTTCTAAACCCCATGGATCTTATTTTAAATCTCATTGGAATTTTCTTGAAACTTAAATCTATGCCATGCAATATTCCTCTTATGGATTTGGTTCACACTTCACCTTATCATCATAAATTCATTATACAACAACTCCAATAGATTGAAGATGCATCTTCCTTAGAATAAAAACCACCTTCTATTGATTCTCAACCAAATAACATTAATACCATCAAATATATGTGTCCTTCTTCAAAACCTTCCATTGAATTCCTTAAAGAAGACATGATTAATGATGAAATCCTCTTTCATGGAGATGATCTACCTCTCTTCATCAAAATAGCCATTAATACCACCCTAATTCAAAAAGTTCTAGTTGACTAAGGTTATGGTATTAATGTATCCTCTTTATGGCTTTTATAACAAATTGGTTATAATAAAGGTCATCTTAAACAAACCCATCTTACTTGTCATGGTTTTGACATGACAAATCAAAAGCCACTTGGTTGTATATGGATTCCCTTAACCATTGGTCCTAAGACCATTTGAACCAAACTTATGGTACTTGACCTTCTTTCATCTTATAACATACTCCTTAGTCATCTATAAACTCATCAAATGAGGGCCATTGCTTCTTTTGATAGTCAATACATTAAATTTATCCATAATGGAAAATTTTATAAACATAAAACTAATCCTAGCTCATAGAGTATCTAATTACCTAATCCTAAATCACAATATTTTATTCCTACAATCCCTAAAATTAATAATGTTCCTTTACCCAAGTTCATCAATATAAATCCTAATTTACAAGTTACTCTTGTAGATTCTAATGATGATGAGCCCAATAAATTACAACATACTTGCAACACCACCAAATTAGCTCCATATATTTTAGAATGGCTTCCTCTTTCTCTTTTACCTAGGGATCATACCATTCCTCTCATGGATGAGATTTCCTATTTTCCCCCTCCATGCAATACTCAAGAGCCATCTTTACTTGAAGATGCTTTTACTTACAATGATTTTGAAGTGGCTAAATTGTTTCAAGATACTCTCACCATATCTCTAAAACATTAGTAATATTGAAATTTCACCTCCTGAAGATCCTCCTAAATCCTAAGCATTTATAATTTCCCCTACATATGATGACAAATATATCATGGCCCAAGATCAATAAAGAGACTTGTATGTCTTATATTATCAAAAGACCTTATCCCAAATTCATGCTTTCAATCAGGATATGCATACTAGTTTTGTAGCTAAACACTTAGAACCTAAGGGTTAAGTGCTTCCTAATAATCCTCCTCTTATAAATTCTCCTTGGGTGGTAGAACAAATTACACCTTCCAAAATTCTAAAATCACCTTCACCTTCTCTACCTCTTTTGTATCCTTCTAATGTATCTAATCCTTCTCCCATCAACACTTCATCTTCCTCTTCCACTCCATCTACTTCTTTTATTCTTGTAGTCACACTTGATGCCAAGGCAACTAATGTCCATCAAATACATTTTGAATATGTTCATCATGGTAACCAAATGTTAGATCTAGAAGTATATGTTAAGTATAATGGGCCTCTTCTTACTTTTCCTAGTGATGAATCTATTCTTGAGTTACTTTATGAATGGGAACCTCAACTATCATAGCAACATCATAAACTTGGACATTTTAAAACTAAACCTCCTCGCTTCAACAACTTTATTTCTAACATTGATCCTAAAACAAATCCAATTTAATCTTTACCCAAAGCACCATACCAATTTCAAGAAGGTAATGCTATGTTTATTAAATAAATAACTCATATCAAATATGGTACTCCCTCATGCCATCAATTGATCACAGTTTCCAAATAACTTTCACCTTCTAAACATGATAATTTCAGCCTATTTTTTTATAAGTATCAAGAGGCATTTGCATGGTCTTACCATGACACACTTGGCATTAATCTTAGAATAGTGGTTCATACATCATTACCTATCCTAAATCCAAACATATGCATCAAAATCAATGCATATTTACTCTTGAAGTTACCAACTTATGCCATAAGTATATCATCAAACTACTTGGTGCTAAATTTATTAAACCTGTGGATTATTCTGAATTAGTTTCCAATATTGTTTCTATTTGGAGAAAGGTCACTATGGTCATTCATATTTGCATTGATTTTTTTAATCTTAATCTTTCTTGTCTTAAAGACAAATTTAATTTGCCTTCAATAGATGCTATTATCGATTCCATGGCTGGATATGAAATGCTATATGTTATGGAAGGTTTTTTGGGATACAATCAAATTCATATAAATCCAGAGGACCAACAAAAGACTAATTTCACTAGGGAATGGGGTACCTATTGTTATATAAAAATGCCCTTTGGTCTCAAAAGTGTTGGGGAAACTTACTAATTTTCAATGACTCATATATTTCCTGACCTCATCCACAAAATTGTTGAAACATATGTGGATGATCTTATCATCAAATCCAAGAATCATAAGAACCAACTTTCTGATCTTGCCATCATCTTTGACCATCTCCTTAAATATAAAGTCTGATTTAATCCTTTCAAATGTGTTTTTGGATTTACATCTGGTAAATTTTTAAGATTCTTAGTCTCTCTTTGTGGCATTGATGTTGATCCAGCCAAGATTAATGTTATTATCAACATGTCCATTCCTCATTCTATTCTTAATATTCATACCTACTTAGGCAAACTTGTGGTAATTATATGATTATTTCTCAAGATGGATTATCAAATTCACTCCATTAATTACTTTCTTAAGAAATCTATAGCCTTGTAATGGATAAATCCATGTCAAAAAGCATTTGAAGAAATGAAAGATTCATTGCTTCATCCACTTAAACTTCATCCTCATTCTAATGATAAACCTTTGATTATTTATACTTCTTCCACACCTATTTCATTGGGGGAAATTATTTCCCAACAAGATGATATGGGCAAGGAATATTCCATCTACTATATTAGTTGAAGCCTCATTGATTATGAAACACATTATACTAAAATTGAGCATGATTTCCTCATTATCTATTTTGTCATTAAAAAGCTTCATCACTACATGCTTTACCAAACCACCTAAGTCATCATTCATTCTGACCACCTTCATAATTTCTTGTCCAAATCATTTCTTCTATGAAATATAATTGACAAGTGGATGTTCTTACTAGTAGAATTTGATCTTCACACTATCACACAAAAAATTGTCAAAGGGATAGTCATAGCTGGTAAACTTATCACAGCTCCTATTCTAGCCACTTCTTCCCTTCAAGATTACCTTCCAAATGATAATATCATTTATATTGAATGTCTTAATCAAAAAATTTCTCTTAAAGATTATTTTCATAGCTTTACTACTGATCTTGAAGCTAATCAACTTGATGAATATTCCCCTCCCTTTGATAATACTAAATCAAAGGTAGTTATCAAGGAGCTTCCTAAAATTAGTGTTGAATTTCATGGGGATTCTTGGACCCTCCACTTTTATGGTGCTAAATACCTTCAAGGAGTTGGGGTAGGTTACATTCTCACTAGTCCTCTTGGAAAGATCATTCCTTTAGCTTTCCATTTTACATTTGATGTCACCAACAACATGGCTGAGTACGAAGCTTTTATCTTAGGTATTAGAGTTGATCTTGATTTAGACATACAATACTTTCATGCTTTGGGTGATTCTCAGCTCATTTTACATCAAGTTAGTGGGGCCTATTAATGTAAAAGTGAAAACCTTATCACTTATCATCAAATTTCAATAAATCTTGCCAAATATTTTGTCTCTTTTACAATTGATCCTATTCCTAGAGATCAAAATTCCATTGCTAATTCTCTTACCTCTTCAGCATCACTTTTTCATCCACATTAAGTTCTTTCTAATCCTTATTTTATCATACAAATAATCAAATCCCCATCATCTACTCACCCTCCTAATTTTCTTATTTTCCACATCAAAGCTATCACCATCTAACAATGCCCATGGTATCAAGATCTGATCCAATTCTTAGAACATCAAACTTATCCTCTTGACTTGGATTCTCATGAAAAGACACATCTCTACAAACAAGATTTCAAGTACATATTTAGACATAACATACTTTATTATCTCAATACCAAAGGAGCCTTTCTATGTTATATCATGAAAGATGAGGTCCCTCCTCTACTTAAATAAACACATGGGAGAATTTGTGGTCGTTATTATAGAAAACATGCTATAGCTTGAAAATGCCTACGTATGGGTTACTATTGGCCTACTCTAGAAAAGGATGCTATTGAATATGCTAAAAAGTGTAATCCTTGTCAGCTTCATAATGATCTCATTCATTCACCACTAGCTAAAATTCAAACCTTTAAATCTCCTTTGCCATTTTCCACATGGGGATTCGATCTCATTGGTAAACTTTCTCATTCCCAAGATGGACATGTCTTTATTATCAAAGCTACTAAATAATTTACCAAGTGGGTAGAAGCCATGCCCCTTATCAATTTTATTAGTCTTACCATATCTAAACTCATTCTAAACCAAATCATTTTCCATTTTGGTGTTCCTCATACCATCATTTCTCACAATGGTGGTAATTTTTAAAATAAACATGTTAAACAACTTTGTAACAAATTTAATATTAATCATAAATTATCCACTCATTATCATCCATAGTGTAATGGTCAATTTAAGGACACTAATAAGATTATCAATAAAATCATTCAAAAAATAATTCATGAAACCTTCATAAATTAGCATATTCATCTTTATCCCACACTTGGGCCTATCAAACTAGAATTCATACTACCACTAAGGCAACTCTATTTTATCTAGTCCATAGTTCTAAGTCAGTTCTTCATCTTCAAGTTGAGCTTTCTTCTATTCATATATCTCTTTATGGCCTCAACCCTGATGAGGAATTATGTGAGGCTCACCTTCATGTTCTTGATATACTTGATGAATGTCATCTCTCTGCCTTACAACATAATCACCAATATAAGGCTTGTATTACCTGATAACATAACAAATGTGTCAAAATTTGCACATTTAATGTTGGTGATCTTGTCCTTAAATTAGACTACACTCATGAAAAATAAGGCAAGTATGCCCAAAAATGGTGGGGCCCATAATTAGTTAAAGATATTCTTGGTCCAAGTACCGACTGTCTTCAAACTAATGAAGGCCATGTTTCCAAAGAACCCACCAATGCTCAATTCCTAAAAAAATACTTTGCCTAATCATTTCCTTCTTATTATGATTTCTATATATATCTATCTAACTATTTTTGTAGGTTACTAATGCATGAGTCTCTCCCTCTGTAGCAGTTCCCTCTTATTCACAAACATTTAGTCCTCCTTTTTGGTCTTTTGGTTTTTTGATGTACCATAGTCTTCATTATATTATTTTTTTCATTCCTCTTTCTATTTAATAATTTTGATTTAGCTCCCCTTGGGTTATTATTTTGTGAATTACTTCATAATACCATAGATAGTATCTGACATCCCTCACAAAATCACCATCTTTTACTTATCTACCTTCTTTTTTTATTACTTGTCAATGTTGTCTTGGCATCCTTTGGAAGTGATTTGTACAAAGGCTCCCTTACTTCACTTTTTGCTTAATTATTATCACCCTCATGGGTATTTCTATTATGAGTTGCTTTGTAAGACCATGGATAGGACCTGACCCTCATAAAATTACTATTATTTTCATTTTCTTGATCCTTGTTATTAGATATTAGCTTTTGCTTATTTTGCTAAATGGAATTTGCACAATAATCTATGTTAGCATGTTTTCCTCCATTTCCCTCTTTCTTATGACAAGGAATCACACCTTTGCTATCATTATATCCCTCTTTTCCCATTGTCACATTTTTTATAATTTGAAGTAATTCAAATTATTCCATGTGTCATTCCTCTTGATTTCCCCTTTTCTTTCATCTCCTCATTGGATAAAACAAGGTTTAAGTCAAGCTAGAAATTTTAATTCACCTAGATTTATGAGACTCTTAGACCCCATGATCTTTGAAGTTCTCTCTCTTAGAAACCTTGTCTCAAATTTTCAAATGAAAGTCATCTTTAGCACCCACTTTTGGTTTTCCAAATCTGTATGGAGGTGGAATATAAAAATCCATCAAGAAATTTAAAAGCCAAATAATTTTAAATAAAAGGCAATGATATCTAAAAGGCAACATACAAATCTCAAAAGTCAAATCACACCAAAAGACACGATTACAAACACATCTCCTATCTCCAATCAAATCTCAAACTCCACATCCAACTTCACATAGAGCTAAAATCCTTTGGGGTGTAGTAGGCCAATATATTAGAATATGGAAATTCAATAAAATATATGGTTCTACCTAATTTCTCATGCAAGTACCCAATCTTTGTAGTAGATCGATGACTCTATAATGGGTCTTGAAGAATGGGGAACACGTCATAAGGAGGTAGGTCCATTTTACTTTTCATGCATATAAACTTTATGGGGTTATCTATATACTCCATTTGTTTACCTATGACTTGTGTATCTAAGAGAAGTTCTTTAGAATCCCTAAGGTCAATAGTCCTCTTGTTTTGACAAACCTAATTTGAGTGTCTTGACTTTCATAAAGAGTTTTATCTACCTTGGTTTTTCCTTCATTCTCCCCTCCACCTATTTTATTTTCCCCCTTGATAGACAAATAATGATTTTAAATCTATTTTACCTCTTCTTTAAGTTTTTTCTTCTTCATTTCTTAAAAACATGTTAATACTACTTTGTTTCCATTTTATCTACCTCTAGACATAAAATAACATATTTGAGAAACTATGGACCACCTTTTTCTTTTAAACCATAAATAATTTCATTTACTAAACTTAACTTACTTTCCCTATCTCATTTATCATGATTTAGCTATCTTACTATTACAGACACCTGAGTTCATACCCTTTTTCCATTGTTGAGTGAGATGTGGATTGTTACTACTCACTCAACAATGTTATTTTCCTTTTTATGCATCCCATTTTTCCATTGATGATTGAGATGTGGATTGTTACTTCTCACTCATCAATGTTGTTTTACAATTTTGTTTTTCCTTTTACCATTGATATGTCTTGTTTATCATTCCTTTTTAAACATGTATCCTTGATTTGAATTGGTGAGTTTGCCTTTTCTTACTTGAGGTTTACCTATTTAATTTTATTGGTCTTTAGTAACTTTGGATTTTTGGTTATTTGATTTAATCTTGTTTGACTTGGTCATTTGGTCTAACATAGCACTTGTCACCCAACTTTCCAAATTTCTAAGTACATCCTATCCATATAGTACTAGTTATCTTGGCTTTTCTTGTGTTTGTTTATTTTTGCTCTTTAGTTTTATATTTTTGGGTTTTCAAAATCAAAACTAAAAACAAAACTAACAACCATCCCATGATAAAAATTAAATCAAAGTATGCATCAATTTTACTTTTTAGATTAGTTTCCCTTTCAGTCATTTACTTTCAGTTATTTTTTTCTTTTTAGAATACTATAACTTATTTTTAGCATCAGTGTTGTGTGTGTCCTTATGTTCTTGCTCAAAGCACCATCCCTTATTATACCTTAATAACATGTGATGAGATTTGAGTGGGGCATATGTATACACATAATAATTTTAACTTTTATCAAATACTAACACTTTACATCTTGAAAGAACCCATTACGACTCAATCTCTTTGAGTGCATGCCTTAAGGGGTGCACCAAAAAGGGGATGGATAGACCTTTGGTGGTTCATGAGATTTTTGTCCCTTATTTCCACATTATTCCCAATCTATTCAACTCCTAAAATCTTTCCCTAATCTATTTCTCCTCCCTTGCACATTCCTATAGTCTTTTTATCTATTTATCCTTCTTTTCCTTATTTTACACCCTTTTTAGCTATTTAGTACACTAGGCCAACTTGGTCAACCTAGTGTATTCTAGGGTCACTTTATCTCTTTTGACTTATTTGTCTTTTGATTGAACTAGCATAGACTTTAGGCATTAGCCTAAGAATGTACTAGGTCAACCTGATTGAACTAGCATAGCCAACATGTCTAAGTGATTTTTAGGTGAGATACTCCTATATATATAAGGTAATTTTGATCATTATTAAGAATATATAATAGATAATTAGTATTCACTCGTACTTATTCACAATCTAGTCTTCCACCATTCTACTTTAGGAATATTTGTTTAGGTTTCTTATTTGGAGAATCTAGTCTTGTAGATAGCTCTTGGATGCTTTAGCCTACCAAACTGATCCTTATGAACCAAAAAAATCTCTTGAGAAGCCCCATTAACCAAGGGAGAGATTGAATCATGATGGGTTCACATTTAGGTAATTATATTCTAACTTTATTCTCCTCTCTTTTAGTAGATAGAAGTAGCATAATTTTTGGCTCAAATAATATTACTCTTCATATTCTATGTATTAGGGTGTTACTCATACTTTATTTGAAGTTCCCTATACATATTTGATTACTTTGCATCTAAACCCTCACTTTATGTCACAAGTTTTGGTGTGCACTATATTAGTTTACTTTTTTTGTTATTAAAATAGTTTACTTTCTTGTTTATTAGCATAAGTGAATATCAAATCATATGACTCTTTTATAGTTGTGTGATTATGTTAGACTGTAGGCTTCATAACCCTTCCTAGCATGATGTGTTATGATAATTGATACAAGTGATCCCCAAATCAGGTCTAATGGATCCTCATATTGGTCATGCTCTTTCTTAACAAGTGTATACCCAATGAAAATTGTAGGTATGCTCTATCTTATCTAATCCAAGATTAATTCATTGTGCATCATGCAATTTTGATTGCATACACTTCTGACCTAGATGTTGAGCTCACTCTCAACACTTATGAAAATAACATCTCTTAATCACTGATTACCTACTAATCTAATGGATAAATAATGTATATCAACTATCTTCAACTCTTCACACTACACAATCCACATTTTGATTTGCCTCTCAAATCAACCACTAATCTCACACAAACATCATCTATCCTTAACTTATCCTCAATCTTCAAACCTATATGAGTACTATATTTGACATCATAAATATAACCTAAATTTCATACATGCATTCATCAACCTACTCTAATATATAATCCATCCATTAGGTACACATCCTTTCCTTTATTCCACAATGCTCACATGCACCTCTTCTCTCTAGTCTCACACCTCTAGAAATCACCACATTTGATTTCACCTTTTATAGAGAGTTCATGATTATTATCTTCTTAGTCAAAATTTAAACTTACCTTAAACCTTAAATAATCCTACATAGCTTAATACTATCCTCATATGTTAGCCATATCAACTATGGGTCATACTTAAGTAGCTACACCTTTTAATTGGACCTTAGTAGCCCTTATAGGTCTCATAGAGACCTATTCCCCCAATTAACACTCCATTGAGAAAACTAGAAACACAAGACCAATTACAAATGCATAGGTACACTCCACATGATCCCTTTAACATCTTTAAATGATCACATTCATCATAACTCTCTTTTGTTAAATCCAAATAGATCAATCTTTGACCTTATACATAGAAACACCACGAATGAACACACAGTCAACTTATAAATATTTGTTCATACTAAATATAAATAAGTAAAACTTCCAAAATCCATACATATCATCCTCAGGGAGTATAAAACACTTTTCAATATCTTTTTCACCTTGAAACATCCAAATACTATCAAGAACATCTCAAATATCCTTTTTGGGTCACTTACAGAACATGGTCAAACACATAGTCAACTTTGGAGCTCAATAATTTTGAATGTATAAATATTTAGATCTTTAAATAAATATTTTTTGATGTGCCATAAAGTCATCTATAAATTTAATCAACTTGATCTACTCTATAACTTATACACTAGGCACACACCCTTTCCTTGGCTCCATAACTCTCACACATACCTCTTCTCTCTAGTCTCACACCTCTATAAATCACCACATTTGATTTCACCTTTTATAGATCCTTCATGATTATTATCTTCTTATTCAGCATTTAGACTTGCCCTGACACTTAAAGAATCTTACATAACTCAATACTATCCTCACAGGTTAACCATAACAACTATGGGTCATACTTAAGTAACTACACTTTTTAATTAGGCCTTAGTAGACCTTATAGGTCTCACGGAGACCTATTCCCCCATTTATCACTCCATTTAGAAAATTAGAAACACAAGACCACTTCTAAATGAATAGGTCCACTTCACATAGCCCCTTTGACATCCTTAAATTATCATAGTCATCACAACACTCTTTTTCTAGAGAAAAATAGATCGATCTTTGACCTTACACATAGGAACACCATGAATGAACACATAGTCAACTTTTAAGCATTTTTTTATACTAAATATGGATCAGTAAAACTTCCAAAATCTATACAGATCATCCTTATGGAGTCTACAACATTTTACAATAACTCAGTCACCTTGAAACATCTAGATTCTATCAATAACAACTCAAATATCCTTCTTTGGTTACTTACAAAACATGGTCAAACACACAGTCAACTTTAGAGCTTAATAACTTTGATTGTATAAACATTTATACCTTCAAATAAATATTTTTGGATGTGCCTTAAAGTCCTCTACAACTTTTCTTGTTACTAAAACTTTGAATTTATTATGGATCAAAATATATGATCAAAAAACTAAGCACTAGTTCTCCCTCATAAATTTGAATATTTGAATTCCAACAGTCACTGAGAAGCTGTTAAACTTCAAACTCTTTACCAACATCTCGTGCCCTCTCATATATTTAAACAATATGAACCATCAATCTCCTTCAAAAATAGGTTGATATTTACCTTTTATCACTTGTTAAACATCTATCACTTGTCATCATCTTGTTGATTCCTATCAATTATGGACAAATGTTCTCTATTGATCTCTATGGATCAGCAAGGTCCTTACCTTGAAGCACTCATTATTAGATCTTGCTCAGAAATCCAAAGATTATGACACTTGGAACAATCACATGCCTTATAATAAATTTACTAATAGTCCTTATGATTTTGACACTTCATATCATTGGGTGCATTATTGACTCTTTGTCTTATTCTGAAATGTTGATCTTCATCAGTATGAACCATCACTCATCATTAATCTTCTATCAAACTAGTGAGCTTGTGACACTTGTCACCTATGTATACAACCATCAACATGTTGAATTCATGAATTACATTGATCTCAATATGTAATATTAAGCACTCACCATTGGATATTATAGACCATGACCTTATACTTTAATTTATTTAAACTTGATGGTCTCTAGCCCATCATAGTCTACAAATGCAACTTTGAAGATTTATATCTCAAGCTAGAAAACACTTCAAGAGTCCAAATTTTTAGGGGACCTTATTGGTTTTATATATAATATATACATGGAATCATTTTAACTTGGTTTAATTTATCAATACTATATAATAATTCCTCAAACTTTTTGGTTCATCCATATCTACATGATGTGTAGTGACGATTTTACTAAGTATGGGACCATATTAAATTCTATCTAAGAAGCCAACTTTTCCCCTTAATAAATTTTGATTCACTTAATCTCATGACCTAAAATTTGAAACATAGTATCTTGGGACTAATTTTATCAAACCCATATTACTAACTTCTCCTGACTCATCTATACATGGCAATAGTGATGTTAACAAATTGCCTACTCAGATTTTTCGGCCACTAGACCCAAATTGTCTAGATGAAAATTATGAATTACAAGATGAAATCCACTCATGCACACAAGCATTAAAATAATATAAGATATATTATGGAACCTATTTCATATCTTAAAATCACCATACTCATCCTTAAACATCCTTAACCATGCCAAAACTGAAGGTCAACCAACAAGCATACTAGGACAAGCACACTGCACACTTTATCATTGATACTTAGACTATCAAGACACTTCATCCACTAACTTAGACACCTCCATGACATCAATAAAAAATATCAAACACACATATCATAACATATAATGTATTTATATATGTATTTTTGAGAGGGGTTATATAAAGTGAAAGAGTGCAAAATTATAATTGATAGTTAAACCTAGTAATTCTAAACCCTTGACAATATCAAAATATTAAAGTTCATCTTTAATGATAATTATGGGCATAGAGTGATCAGGATCTAAATCACCATGAAATGATTTATTATATGATGTATTTCATTCTTTTTGTAAATATATAGCCTCTTATCATGTAGTCTCTATGTCAAAAGTTAAACTCCCTTGGTTTCGATCAAGATGCATCTATATTCATTGGATAAGGAGCTCAATTATGGATGATCACATCTTGTCTTGGTGATTACAATGGATAAATTGATTTTGTTACAATATCACTAATAAAATTAAAAGAAACCAAGTTTTTTTTTGGGGGTTTATAAATTGGATAAAAAATTGAAGTGGGCATATATGTTCTAAAGACACCATCTATTCCATGTATGCCTACTATGCCTAGTGATGATGCATTCTCAAGTATACCACCATAGTCTAGTTTCTTCTAAAGATACAATTAATATTAAATCCTCAAAAAATGTAGATGAAACTCCACTTAATATTATGAAATATCCTATTTCTAAATCATTACCATCAGTTCCAAAGTTCCATGATGATAATTTTACTTCTATTTCCATATTTGAACTTCTATAATTTTCATTGTAATATGGTCTTGCAGTAGATTATTGAACACTTTCTAATTATTATGATCCCCTGGATGTGACCCAAAACCCATGGTAGGAGGCCCATCAAGTGTAATTTTTTGAGACTCATATAATTCCTAAAGCTTATATAACAAGGAAAAACATCTGTTAGTAGAATGCATATGTCCCTGGAAGAAATCACAATATGCATTCTCATCATATTAATACCCCTGTGGAAGAGGTTTACTCATATCAACCTCTAATAATACCTTAGTGTAGGGATAAGTATGAGTTGACACTTAGCCATCTTCTTAATAAGAATTACTAGAGGCTTTTTGAATCTAGTAATTTTTTTGTGTGGTGTATTTGTAATACAACTGGATGTGGCACTACCATGTTCACTGTTTGATTGGTATCACATTTTGGATCATTTAGATTAACTTTATAAGATGGTTTGATCTTAAATTTTTTATTGGATGAGGCCAATATAATGGCCCCATAATTTAATAACTTGTTTAATGTAAGGAGTTTCATTTCTCAATCATGGTCAGGGTCACCCTTCATGTTTCTCATAAGTATGAAATTTTAGTGCCACAAAGTGTGGTGGCAAGGGTTGAAATGATACCTTTAATGCAAGAGGGTTATGCAAGACATATTGTGAATAAAATGGGCCATATTTGGATGCATTTTAGGTTTTTTTCTAAATGAGATAAAAGTTTTACTCTAATGCTTTAATAATTTGTAATGAGGATTGTGAAAAAGCCCCACCTTGGTTCAAATTATTCATTGAAGTTGACATCATGGGGGATGAATATGTATTCCCACTTTATTTACACTCAATGTTTAATGTGATTAACATATGTGAAAAAGGAGCATCCTCCATATTAGTCTCTATCGTATTTGATATCTGACCATGCTAGATGTCTATTATGTTATTAAATTAGTTAAATTAACTAATTGAGTCACACTGTTAATTCAAGAAAGGTGTCTCACTATCATAGGGATTTGAATTGGTGAATTTTATCTCAAAGGTGTTCCATGGGGGCTAAAAAATAAGGAGTTAAATCCTTATTAGACAATTTCATCATGTAAATTAATAAATATAAATAAACTTATTTAATAAGAATAATTATAATAAATGATAAAAAAATTAATTATTTTTATATTTAAAAAATACGTTTATTATTTATTTTTATATATCATGTTTAAATCTTTAAATATTTTTACTAAATAATTTATGTTTAAATGTTTTTCCAGAGTCGTTAGTTTTAGCCTCTTCATAAAATGAAACATTTTTGAATGCAATGATATTTTACTAAATTCCTTATTTGTATTTAAGTGGTGATAAATAGAAGAAGTAAATCCATAATGATAATTTTTTTTAATAATGTCACAATTTCATTGCAAATATTTTGACTATTTTCTATAAGTCTAAATCTCTCTTAATCTAGATAAGATTCTATCCTCCAACCATAGGAATAACAAGAATCCCTCTGCCATTCACCAAAATGAACCATGTCAATTTTTATATACAAGTCCACCTCTAAGTTATTTTTAATGACTTGGCATGCATGTTAAGAGTTGTTTATATATTACACTTGAACTACAATCAAATGTTCAGAAACACATTTCATATTTAATATAATTTTGACTACTTCATGTACTCCTTATATTAAAATAAACAACCACACAATATTCAAATAGTGTTAGTTATCTAGGTTTTATCTACAAATTCTTGAAAGTGTAGATCTCTAACTATGGCTTTTAAATATGAGTTGTTTCATTTGACTAAGACTTAAAATAGAAACAACTACTAGATGGTTGTGTAGCATTGACTAATTAATTTTTTTAGTAAACATTATCCATATACATATTATAATACTATCGTGAACTAATTATACATCACATAATATAATTATCATAGTGTCACTCCATGGTGCATCCGTCTAATTTCAATGCCTCTCCATAAATGTGAATACAATAAATTAACACACCTATAAGTATATGAATTACAACATCATTAATTATTTAAAATTATGATAGGAAGCCATAATTTAGTTGGGCATTGAAAATCTTAATGTAGTTGTTCAATACTACCAAAAAAAGATATGGTGGACATATTGTGAATCTAGTATTTTTTTTTGCATGGTGCATCCTGTAATATAGCTTGATGTGGTATTGTCATGTTAATTATTTTATTGGTATCAAATTTTGATTCATTTAGATTAACTTGGCAAGATGGATTGATCTTAAATTTTGTATTTGATTAAGACAATGTAATAGTCCCATACTTTAGCTTGTTTAATCCAAGGAGTTTCATTTCTCGGTCATGCTCAGAGTCACCTTTCATGTTTCTCATAAGTAGGAAATTTTATTTCCACAAAGTGTGGTGGTAAGGGTTGAAATGATACCTCTAATGCAAGAGGGTTATGCAAGACATATTATGAATCAAGTGGGTCATATTTAGATGCCAGTTAGGTGTTCTTCACAATGAGAGAATATTTTTCCTCCAATGCTTTAATCATTTGTAATGAGGATTATGAAAAATTCCCATTATGGTTGAAAGTATTCATTAAAGTTGACATCAAGGGAGATTAATATATATTCCCACTTAATGTACACTCAATGTTTGATGTGATTAATGGATGTGAAAGAGTAATGTCCTTATTTGTATTCAAATGGTGATAAATAGAACAAGTAAATCCATACTAATAAAAATATTTAAACACTATCACAATTCCATTGTAAATATTTTGACTATTTTCTACAAGTCTAAATCTAGATAAATTTTTATCCTCCAACCATAGGAATAAGAATAGTCCCTCTTTCATTTACCAAAATGAACCATGCTGATTTTTGTGTACAAGTCCACCTCCAAATTAATTTTAAAATAACAACTTCCAGATGGTTGTGTAGCATTGACTAATTAATTATTTTAATAAACCTCATCCATGTGCATTATTATTATAATACAATGAACTAATACATGACATAATATAAAAACTATTAATAATCATAGTGTCATTCCATGGTGCATCCATCTAATTTTCATGCCTCTCTATAAATGTGAATACAAGAAATTAACAGACATATAAGTTAAATATGAAGCACAACATCACTAGTTATTTAAAATTATGATAAGAATCCATTAGTTGGGCATTAAAATTTTTACTATAGCTATTCAATAATACCACAAAAAGATATGATAGACATATGTGACCCATAAAAATTATCCATAATCAACTAAAGGCCAACAATATTCTATATGATTAGTGACATAGTGTGATAGAAATATTGAAGGATGTGATCGGCGTCTTTTGATGACATGTGCCTTATGATCAAATAATTTGAGGCTATGATTATATCTATGTGAAAATTTTCAATAAAATAATGAAATTCAAATAATAATATATACAAAATAATTACAACAAGGTTAAATGTATGTCTGTATGTATATAATTCTTAAAGGAATATAAAATGTGAACATGGGGGTTATTTTGTCAAGAAATTTGTTTAAAAAAATCCAAATTTACACTTAAATATAATACACAAGTTTGACTCACACCTCAATAAGTTGTTGCACAAATAAAATCACATTAGCAACACCTATGTATGCTCTTACCTGTATAGATAGAGGAGTCTCAAATGAGGTCAATAATGAAACAAACAAAATATCATCATTAGTCTATAATATATATAAAATTACATTCATCTACATAAATGAAAACTTATAAAATTCAAAATTATCTCTAAAGTTATAAATATCAACCAAGTAGCTGTAGCAATATATGAGTTACAAGACGGTTCACAATTTGACTAGGAAAAAAATGGTATATATATTATTATAATTTATTATTATGTAAAATAATTATTATCTTTTAAACACTATTTATAATTTAATGGGTCAAATAAAAAATTACATGTCACATTTAAAATATACTTACAAAGGTGCATGTAAGATTTACAAACCAAATGTATGTTTCAAAAAATAAGAAACAAGCAACAAAGGCAACTATATTAGGAAGTGATCCCATTTAAAACTATGGTCAACATAAGTCTTATGATATTTATTAAGCCCATATATCTATCATTGCCAAATACCAAAAATTATAGAAGTTGAGCTTACGATATTAAGTGTTATGCTAATGTGGCTTTCACTAAAATCCCAAAAACATTGTATGAGTGATTAACCCTCCAAAAATGGCTTGAAAATGTAGTCTTAGTAATAAATACATCAAAGATTGCACTAAACCACTATTTCCATGGCATCCATGTTTTAAGCTATGAAAATGCATAATGACAGTTAGCCATCATATTTCTTAAAACAAGGGTCAAAATCATATCATCTACCCAATTAGAAACACCATTTTAATTTGTTTACATCAAATTCTTCTCCTTATCTAATTTAAGTTCTAGTGTATAGATAACCACATGATCTATAATAATATGGTCGAGTATGAGTGTTAGTTAGACCATCTCCATGTCCACTCTCATAAACATCAATATGGAAAAATTGGCTCATATGTTACATGAGGGTGTCAGTAAGTCTTTTAAGTGCATATAAATTGTCAATCTCTACAACATCCTTCACTACAAATGGGATTGTCTCAAGCTAAATCTTAGGTTGTGGAGCTAAAAGCTTCACTGATGCAAACAGAGGAGGAGGTTGCAGAAGGGTTGCGAAGTGTCACAGGCACCGGCATCGGTCAGGCCAACCGACATCGACAAGATCAGACAAGAATGCAATCAATGTCGGTCAGAAGTCAGCCAGCGTCGGCACCCCCAGGCAGACAGGGACCAACATCGGTCACCTATGTGGTTCAGCTGCAAGTGTTTTACAGGCAGTTAGCTAACAAACCAAGTGTTTGCATGTCAAGAGCCAATTTTAGACTCAAAGCTGTGGATCTAATTATTGTAATTAGATGTCTAATTATTGTTTGAATGAGATCTATATAATAGACTCATGGATTGTATTGTAAGTTGTTCTAGTTTGAGTTGAGCAAAGTTTGCTTCTTCTGTGTGTTAGGTGAGTAAGGGTGTTCCTCCTAGTTCCACAGTAGTACCAAGGTGGGTGCTAGATTAGAGAATCAGCAGGGTTCTTCATGTATGTATGATCTTGGTCATCAGGTGAGCATGGCTACTTTAGGAGATCTATAGGTGTATGTGTGTGCAAGGTCAAGGTTCACAGGTGTGCAGAACCAGATTGATTTATAGGTGTGCAAGATCAGATAGGATAGCAACACAATGGGAAGCAGAATCAAGTGGAATCTACTTAGAGTACGTTGAGTACTTGTGGAGTGCGTGGAGCACTTGTGGTGTGTGTGGAGCACTAGAGAACTAGCAGTAGTGGATACTGGCTAGTTGGAGGTGAACACCAACTTTGTATTTGAGTTGGGTGTTGGGACCTAAGAGAGAGAGCTTTGAGGGAAAATTTACTGTTTATGCCCTAGAGGTGTGGGAGCCCTAGAGGTGTGTAAGGAAGAAGAACTATGGCAGCCTTCTTTGTTGTATTTCTTTTTGAAAGAGTTTTAATACAAGTTGTGTATTGTCTCTCATATTCTATGTTATTTCTGAATTCTAGTTACTTGTTGATTTTGGTTATTTCCGCATATTAAGTTGCTTGGTAATCAATTGTGTGCTTCCATTATTTCCCAACAAGTGGTATCAGAGCTAAGGTTACAGGGAGCAAGTTTTGTGTTTGGTTACAGGTCACTCTCAGGGGTTTCTGATTGAGTGGGAGTAGAGCAATGGCAGAAGAAAGTAAGCTAAGAATGGAGGAGTTGAAACACATAGATGATCACTTATGGTCTTATGGAAAGAAAGAGCAGGAAAAATAAGATTGTTGGTTGGTAGCAGATCAGTATGAAGAAGCAGATGTTGCAACTGTTGTTGCATAGGATGCTCTAGATAAAGTTGAATCTTGGTTAATAGATTCAGTTGCCTCTTTCCATGCAACCCCAGGTAGAGGAGCTAGTGAGCCTTGCCAAAGAATTGGCAAAGGGGAAGTGAAGCTGAAATTGCAGGCGGCCAACACATGGGTGTTGAAGAAGGTCATGCAGGTCCCAGGTTTGAAGATGTGGCTAATTTCTTCAAAAAGGTTGGGTGATGAGAGATGCAGAAGAACTCTCATAGCGGATGCACTTGAATTAGCTGGTGGTAAGAAAATAGGTACTCTTTATCTACTTGTTTATATTACTGATTCTTCTTCTCTTGCAGAGACGTGGCTTTGTAGGCTTGGTCACATGAGCAAGAAGGAGATGCATGTTCTTAAGCAGAAGACAGATGTGTTTGATAGGCTTAAGAACTAGAAAGTCTTGGTGTTCTTGGAGGAGATGATGGATAAAGACCAGTGGATGAGGCTGGATACTTTTGAGCAGGGTAGTTTGGACATGGGTTTTGATTCAAAGGAGCTTTCGGGTAAAAATTAATCACTCACAGGTGAACACAGATACTGGCATCGATTAGGAGGAACTGGCATTGAATAGACAGGTGCTGATGTCGGTCATGTGCAGACCGAAGCCAGTGATGTCGGGTAGGGTAAGACCGACATTGGTCAATAAGACAGACATCAGCAGTAGGTAAGACCAATGTCAATCAAGAGGACCAACATTGGCAATAGGGGACACTGATGTTGGTAGAGTTGGTAGTCAGGACAGGCGCATGGGAACCGATGTCAGTCAGATGCAGACTGTGTAGTGACTAAGGTCAGTCACTGTAACAGATTTTGGGCAGATAGTAAGCTATCAAGGAGTCTCAAATGCCCATATGGAGGACTAAAGGTGGTAAGTAAGCCTCAAATTTGTTGTTCCTCTTCTTTACACTCGTTGCTTATTACAGAGCAGGAAGGATCCAGGAAACAGTGGGAGTGTGGCAGGAATATGATGCAGAACCAAGCAGAGACTTGGTAGGGTTGCCAGCAGGTATGAAAGCATAGAGATGAATGGATACCTTAGTTTAATAATAAAGATAATGGACATATGAGATGGAAGACTAGGTCATATGGTCTTGAGGAAGCTGCAGGATAGTGGTACAGGGATTGACAGGTGGAGGACAAAGGATGGCTTTAGTCAATGTCAATGTAACTATTGTGTTTGTCTTACCAGGGGGATGATGGTCATGACATCATTTTGTTGTTATATGTGGATGGTTTGCTAGCTATCAGGGTTGTACATATAAGGTTTTGCTAAGCTAAGGGTAAGATTAGTTCAATGGCATGTTATGAAGAATTTGGAGCAGTGAAATTCTTTGGCATGGGAGACATGGAGGATCACAGGTTGATTTTGTCTCTAGTGGGAGCTGATGTGAATCAGGTGTTGGCAAGGTTCAGGATGTAGAGCCAGAGCACACTAAGGGATAGACAGTTCAGTGTCTAAAATCACATGAGGTTTAGTATAGACTTGAGTTTGCCCAAGCAGTGGGTGTTGTCAGAGAGTTAGGAGCCAATTTGGGGAAGTGGGTTCTCAGGTATTTGAGAGGGATCAGTAGCAGGTATACATGTAGGGTCAGGACTTCACTACATGGGTTTGTAGGTTCAGATGTGGTAGGTTACTTAGATGATAGGAGGTGCACCACAGGTTGTGTGGTGGGTAGTCTTCAAGTGGGAGCTTGAAGAGGGATACAATCTAGGAAACAGATTAGATGGGGTACAGGTACATGTATAGTGTAACTATTTATCTCCAAGTGGGAGATTGTTAGGTTGTGGAGCTAAAAGATTCACTGATGCAAATAGAGGAGGAGGTTGCAGAAGGGTTGCAGAGTGTCACAGGCACCAATGTCAGTCAGGCCAACTGACGTTGGTAGGATCAGACAAGAATGCAATCGATGTTAGTCAGAAGTCGATCAGCGTCGGCACCCCCAGGTAGACAAGGACCGACGTTGGTCACCTGTGTGGTTCAGTTGTGAGTGTTTTACGGGTAGTTAGCTAACGAACCAAGTGTTTGCATGTCAAGAGCCAATTTTAGACTCAAAGCTACGGATCTAATTATTGTAATTAGATGTCTAATTATTATTTGGATGAGATCTATATAATAGACTCATGGATTGTATTGTAAGTTGTTCTAGTTTGAGTTGAGCAAAGTTTGCTTCTTCTGTGTGTGAGGTGAGCAAGGGTGTTCCTCCTAGTTCCACAGCAGTACCAAGGTGGGTGCTGGATTGGAGAATCAGTAGGGTTCTTCATGTATGTATGATCTTGGTCATTAGGTGAGCATGGCTACTTTAGGAGATCTGCATGATAAGTAAGATCATTGATCTGTAGGTGTATGTGTGTGTAAGGTCAAGGTTCACAAGTGTGCAAAACTAGATTGATTTTCAGGTGTGAAAGATTAGATAGGATAGCAACACAATGGAGAGTAGAATCAGGTGGGATCTACTTGGAGTACAGTGTGTACTCAGATAGAGCAAAGAGGAAGGCAAGGTAGTTCCTTCCATAAGTAAGATCAGATTGGGTTGCAAGTTGTTGTAGTTCAGGGGAGATCTACTTAAAGTACGTTGAGTACTTTTGGAGTGCGTGGAGCACTTGTGGTGTGCGTGGAGCACTGGAGAACTGGCAGTAGTGGATACTGGCTGGTTGGAGGTGAACACCAACTCTGTATTTGAGTTGGGTGTTGGGACCTAAGAGAGAGAGCTTTGAGGGAAGATTTACTATTTATGCCCTAGAGGTGTGAGAGCCCTAGAGGTGTGTAAGGAAGAAGAACTGTGGCAGCCTTCTTTGTTGTATTTCCTTCTGAAAGAGTTTTAGTACAAGTTGTGTATTGTCTCTCATATTCTGTGTTATTTCTAAATTCTAGTTACTTGTTGATTCTGGTTATTTCTACATATTAAGTTGCTTGGTAGTCAATTGTGTGCTTCCGTTATTTCCCAACACTAAAGTGGTTATTTGATATAGATTCTCACAAGTTGAGCAGGCACATGATATATACCCAATCTATCTTATCGAAAGCCTTTTTATTGGCCCTAAAACTCTTAATAATAAAATTAATAAAGAATTTCATTCAAGATATTAAACTCGCATTAATTTTTTCTAAAAAAATATGAAGGAACCACATTGTAGATAGAAGGTACGACATCATAACCATCCATTATTAGTCCCAAAAATTATTTATCATCAATGAATGGTGGCATTAGTGGATTGGAAAATGTTTGAATTACATTAGAAGTGACACATTAGTTTTTGGATTACTAAATAATGAGCATTTTTTTCTTTTTTATCTCTCAAACTAACTGCTAACAATTTGATATTATTATAGTATGAATTACATCTCTCTCTATAATATTACCATTTATCAATTTGACATCTTACCATTTAATAAAATTTGCCTATAGTAAGGTAAGGGTCTTATGTTGGGGGATTGTTGATTATTTTTGAGGGGGTGCTGCTAAGAAATTATAGAATTGTTTTTTCTAATTTGCAGTCCAACGTTCTTTAAAAATGTGTGCAATATACATTAATCATAAAAAAATAGGAGTATTTTAAATTTTTTTTTAAATGTTTGAAAATAAATAAATAAATATGATTGGATACAAAACTACAGTTGAAAATAGTGAATTCATATTATATAAAATAAAGAATTTCTAACATTATATTATAAAAATTGTAGCTGACTACAAGCGTATGAATAAATGCATATTAGAAACTATAAATTATAAAAAACCACCAATAAGGCCATGGTATACACAAATCAAAAACTCTAACCAATCTTGTTTTTAGAAACTGATGAACACATCTCTAGCTCACTTTGTGGCACCTGTAGTCAGAAACACCAAAAAACACATCTCACAGTCAAATTTCAAAATTGAAGTTAGTAAGCAATCCTTCTAGTCTTAATAAACTAAAAAAATAAACCAAAGGATTTGAGTAGAAAAATAAACTCACCAAGATAGATATTCATTGGTGCTAAATAAACTTTAGCTTAATTTGAATCTATTCAATAAAATTTTTACGTATCACTAATTAAAATTATAACTCCAAAGACCTCGTGGTTAACTTAAATTTAATTATCATTTTGTAAAGTAGAATAGAGATTCATTTATATACTTTGTATATAATTTAATAGTTTATAGAATTTTTATAACTAAGTTTGAAGGGATACAAAATTAATCATTTACATTACTTAAAATTAATTGATTGTCCATATGCTTTACTCCTAAATGTCCCATGCCAAGTGTCATCTACAAAATCAAATTTAATGCTTCATGACACATGATTTCAACTTTGTGATACGTGATTGTAAATTTTAATTTAATTCCTACCAAACATTGGTGTTTGATATATTTTCTCTTTGAAGTGATCTACCTCATTTGTTGTGCACATGGTGAAGCACCATAGAGTTTTAAATCTATATCTGTGAGCGTATTTTTTACCCCATAATGTTAAATAAAGCAGAAGCTCAACCCATTTTCATGTTACATAGAATTATGTAATATATAAAAGGAATACAAATTTATTTAATTTTGTTAAAAATTTAATATTATTTTTGTACTATTAACAATATATAAATAAATAATTTGTATAATCTTGATAAATGAAGTTTTTTTACTCTTGTATTGAAATATTTTTTTAATAGTAAAGTTGTTTGGCTTACAGTTTTCTATTTAAATTTAATTGATTTTACATAAATGTGATTTGGCCACATATTTTTGAATTGTCATTTTGTAACCAAGTTCGAAGGGCTACAAAATTAATCATTCACATTACTTGAAATTAATTGATTATCCATCTACTTTCCTACCCACTATCCCATGCCAAGTGTTATTTGTAACACCAAATTAATGCTTTGTGATACGTAGTTACAATTTTTAATTCAATTTCCATTACCTACCAAACATTTTTAGCGTTTGATAGATTTGATCTTCAATGTAATCTACCTCATCTGCTATGCACATGGTGAAGCACCATAGAGTTTTAAATCCATACTTGTGATCACATTTTTAACCTCATAATATTAAATGAAGTAGAAACTCAACCCATTTTCATGTTACAAGGAATTACACAATACATTAAATGCATAAAAATTCATATAATTTTGTTAAAAATATAATATTATTTATGTACTATTAACAATATATAGATGTATTAAAATATATTATACTGAAAGATATAATATATAATATTGATTTATAACCTATATTAACATATATATTATATGATATAATATATTTATTAATATTAAAATATATTTTACAAAATATATAATTTATATATAATATTAATATATAATTAATTAGTTTAATATATAAAAATATTATGATATATATTATATGTCAATATATATTTAATAACTAATATAATTTGTTTGGGTGTGTTGGTAAGAGGGGTTATGTGATGCAAAAGAGTGAAAATTGACAATTAAACCTACTAGTTACTTCAAACCCATGATAATGTCAAAATAAGTTCATCTAAATTAATTGTGGATGTAAATTTATCAAGATCTGAATCACCATATAATGCTCTTGTCTATGATGACTTGCATTCTTTATGTAGAGAGATAACCTCTTAGCATAATCTATACATCAAAATTGTAACTCCCTTGATTTCAATTAAGGGGCATCTATATTCATTAGATAAGGAGCTCAATTTTGTTTGATCAAGTTTTATCTTGATGATTGTAATGGATTAATTTCTTTTGTTACAATAGCACTAAAAAAATTAGAAGTGACCAAGAAGACTTTTGGATTTAAAAATATGATAAAAATTTGAAGTGGACATATATATTCAAAAGACACCATCTATTCCAATATGTATGCCTACTATTATATCAACACCACTTGTTTCTCCTAAAGATATTAATAATTAATAATGTTACATCTTCAAAATATGTGAATGAAACTCCACGTATTATGCAAGAGCCTATTATTTATAAATCATTATCATCAGTTCCAAATTTCCATCATGATAATTTCTATTCTATTTCCTTATTTGAACTTCTATAATTTTAATTGTATGGTCTTTTAGCAAATTATCAAATATTTTCTAATTTTGATGATCCCCTGGAGGTGATCCAAAACCCATGGTAGGAGGCCCATCAAGTGTAATATATAGTAAGTGTCATGAGGTAGAATACTTATGCCCTCACATAACTATAATTTAGATAAGCACACAAAATCCTTTCCCAAGAGGTCTTTGAGTTACTAGGTACGATTTTGTGTCACTTATTTTAATTACCATTTTAGGTTCGAATTCATCTCCAAATATTAGTTTGTAAATCCAACAAAGGTGGCTCACCCCCACAAGTATTTGAATTGGTGAACTAAATTATCTCAAATGTATTCTAGAGGGGATAAAAATTAAGGATTCAAATACCTATTAGACAATTGCTTATGTTACATCTTCAAAAAATGTGGATGAAACTCCACTTATTATGCAAGAGCCTAATATTTCTAGATCATTACCATTGGTTTCAAAGTTCCATGATGATAATTTTACTTCTATTTCCATATTTGAACTTATATAATTTTCATTGTATGTATTATAGTCAATTATTGAACATTTTCTAATTCTAATGATCCCCTAGATGTGATACAAAACCCATGATAAGAGAACCATCAAGTGTAATTTATTTGGACACGTATAAATCAGGGATTGACCAAATATGCTCAAGGGTTGCTTACAGGTGTAGGGAGAGATATGAATTAACACTCAACATTAGAGGCTTTGTGAATCTAGTAATTTTTTACATGATGTATTTTGTAATATAGCTCATTGTGGCACTATCAAGTTCACTATTTAATTGGTATCACATTTTTGTTCTTTCAAATTAACATTGTAAGATGGCTTGATCTTAATTTGTCATGTATTAGATGAGACTAATGTAGTGGTCCCAAACTTTACTAGATTTTTTAATGAAAGGAGTTTCATTTCTTAATCATGCTCAGAGTCACCCAATTATTTATCATAAATAGTAAATTTTAGTGCCACAAAGTATGATAGTAAGGTATGAAATGATACATCTAATATAAGAGAGTTGTGAAAGATATATTGTGAATCAAGCACATAATTTGGATGCCTTTTATGTGTTCTTCTCAATGAGATATTTTTTTCCTCCAATGATTTAATCATTTGTAATGATGACCATGAAAAATCTCCACCTTGGTTCTTTTACCTTGATTTATAATATTTTGTCTCAAATACAAATCTATATCTAAATACATCTATAAAAGTATTCAAGTCTAGTATATAATAATATATGGAAATATATTTATATACATACTATATAAATAGAAAGTGTTATTGTGATAGCTTGAAATGATCTTAGTCATCATAGAATGGACCAATCAATCATCAGAATTCTTTAGAAATGATTTACAAATGATTTGATATCTAAAAATGGAATTGATCATCTTTAGATGTACTAGTCAATCATCAAAATGTCTTTGAAAATCTTCCCAAATAAGTACATTGTTATTTTATTGGAATGAAATTTCCTAAATCATACAAATCTATATTTACATATAATCTATAAATTTAAATTCTATATATATATAATTACTAAATATAGTAAGTGTTCTAAGGTAGTTAAAAATGGTGCTGATCATCTTGAGATGCACCAGTTTATAGTATTCTCAATCTACTCAAACATAAAACTACCTAAGTAAGATCTAGATACATTAGAACTAAATGTAATAGATGAATTCATAATTGAAATCAACATTATACTCCTAAAGCTAAATTCTCTAAATCATGATTGAATGAAATATGAAACCAAGAGGATTGGATTGATTAGCTTAGACTTAGAATTTTGACATTATGTTGGCATGATCATGGATTTTTTATGATGGATTAGATTTACATCGAGACTCTTGATCACTTTAATAATTGGACATGGATTTTCTAGATGATTTTTAGTTAGCTCCAATGGAGGAATGAAGTTATTTAAATAGAAAGAGGAGGGAAGCATCAATGATTGAGATTCAAATTTGGCATGGAGAGATCAAGGGTTGGGGATTATTCTTGGAAGCCTCTAAATTTAGAGGCTTCTAGATAGTAGGGGTACAAATAGATAGGATTTTAGAATTGAAAAATTGTAGAATCCTCTTAGGGAATATTAGGATTAGGTATGCGATTAAATAGGGATTAGGTGGGTGATTAGGGACTAGGGGTGTAGGAGAGCCTAGAAATAGGCTAGTGTAGGTGGGTAGGTGGGCCATGGGAATTAAAAATTCCTAGATAATAGATAAGTGGGGATTATGATAAGATAATGGGGATTTAAGATATTAATTAATTGATTAGTAGGGATGGATAATGTTATGAAATGAAAAATAATGAAGGGGGACATTAGATAAATAATTAGAAAGGAGTGATAAACTAGTAGGATGAAAGGGGATAAATTATATAAATGCAACTAGTGTTGACTAATAATAATATTAGTGATGTTAAATAGAGTGAGATAATTTAGATGCATACATCTTGAGATGTACTAGTTAATGGTTAAAATTCCCTTAAAAACCTTCCTAAGAGAAATAATTAAATCTTGTGTTTCATCAATAATATAATTTATATAATTTTGATAAATGAAGTTTTTGTCATATTTGTATTAAAATATTTTTTTCAAGAATAGTAATGTTTATTGACTTACAATTTAATATATAAATTTAATTAATTTTACATGGATGTGATTTGGCCATGTATTTTTGACCCTAATATTAGGCTTTAATGTTGAAGTACTTGTGTTGTTGGCCGAAATATTTAACCCTGACTCTACATTGAGATATCACATGGCTTGGTGTAGATTGAATATGCCCTCACATAACCATAATTTAGATAACCCCACAAAATCATTTCCCAAGTTTAGGTCTTTGAGTTACTAGGTATGATTTTTCATCACTTATTTTAATTACCCTTTTAGGGTCAAATTCATCTTCAAATATTAGTTTGTAAATTCAAGAAAGGCAACTCACTCTCACATGTATTTGAATTGGTGAATTAAATTATCTCAAAATTATTTTATGGGGGATAAAAATTAAGGAATTGAATCCCTATTAGACAATTCAATCATGTAATTTAATGAACAAATATAAATAAACTTTTTAAATTAGAATAATTATAATAAACAATAAAAATTTGTAAATAATTTATATTAAAAAACTATCTGAGTTTATTATTTATTTTTATTCAAGTTTAAATCTTTAAATATTTTTATTAAATAATGTACATTGTTTAAATGTTTAATATGTTTAAATATATAAATATATTTTTTAAATAATTTTATATGTTACAATTTTTATATAAACTTTTAAATTATTATAGAATTAAAAATTCCTACACGCTTCAAAATTAGCGTTAAGTTTAACTTTTTCTCTTTCCATTATTTTAGCTTAGTTTTTCTCTCTCCCTTTAAAAGGTTGAAAAGCATTCTTTTATTGACTGTTAGGTTAATGGTGGCATTAGTGGTGGAAGCATTTACCCCATTTTCACTAGCATTTATGCAGGTCCTTGTTAGGCATTTAATCTATATAATGTATTGTTTTATTGTATCTGAAATATGTGATCTGTTTAGCTTGATAGCACCCTTTTATTCATTATTTACTATTTTAAGTTACGAAACCACTAAGATTCAAATAGACTTGAATTTTGTTTATGAAATGGCTGAGATAATAAATGGTGGAGATTAGGATTGTTTAGTGCTTACTTATATTCAATAGGGACCCAAATGGTGAATGTGAGGGGAAAGCAAATATTTTTAATTAACTGTAAGCAAATAATGAAGTGGCTAAGATAGTGAAATGGTGGAGATTAGGATTGTTTAGTGCTTACTTATATTTAATATGGACCCAAATGGTGAATGTAAGGGGAAAGCAGACATTTTTTATTAACTGTAAACAAATAATCATGTAAAAAATTGTTTTAATATGATAGGATTTTAATGGTTCCACCCTATCTCTATCTCCTCACATCGTTCATCTATTAGATATGTTTAAGATACTATGAATTGTTCCATTTTAGACTGAGTTGAAAAGTCATTTTTCGGCCTATTATAGGTTATTATTATTTGAGTTAAATTATTTCCATTTTAGACTAAGTTTAAAAGTCATTTTTTGGGGTGGAAAACTTTTCCCTCATGCCACATCATAAAATTTAATGAATGAATGATTGAATATCACCTAACATTACTATTTGGGGTGGCAAACTTTTCACTTGTGCTTTGATATTCTTGGGTAGAGGTGTTCCATGCATTATTAAATATTAAAATTTTACTTCTAAAATATTTGCACCTTAAAAATAGGAGTAACTACTATTTAGGGATAAGTTTTTGAGGGGTGGGAAGTAGAAGGGGGCTAAAGATTTATATGGATTCTCCTTTTTTTTTAAAAAAAATCTATCATTTGCATCCAATCATTTTTTTTATTTTTTTTCAAATACAAGTTTTATAGTAAAATGCTCACTATTTATCTTAGTAGAATGTATTACACATAATATTTGTAATCTTTGAAGCATATATAGGTATCTTCAAAGTATCTTGTACAGGTCTTCAGATCATTTCTAGACTTCTTCAAAGCATTATATGTATCTCTTCAAAGTACACCCAGAGCATCTTTAGAGAAATTTAAAAGTGTCTTCATATCATTCAATCTTTAGAGATCACTTGAAAAATACTTGAAATTGTAGCCAAAAGAGTTGTCAAAACTATGTGTTGCCTTCTCAAAATTACCCAATCATTGGGAAGTGTTGTACTCAAAATTATCCCATCTTTGGGATGTGTTATCATACTTAAAACTATGATATTAATCCAAGTTAGACAAAATTAAAAGGTAAATAATCAAAAATAAATTACATACAAACAAATAATAAATTGCATTCTTATCCTACTTAGATCAAACTTTAACTATTAAATGCAATACAATATATAACCAAAGATAACACTTTATAGACAATTTATATAGCTATGATGAGCTATATGAAATAATCATCATTCCTCCCCCACACTTTAACTTTTTAAATTCCTATTATAAAGTAGTGGGATGATTTATCCTTAATCCAAATTTAATGATTCAAACCTCTGACTCATATCACAAACTTCAAAATGATGGCCCTAGTCACGATGGCCCCTTGGCAAGAATCCAAGATCTCTAACAAATTTATAAAACCATGATTAAAATTTAACTTCTAATTTATAAATATAACAACACCATGGAGATAGAGGAAATATAATGATAGGAAGCCTAAACCTCATCCCAATCTAGACAACTAAACCTCTTTCCTCTAAGAGTCGAGTGATTATCTGGAAAACTACTTTGGCTCTTCTTAGCTCCATCTAATATTGGTGAGGCTAAGGAACTCCATGTGCTTAAAATCAAAAGGTAATAACTCCCACTTAGGAATAATTGCATTGATAGAATTGGATTGAAAATATAATAGTCATGAAAAGTGCCCAGTGTGTAGATTTATGTGTGTTTTTGAATGCCAAATTAGCTTGCACAACACTTTTCAAACACCATTATATAGGGTCAAATTAAGTCTAATCACCTTAAAATTTTACATCATGGTAGACAAATATGATAAGAATGTAATGGTAAAAAAATTCTCAAAAATTACATCTCATGTGTGAAATGCACAACTATGAAAATTGGCTTTTGAGTTAATTTTTACTTTATCAATTTTCTATGTTTCTAGTTTTTAGATCTGGCCAATGCGCATGTTTAAAGCTCATTTTATCAATGATAAAAGAGGTAAAATTTTATTAAATTATCTCATGGTGATATCTAAATTTAATTAGAGTGTAATGGGGAAGATAGTATGTGTTAAGCATGGGATATACTGAGAGGGGGGGTGAATCAGTATATCATATATCTTATAAAACTTTCCCTTAACCGAATTCCACTTATTCAAACATTCAAGATATGAAATAAAACTCAAACAATAAACACCACACAAGATAGAGAGAGACACCAAATATAATGTGGAAACCCAATGTGGGAAAAACCATGGAGAACAATCTCAAGTATATGAATGAGCACTAACCCAAACAATATTTGCAAGCACCAACTTGTAGGAGCACCAACCCCTTTGTTGAGCACCAACCCACAAGAGCACCAACCCATAGGAACACCAACACATAGGATCACCAACCCCTTTATCGAGCACCAATCTAGCAACAATTCATGAGAACCAACCCATAGGAGCACCAACCCCTTTATCGAGCACCAACCCAACAACAATTTGTGAGCACCAACCCCTTTTTCGAGCACCAACCTAGAAACTATTCATGAGCACTAACCCACAAGAGCACCAACCCCTTTGCCAACCACCAACCCATAAGAGCACCAACCCCTTTGTGTATACCACATAACTATCTCTCAATGTTGCTATCTCAACAAATGATATTTCATTACAACATCTCTTTCCTCTCTCTCACCTTTTCTCTTCTAAGATAGATATAACAAATACAAATCATATTCATCTCTCACAATTACTCTTCTAAGCTAGATATTACAATATCAAATCAAAATCTCACACTCTATTACAAATGGCTTCTCAAGCCTTTATTTATAGCTTTCTAAATGACCTTTGGCCTTCCCCCTTTGTGACCCTTCAATCCTCATGGAAAATGGTGCCAAACTTGTATGACCCTTCATATCCTTGCCTTTGAAAATTCATGTGGTGACCCTTCATGAGCAAAAACATCCTTCCCTCTTTTGTCCTTATCTTGATGAATTTTCGTATTCCTCAAAGTGTCCCTTCATGAGAAATTACACCCTTCCTCTTTTGTCTTCACTTGGTGACTCTTGGAATTCCCCAAGATGACTCTTCATGGGAAAATGCATCCCATCCTTCTTTTGTCTTTATCTCTTGGCTCTTTGACTTCTCCATGGGCCCTTCTTTTGTCTCATATGCAACCAAAAATATATTCATTAATATTAAATAAATATTAACTCACATTAGCCAAGATATATCTATTACAAACAACATTAAATGCAATGGGGCCTTTATCACCAATAATGCTAGACCTTTGACATCAATGACAATAATTCCAACAATCTCCCCCTTTGTCATTGATGGCAACCTCAATCCTAAAACTACCACATCCTATCACATGCACATACTATCATCTGAAAACATACAGTAACTCCCCCTTACTGTATAACTTGTACCTATTCCCTATACATATTTTTGCACATGTACCTATACCTGTTATTCTCCCCCTTTGACATCAATGGCAAAAGGCCTACCTAGAGCTAACACATAGCTCCCCCTCAACTGATGCTGAACATCAATGGCAGGAAGTAATAGAAATTACTCCCAACTCCTGTTGCAGATCTTTGAATGTATCCTTTGAACATGCCTTTGAGAAGATATCTGATAAATCATTGTCTATCCTTTGAGAATCTATAATCAACTCATTCAAATATTTTCTTCTAATCTCACAACCTTTTTAATAAAAAATTAATGTGTATCTCTAAACACATATTTGACTTACACTCAATAGATTATGCTTACAAAACATTCTTAGTCTTGGTTCTACTATTATCCAAACTTAAAGTACATTTTCTAGCTATCTTAGTAGTGGTTTTATCTCTGAATCTCACTATACCACCATTGATCTTCTTTAGAGTTGTAAACTTACTTTTATCTCCTGTCATATGCCTCAAACATCCATTATCAATGAACCATGGCTGATCTTCATTTCTTGCATGCAAAGCTGTCTGCACCAACATATAATCTTCAAGTTGTTTCTTCTACCATGAACATGTCTGAACCTTCTTTCTAATGAATAGAGATTTGAAACTCTAATCCTTCTTATTGAATCTACATGAGTATCCTTTTCCTTCTTTCTAAAACTGTTAGCTCTTTTTCAACATTCTAATTTATTATGACCACAATCATTTGAAACACTTTAAAACTTTTAAACACTGCATAGCCTCAAACCATAATACTAATGCAAAATTTTCTTCAAAAATCTATTCCCTCAAAAGATATACAAATTAATCTTCCAACTCACCTTCTTGTCATGCAACATAGCCAAGACCTAATAGCATCCACCATGCTTCAATTTTTATTAAAAGTGTCTCTTTGAAGCCTAGAAGAGACACCCCACACAAAGGGTCCTAGAAACAAATCTTAGGAGATTCCCACATCTCCTCTGTTTCTTCCTTAATCTTATTATGTTTTTCTTTTAAAATCTGATTAAGCATGTCTAACATTTTTTACTTACTAACCTTATCATTTATGATGTTTTTCATCTTCTCAACTTTTACAACTATCTTATCTAGACAAAGCTCATGCTCAAATGTAACAAGAGATTCTACATAATCCTTCCTATCTGATTCTATATCTACTATAGCAAGTAATTCATTTTCACTCTTAAACTTAACCTGATCAACCTTTACTATTTTAGGTCTCCAAACCTTAATTTGACTCTTCTCATATCTTTCAAGGGATCTATAACCTTTGACATACTTTGAAGATTTCTTTACTTGTTTTGGACATAATTTAGCAATATGGCCAACCTTATGACAATAAAATCAAACAACATTTCTCATACCTTATTTTTGAATGTGACTGAGAGCTCCCTTTGACTAATTGCTTCTCCTCATATAGTCTCTTGCCTTATGACCAACATGATGACAAATAAAAAAATGGCCATGAAAAGAATTTGAAAACTTAAAAGCATTGGGTTACCTGATCGGCTTCTTTGATTTGCCTTCAAAACCTGCATCCTTCTTTCCTTGGACTAATATTTCATGATCTTTCTCAACCTTGGTTATAAGCTTCTCATGATTATCCTTTAAAGAACCTAACTCAACCTTTAAATGATTACACTCTTCTTCTCTTGATGTTAAAGTTGAATTTGCAACCTCTAACTGATTCTTAAGATCCTGAATAAATATATTATTTTCTTTTACTTTTGTAGCCAGCTTAGAATTCAAGATACACACCTGTTCCTTAAGAGCCTCAACCATAGATTTCAACTCTTGATTCTCCTTCTTTAGCTGCTTGGCCATCTTATGCTTTTCTTTGATCTACCTTCAAGCTGTTAAACCCTTTTTGAAGGAACCTGGTCTAATACCAATTATTAAGCATGAGATATACTAAGAGGGGGGTGAATTAGTATATCATATATCTTATAAAAATTTCCCTTAATCAAATTCCACTTATTCAAACATTCAATATATGCAATAAAACTCAAACAATAAAAACCACACAAGATAGAGAGAGACACCAGATATAACATGGAAACCCAATGTGGGAAAAACCACAGAGAAAAATCTCAAGTATATGAATGAGCACCAACACAAACAATATTTACAAGCACCAACTTACAGGAGCACCAACCCCTTTGTCGATCACCAACCCAACAAAAATTCATGAGCACTAACCCATAGGAGCACTAACCCACAGGAGCACCAACCCAACAACTATTCATGAGCACCAACCCACAGGAGCACCAAGCCCTTTGTGTATACCACATAACTATCTCTCAATGTTGTTATCTCAACAAATGATAGTTCATTACAACATCTCTTTCCTCTCTCTCACCTTTGCTCTTCTAAGCTAGATATAACAAATACAAATCATATTCATCTCCCACAATTGACCTTCTAAGCTAGATATTACAATATCAAATCAACCTCTCGCACTCTATTACAAATGGCTTCTCAAGCCTTTATTTATAGCTTTCCAAATGACCTTTGGCCTTCCCCTTTTGTGATCCTTCAATCCTCATAGAAAATGGCACCAAACTTGTATAACCTTTCATATCCTCACCTTTGAAAAGTCATGTGGTGACCCTTCATGAGCAAAAATGTCATTCCCTCTTTTGTCCTTATCTTGGTGACTTTTTGTATTCCTCAAAGTGTCCCTTCATGAGAAATTGTGTCCTTCCTCTTTTGTCTTCACTTGGTGACTCTTGGAATTCCCCAAGATGACTCTTAATGGGAAAATGCATCCCATCCTTCTTTTTTCTTTATCCCGTGGCTCTTTGACTTCTCCATGGGCCCTTCTTTTGTCTCATATACAACTAAAAATATATTCGTTAATATTAAATAAATATTAACTCACATTAGCCAAGATATATCTGTTACAAACAACATTAAATGCAATGGGGTTTTCATCACCAATAATGCTAGACCTTTGACATCAATGAAAATATTTCTAATAGTATGCACATATTAGATATAATGTCTAAAATTCATAGCTATGAAAGTCAACTTTTGTGTTGATTTTTTTACTTAGTCATTTTCTACATCTCTTGGTTGTTAAATCTACACAATGAGCACATTTGAATCCCATTTATGTAGGATTAAATGGAGTCTAAATTCCATGAAATTTTATATGATTTTACCTTGATGGTATGAAAAAGTAATGAATTTTGTTTCATAGTTGTATGAGCTTCTAGTGAAAATTTATGATGGTGTGAAGTAACCCATTTGGGAAGGTTTATCACTTATCCAACTTTTCACCAAAAAACACTCAAATGGAAGGTCTTAGGGGTTATTTTGATCTTTTCAAAAAACCAAAAATACCATTTTGAGCATATTTTAAAGATATTTTTGTAAATATAAGATATGATGGGTTTTTCTCATATATTACTCTACAATTTTCCATTTTTCCATGTTCTAAAGGTGCTTATGCAACTATGTACAACTATGTGTTGGTTTTTTAACCATGTATTTTTATACGTGGTTTATTTTTTATACCATTTATTGTGTTAGAAAGATAAATTCTCCTTCTTTATAATTATATTGATTTCAAATTGGATAAATGTATGATCAAAATTGGTTAATATCATAGTTGCAACATTGTGTTGATTTGACAAGCCTTCACAAAGTGTCTAGAGGCTTTTATAAGACCAAGTGGGAGATGTCACAAATTTTTCAAGTGGGAGAGGTTAAGTAAAAACAAGAGGCAAATCAAACTATTTAATAATCATTCTAGAATAATAAAAACTATCTCCATTTAGGATGACATCACTCAAGTCATCATCTATTTCCCCCTCTTTCGTCTCCCATTTTTTATATACATCTCTCATTTTGCTCATTATAAGAGACTACTTGTTATTATGGTATGGATTTTCCCTACCCATTTTTTAATTACAAAATGTCTTCGCATCAATATAAGAGTTTATTTACCTTTCTATATGCTTTCATCTTATGTTTAGTTGAGTTTTTGCATAAATGCTTTGTGAAGGATCTCTCTTTCCTGGTGTTTGTCCTCTCTCTCTCTTACCTCTATGAAAGATAGTTTTATGTTTATAGGTATTAGGATGTGATATATAAGTCATGAGGTGAAGATAGGATATGAATATGATCATCCCTTCCTCTTTTATCTTATTGCCTTGAGCTTTCTTAAGAAACACTTCCCTAACAAGCTAGTTATGGAGTTTGTGTGAGTGTATGAGTTATTGGCTATCATATGTGTGTGTCTCAAAGTAATAAGGACTATAAAAGATTGGTGTATCACCCTTTTTTGTTTTTCAATCATCCATTTCTCCTATTTCTAACCCTTTTTTTTTCAATCAATAGTTTAGAGTACTTTGCTAAGAGCCTAATTGATATACCTAGTGATAGGTTGTCGTTATACCTCTCATTTAACCAATCAATAGATTGTTGTCATTTTCAACCAGGGTAGTGTTTGATGACTATTTGTAATGAGACCATTTGGTATTAGAGTTGTATAGTTCATTTTTGTGGGGGTTTTACTTTTTCTATGCTTTATAAATCTTAAAAATAGTAAATAGAACTCTAACTCTAGTTTTCAAGAAAGTAAATATAAATTGTTTGTTAATCATTCACACTATCAACATTTATAACTTAAACATCAACAATTTTGAACTAGGAACTTACTAGCTCCCTAGAATAAGAAGGAAATGTGTATTTAAACTCATCTCAGCATCTATTCACAAGATACAAAATATTTGTGATCTTAACACCCAAATATATTTATTTAAAATAAAAATAATACAAGATTCAGATCCCATGGTTTTAGGAAGGTGTTGGAACCAGCTCAACTAATCATAGATAGGAAAATAACTAGTCTAAATTGAGGAAACTTATTTAGTTTATAAAATAAAGATACAAATATATATGGAAAATTTTAAGCCATTACCATAAATGGTAATGTCTAAAATAAGATATATAAATATAGAAAGTCTATTTATAGATATCCACAAAACTATTATTTTGAGTAGTACAATCCATCTGGTCTCTGGAGCACATGTAGGTATATTCAAAGTATCCTATATAGGTCTTCAAATCACCCTATATAGGTCTTTAGAGCATTCCTAGACTTCTTTGGATCATCCTATGTATGTCTTCGGAGCACACCCAGAACATCTTTGAAGTAATTTTGGAGCATCTTTAGAGCATTCAATATTTAGAGCTTGCTTTTTGAATCCTCAAAATTATAGCTAAAATATTTTTCAAAAATGTGTGTTGCCTTTTCAAAATTACCCCATCATTGGGATGTGTTGTACTCAAAATTACCTCATCCTTAGGATGTGTTGCTGTAGTCAAAATCACCCCATCCTTGGGATGTGTTTCTATACTCAAAACTACATTATTCATCCAAGTTAGACATAATAACAAGGTAAATAATAAAAAATAAATTACATACAAACAAAGAATGAATTGCATTCATATCCTAATTAGATCATAATTTAACTATTAAAAATAATATAATATATAACCAAAGGCAACACTTTATGGATAGTTTATATAACTATGATGAGCTATATGAAATGCTCATCATTTCTCCCCCACACTTTACCTTTTGCAAGCCCTCTTGTAAAGAAGTGGAATGACTGATCCTTAATCTAATTTTATTTATTCAAATATTGACTTAGATTATAAACTTCAAAATGATGGCCCTAGTCATGGTGTTCCCTTAGAAAGAATCCAAGACCTTTGACAATTATATGCACATAGGCTTCAAATTCAACTTTTGCTTGAAAATTCCAATACTACCATGGAGATAGAGGACATAGAATGATAGGAGGCCCAAACCTCATCCCAATCTATACATCTAAACCTCTTTCCTCTAAGATCCAAGTTATTATATGATAAACTACTTTGACTCTTCTTAGACTTCATCTAATATTGGTGGGGTTGAGTACTTCCCTACACTTCAATACAATAGATAATTTCTCCCACCTAGGAAGACTTGCATTGAAACCATTGTCATATGGTGGTTTAGAAAATCTCTAAAAGAAGAAATATTAGATATTAATATCTCATGATGCTTGTTATTGATATACATATGATACAGTGGTTGAAAAGAAGAAATAAGTTTTTTTGCTTTTGGAAATTGTGGTCTCATGCATAACTCAATGGTGCTTTGTAATTCCATAAATATATTATTGGCACATTTCCATGCCATTTGGTTCTTTAGAGTGGAAAAGTCACACAATTTTGTCTTTCCAACAAATAAATTTATCAAAAAACTAGATTGATATCCTAACAAAAAATTGAGAGTATAGAACTCACAAATGGCATCCTGCCTTTCTTCAGTGCTCTTTATAAAAATGTCCATAAATACATGCTCATCTTCAATGATATGTGAAAAACCAAGGGAAATTAATTAATGATACCATTTATTAAACTGCTCATGTATGAAAAAAAAATAAATTGATGAAGGTTCTTGCATGCTAATAGTTTCTCATAAATAGAAAAAATGCGTTGGATAGAAGCCTGTGCTTTCTACAATTATAGTTGGGATTCTACCAATTGATTCTGATATTCCTCCTTAAGTTTAGAATTTTCATCTTTCAATTTTTGAATTTTCTACTGGGCACATCCTAGACATAGATTATTTCATATAATGGAATATAGAAAGAGGGAACAACTTTTGTTAGACCCTCTATTTAAACTACATTTTCTCATGTTTCTCTTTACATGGCCTGAATAGAGGCTTATAACTCAAAATTTCAAGTGGTGATATCTATTGTTATATTAGTATGTTGGGCAAGCATTGTATTTTTATTATAAATTGTTTCTCTCAAATTATTAATCATATTACACTTATCAATATTGGCATTTTACAAATTAGTAATCTGAGTGTCTTTGATAACAAGATAATTTTTCAAATTACTCAATTCTTAGGTCTGTGAAAACATTAAATTGTGGAACCTATTCTGTTTAGCTTGTATTCCTTGAAGAATTATTTCTTTTTCACTAACTCTAATAACATATTCTTCCCATCTCTATTTAAAATTAAAAATCATCAAGTCCTTACCTTTCAATGTTAAACAAAGAACATCTAACTCTATTTATTGTAGTCTAATTGATTACTCATGGCATGATCAAGCCATATCATGTTGTAATTATTTTTTCTTCATTGATATAATGTGGATAATATGGATCTTCTTCAATCAAGGGTGCCTTATCCTTATCAGCAATAGAGGTCATAAGATGCTCTACTTCTTGAGTTATAACTTATTCTATTAGGGTTCCCTCTACAAATATAACTTATTTAATAACCTACACATCTTATTCTTCTTCTTCTTGCAAGATAAGTCAATGAATGAATTAGAGTTTAATTAGAGGAGGATGAGGGGGGTCTAAAAAAAAATTCATTTTTCACTTTGATCTCTAATGCAATATCTTTGGAACCAATGGTAGCAGAGTTGGTCATTCTACAATTTGAATTATGGGTTCTTCAATCTAGATTGTAGTAGAATGAAGAAAAGTAGGGCATGGTGTCATTTTGGTAGGAACTGGAGAAAACTTTTGCAGGAAAGAGGACCAAGTATTTTCACCCCTTGGTTTACTAAGAAAATAATGGTGACAAATGAGTGTAACCAACCCATGATGGTGGGTAGACCTAGCACCTCATCTTATCTTCTAAGAAACATTAATAAGAACATTATGAAGGAAAGAGGGAATATTGATCTTATATTCTTATTAAACAACTCCTTTATTTAAGTGAATAAGAATCCTCATAGCATCTCCACCCACTACTATCAACTGACCATCACAAGTGATATATTTCATTATCCAAAAAATAAAATTTTACCAAGGTTGAGGAAGACTTTCTCTTAGAATATTCTTGGTCACTCTTTGGGGGGATTTGGCCAATCTAGGGTGTGGCTCATTTCCTTCAATAAACATATAAATTAGATCAAGAAAACTAATATTTTCAATGCCAACTACTCCATCCTTAGGAATCCCAAATAGAGCGTTAATTATAGATGGATTTATTGGAAAGTTCTTCCCTTTTATAATAGCATGATCTTCATAAAAATTCTCATAGAATTATTGTACAATTTCTTCATGGAATTAAACATTTTTAAGAAATTCAACCAACCTATTATTTCAAAGATGTATCTAGGTGCTTCATCTTATAAAAATGCATCAGAGGATTTTAGTTCACTCTTTTTCTTTCTCCCACCCATCTTTGAAGTAAGAACTATTTAGTTTTGAATTTGACTATACTATCAAAACACAGAGCTTGAATTCACATAGGGAATAGGGGAAGCAAGAGGTTAGAGATATGACAACAATTGATGGTAATAATAATGTAAGAATGAATAACAAAGGAGGTTATATGATGTGATTATGATAAGAATGATAGTGTCATTTATGGTTATCTCTTCAAAGAATGTGAGATATAATAAGAAGGTGCCTTATCTGATAAAGTATTAATGATGTGTCATAAAGGTCATTATTAGTAGTACTAGGAGTAATAATCATAATTAATTATGCATCATACAATATTTTTGATATACCATCAATTTAAAACATAGTCACATCAATAATTTTAAAAAATACCATTTGGAAACATTGTCACATCAAATGTATTGGAGGAGATATTTTGAGAATACTGTCACATTAAATCTATTGGAGGATATCTTTTGAAAACATTGTCACATCAAATTATGGATTGTGGCATTGGTAGTCTAATGGCATTATCTTGATTCTCAATAATGGAGGTGTATTCTTCCCATTTGTGATTTTTCATTTTAGGAGCATAACTATAAGTATTCAAAGTATAGATTCTAGTCTTTAGAGCTAAACCTTTAGACTTTCGAATAAAACTATAGTCAATTTAGACTTTGTTTATAATATAAGTATAAAATCACATTATATATATTTATCACCTTATATATATATGTATATATATATATATATATATATATATATATATATTAATAAATTTTGTATATATTTTTAGCCAATTGCATCTACTTAATCCATGTCTTATTTGAAGAACCACTTGGGGGCTCTATTGATGGAGGCAATGGCTAAATTAGAGTTATCCCTTTGAAGGTAAACATCTAGGGAGGAAACATCTCCACATGTTATAATAATTCATTGTAGTGTTTGTCATTTGTGGCCAATGCAATGATATTAAAACTAGTGTCTCAAAAGATTGTGTTTATCCCATATGAATATAGAAATGGGACCTATTCTAACTTGGTTATTCTAAACATTCCTACTTTGGCCATAGCTTTCAAATTTTGATTTATGAGCTAGTGTATTATCTTAATGCTAGATGAATACATAAAATTCCTTTTTGGAAATATTGATTAATGCAATGTTTATGGCTATCCTAGTTCATATCATATTAATGGAAAGCTTTTCAAAATTTGAACTATTGATTTTAGTAATTAATTACACTAACATTCAATTTAGCTTTAAATTAAATTTTATTTACCATCAATTTTAAATTTAAAGCTAAATATTTCCACCTTTAAACACGTGGCTTCCACCTTGGATCCAACTAAGTACTCACATGGCCTAAATGTGACTAAGCTACCTAGTTTACTTAGAAATTTAGACACATGGCACCTTTTGATTGCCTCATGGATTTTTATAATGCAGATTTGTGTGATGACTCATTTGTATCTCACCATGTGGTGACTCTCAATTCATAACAAGATCTTAGGTGGTGCCTTTTAATACTGATACCTTGAAAGGGAAACCCACTCTTGTGCATGTTTGAAAGGTATCTCCTAGGAGTTCTTTTGAAGGTATTACAAAATCCTTCAAAATATCAGCTATTAGTGCCTTCCATATAAAGGATAATTCCACTCTTGTGCATGTTTGAAAGGTATCTCCTAGGAGATACCTTGAAGGTATTATAAGGGCCTTCAAATTATCACCCAATAGTGCCTTCCATATAAAGGAAAATTCCACTTGTTCCATAAAGGAGAAATCAATTCTTGTGCCTATTTGAAAAGTGTCTCTTAGGAGATACCTTGAATGGGAAATCCAATATTTTTCATGTTTGAAAGGTATCTCCTAGGAGATACCTTGAAGGTATTACAAGGGATTTCAAAATATCACCTAGTAGTGCCTTCTATGTAAAGGAAAACTCCACTTATTTCTTGAAGGAGAAATCCACTCTTGTGCCTGTTTGAAAGGTATCTCCTAGGAGATATCTTGAATGGGAAATCCAATCTTGTGCATGTTTAAAAGGTATCTCCTAGGAGATACCTTTAATGTATTACAAGGTCCTTAAAAATATCACCCTTGTTCTTACACGTAAAGGAAAATTTGACTTGTTCTTTGAAGGATAAATCCACTCTTGTGCCTGTTTGAAAGGTATCTCCTAAGAGATACCTATTGTCACCAAATCTTGCACCCTAGAAGAATTTATTCAAGATTATTATATATTTGATAAACATGGTAATAATTATAGGTATTTGGGTGTACCTATATTGAAAATGAGCCTCTAGATTTATGAGCTAGCTCCCTATATGTATCTTAAAATACTCTTATCTATGCCAACTAATTACTTATGGGGAAATAGTTAGAGAATGTTAAATTGAACCTAATATAAAATATTTCATTTACCAAATGTCCAAATATCTACTATTAATATTTAACTCATTAGCACCCTAATAGACTATGAATAAAACTAATGTAGTGTCTACAATAGCTTTCAAGAAACAATGTTTTACTTAGAGGTCAAATTGATAGACTTAGGTTGAAGGAAAATGAGGGTGAGGCTTGATTTAAATCACTTAAATTTAATACCTTTGTGATATATTATTAGGATATTCATCATTTTGAAGAAATCAAATCACATCCTCTGTCCAACTTTGAGGAGGCAATGAACCAGCTGATTGGGAACAATCATGATTGACTAAAGCCTTTTACTTTGACTCATGAAGTTTTGAGGATATATACTCACAAAGGCCTTTACCATTTATCAACTTTATTACCTTTATATCAACATCATATTCCATTACTTTAGTGATCCACCCTACCCTCTTTTCACTAAGATCTTTACTCAAGAGGAACTCTTTGGTACTAGGATGAGAGACCATAACTTGAATCATATTATTTGAAACCATGTGTTTGAAATTATTTATCCCCCTTAGAATAACAATGACTTTTTTGTATCGATGAAGGTGTACTTGACTTTATAATCTTCTAAACCTTGACTAGATATTGCAATTGGTTACTCTACACTCTCATCATTCTTTTGTATTAGCATGGTTGATATAGTATCAAGGTTGGAAAATGAATAAAACATGAAGTATTTAGTAAAATTAGGATTAACAAGAGTAGGATATTCTAAAATTTATTTATTTATGGATTCAAAATTCTCTTACCCTCTTTGGTCCAATAAATATTTGGTTCTTCTTGAGCATGGCTATGATAGGTTTCACCAAAGATGAAAAACTAGGTATGAACCTCCTTAAAAAATTTATCTTGCCTAAGAAACTTTGAAGGAATTTCTTATGCAAGGTAAATTATAATATTAGAATAGCCTCTATTCTTTCAGGATCAATAGTCAAACCATCATTGGAAATAATGTCCTAAGAGCTTACCTTCATGAATAACAAATATGAACTTCTTTAGATTAAGAGATACTCTATATTACATACATGTTTCAAACACTTGTATCAAGTGTTGAATGTGTTCATTATATTCTTTATATATATATATATAGTATCTCATTGATCAAACCTTTGAAGGCTATGTCTATTGCTTTTTGAAATGTGACATCAACATTCGATAGACCAAAGGGCATCTTATTATAAGCAAAAGTCCCCCATTTAGTCATGAAGGATATCTTAAACTAATCATCCTCACTAAATAAAATCTGATTTTTTATTAAATATCCATCTATAAGATAGAATGTTGAAAATCTAAAACCATTCATAAAATTTTCTCCATTGAGACTAGAGAATAGTTATCTTTGAGTGACACTCTTTTAATATATCTAAAGTCTACAAAAAGTTGTATCTCACCATTACTATTTATAACATGAAAAAGGTTAGCTACCCATGTTGAATTATTGATGGGAAATATTATCTTAGATTCAAGGAGTTTGGTATGTTCTAACCTCATGAATTGCTCAACCTTGGGGTTGATTGGTCTTTGCTTCTATCTAACTAGTTTAACTCTAGGTTCCAACTAAATAGTATGGTGTGCTAGGATAGGATAAAATAATTTGAGTTCCTTATATTCCCAAGAAAATATGTCATGAAACTCTCTACATATCTCAATGAATGCTTGCTTCTCAGTGTAGAACATACCTTGCCTAATTTTAGGAGTTTATTCTTGAAGATCAAGAATATTTCATAATTATCCTCTTTTCTATGCATACTCACTTTTTAATTATTATTTTGATCATTATCATTGAATATACTTTCTAAGGTCACCAAACCCTTAGGTATATTATTGGTTCTCATTTTCACAATCTAATCCCCCAATTATTTTTGGAGCCTCTTTTGATTCTTTGAAGAAAACTCAGCCCAATTTTTCAAGAAACATGCAATATGTTTGTCACTATCAAACACTTGATAAGACACTTAATTATCAAGTAAAAAATGTCTTATAAGTATCTTAATATGAGATTTTTTTCTTTCCTCATTTATGGTATTTGGAGTATCAAATTGAGCTCCTATGGAAGCTAGTCTATCAGCATGACTATTCTACTTCCTTGGGATTGATTATATATTGAATGCATTAAAGTATAAATAAAATCCCATACCCTTTACTTATATGACTTAATAAAATGATTATTATAAGAAACCACATTCTTCACTTGATGTAAAACCAATTCAATGTCTCCATAAACTTGCAAGTTCCTGATTCCTTTTATCCTCACCCATTGAAGGTGATGAATTAAACATTTATACATAGCCACATTAAGAGTAAAACTAAAATAAAATATATATGGAACATAATACTATTTTTATATGGGGATACCAACATAACAATATCCCCTACACCAACTTTAATTATTGAACCATCAAAAAACATCTTCTGTAGCTCATCATCTTCACCCTCTTCTTTGGCAAGTAGAGGTGTTGGTACTCCTTCATGTATACAATACACTCATAAATTATTTTATTCCACAAAATCATAGGTATCATGATCATAATTATTAGTTCCATATTCATCAGGAAACAAATTTTAACTATCATCAAGCTTGGAAGAAGTGCCATAATCTACAATAGAGTCCTTTCCTTCATGGGCCACATAATTTAGATTAGAACTTATCTTAATGTAAGGCTCAATATTAAACCTTGTAAGGGGTGGTGTCTTAATTATCACCTTGGCCCTATACATCATTATAAAGGCCAAAAAAGACCAGTCAACTAAGATATAGCCACCTATCTTGGTTTTGAAGTCCCTTAATAGGCATATTGTAAAGTGGGCTAAGAGATCAACCACAATTATGTCTTATAAGATAGGAAAACTAGGACAATTTTGTAATAAAACCTTTAACCCTTTTATCATACCTATTATCTTGGCATGTGTACCATATAAATGAAGGACATATTTTTTGTGTGGTTCATATTTTAGGCCCAATTTGTTAGATACAACTTTAAACATGATAGAAGTAAAAGCTCCACTATCAACTATGTAATTGTGTACCAACTTATCACCTATAATGAGGGTGAGGTAAAATTGTGGATGTTTTTCATCCCTAGTGGATGGTTTAAAAATGGTACTAGTATCATTTGAAATAGAAACATGGCCATGACTCTGATTTGAGGGTGAGACACTAGCAGGAATATCAGATAATTACTTTTGTATGAGTTCTTTTTGACTAGGCATATGAAGAATATCCCAAAGAGAAATGGATATTTTAGTGTTCTTCAAAGAATACACAATATTTAAATAATCCACAACTAATTTCTCTTTGATTCTTGTAGGTAGAGATTTACTTAAAACTTGAGTAATATGAGTAAACCATATCATATTTTGACTTGATGGATATGTAGAAGTTCTTGAAACTATCACAATTGTAGCTATGTCTTGTTGCCTTGTAAGAGGATTGGATGAGCCTATGGTCATGCTATTACCACCTCCTAAATCCTTCTTCTTGTACCTTATACTTTTTACAATAAATGTTCCTTGATTTAGCACAAAATTGTTATCAACCATCAAATTGGTGAAGATATCTCCTTGAGGTTTCCAATCCTTATTAACTTACATCATAACCTCATCCTCATTTGATAGGAGGGGAGTAACTAATAATTGATCCACTAAAGCTTGTTCTTTATTCTCATTGGCATCCATGAATTGGTTTTGCTACTAGTCTTTTCCCTATACCAAATGGATATGAATTGTTACCATCTCCCTTGCATTGGTGGTAGAGTTAGGATTATGTGCATTGGTAGGCCTATTGGGATTAGGTTACCATTGGCCTCTTCCTCTTCCTCTTCCATAATTTTGTTGATATGGGTAAAGATTTTGATGGACACTTTATTATATATTTCCTCTCCTAATCTTGGCTTCTAACATTGAATATAAGCATCTTTGTCTATGGCATTATCTACCTTTTTAGGAGTAGTTCTAGTCTTGGTATTAGCATTATGAATTTGAGCCACTTTTAGAGTACTAATAGAATCATGAGACAAAAGAGGCATAGACACTTTAGGTGGCAATATTCTATCTTATATGAAATTATTTTTATATTTGATAGTAATCTCATATGCTTCAGGGAGGGTGGAACCACCCATAGATTGAAGCATGACAACAATTTTAGTCCCAATGGCTTTCAAGTAAGTAAGTAACACAAAGCTAGAAGGTGGTCTCATGGGAGGAGTAAATCTATTCTAGGTCTTCTAAAACATTTCATTAAAATCATGCATTGTTTCTTTAGACCCCCTTTTTATCACATTGGGTTGATGTATTAGGGAGGCATGGTCACTTTTATTTCAAAATATAAAAGTCAACATCACTCCAAACTCATCCCATGTGATGCATCCACCTTCTGGAGTCATATACCAATCAAGAGCCTTCCCTTTCAAGGGACATGGAAAAGAGTCTAATGGAAATGTTCTCTCAAAAAATATTGTGGAAACTTCAAAAGTCAAAAAATTCTCTAATGTGCTCACTAGGTGTGACATGACTCTCACCATTAAATATGGGCACACCTTTCATGGCATTAGGAGGAATGACATCATATACTAGAAGTTGAATTAGATTTTTAGTATTGAAGGTAGGGAAAGCATGAGGTCTAGTCATGTTTTCTTCTTCAATTTATTTAGCCTCTTCAACCTCTTATTCTCTATAAAAATCTGCTTATTATTCAAAGGGAATATTAGGTTGTGGATATTAAACTTCAAGAGGAATCTCAAGCTGAATGGGTGAGTTAATGGGATTGAATGTTCTAGCAAAGGATGACATAGTGAGAACCATGAATTATGAGGGCATGTTTATAAAAAAATAATGGCCTTGAACTAAATTTAATTTGAAGGAGTCACTAAATGATGAGTAGTACACCAATTTGTAGTTGATGTTGTCAATACTAGCATTCACCTTGACAAGTTATCTTGAGGAAAATGGGTCCCACTAGGTGTGCGATAACTATTGTCACTAAATATTATACCTTAGAATAAATTGTTCAAGATTATGCCAAATTTAGGTAACATGCTAACATTTCTAGGTATGTGGGCATACCTATATTGGAAATGAGCCTCTAGATCTAAGGGCTAGCTCTTTAAATGTATCTTGAAATAATATTAACTATACTAACTAATTACTTAGGGGGAAAAGAGTTAGAGAATGTATGAATTGAACCTACTCTAAAGGAGGTGATGCATAGAATGTTAAAATATCCAATCTCAAATTTGAACTCATTAACACACTAAAATACTATGAATAAAACTAATGCAATGTCTACAATGGCTTCCAAACAATAATGTTTTACCTATAGGTCAAATTGATGGACTTAGGTTGAAGGGAAATGAGGGTAAGGCTTCAATGAAATAACTTGTAGTCAATAATCCACTCTATAACTAAGACATTGACATTAAGACATGCTAGATGACCTGAAATAAAATTTTATTAGCACTTAAGTTGAACTTGGACCTGCAAAGGGAAGATGCCAACCACTTTTGCATATCAAACAAACATAAAAAACTAAGCATAGATTAGTAAAAAACTATATAATTCTCTATTCACTTCTCCAAGATGTGTGAAATATAATTTATGATAGAGTATAATCATACCAGCTTGAGGGATACTTAACAATAGCTCTAAGGCTATATGTATAGAATAAGGAGCCTTTATAAAGAGAAAATTTAACACTCAAAGAGGAATAAAAGAGCTCAATTCTATTTGAATCATAGTTACAACTATTTATACAAATTCTAATAATTTAAACCTTTTGATTTATCTAGGTCACTTCAAGTGGTTGCACAATTACATTATTCCCTCATTAATGCTCCTTCATGAATGCAATAGTGGGATCAATTTGTTGTGATCTAGGTCTTAGAATCAATGCAATTATAACCAATGAATTAATATATTAGAGTTTTATCCTAGTGAGAACTACTCTTCACTTAGTTCATCAAGGCATGAAAAAGTCAAGAGAAGGGTACTTTTCATGCAGTTTGTACTAAAGACGAAAGCATTGGGGTCTATGTGTATGCCTTCATAACATCCTTTGAAATACTAGCTCTTGTCCATTCTGTAACATGCTCAAAATCATCCCCATGTTCATTGTTCCACTATAAAAGGAAAATCAATCTTAGACTATTGGTTTTCCTATAGTCATTATATTGATGGGGACCTATGCTCAATGCCTGATTCCTATTAGGTCCACATAGACCCATTATGTCATTACCAAAACTAATATTTCATATATGCATGGACCCTTATTTAAGGAAAGTGAACACAGTCATAAAACACCACTATAACCCTCAAATATTTAAACCTAAAGTCCACATTAGATTTAATGGTGGTCTATTTATGTTTTTGATTACCTTGGTTTCGTCAATGTGTCTTTTCCTTAGAATTTCATTGAGCTATAATGATGTAATGATGACCCTAAAGGACATATTTACTTTGGTCAAAAACCACTCCTTTGGTTTGACCTTGCCTACTGAAAACCAACTTGAACCAATCAAATTGTGCCTAACTATCTCTATTTTCATTAGTCCCATAGATCCTTACTATCAAATCTTGAACCTTTAACCCATCTTTATGCCATTGATCTTGATCAGTATAATTGAGAAAGAGCCATCGATCCTGCCCTTGACTTATCAACTCCATCCAAGCTAATGCCACTTGAAAGTCTCACATTTGCACTTAAGATACACTATTAGTCTATCTACTTTACACACTTAGGCCATGTGGTGGCCTCTTGATCTCCTTAACCTTTTGACTCATCTTACATTATTGGATCAAGATGTATGATGTAATGTAGATTGTTAGATATACTAGGAACCACTATTTTAAATCTAATGGCAACTTTACAAGCTCAAATTTGACATATACGCTCCTATTTTTTGATTTCCAAGCAACCATATTTGATGTCTATGTGACCATAAAATTTAATCTCAATTTTGGTTTGTTTTATCATAGCTTGATTTTGATGTTTGTGCAGACATCTTACTCTATTGGTCCAAATTTGAAACTCCATAACTTGGGTTAGGAAGCTTGTGTAGACTTGAAATTTGTAGATCATGTTCCTACCATAAAAAATCAATGGCACTGTAAGATTTTGGTGTACATAATTTCCTGAGTAAAGATAAAAAAATCTCAAATAAGTTGGTCTTCTCATTTTCATATGACGTGTAGGATGGCCTGGCCCTTTAGACTCGATAAGTTACACTTTGAAGGCTTGGATCTCAAGATAAAATACTTGCATGGACATGAAACTTGTCGAGAATTATATTGGTACTAGGGACATTGATCATACATGGTCTGATGGGCATGTGAGGCTTTTTGGGCATATTTATATAATGCCCAAGTGAACTAGTCCATTTTGGTTCTTCATGACATCTTGATGATGGTTTGGCTTCACAAAGATTATACCTAAAATTTTGTAGCTCTAAATGAACTCATTGAGTCCTATGCAAACATTTTCCATGATTCTAACTATTTAGACACCATGAAAACCATCTAATTACATATATGACCCTAAAATGACCCCTAAGACACCAAATAACACAAGGACTAATCTAGACTATGACCAAAGCTAGGATGGCATTTGAAATGACATCATATGAACTACAACATACCCTATGAATTTATAAAAAAGCCCCTATACAAGATTTTGACTATAGGATATTGACCCATTTTTTCTTGGTGGTAAAAATGGTCAACAATACCTTGAAGGGGAAATCCACTCGTGTGCATGTTTTAAAGGTATCTCCTAAGAGATACATTAAAGGTATTATGAGGGCCTTCAAAATATCACCTAGTAGTGCTTTCCATGTAAAGAAAAATTCCACTTATTCTTTGAAAGAGAAATCCACTCTTGTAGATGTTTGAAAGGTATTTCCTAGGAGATACTTTGAAGGTATTACAAGGGCCTTCAAAATATCACCTAGTAGTGCCTTCCATGTGAAGGAAAATTCCACTTGTTCCTTGAAGGATAAATCCACTCTTGTGCCTATTTTAAAAGTATCTCCTAGGAGATACCTTGAAGGGGAAATCTAGTCTTGTACATGTTTGAAAGGTATCTCCTAGGAGATAGATTGAAGGTATTACAAGGGCCTTCAAAATATCACCTAGTAGTGCCTTCTATGTAAAGGAAAATTTCACTTGTTTCTTGAAGGAGAAATCCACTCTTGTCCATATTTGAAATGCATCTCCTAAGAGATACCTTGAAGTGTAAATCCACTCTTGTACATGTTTTAAAGGTATCTCCTAGGATATACATTGAAGGTATTACAAGTATCTTTAAAATATCAACTAGTAGTGCCAAAATAGGTGATTTTACTTGTTGATGCACTTAATGTGTTCCCTATGTCACTAGGGAATGGTGGGAAAGTAAGAAACTCAATATTATGTCCTAGAAAACTCAAGGCTTGAGTTGTGTATACAATTACCACTGGGAATAGTGCAAATATATGGTCACCACTTTGAAAGTCTACAAGCAGACCCTATTATAGGGACAATAGATGTTACAAAGTGGCACTTTATTCTTGCTAATATTTATGAAATTATTTCAAATTTTGCCAATTATTACCCAAAATATAAACAAATAGTGGATATTTATATAATGAATTAAGGTAAAGTGATTCATGGGTGGATTCAAAGGTGATAAGGGTAAGGCAAAAAAGAGAATTTGCTTAAGATGATCAAAAGTACCAACTCTTCTAACTTCTATGATAATAATACATAAAACTAACATCCGCCAACTCTAGCATATTACACAAAGATAAATAAATGTATTTAAAGATTCAAAATAAAAGAAATGCATATGTCTAAAAGCATATATTTTATATAATTAATAATTCATAGTAAATGTATTAGCACATTTAGCTATAAATAAGATGAAAATAGAGAAAATATAGTAACAAAATTGTCAACCTAGTGTTAAACTCAAGTGAATAGATACATATATTGGTTTTATTTTTGAATTAGTCAATAATAAATAAATTAATAGTCATCTAAAAGTGTGAGGAATAAAAACTATAGAAATACATAATCAAGCACTTCAAACAAACTTTTAAAGTCTTAGGTCTCTTATATTAATTCTTATAACAACTATTTTTTATTATAAATAAGGGGGAAAAGAATACACTTCTCCTTTGTGCTTATATTCCATTTACAAATCCTTCTTGAACTTAAATATATGCTTGGCAATGACATTTTTTGGGTCCCAAGGTCCCAAGGTCTGAAATCATCCTTAGGCAATAGGTATGAGTCCCTATGCCTTTCATCCATAATGATATCATACCACTTTATGATCTTAGCCCTTTCCAGCTTATAAGGAGTCTTGTGGGTGTCTATCTTATTTTTTGTTTTGAATATGCAATCAAATCCATGTATTAGTTGATAAACCATCTCTTCTTTGACGAGTCTCATAAGTACATTTATTGGTAACCTAAGGGTAGCCACCATTACTCCTATTAAGATGACTATGCAATATGAGTATAGACAATATCTATAAAGGTGATTAGGATCCCTTGGTTTATTAATTTGAGAAACTCATACTCACATCTCATCCTTCCAAAGATACCATAGACTAGGTCAGTGCATGGCATGACCTTTGGTTTTGATACAACCTTGTGAAGATTGGTAGCATTGATTATAAGGATGTCTGAATCCAATTGGATTATTTGAGGCATTTTTTCAACCTCATAAACTACCCTAACTACTTCTACATTGAAGTAAATTCTATTATAATGTATGTCCCCTGAGTTTATGGCTTGGGGATGAATTTTTTTTCTTTGAAAATAATTGAATTGCCATACTAGAATAGGAAGTCATCATTTATGAAATAGGTTCTCTTATCTAGGGTAGAGGGACCTATTTATGACATTTTTATAATATTTTGGGTAGTAACCAATGTCTTTCTATATCTCTCTATAATTTTTGAGCTCCAATGATGGTAGTCAGGGTGCAACATGTGAATAGGTCAAGTCTTTATTAGACTAAGATAAGGTAGCTAGCAGAGAGAGAAAAAATGTGTATAGCTTCAAATGTAAATTTAGGTAACAATAGCCTAGTTGAGTAGCCTTTTGATATATTTCTTTGATTAATTCAGTGTAAATGGTGATTCTAGTTCATGTCAATTAATGGTGAGCTCAACAACTTTGCATGTGTCTAGAACAACTTCAAGCTATTGCTTTTGGCATTAAATTGCATTAGAATTCAAGTTTAGTTCTAATTTAAATTTGATCTACCATCAGATCTTTCCTTGATAGGTGTCACCTTTGGATGCTCTCTTGAAGGGCTATCAGATCATTCCTTAATAGGTGTCACCTTTGGAAGGATATCATAACTTTCCTTGATAGGTGTCACCTTTAGAAGGATTTTGGATGATTGTCATCAACTTGGTGTTAATCATGTGTCTTAGATGGAGACATTTTTTTATTTCAAAGGTGATCTCATAGACCTCGAGATGCATCTTCATAGGGATGACATATAGTATCATCATACAGGCCCAAAGGGGGTACACATCACTCTATAGGTAATGAAACCCAAGTATCCCTCTGATTTGATGTGTGTTTCCTTTAGGTCCATCTAATATCAATGTGTGTCCACACCATATTGCATCCATCTAAATCTTGTAAGAGCTCACAAGCAAGACATCTGGTAGCACTCAAGCCATCTAATCAAGGATTAATGGTGAAATGAATCTCTTAAGAGATACCATGAAGGCTAAATACACTATTTTACATGTTTGAAAGGTATCTCTTAAGAGATACCTTGAATTTATTACAAGGGCCTTCAAAATATCTCTTAGTAGTGCCTTTCATGAAAATGAAAATTATAGTTTTTCCTTGAAAGATAAATCCACTCATATGCCTATTTGAAAGGTATATCCAAGGAGATACCTTGAAGGGGAAATCCACTCTTGTGCATGTTTTAAATGCATCTCTTAGAAGATACCTTGAAGGTATTACAAGGGCATTCAAAATATCACCTAGTAATGCCTTCCATGTAAAGGAAAATTCCACTTATACCTTGAAGGATAAATCCACTCTTATACTTATTTGAAAGGTATCTCTAGGAGATACCTTGAAGGGTAAATTCACTTTTGTGCATGTTTGAAAGGTATATCCTAGGAGATACTTTGAAGGTATTACAAGGGCCTTTAAAATATTACCTAGTGGTGCCTTCCACATAAAGGAAAATTCAACTTGTTCATGTTGAAGGTGTCTATTATGAGATAATTTCAACATTCCCTTCAATGTATGGAAATTCCCTTCAAAGTATCTCCTAGGTGATTATATCAATGTCCTTATAATTCCTTCAAGATACCCATGAAGGTATTACAAAGCCCTTGAAGTAATTTTTTAGTAGATATCTAAAAGGGCATTGTCATACATGTCAATAACTATTGCACATCTAAGACTAGCATATCAATCAAGACAACAAAGAACTCATTTATAATTTTTCAAAATAAGGGTTATTAAATCATATAACCAAATAAATAAACCTAATTACACAAACATTGGAAATAAAATACATAAACACATGAGTTGACAACTAAATTGCTCCTGCTCCTATACATTGAAAATTCTCTGACCCTTCAAAACTATGGATTACACATTTTTAAATAGACTTGGGGAAGGGGTCACTTCATCCTCCAAGTATGTTCAATATAGATTACATGTCATAGTTATCTTAATCATATATATTTATCTTACAGTTGTTAATAACTTAAGTTAGCCTTTACAAAAATCATGCAACCTATGCTTATTTACATAAATGAATAGGCAACTTTATAATATGGTTTGAACTATAAGAAAACTATAAATATAAAAATATACACTACTTTATAAATGTACATGTAAAATCTTGGCCCTTTATGGTTTTGTTGATATCTGGATGGCTGTATGGACTTTAATAAGCATTATAACTATGGTTTTTCACTTAGAACTAGAAGTGGCAGCTTGAGTCTACTTCTTATTCACCTCTATCAAAGCCAACATTTATGTGATACATCATGCTTCTACTGAATTATGTAAAAATTCAAAAGAAGGTGTCTATGAACCCTATCAATATTTCCTAGTAGCTTTGTATGCTCTAATTTAGTCATTTAGAAGTTGATCTTGAAGATATAATAATTTTGTCACCTTCTTCCTAACAAAGCTCAACTCAACTTCAATGCCCTCTAATGGTAGTCCTTGTAGACTTTTCTTAAATATTTTTGAATCCTTCTGAATAAGTTGATAAATTTTCATCTTATTGATTAGATTACCTATAACATCCTTTATTTTGGACAATTTCAAATTATTCAAAATTTGGATAATGAGGACCTCCTACTCTTCATATTTGGGGACCAAAGCCCCAACTACTATCACCCATTCCTTGGCCTCTTCTATCCTGATGACCACTAGGTTGAGTGTGTTGTATTCCTCTAATGATGTCATGAGATCTAGGTGGCTATAAGCCTTATTAGTTTTGTAAACAATTAACATATTTAATTTATTCTTATCATATTCAAAAGAATTAAATAATTTGTGAGTATTGAAAATATGGGGGGATAATTTAGCCCACATAAACTCTAATGCCTCCAAAGAATTATAGTACTTTGATGCTACCTCTTATACGTCAACTTCAATACTAGCTAGGATATGCACTGTCTTTTATTGTTCTTTTATTTTCTCTAACTTTACCTTTAGTTATTGTCTAACTAGCTCTATTCCTTCATGAATTACCACCATGGTATAGTTATGTTATTTGACCATAGATTTGAATTCTTCATTATAGGGGGATTATTCCAATTGTCTATTTTATTTTATGGTAAAAGAAAATACCTCGTCTCTCTTCAAAAATCAATTCCCTATCAGCATCATCTTCCAGCTTCCTCTTCCTTACCCTCTGAATACTCCCAAATTATTTATCAAACAAAGTTGTAATAGAATGAAGCTATATTATTTTAAATCTAGGAATTTGAGATTCTTGGCCCTTAAATCATTGGCCCATAACAAAATTATCAACTGGTTGAGTTCTATCTCCTTTGTAGTTTTAACCACAACTTCTTCTTCAACTTCCTTAGCTAGTTGTTGATTCTTTATTACCTTGAGAATTATGTTAGGCAAGGAAGGAAAAATAATCTTATACCAATCCAAACATCCATATTGGGGGATTGGATGGACTGTGATAACCTATGTCTTAGCTTTCTTACCCTTTCCTAAGCTAGTGATAATAGTTTTCTAGCATGAAGTGACAGATGGCATGGGGAGAGTGATTTGGGTGGATGACAATGAAGCTATAGAGTGGTCATGGCTATCTCGATCTTCCTAGATGCCCTTTTCATTTTCAATGATCTAAATATGGTAGTTCCAAAAGGAATAATGGAAGTGGCCATGATGGAAGTAGATGGCATGGTGGTGGAATATGGATTAATGGTAGTGGAAGGCAGATCAATAGTGGTAGCATCCTTCTCAATTCTTGGGGTGAGTAGAGTAAAATTAAAGAAAGAGGAGGTGGTTAATGGATCATTAAGATTAGAAGTAATAACTTCCACCTTGGGAGTTTTCAACATTGCTGAAATTAGCACAGATGAAAAAATAAGAATAGAAGAAGAGAGTAAGGAGGTGGTCTCTATAGATAAAGCCTTTTTACCTATTATGTTTTCCACAAATGGTGTTTTCCCCATGTTGGATTCAAGTCTCAAATCCTTGGCTTTCTCCAACTCTATTTCTTCATCAAAAATCTTCTTCTTCCTCTTGCACTACTACTTATTAGGGTATTGTAGGAAAGATTTGAGATTGATCTATTGTAGGACTACTTATGGGGGGAGTCTTAGGCTTCCTTGTGTAAAAAATAGTAGTCTTAGGTTATGAGGAAGATCCTTAATAAAATAAGGTAGTTGATTCTTATGTGTCTAACCTTGAAGATGTAGACTCTTATTCCTAGTGGGTAGCCACATGAATTTTAATTTCACTAGCATCTAGGAGTTCTTATCCTTTTTCTTCCTCATCATAAGAATATATATTGATGGGGTATTATAGAGCTCCCCTAGGATTAGGTTCACTCACCCCTAGTCCCTTTTTTATAGCCTTCAACTTGAAAGGAAGATCCTATGATGGATCTCCTTGTTCCTTAGACTGCTCTATGGGTTGGTCCTTCCAAAAGTTTGAGGATGTCCATCCTAAAAAGAGCAAAATTCTATTATGAAATTCCTTCATAGTGATTGAAGGTTCTTATTAATTACCATTAAGTGATCCTCCTTTAAATTGATATTCCTTTCCCTTTCCAATACCTCATCATCATTATGTGAGTTCATGAATAAAAATTCATAATCATAATGGACATGTTGGTAGGGGATACAAAGGCCCTAAATGTGTTTTTGGATGTAGTTATGAGGATCCTAATCTCTATGTGGTAATATGGGAAAATGATAACTCTTTATTTTTATTCCCATGTCTCCAAATTTATTTCTCATTATGTATACCATCCTTCCAATGACCATATGGTGCCCATAGACTGTGTTCTTATTGTTTTAAATAGGTCATCTTCAATGCTCCACCAAAGCTAGAAAGTAATTTCTTCCTTAGAAAATTTATTAGGTACATATTTTAGAAGGATCAAAGGATGAAAATTATGTGAATATCATGATAATATTGTGGTTAGGATACAAAAAATAATCATCTCTTCTAGATAGTGTCTTCATGATACTTGCTTTGACTCTGGGCGTTAGAGACCTATGGATTACTTTCCAAACTTAAGGATAAACATCTTTATCAATACTCACCATATTATTGGAATAATCATAGATGTTCAAAAATTTAAAATGATCACAAATGAAATTTTTGATACAATTAGTGGCCAAGATCCATAGCTCACTGAGGACTTTATACACTATTCCCATTACAACATCCAAAAGATATGACATCATATATAAGTAGCCCACTAGAGTGGGTCACTTATTCTTATGAATTATATATTCTCTCATATTTTAGATTATAATTTACCTAGGTCAAACACTACATCACTAGTCAACATCATATGCAATAATAGTACCCAATCCAAATTGAGGAAATGGATACTAGGTATTCCATAGATCCTGTTCAGTAGTACCATGCAAATATGCACTACAATCCTAAAACTTATTGATTAGAGTGGGATTGTTTCCTTTTTATGTCATAATTTCCTTAGGGAGAAGCCATGAATTCAAAACATTTTCCATAATATTATCCTGATTCCATGAAACTAGCCTATGTTTTTCAAAATAAGCATCTAGAGCTAATAGTGCCAAATACCTATAAAAATCTATTGCAGATATGTACACCACAACCATTTAGATACCCATATGGTGTATAAAATCATCATGCATAATTTTTCCTGCAAAGAATAATTCTCAGAGGAGGTTGATACAAGGCATCACCTCGAGTTTAGCCATAGATGAATGCAATCCCTATCTATTAAGTGATATTAAGTCTATGATGAATATTTTATCTGAGAGAGATATATTTCCATTCAGTGAAAATAAGTTAATAAAATTGCCAACATCCCATAATTTGAAGTATTTCCCATACCTATTGTCAAAAATGATGGCATCATAAACTATGTCCTTGAATTCAATCAAATCCTTAATAGAAAGTGGTGATGGTGGAAGTGCTCATATGAATGCCTTAGATGAAGAATCCATTGTAATTATGTACACTTATTTTATTTTTTCATGTGCTCTATGAAAAACTATCCTTTCTACTAGTTGCTTGTTTACTTACAATAATCTCATAGGCAGCTAAGGATTTTCTTATGCAGGATAACAGTCAATTTTAAATTCATTCAAGAGAAATGAAGACATTAATAGCTACACATAATGTATATAGCCTTTCACATTCAATTATATTTTATACATTATAAATTCCCAACATTCACATGCTTCATATTTTTTTATAGTTCAAATCTAGTTAATTTAGTTGGTGGGTATCCTTAGCAAGTATCAAGAAGTATTTTTATTTATTGGCCAAGTATAGTGGGCTTTTGGTAGTCAAGAATCAGAAGTCAAGTTTTGTGTTGTGACTGAGCATACAAAATGTCTAAATAAAACTTTAAAAAATAAAGGTTGATAAAAAAAACCTAAAGACCAAAATTAGTGATAAAATACAAGTCATTTAGAACATCTGTTTGTAAAAAATGTCTAATGCAAAAACTATGAACTAAAAAGTTTGAAGACCAAAAGTCCCAAATAAAAATTCTAAATAAAATAATTCATTAGACAAAATTCCTAAATAAAAAACCCAAAGACCAAAATATAATAAGAAGGCCTAATCAAAATGTCCAAAAACTAAATCCCACATATAATTCCTTTAAATAAAACTAAGTCCTAGAAAGGTCCTTTAAGTTATCACCTAGTAGTACCTTCAGGGTCAAGGAAAATTCCACTCATGTGCATGTTGAAGGTGTCTCCTAGGATATACTTTCAATGTTCCTTAAATTATAATACTTCCCTTTGAAGTATCTCCTAGGATATTCCTTTCAAGGGCCCTGTATTTCCTTGAAGGTATGGTAAAGCTCTTGAGTGTAATTCTTGTTCAATACAAAATGATGCAATGATGGATTTTCCTTATTCAAATCTCTCTTGATGATCTTATCAGGTCTACAATTTTTATGTGTTTCACATTTAATCTTGGAATTAAGACATCTTTACCCCTTAATAATATCTAGAGAAGACCTTATACATGATAATCAATGTATTATTAACTACCTTCTTTAATTGAAACACCTATTTACTCATTGAATCCTTTATACACCAAAATAATTATGGGAAATTTCAACCTCAAGGTATCTACTAGGAAATTCCTTCAATGGCCTTGTAATACCTTAATAGGCAACTTGAAATTATCTCCTTAGGAAAGTTTCACTCTGGGAAGTTTTTAAAATAGGGGTAATAGTAGAGCAGAAAACTAAGTCCTTATAGTCTCAAGATTTGCCTTTGAATATGGATTCTTCATGGACAAGTGTTTTCAAAACCAATGGTTGTTACGAGAAGGTGTTCCACACACATAGACAAACATAATAAAGTAATCTAGAAAAGTTTGATATAGGAAAACTTAGATATTTGGGCCAAAGGTTGCTCTTAGTAGATATCTTGAAGGAGAAATCCACACTTGTGCCTATTTGAAAGGGATCTCATTGAATCCCTTATACACCTCAATAAAATTGGGCACATTTAACCTCAAGCTATCTATGAATCTTAACCAACATTTTAAATTTTTGGGGTAGTTATCTATTTCATCATGGATGTGCTCAATGAAGTTAGGTAGGTGGTGTATTAGCCTCCTATTTATTGGGTTTCCCTTATTCATTTTTTGGCTAAGTCTCAGTCCCTTCTATTGATGACACATGTCATCATGGTGATCCTTAGGAAATATGGGATTTTTTATTTAAAGAAAAGGCACGTCATTGGTTAAGGGAAGTGGGGCCCATTTCTAATAAGAATTCTGGAGGTAGTTCAGAGGGAGACACGCATCACCACAATACTTATTCTAAGCGTCATGAGAATATTGAGGTAGTGCACTTATGACATATCTAAGATTTTAAAAACCAACTTTAATCATGAGCCAAAGCTCCCCACTCAGTTACAATGGCCTCATCATAAGTATGGGTGCCAGATTGTAAGTGTTATTTCCTCATGAGGCCATTGTGCCTCTATATTTAGGGATCATTTATTTTGTAAAGGGGTGAGTACATTAGATAATACAAATTATTCTTAATTTTATTATAGATTAGCCATTGTAATAGTTATTTTTAGAATATAAATAACAACTATTTATTTTCATTTCCTAACCTTAGCAAGTGCCCCTCACAAGAAGGATTGAATATTATATAATGTGACTTTTGGCATTTTATATCCTATTCTCCACCTAATAATGAAGAAGATGTGGATCTATATGTTAAATTAAGTGAAATCCATTGTTGTTTTTAATTTATATTTTTTTGTTCTATAGTATTAAATCTTGTTCATATTACAAGCATAAAATCATACATATGATCTTTTAATTATTTGTAATGCCTTAAGGGTTCAATCTATTTTATGTAATTTTAAGAATAGATACTTCAAGAATCTTGGTGAATCACCTTAATTAGTTTGGTTTCAGTTTTATTTTCATTTCCTCCCCCTTTTTACCCACCCTAATTAATTTGAAGAGCTAGCATCTAAAATCCTGAAGGTAGATTCACAGATCACAATTTCATCCCACATCTATAAATCATTCTATAGGAAATAATTCATTGAGATTGGGATTTTTAGGCATCAACAATATCCTCTAAGATATTCCTTCATGGGTAAATTGAAGGTATCTCCTAGGGGATACCTTGAAGATATTACAAACCTCAATAATAATGGGAAAGTTCAATTTTGAGGTATCCAATAGGAGATTCCTTTGAGGGCCTTATAATACCTTCATGGGCAACTTGGAGGTATCTCATAAGAGGTACATTGAATATATTAAAAGGACCTTCAAGGTAAAGGAAAATTTTAGAGGTACAATAAGGTAATTATTTAGATTTGAAACTATTAACATAACAGGGAAACTTGTTAAATTGAATTGAGGTGGAAATAACATGTGTGTAGAAGGACCTAAAATTCATGCTCTTATGTTCAACTTGTTACCACCAATGTGTGCTCTCCCAAGTATTATAAGGCCTTTTCAAGTTATCAATTTATCACCTAGTAGTTATTTCAAGGTGAAGGAAAGTTCTACTAGGAGATACATTCAACATCCTTTGAATGCATGACACTACACTTTGAGGTGTCTACTAGGAGATTCCTTTAAGGGCCTTGAAATACAATTATAATACCATCATGCTTAACTTGAATGTATCTCCTATGATATCTTTTTAAATAAAAATTCACTCTTTTGAATGATTAAAAGGTATCTCCTAGGAGATAACTTGAAGGTACCTATTGATGGGCATTTTGACACATATTAGAAACATACTTCCCCCTCATATTTCTCCTTTAAAACAAAATTTTAAGGATTTATTTTACCATCAAATTATATTTGTTGATGCACATATAATTTATTTTTTGTTTGGTCATACCTTATTAGGTTAATTGTGAGTTAATGTATTTATTATGAAGATTTAATATGTATTTTGTATTGTAGTTTAGAATTAACATTTGTTGATATATAATTAATCACTACTTAAACACAAAAAAATTCATGAACTGATGCAATATGCAACTTGGATTTTATAAAATATCAATATTTAAATCATTTCAATTGCTTTGTAGAATGTCTTCAAGTGAGAAAGGAATTCCCACACTTAAAAGGCAGAAGAAGGCCTCACTCCAAGAGAATTTGGATAAAGGCAGAAGAGGGCCTCACTCTAAGAGAATTTGGATATAGTACCATTTAAAATATCAAAAATGAAATTAAATCCACATCAACATATTCCATTTTATTTTGGAGACAAAATTCCTCTTGTTGACTGGTATTTTGAGTTGTTTAATTTGTCAAACATGCATGGAAATATATACTTGTTTAGCACTACATCAGGAAAAGAATCTTGTTCGATTGGAATAATCCTTTCCTATGATAAGGATGAACTTGAAGATTATCTTCAATTTAAAATGGAATTATGGAATGAATAAGATGGAATTATCTATCAAGCAACATCTAATTTCAATAAATTTACATCTAGTAAAATATACTTGATAAAAAAAAATCTCCTTGTGAAACATTTGGGTTTCATTTGAATAGATATGACAACCTTCAAATGTCTAGGTTGATAGACAAAGATAATTTGGTCATTAGAATACAAAATATGTTGAAATAAAAACAAGTAAGGGAAACATATTTGTATGCAGATTTTAAATAGGACATACAAGTACTCACACCAGTGGATAAAAATAATATTCAAAAAAGGTTGGAACACTTTTCTTGACACAAACTTTTGATCAGACATATACTAAATTCTTTACATGGTATATTTCTTCTAGCAATTACATCTTAAATATTCCTGAAGAGATCTATGAATTGGAGGATGCTAATTTCAAAATAAGAAATATGAATGAAAGAGGGGTGAATGATATAATTCATTTATTTATAAAACATAACGAGGTTGTAATGAAGTATGTTTTGTTAATTCCTTTTGATCCAAGCAACCCTCAATGTGTTATCGAATCAAAGGAAGTCCTAGAAGATGTGATGGAGAAAAAATCATAAAGGTGAAAAATTATAAATGGATAACATATAATTATAGCATAATATAGATTTATTTTAGTGGAGGAATACAATTCACTATCATTCATAAATAAATTTTCTATTAGAAGGGAAAAAAATTTAAAAACATGTACTCCATTTCATATTGTGCAAAAAAGATGTAATCAATATAATGAAGCCAATGAAATATTTATAAGGCTTAATTTGTAGTTTAATTTTCATGTGACCTTATCCAACTGAGATTTTGGAAGAATCTTGAAATCAGAAAAAAAATACAGAAGAAATACATGAACAAGATAGACACTTGTTCACACATATAAATTGTTCAACATAATAACTCAGGAGAGAAAATGCCTTCTTTTCATGGAATAACCTATTTATAATTATTTTAATAAGGATTTTGATTTGTTTAAATGTGGTAATTTACCTATTTTAGATAAACAAGATTTAAATCTGATTGGTACAACAATACTTAGAAATATTTAAGGGCTTTCAAACAAACAAAAAATAGAATTAGCAAATTTATTAGAAAAAGGGTCTATTTCCTTTTTAAAAACCCCTAGGTATAACAACATAGATACTTGGTGTAAAAAGGTGAATCTATAAATTAACATATTATCAAAAATTGTATCCTATTTTAGAAACCATGATTCGACACTACCATGAGACAAAACAATCACATTTGAAGAGGTAATGGAACATTATACAATTTTTGTGAAAAGGTTTCATGATTTTTGTGTTCTGAATGAAGGCATTTCAAAAAATAAGAAAGGTTGGGAATAATTATCTCAAGATTTATTAAGCATATTGAAAAATATCTACATAATTATGGAGGTTAGCCTCCCAAGATAGATATAGAAATATTCAACTATCATTATGGGCCTTCATGTTTTGGCCAACCATTTTAGAAGATTTCAATGAAATTTTCATTCTTGGTCTAAATGTTGATTTGATAATTATTGATATTTTGAATCTCATTAAAGTTTTTAAGGAAGAATATCTTCACTTATTTCTTTAGTCATTGATTTATAAAGTTATTATTGGGGCCTTCAATGTATTTACCATCCATAGACTAGAACATTTTTCTAGCATTTAGACTTTTCTCAAGAATCTGTGTGTTGGTGATTTCCATTCCATATAAGAAATGAGTGTCATACTATGGGATATAGATAGTGATGCATTCAATTAGACTCATATCATAGGTATCAATTTTTGTTAGGATCTCACTGATTTTTAGCTTCAAGATAACATCCTCCATTCATAACAAAGTAAATTAGAGAAAAGTTTTGACATCTACAAAGATATACCAACATTTCAAATGATTGGTTCACAAAAAATTAGAAACACCATTCAAAAATTAAATAGATAACTAATTTTTGGATAGATTTATCTCTAATTTTAACAAGTCAAATATATGTGATGTGCTAGGGGTATATACAGAAGCTAGATTGGTGTGTGCTTGTATAAAATTAAAAATAAATTTATCTTGCATTACAGAAACTAAATAACACATAATTTTTAATGTTCAATTTCAAAATTGTTTGATAAATTTAGAGAAACCAATACAATAAAACCACTTCAGTCAGTACCAAGTGCATAACTTTTTAAATTTATCTTATAATCATGCTTCATTTTCCAAATATAACATCTTAACAATATTTTGGTGTGTATGCTTTATTTTTCAAACCTAATATATTATCAATATTTTAGTTTGTATCACTAATGGAATTGCATGCAAGTGAAGAAATAATAATAATAATAATAATAATAATAATAATAATAATAATAATAATAATAATAATAATAATAATAATAATAATAGATAATCATATCAATGAACATGACACATTGCAAGTTGAAGAAGGTAAAATAAGATCATGCATATTTTTTCAATTATATAGTTTTAATTTATCAACTATTTATAATATTGAAAAAATATTTCTTCATCTGTTTATGTCTTAATTAAAATAATTCACAACATATCTCTATAACTTTATGTATCCAACACAACAGCCCATGACATAGCTCTATAGGTTATTGCTTCCATAAAAAAACACGAGGTAAAACTCTAAAATAAGACACAATTTTAAAATACAAATCTCAAATCAATTGATGCTAAGACTTTCTAATCACTACATTATATAATACCTTACATGGAATAAATAACCAAAGATTCAATGAAAGAGTGCACCCATACAAAGTATAAAAAGGCAAAAAAAAGTGAAAACCCCTTTCAATAAATGTGTAATTATACAATTTCATATAAGTATAGAATATATTAATTATATTTATTTATTTAAATAAATTGTAATTGATTTTTTCTTCATGGATAGGAGATTATAGAAGACAATAAAATATATACTTGCATCATCTTAGGATTTGGAAGTGTGGGTTCATTTTATTATTGTGTAGACTTGAATGTGGTTGTATTTACCCATTAAAATATTGTTTACATGTTTAATTTAAACATTATAATGTTGATTACATTTTTAATGTACCCAGTTTAAAATAACATAATACGTGTTATAGTATGTATTTAATACAATAAATTTTGATGCAAAGTATCCATGTTTTCTTTATTAATTAAAAAAATAAAGTATATTGTAATAGAAAAAATTATACTGCTATTAATTTAAACAATTTTTAATTTGATTTGTGTTATTGGAATTATATGAATGGGGTTCAACTATTAAGGTGTATATTCATTTGAAATTAGTGATAGTGAACTTAGACTTAGAAGAGTAAATCCTATCTTGTTTGCTATGACGGGTTGTATAAACATATAAATATGTATTGGTATGCATAAGAATAATTGATACTTTCATTACTGTAAGAATATAGGTGTTGGTTGATCAATGATAAATTCTTATCAATGTATATGAGAAATGAGTTATGGTAAAATGGGATTATTTCTGAATATGATAAAGTTATGGTCAAGTTATAAGTATTCAATATGAACATTTAAATGCATAGGTATGTTACAAAACTAGAAATAGAAATGGTACATATGTGTATAATGAGTATATTTATAATGTTCTTGAGCATGTATTTACTTTTAATATGTTTATATGAGTCTTTATAAGATTTAAGGAAATGTAAAAAAAATGCATCAAATGAAATGCTTTATGTTTATATGTTACAATAAGAAATGCAAATCAAAAGTGCATCAAGAACCAATCTAGTAACATGTAAAATATTTTATTAGAAAATATCCATGTTATATTTCTTTTAATATAATATTGTTAATAAATTATTCATTTCTTTTTAAAAAAAATTTAGACATTTCAAAGGAGCTAAAACTGACATCTTAAAAACTATTGATTTTGGGGTTGGATGACTTATTATTTTTTGTGCACAAAACAAACGATATGAAAATGAATGATAAAATAAAAAATATTTCATACTTCATTTGAGATCATTCCAAATAAATTTTGAAGGTGGTACTACAATCTTTTTCTCACATTGGCATTTGGTCAATGATAGAGGACAATCATTTGAGGATATTCATTGAAGCCATGGATTACACAAGTTCAAATTTTAGGTTTGTTTTGGGGAAAATATATTCTAAGCCATTCAATTTAAACATAATTAAATTGGATGAAGTTATTTTTAAAGGGACCTTTAGAGATGATTTTTCAATTGACAACATGTTGTTCATTGATTATAATTATCAAAATTGTGTTACAAATCAAAATTTGAAAATGAGTTATGTTACATCAAGCAGATATACTATAAATGCAATTCAGAAAAATGAAAATGATTGGAGAATCAAAATGACGTCTATCATCACATTCTTGGGAGAAAGTAAAAAATATATGCCAATAGTTATGAACCAGTGTTTAAAAATATGTAACTTCACCATATTATGATTCTTTCAACTGTATTTATTGATTAAAAACTAAAATTATAGTAATAAACATTATCATCAATTTCATACAAATCAATTCTAAATTATTTCAAATATAGTTTAATTAATTTCAAATTAATCGATTCTAATTTAGAATTACTTTGATTTAGTTAAGTTAATTTTGATTTATAGTTGGATATTCCTTGAAAGTATTAAATCAAGTCCAATTTTTAATGCTAATCCCCTTTCAAGTGGATACTCCATCGGTTTATCTTGAAAATTCACAAGTTGATCCATTATCATATTGACACCTACTCATGAAAATCTTCCCAATGAACAATATATAATTTTCAATATATTTTATTACATAGATGAAATAATTATTATTATGTTTTCATCCATAATTTGGCTAGTCAAATGATGCCATGTGTCCTAGCAATGGAATCTACTTCAAAGGATTAATGATCAATTTGAAGGCCTAAAAGGATGCCATAATTTGAAATAGTCCAATCTATTCAAAATGATCTGCTCTCAAATGGTTTGAAATAATTCAATTTATTTAGAATATAGAAAAAATATTTATGGAGAAAATATTCTCCACTCCACTTTAGTGAGTATAAGTTCAAATAATTTAAAATATCCTAATTTAATTGAAATGATCTATGCTCAAATGGTTTGAAACAGTCCAATTTATTTGGAATATACAAAATTATTTTTTGGATAAAATCTTATTCACTCCACTTGATAGGTATAAGCCTAAAATATTCAAAATAGCCCAATTTATTCAAAATTATCTATGCCCAAATGCTTTGAAATAGTCCAATTTATTTCAAATATAACAAATTTATTTTTGGATAAAATTCTCTTCACTCCACTTTAGTGGGTATAAGTCCATATTATTCAAATTAGACCAATATATTTGAAATAATCTATGCCCAATAGGTTTTAAACACTCCAATTTTTTTGTAATATAGAAAATTGATTTGTGGAGAAAATTTTCTCCACTCTCCTCTAGTGGGTATAAGTCCAAATTATTCAAAATAGTCCAATTCATTAAAAATGATCTATGCCCAAATGGTTTGAAATAGTCTAATTTATTTGGAATATAAGAAAATTATTTTTGGAGAAAATTTTCTCCACTCCACTTTAGTAGGTGTAAGTCTAAATTATTCAAAATAGTCTTTATGGGTTAACTTAGTAGGTTTAATGGGATTATTAGGGTGAGGGTATTTAGGTGCATACACCATTTCTTCATATAAGGGTCTGAACCTTATAAATTTCCATGAGTGATACAAATGACATTCTTAGTATCTACCCAAATATATTAATATCATTCATATACTATATCATGATCTCATATCACTATTCCTATTCTATAGATAGGTCCACACTTCCCAAATAGTCATGTTATTTTAGATCTATTCACTTAGGTCAGACCTATCCCTTTAATAGATAGTTTCACAAATTCAAATTATTCACACAAGTAACTCCATCATTTTTTCATTCATTTTGGATGAAATTATGAAAATAGCTAGCTACATAATAAAATCAATCCTAAGCCTTTTATCATCTAGAAAGTTTCTTCCTATTATTCAAAAAAGCACTACACATTGAGAGTATCTTCCTTAACTATTATAAACACAAAACCCCTCAAAGGATAAATCCATGAGCTAAGTTTGAATATGTTTTTCAATTTTATCTCAAATATTTTAAAGTGTTGAAATCCATACATAGTATTTCACAACATACTAGAATTACACAAGACTGCACACACTCAATGAGATGGGAGAACTACATGTGATCTGAATTCCTTCTTCATAACATTGGATATGTATAAAATTCTTAGTCACAAGGGGAATATAAGGTCATATCAACCCATCCCTTTCTCTTTTTATGATTATTTTATAGTGGTATTTAACTTTATAGATAGTGTTCGAAATAAAGATAAGGAAAGTGGTGTTGTTCGCAGATGGTCACGAGAATATGAATATATATGAAATAATGTTGGAGACAATAACATCTTTCAAGATTATTTTATAATCATCAAAATCAACACAAAAATTTTCAAACTACACCAGATAGTTCCACAGTATATAGGTGTCCATAAATTGTAAATTTTTTAAAGTTTACACAAACACTCTATTTCTATATCTAAATCACTCAAAGACCATTTTATAATATGTATTGATGGTTGTATTTATCCAAATAACTAAAAAAAAAAATTGAAATGAGATAATTAATTCAATTTATCTAGTGTTTTCCATTAATATAAAATTACTATATTCAGCTAGTTATACTTAGATTTGTTTGGTTATTATATATCTTAAGCAATCTAACTTGTCACACATTTTTATCCTACTAGTGTTACAATTAATATACACATGCATGCACAGACACACACCCCCCCGCACACACACACACACATCAATGAACCCATTCATTATCTTGAGTAAAGAAAACCAAATATTCCTTATGGTTTCCTTATATTTTCTTAGGGTTTTAGACTTATGAATTTTCAAACTTAGTTTATTATTTCCCCATATGAAATTGTTACTATAAGCTATATGTATAATGTTTATTTTATAATTAAATCAATGATAATCATAATTACATTTTATTTTTTTTAATCTATTAAATATTTAACTACTATGAAAATAAATGGATTAATTCTTTTAACAATATTAAAGTTGAAACTAATCATGAAGAATATTTCACCCTTATAAGTAACTCATTATTTAAATAATAAATTTTACATACATAATGTCACCATCAGACATCAAATGGCATGGATTTATCCTTTTATTCCTCCTCCCCTTAGGCATCAAGGTTGTTATGGCTACCATCCCATTCCCATTAGTCACCCTAGGATTATTTTGGGCCCCATGATCCATACTAGTACAACTAAAAGATTTAGCATTCCCCATCATACATGGAAGAATGAGGGAATTCAATCTATCCCTCTTCATCCCCATTCACCATCCATAATTCCACCCAATCCAACTAATGTATATAACAACATTGATAAACTTTTAAATATTATAGATAAAATATCTATGTTATTACTCCTCAAGAAGTATCTAGTCTATAAATATATTCTATATGTATCTTTACATGACACAAATTTTTATAATGATGTAAAACTTGATCACAATTTTTATCTATAGTTAATAAACTAAAGGATATTGATGATGTGATATGATTTTAAAGTGATTTTTTTCCTACTCAACATACTAAGATCAACATCTCCCATTGTTTATTCAAGTAAAAATATTAAGTGTTTCAAGAACATTTTGATAGATAATGGATCAAGGCTTAATATATGAAACACCACATTTTTGGAAAATTTTGATTTCAATATGTAGTATTTTCAAAAATTATATAAGAACATTAGAGGATTTTACAATGTGCCTCACTACGCTCTATGTTCCCTTACCTTGATGTCAAAGTAGAGCCTAATAATTTTCCTATTCTATTTCATGTAATGCCTAATTTATTGCATTGTAATTGTTTTCACATGAATATTTCACCCATGTTATTAAAAATATGATTTAGAAAAAAAAATGGGAACATCCCCAAGGTGTGGGCTTGGGCTCCTTGGGATGAACCTCTAGAAAAGTCCACCTCCTGACTAAACTAAGTGCACTTGATTTAAGATCAAATTTCATGCCTAAAACACTACTATAAATACTTATTTATAGGTGATACTAAAATTATTATCATGTAAAATAGAATAAGAGTGAACTAAAATTGCAATGTGGTGATGCACCAAATCTTAGAGAACACTTCATCTTGATAAAATCAGCATAAGACAACTTTCAAAACTGATAACTTGTATACACAATATTAAACTCACACATATCTCACATAAGTAACTTTTAGGATGATAATGAGTCTAAGAAAACATTAAGAGGAATAAAAATTCACCTTGTAATGGCTCAAATAGTGACAATCCATAATTAATTATGCATAAACTTGATTATACACAATTGTTTAACCCTAAAATGAAATAATTATGGTGTGTATTTCACTTTAGTGTTAGGGTTAAGAATATATAAATCAAATGTCATAAGGGTGATAATCAAATATATAGAAATACAATTAGATGCTAAACTCAGATATAAGCATACACTAAATTTATTACATTAAGATAGTCTATACATGGAAATCACAAATATGTTAGATATATAAATGAAAAATAAGAGAGTAATTAGCTTGTTTTAGTGATAGTATAGTTTTGGATCTAGAAGAGGTTAAAATTAGGAGAGAAAATAGTTCTATAACAATTATTCTATTTTAGATCTGGTGCCTTTGGCTATCTATATAATTTCATCATCCATGGATGGTTACATTGACACTACTATCTAAGTCCAATGATAGTGTCCTATGTATAAATATTTGGTGAAATAGGATGCAACCACCTAAATTATTCTAGGTTTGGCTTCACATTTACTCTTGTGCATTCAAATATGGGTATGAACTGTCACTCATGAAATGGCAAAATCCTAGTTTTTCATATTCAATGTGACCTTTAGGGAAAATGGGTTAGTGTGCATACAATGTCAAGCTAACACAAATTCCCCTTTGTCAAAGGATGTTACTTATATAGCCAATAATCTAAATAGGGCCTCAAATTGATGTATTTATCCCCTATGTGTTGGCTTGTGTGTGAATCATGCAATGTGTGTAAAATCAAGTACAATAGTGACCTAGTTTATAACTTGACAAATCAAGCTTTGGGGTTAATAATCTAGTAATTCAAAAATGTAGATGTGTTATACCTATAATTGGTATGTAAATATGGAATATTTGATCAATTGAATTCTTGATAGAGTTATTTTAATAAGTGCCTTAGTCTCCTTGGTCTTTTGTAGGTGAGGAATGAATGAGGGTTGATATTATATTTATATCAATCCCTATGGAGTAATAAATCATAGTAAAGAATTTAGGCTAGCCAATAGGATAAATTTCATTTAAAATTTGGATGACATTAAGGCACTGGAAAATTGCATTGGGGTAGGATAGTAACATTGATGTTATTATCTATCCTAGATGTTAATGTCTAGTGAGTAGTAAAATAGGTAAAGGATCAAAACTTACAGAGGTGTAATATAAGTACATTTTAAGTATTGTGGGAAAGATATAATATATATGTCATCAATATAAGACTGATCAAACTAAGAGAAAAATTGAGGGGCATAAAATAAATCATATACAAGGCTTGTGGAAGTAAGGTGAGTGCATAACAAAGAGGAATAATGAAGGTCTAATTTTACCAAGTGTATAAGACTGAGGTGTTACATAGTCACAACATATCATCTAAATTTACCCCCCTTTAATCTAGTAATGAAATTGATGGTTTAAAGAAAAGGAATAAGTACCTAGGTGTGTATGCACACATTATCTTTTACTGAGTTGAATTTGAGTGATTTTTTGGTGGCTGAACTACAAACTAGAACATGTTATAATATAAAATATGTGCATATAATCTAGGTTAGAAGTACTTGAAAAAGATTTAAATGAAAGGGCAATATTTAGAAGTACACATGGGTGTCAATTAACTACTTTGCTTATTGGAAAATTATTTTTCAAAAGATGTATCATCACAAGGCTTTAAAACTAAGATTAGGATAAATATAGATCAATATTTAAAGTGCATATATCCAAGGATATATAGAGAGAGATAGATTCTAACGAACATGAACCCAACTTTGGATCAAAAGTGAGTTTCCACTTGGTATTTGAGACTAGATCAATAGGGAAACTCAATGATAGTTATATCTTGATAAGGTTTTATGATCAAATCAAACTAAAAACATATCAATATTGAGTAATTTAATCACCTCAACCATATTAAAAGGTGAACCAAATATTGTAATAGATTGGCTCAATATGGTTCATAAAAGTTTATGACATATTAGTATGAATAATAGTTTTAGAGTCTAAAACTGATTTAGATTTTGAAATATTAGGCACATGTTACATAGTATATGCACCTTAGATATGTCCCATGTTGAATATGTGAATAAAAATAGTACCAATGTATAGGATTCTACCACAACTGTGAATTTGAATCATATAATTATGTGTTTAGTCCAATTTGGATAATTGTGTAAGTGTGGATAACATGCTTCCAAAGCATGCCCCCACTATATATGGAGAAATCTAAAATGAATATAAGTACTAATGTGGATTACATGTTTTTCAAAACATCCCCCCACTATAAATTGGAGATGTTGAATATTTAATAGGTATGGACAACATGCTTTTAAAACATGACCTTACTAAATATATGAAATGATATAAGTACCATATGATAAATAAATGTTGATAATATGATTCCCAAGCATTCCCCCATCAAATCTAAAAACTATGAATATGTGGAATCCATGCCCATATGGCATGCACCAAATGAATCTATAAACTGATATAAGTAACAAATACTAAATACATGTGGGTGAAATGCTTCCAAAGCATTCCCACATTTTAATCTAGAAACTGTGAATGAATGGAAGCCATGTCCATATAACATGCCCCCATTGAATCTATAAACTGATATAAATACCAAATACTGATGAGTGTGGAGAACATGTTTCTAAATCATTCTCACACTAAATCTGATAATTATGACAAGTATGGATAACATGTTTTCCAAGCATGCCTCTAATAATATTCCCTCCCCACCTCCCCCTCTCTCCCCCCCCCACCTTTGTGACGATAGAAAGATATGTAATATGAGTCACCCCACCTAAAAAATGTAAGACAACTGTAAAATCTATGAATGTAACCATGCATCATATAGAAGGAACATGTCTAGGTAAATGTAACATTAAAGTGCATAGAACCAATGTGATCACATGAAGTCCTAAGACATATGATAAATATCATGTCAATGTTTAGATAGTAATAATATATGATCAATAATAAAACAAGCATGCACATAAGATCCATAAAAACAAAGTGAACAAATAATGGTCTAATGAGACCATAAACAAGGGAATGTTAAAATGCTACACAATCAAAGGGACATGACTTAGTTTAATGTCCATGATATTAATAATGACATATTCAAATGTCCATACAAAAAACAATGACATGATGTAAATATAAAAGAAGTAATACATAGGCATGGGGGTTGAAAGAAAGGGAAAATAGTCAAATTCTCAAATAAGCAAGACAAGACACTCAAGGAAGTGTATAAAGATAAACATAAACAAACAACATGAACATGTCATAGTGGTCCATGGATCCAATGTGTTATAAAAGTATGTCAAGTGTACAACATATTAATTATCATGTGTAAGATATAATCATGGATAATAGGTATGTGTAATAACATATTTAAGATCAAATATGATAGTGTAGAGTGATCATCAAATCATATAAGCTGTGTATCAAGATCAAATAAGTGAATGCCCCTAATGTCCATATGACAAGAGTATAAGGAAAACCCAACTTCCAAAATAAGAATGTACCATCTATATATGCATGCATGTATCACACCCAATCTATAAATATGGCATATATGTGTATGTAGGAGTAATTGATTATGTCACCAATCGATATGAAAGTAATACATGGATGCCAAGAATCCAATAGAACATGTGAGTGTCAAATCTATTTTTTTTTTCTTAAATGTTTTGAGTTTTATAATGTTTTTTATTTTTTTGGTATTTTTGGAAGTTTTTGGGGAGATTAATGATCTAGGTATCTATCTTATTTAGTTCATCAAAACCTTAATTTTATATCTTTAACATTGTTTGCATCATGATTGGATAGGTTGAAAAGGTACATAGCATGTTTATCCTCATGTTTTGTATGTGTACTGGAAGAGTTAGTGTTATCATTTGAAATATAAATTATTTTTCCTTCATGATAAAATGAGATACCTTGCTGATTTTGATCAATTGGTGTTTTCATTTGGTATAACCAAAGAGTTTCAAGTGTAAATTCATATGGAGATGTGTTAGGCAAAACCCAAACTAATGTTAGAATTAATTTAGGACCACAAGAAATTGGTATTATTATGTTTCCTAAGGAATATTTCCAAGTGACCTTCTTTTAAAAGTCTTGTAAGTTAAAAATGATTTCATAAAAATCATTTATATAGAAAGTGGTTTTCATTTTTGTAGGATAAATATGGTTATTCCAAAAATAACCACCACCCATGTATAATGTAATTGTTAAATATTTTTGGTGTGGATGTTTTTTAAGTTGTTGTAAAGATAAATCTTTTGGAGGATCCTCAAATGTAAATTATTGGTCATTGATAAGATCTTAGATTTTATGCTTCAAGGTAAAGCATCTACTCATAGAATTTCCTAATACTTGATGATAATCAAAATAAGCATTCACATCATATCCTCTAGGTAGATTTAAATTCATATTAACCTCAATACGATGAGGGAGAGATATAATATGTCACTCAATTAACCATGGGAGTAATGATGCTTAGGACTCAAGTAAATGTGTAAATTATATCCTTGGTGCTTTAGATAAGACAAGTTGATTAGGCTATTTTTCAACTATGTTAACCATGGCGGTTATTATTTTTTTAAGCTTAGGAGGTTTTACCTTATAACTTGGTTTGATTTTAAATTTATTACTAGTTGTAGATGTAGCTAGCATGATTTTTACATACTTGAGCTTATTCAAAGATATAATCTTCATTTCATGGTCCCATACAATATATCATAAGTCATTAAAGGATTAAAACTTATAAAGATAATGAACTCATATAAAGGAATATGATAACTTTGATTGAATAAATCCTATAGCTCTTTGTCTGCCACATGATTGGTCATTTTAGATAGCATTGTATTATATCTCAAGACATATTTATTGATAGGTTCATTGGTTCTTTGTTTTATTTTGGCATAGGAAACGTTTTTAAAAATGTTAATGTAAAAGTGTGATAAAAATAGTATGCAAGAGGTTTGAATCATTTTACATATTGTAGAGGTAGATCATATAACCACCTCAAATCATAGTCCTTGATACTTCTTGGGAATAATTTTGTCAAAATTTTATCATTGAAAGCATATTTAAGGCATGTCGCACATAGAGTTCAAAGATGTTGTTTAGTATCACCCTTTCCATCATAAAATTTTAACTTAGGTGAAAAAATATAGTTGGCAAAGGGTGAAAAGATATTTGAAGTTAAAGAGGGTTATGCAACACATATTGTGAATCTATAACATGAGGGCATTTTAAAGATTTTTGTTCAATGTTTGTAATCTTATCTTCTAAGGTTTTTATAACTTGAAGGAAAGATTGAATTGTAGGCCTAGTGGGAGTTATATTAGTAAGTTGAGTAGTCACCAAAGGGGATGAAAATTTGTTTTGAGTAGTGATAATAATTCAAATTGGTGTTTGTGTTGAAATAATGTGTAAGTTCATAATATATTTATAAATATTAGTTTCAAGGAATAAATGTTTAAATTTATAATCCTCACCCCCATTAAATGTATTTAATTGTAGTGTGTTCAAGGGGAGGGATGTGTCCACTAATTTTTTTGAATTTTTAGCTTCAAGTATAGTTTTAATATTTATAAAGATCTTCATGATTTTATTGAATGTAATCACCAAAATAGATAACTTCATTCACTTGATCATGGTCTAATTTTTCATTTTCATTTGTTTCCTAATTTTCATTTTTCAAAATATTTTTCTATGATAGCCCTATCAACATTATATTCATTGTCCACATGGCTATTATCATGAATCAAGGTATTCTCATTGGTTTGAGACATATTGGATGGGTTGAGGGGAAACTCAATATGTTCAATAAACACACCCCCTAACCTAGGATTATGCCTAGGTTGAATTTAAAATAATAAAAGTGGGAAATTAAAAAGTACAATAATATAAACCCTAGTTGGTTTAAAACCCTAAGAATTAGAAGAAATTACATTCACATGGATCAAGTTCACCAAATGTTTAACCCTAAAATGAAATAATTATGGTATGTATTTAACTTTAGTCTTAGGGTTAATAATATATAAATTAAATGGTATAAAGGCTATAATCAGATCTACAACATGCCAATTAAATGTTAAACTTAGATATAAGCATACAATGAATTTATTATTTTGAGATAGTATAATTATGGAAAGAAAAACTATATTAGATATAGAAATGAAAAATAAGAAAGTAATTATCTTTTATATATTCTAATGCATTTATATGTTGGAAATATTGTCATTGATGTCAAAGGTTTAGCATTATTGGTGATAAAGGCCCCATTGCATTTAATGTTGTTGGTAATAAATATATCTTAGATAATATGAGTTAATATTTATTAAATATTAACGAATATATTTTTGGTTGCATATGAGACAAAAGAAGGACCCATGGAGAAGTCAAAGAGCCATGGGATAAAGATAAAAGAAGGATGGGACACATTTTCCCATGAAGAGTCATCTTGGGGAATACCAAGAGTCACCAAGTGAAGACAAAAGATTAAAGGGTGAATTTCTCATGAAGGGACACTTTAAGGAATACGAAAAGTCACCAAAGATAAGGACAAAAGTGGGAAGGACATTTTTTGGTCATGAAGGGTCACCACATGACTTTTCAAATGCTTGGATATGAAGGGTCAACCAAGATTGGTGCCATTTTCCATGAGAATTGAAAGGTCACAAAGGGGGAAGGCCAAAGGTCATTTGGAAAGCTATAAATAAAGGCTTGAGTAGGCATTTGTAATAGGGATATGAGAGGTTGATTTGATATTGTAATATCTAGCTTAGAAGAGCAATTGTGGGAGATGAATATGATTTGTATTTGTTATATCTAGCTTAGAAGAGAAAAGGTGAGAGAGAGAAAGGAAGAAGATGTTGTATTGATCTATCATTTGTTGAGATAGCAACATTGAGAGATAGGTGTGTGGTATACACAAAGGGGTTGGTGCTCCTATGGGTTGGTGCTCATGAATTGTTGTTGACTTGGTGCTTGGTAAAGGGGTTAGTGATCCTGTGGGTTGGTGCTCATGAATTGTTGCTAGGTTGGTTCTCGGCAAAGGGGTTGGTGCTCTTGTGCGTTGGTGCTCACGAATAGGTGTTGGGTTGGTGCTCGGCAAAGGGGTTTGAACCTCCTGTGGGTTGGTGCTCACAAATTGTAGCTAAGGTTTATACTTGGAAAAGGGGTATGGTGATCCTATGGGTTTGTTCTCATGAATATATTTGAGATTGATTCTCCATGGTTTTTCCCGCATTGGGTTTCCACGTTATATCTGGTGTCTCTCTCTATCTTGTGTGGATGTTTATTATTTGAGTTTTATTGCATATATTAAATGTTTGATTAAGTGAAATTTGGTTAAAGGAAAGATTTATAAGATATATAATATACTAATTCACCCCCATCTCTCAATATATTTTGTGCTTAACAATTGGTATCAGAGCAGGTTCCTTTTTGAAAAGTTTTGCAGCTTGAAGGTAGATCAGGAAAGCACGATGGCTAGGTCACAAGAAAGATTTTCTACAAATAAGGCACCTTTGTTTGATGGGATGAATTATGATTTTTGGAGCATGAGAATGAAGGTTTATTTGATGGCCCTTGGATTTGACATATGGAAACTAGTGGTGGAGGAATATGAAGAGCCACATACATCTACAATTACTCCAGTAGAAAAGAAGGCAAGTGAATGTAATACTAAAGCTTTAAATGTTATTTTATGTGGTTTATGTGAATCTAAATTTGTTAAAGTTATGCAATGTAAATATGCTCATGAAACTTGGGTAAAACTTGAGAATATTTACAAAGGTGATGGAAAGGTTCAGGAAGCTAAGTTGCAGACTTTTAGAAGGTAGTTTGAAAGTTTGAAGATGGAAAAAGAAGAAGATATATCAAGTTATCTTTTGCGAGTTGATCAAGTTGTAAATTAGATTCAAGGTCTTGGAGAAATTTTGGATGAGCCAACGGTGGTGTAAAAGGTTTTGAGATCTCTACCAATGAGATATGATGCAAAGGCTTTGGCAATCGAGGAGATGAAGAATTTAGCCAAGTTAAAGATGGATGAGCTTCATGGTATTCTCACGGCATATGAGATGTGGATAGAACAAGATAAACCCTCAAAAAGAGAAGCGGCTTTCAAGACATCAAAGAAGGAGAAAGCTAAGATTCAAGAATCAAGTGATAGTTCTAGTGATGATGAAGATGACAATGAAGCACTTTTCATTCATAGGCCGAAAAGAGGAATAGGTAAATATCAAAGAAAATTACCTTTTAAATGTTTTAATTGTGGAAAGATTGGACATTTTTTAGCTAGATGCCCAGATAAGGTTAATGATGAAGAAGAAGAAAAGCCTACATACAAGAAGAATTTCAAAGGCAAATCCAAGAAGGGATTCAAGAAGAAGAGCTTGTATTCTAAGGATCCTAGCTCAGTTGAAGATAGTGGAGTTCGTGATTCAGAAGAAGAGATTCTATTCATGGCCATACATGAAGATGATAAAAAAGAGGAGGAAGCTGAAGTAGATATGGAAGGAGAACTCAATTGTGCCCTAGAAGAGTTAGAAGCTATTCAGAAGAAGAATCAAAGATTAAAGTGCCAAATCGAGAAAAATGAACAAGAGTCAAAAGAAATGATTGAAGATCTACAAGAACACTTTGAAGAAGCCAAGAAGAATGAAGAAGATCTCACAACATAGTTGGAAATAACAAGAAAAGATTGTGAAAGGTATGTTATTGAAATTGCCTCTTTGAAAGAAGATATTAAGAAAGTAGTCAGTGATAAAGTAATGAGTGATTCAAAATTTAAAGATAGCACTAACATGCTGAATAAGATATTGTAAAGTCAAAAAGCATATATAGATAAGATAGGGATCAGATTTGAAAAAAAAAGCTATGCTGAAGATCTTATAAAAGAGGAAACAAACAAGGGAGAAGAGAAAAATACAAAGGACATTCCAAATAGAGAAGGCTGGAGAGAACAAAGCTACAAAAGGCAATCATGTTAGAGATATACAGATAGGTCTCATTTTTATGGCTATTATTTTTATTGTAATGGATATGGTCACAAGAAATTAGAATGTATAAAAAGAGCTAACAATTTTAGAAATAAGGAGAAGGAAAGTTAAGTAGAGTCAAGCAGAAGCCACAACTCTTTTGCTCCTCTATCAAGATTTGATGAAGAGACCATAGTATGCTACAAGTGTAACAACTTCAGACACATAGCTCGGTATTGCAGAAGCGTGTTCGAGTCAGTCAAGAAGGATCACAGGTTCAAAGCTCCATTCATCAAGAAGAAGGATCAGAGTTTCAAAGCTCTATTCATCAGGGAAAAGGTTCAGACATGTTCATGGCAGAAGAAACAACATGAAGATTCTATGATGGTTCAGATAGCCTTGCATGTAAGAGGTAAAGATCAGCCATGGTTAATTGATAGTAGATGTTCGAGGCATATGACAGGAGATAAAAGTAAATTCATATCTCTAAAGAAGATCAATGGTGGTACAGTGAGGTTCAAAGATAAAACCACTGCCAAGATAGCCAAAAAAGGTACTTTTAGTTTGGATTATGGTAGAACTAAGACTAAAAATGTTTTGTATGTAAAATGTCTTACATAATCTACTGAGTGTTAGTCAAATTTGTGATCAAGGATACAAATTAAGGTTTCATGCTAAAGGTTGTGAGATTAGAAGAAAAGATTCAAATGAGTTGATAGTAGATGCTCAAAGGATAGGGAACAATGTATATGTATTGTCAAATATCTTCTCAAAGGCACGAAAAAAGGATACATTCAAAGATAGGCGAGAGGAGTTGGGAGTAATTTCTATTACTTCATGCCATTGATGTTCAACATCAAGTGAGGGGGAGCTAAGTGTTAGCTCCAGGTAGACCCTTTTCCATTGATGTCAAAGAGGGAGAATAATAGGTACAGGTATAGGTATAGGTGCAAAAAATAGGTATAGGGAATAGGTACAGGTTGCTACAGTAAGGGGGAATTACTGTATGTTTTCAGATGATAGTATGTGCAGGTGATAGGTTGTGGCAGTTTTAGGATTGAGGTTGCCATCAATTACAAAGGGGGAGATTGTTGGAAATATTGTCATTGATGTCAAAGGTTTAGCATTATTGATGATAAAGGCCCCATTGCATTTAATGTTGTTGGTAATAAATATATCTTGGCTAATATGAGTTAATATTAATGAATATATTTTTGGTTGCATATGAGACAAAAGAAGGGCCCATGGAGAAGTCGAAGAGCCACGGGATAAAGACAAAAGAAGGATGGGACACATTTTCCCATGAAGAGTCATCTTGGGGAATACCAAGAGTCACCAAGTGAAGACAAAGGAGTAAAGGGTGAATTTCTCATGAAGGGAAACTTTAATGAATATGAAAAGTCACCAAAGATAAGGACAAAAGTGGGAAGGACGTTTTTGGTCATGAAGGGTCACCACATGACTTTTCAAATGCTTGGATATGAAGGGTCATCTAAGATTGGCACCATTTTCCATGAGAATTGAAAGGTCACAAAGGGGTAAGGCCAAAGGTCATTTGGAAAGCTATAAATAAAGGCTTGAGTAGCCATTTGTAATAGGGATGTGAGAGGTTGATTTGATATTGTAATATCTAGCTTAGAAGAGAAATTTTGAGAGATGAATATGAATTGTATTTGTTATATCTAGCTTAGAAGAGCAAAGGTGAGAGAGAGAGAGAGGAAGATGTTGTATTGATCTATCATTTGTTGAGATAGCAACATTGAGAGATAGGTGTGTGGTATACACAAAGGGGTTGGTGCTCATGAATTGTTGCTAGGTTGGTGATCGTCAAAGGGGTTGGTGCTCCATTAGGTTGGTGCTCACGAATAGGTCCTGGGTTGGTGCTCAGAAAAGGGGTTTGAAGCTCCTGTGGGTTGGTGCTCACGAATTGTAGCTGAGGTTTGTACTTGGCAAAGGGATATCATGCTCATGTGGGGTTGTTCTCATGAATATATTTGAGATTGATTCTCTATGGTTTTTCCCACATTGGGTTTCCACATTATATCTGGTGTCTCTCTCTATCTTGTATGGATGTTTATTGTTTGAGTTTTATTGCATATCTTGAATGTTTGATTAAGTGAAATTTGGTTAAAGGAAAGATTTATAAGATATATAATATACTAATTCACCCCTCCCCTCTTAGTATATTCCTTGCTTAACATTATAGATCTATAAAAACCTAAAATTAGTTGAGAAGATAGTTCTAGAATAGTTATCAAATTCTAGATTTGGTGCCTTTGGCTTTCTAGATAGTTATGTCAACCCTAAATGGTTGCATCAATGCTATTGTTTAAGTTTGATAATAGAGTCATATACTAAATATATATTTAAATAAGATGTGATAACCTATTTTATTTCATGTTTAACTTCTCCTTATCTCTAGTGCATTTGAATGTGGGTCATGTACTGTCTCTCGTGAAATTGAAAAAACCTAGTTTTCCATCTTTAATGTGACATTGGGGAAAAATGAGTTAGTAGGCATGCAGTGTTGAGCTAACCCTAAATAACCCAATATAAAATAATGATTCATACATAGAAAATAGTTTTAATATGGCCATAGACTGATGTAGTTCTCCCCTATGTGTTATCTTGTGTGTTAATCATGTAATGTGTGTAAAAGAGAGTATAATAGTGACATAGCTTGTAAGTTGGTAAACCAAGATTTTAAGTTGATTGTTTAGTAATTTATAAATGTATATGTGTTGTAACTATAAATGGTATTCAAATAAGGAATCTTTTATTAATTAGATGCTTGATAGAGTGATTTTGATAAGTGCATTGGTCTTTTTGGTCTTTTCTAGGTGAGGAATGAATGATGATTGATGTTGTATTTATATCAATCCATTTAGAGTAATAACATGTATTAAATAACTTAGGATAACCATTAGGATATGTTTCATTTAAAAATTGTATGACATTATGGCAATGGACACTTCTATCAGGGCAGGACAATAGCATCAACAATAGTGTTTATCCTAGACATTAGTGTCCAAGGAGTAAAAAAATAGGTAAGGGATCATAACTTCTAGAGGTGTAAGATAAGTACATTTTATGTATTCTAGGAAATATATAATATTTGTGTCATCAATATAATATTTTTCAAACTAAGATATATACCAAGGGACACAAGATAAAGTATATGCAAGGCTTGCAAAAACAAGGTGTGTGTATAACTAAGAGGAACATCCAAGGTCTGAGTTTTCCAAGTGTACAATATTGAGATGCTACATAATCATAAAATGTAATCTAAAACAACATACAACCTATAAAATAAATTTATATACTTATACATGAAGATAATAAATATTAGAAATCAATATAAGGGAAGAAACTGAAACCCACAAGTAAAGATCAACAGCCCCAATATATACACAACATGTAAGATAATTAAAGAAAGACAAATCAGTTATTTATTGATGTAAAATCTAAATCTTGTGTTGTAATTTTCAAATGAATATAATTTTTTTCCACCAAACTAGAGGTCTCTTAAAAATAATCATTTTTAGTCATATATAGAGAATACAAGTAAGTGAGAGAATAAAGCCACAATAACTTCCCTAGCTACATTTATCAATTAAGGCATGTTTAGGAGACTAATACCAAATTAGGTATAGTATGGAATAAAACATCCTATTCTTATTCCATTTTTCTCTTGAAAAGTTATTATCCATGATATATTTGGTTAATGCTCACCTATGTTACTATATTATTGGAATATACTTAGTCTCCATGCCTATAAGAGCTCTAAACTCACCACTTTCCTCTTGGGAATACATGGTTGGAAATAATGTGGTTAATTTTGAATTTTTATCTACATGTAGATTCCTTTCTAAATCCTATACACCAAAATAAGACTTAAACTTACCAAAAAATAGGCCTCAAGTTGACACAACTCATCCACTCAAAAGCCTTTGCACAAGTTTTTCATGAATTCCAACTACCTTCAGGAGGTTTAACTTATCTAAGAGAATTTTTATAACTACCTTACATGTTTTTTCACCCTCTTTAATAAACTTGAATCATTCATAGTTTTGAGAAAGATCTTTGAGACCTATTGCAGAGCTATTAGCTAGTTGATGATGAAAACCCTGTTGGTGTTCTTGAAGGATCTTAGATCATGCTTTTATACAACTAACTAGGTTTTATAAACTTTAATACCTTGTATATTTTTCCTATATACTTGTATATGAGCTTATATCTTAATCATACCTTTGTTCTCACATTGAAAGACATAGGAACCCTGTATATCTTGTTGTAGAGATATAGGTTGGGTTTTGTAATGATGAAAACCCCTATGTTTTCCTCTTAATCTCTACCTATAGACCTTATATATCCCATGAAACCTTGGAAAATAGTTTTAGAGCTCATTCTTCTTATATCATGCTCTTTACCTTGATATTTATCAAAACCTTAAAACCTTGGCATAACATTATAAATATGCTTGAAAACTTGTCCTCTCACTTGTAAACCTATATGCTAGATCTTAAGATCATGGAAATATCTATTTTGATATCATATAACATAGGAACTTATGTAATTTACCTTGAAAACCTGTAGGTGGGCTTACATATCATTCTCAAACCTCTTAACATCATTAATCATGCTTGAAACCTTTAATAATCTTCACTTTATAGGATTTCAACATGATTAAAATCTTTGTCTTATGCTTTGTCATCATGAAATCTTTCAAAACTATGTTGTAAACCTATAGGTTATCTTGAATGATGCTTGAGACATCTCATAGACCTAAAACTTCATGTTTTAAGATTGTTTAGACTCTACTCAACCTTATCAAGCCCTTTTTGGCATTTCATTAACATGAAAACCTTGAAAATCTACCTGTAGACCTATATGCTCAGTTTTAAAAACTTTTAAACCCTATTTTAACTAGCATCATTAATAAAATCTTGAAAACTTATGAGCATTCATGTAGGTGTATTTGAGATGCTTGTACTTGTGATTCACACATAAATATATATATATATATATATATATATATATATATATATATATATATATAGGTCTTGAATCATGCTAAAATCCTTAGATCATGTTTCAATCATACTTGAAAAATCCTCTAAGACCTCACATACATTTCAATAGTTATGGAAACTATGTTAAAATTATGAACAGACATGAAAATAAGTTTTAGCATTGAGAAACCCTTTTTCAAATGTATGCAGACATATGTGTGGTTCACTAGATTTAGAAACCATGATATTATTATTAATAAATCTTGGAAAGTTATGCATAGCATGAGAAAACCTTATATCTTTATTTGATAATGCTTGATATAATAATGGGAATTATGTACAAGGCTTCAACTAGGATTTTGGATCTCAATTTTTTTATTGTTAATATCATCATGGGAACTATTGAATCCTTGTTGTAGACATGATAACATTTTCCTTGGCTCAAGATAGTTCTTATTTACATCATAGACTTACAACATTCATTTGAAACATGATTCAAACCTCCTTAAAATTATTTATATACCTAATGATTCTTGGAAGGATCATAGAGGATTTACGTCAAACTTTACAAACATAAAACATTGGAAACATGCTCTATAATATTTTTCAGCCCTGTAAACAAACCTACAAATTTTCATGTAAACTCATTTATTTTTTTCAAATATTTCAAATTCATGTTAGAAATATTTTAAAGGATATTTGATCATGAAACCTCTACATTATCTATCTTAGAATTGAAACTTGAAAACTATGATTAAGAGCTTGGTAACATTGATAATGTCCAATGTTTGAAGACTTACAAATGTTCTTTATATGGCAAATTTAGATGCAAAAATGAGAAAATAGTTCAATAAACCATTATGAAATTGGTTCATTTTGTTGTGAAAGATATTTTCCTATGTTGGAATTTTAAATAATCCACAAGGAGGAAGGATGAGAGGGAAAAACAAAGTCTAAGATATCCTTTTAGCAAGGAGTATGGAATTATAGGACTTGAAGGAGTTTGAATTCTTCTAAATGACCTTTATGTCCCCTTTTTGAATGTTTCACCCCTTTTAATAACCTAATGAATGATTTTAATAACTTTTCATATGTTTTTACATTGATAAACACCTTCAAATACCCGTATCCATCAAATAGGCATGGTCAAGGGATAAGATGGATTTATTAACTCGAATGTGTTAATAAGACCTTATTGGAAAATATAAATGTATGAGAAACCTCAAATCATACATGAAATACATGATTTTGGTCTAAATTTATCCCCATGAAGGCATAACTAGATCATACTTAGTTAATTTTGGCTCAAAAGTATGCTTACTAGCATGTCAAGTGATGTGAAATTAAGTGTACTTGAAAATCAATAGTAACATACTCTTAGGTATACCATGGATACATGAAGTGTAGATCACACTTGGTGTGTAAATTTTTTATATACATGTCCTATCAATCATCAACTCTTTAATTATTATAAAAAATAAATCTTAATAATGTGTGTAATACAAAATTAGATACTTATAATTATATTATCATACCTCCATTACAAATGATACTACTAGAATGGATACACACATATTAATTTTTTGAGTCAAGAAAATAAATGATCTAATTAGATTTGTTTTAGGTTAGAAATAAATCATAGAAAACACATAAGAAGAGGAGATACTAGGTATTCCTTTAGTAGTTAACTCATAAAATCCAAATCACATGGAATCCTATGATAATTATGGTGATGATAATGAGGTTATGATTAGCATGGATGATTATTTATATGTTCTTAATTTTACACCTATTGGTTCAAGGTAATATTGATATTATTCAAAATTGGTAACTAAAACTAAGTTGTATAAAGGGAAGGCATATCTTTTATATAGACCCAAGGATAATAAAGAAAATAAATTTGCAATATAATTATATGATGACATACTTAAATGTTAAGTGCTCGTATAAATAAAATGTTTGTAAAATCTAGCATCACTAGAGAGAAAGAGAGACAACATATTAAATAATGCATCATAGTGTTACACACAATATTTATGATAGATTAAATAAACAATATAGAACTCAAAAACACAAAACTAGCTATCATATTATAGATTATGAAGGAGCAACATAAACTATAGATTATACTAAAAATTTTGTTTCATAATAATTTGATTGTTTACCTACTACTCTACACATATCACATGATTGAACACATTAAAAAATGAATATAGTATTTTTCTTACCATCAAATAATGGGGAATCACATACATAACTTTTTGGAATTAAAACATCACATTCATATATGTAGATATCGATGCATTATCATAGTAATACAACTATAAGATAAGATGAAATTCATAAATAATATAGTATCATAGTCTATTAAAAAGTTTGTCTTATTGGATCTACCAAGGAAGAAATTATTGTGCCTTCCAAAACCACCTCACATTGCCTTACATAATTTACTTGAATTTAATGTCATATCTCTCCCTTCCCAAAATTAAAATGACATGAGAAAAATTCATTCTAAGGTATTCAAAAAATAAATTAGAACCTGATTATCATTGATGTAGAGGTTGTTCAACTCATAGATGGATCTATTTATGACACAAGATTCAAATTTTCATTGATTATAAAAAGATTGATTGTAATGATATTATTCATGATTTTATAATAATTTCATAATAGATGAAAAAATTAGGTTAACTTATAATATAAAATGGAAACTATTGGAAAATGGCTTACATGGGGATAACTTGACTAATTTACATATTCTAACATAGATACACAAGTTACTAATTGATCACAATAAATAACATTAGCCATGTTTCAACACAAGACCTAAATGTGAGTATCTTATTGATGGGATCATTAGTTAGCATTACATAGCAATTTGAAAACTCAAAGAAATATTAAAAAATCAAATATTTAAATAATCAAAACTAGGACTTGTGCATGACATGTTTCTTATTTTCATGATAACTTAATGCTTTATTATATATGGTATATTAGATACCCAATTTTCTATTAACATGTTTCATGGTATATATGAGTGAGATGTAGGAAATACACATTTTTTTATTAATTTTAAAAGGGGGGTTTACTAGGGTCCCCAAACCCTATGATAAGTACAAACAAAAAGGAAGTAGAGGACCACCAAAAGCCTAAAAAAAGATAGAAATAGTCATAAATAAAGGTGGCTACAAAACTTCCCAAATACATCTAAAAAATAGCCAAAGATAAAACAAGAACAAAAATTAGCAAAAAGTGAACTAGAAGGCTATTGTATGTATAAATTACCTAAGATATATTCCTAACATCTCTTCATTATTTTTAAGTTTGGAAAGGATTCTAAATAAAATATGTTGTGAAGAATCTCTATTGGTTCTCCCTCTAACAAGAAAATCTTATTCTCTTTTTTGTAGTTCCTGCCTATTTTTTAAATTTGGTTACTTCCATTTCCAAACCTATACATGTACATTCATTTATTCTGTAACCTCCAGCAAAACCCCATTTATGTTAATCATTATATTTTCCTAGGCATTATCTAATAGAGTCTATATATGCTTTTCATGGCCTTCAATCCTTTCCATAAACCTTATGAAACCCATTGTCTACAGAGCTTCCCAAATCAGCTCATTCTTCTTAACTTTCTCAAGCATTTTAGGCTCAGTAATATTCAAAAAAACCATTGTATTATTTAAATAAATTGCTCTGATACAAGGATAATTGAGAATTACCCAAATTCAATTAACAAAATTCCAATAAAACTCTCATTCAACTTCCTTCCTTCCCTCATAAAGCAAATTACATATCTATTTTATACTACCCAACTCTATAAGTTTTTCATTCAAAGCTAAGAAGGGGAATATAAAAATATTTTAGTCAAACAACAAATAAGCAAAAGAGCTAACGTTATAAAGTTCCAAGAGACTTTATAATAGTGCATGGGAAAGACCCTCACATATTTAAGTGTTATGTTCATTACTACCTATTTATTCCTAAATCCTTTGCCCTATGTCAAGAGGGAACCCATCTAAAATAATCTAATAAGTTAATCTTGTATAAACTACACCCCTATTTGAAAATAAGTCTGCTATTTTTCTTCCTTCCTGATACACATGTTGGATTACCACCTATTGTCTAGAATCCAAAATTTAAATAGCTTCATCTACAACTTGTTTGATTGACCAACTAATAGAATTTTTTTTCGGAGAGATAATTAACAATATTTAATAAATCTCCTTCTATAATGAGGTACTAAAATCCTAATTTTTGAGCCAAATTTAAACCCCATAAATTGGCAAGATATTTATCCTAATTATCAGATTTAATTCCTTATCTTTTCACAAAATTCTACTTGCTGGCTACCAACAATGAGTCTTTCTAAATAAATTGATATTCATTGTTGGTAGCCAGCAAGTAGAATTTTGTGAAAAGATTAGTAAAATTAGACATAATTTTATTATCTTCCTGATTCAAATTATCTAAATTAAAAATTGTACATCTTTTAATGCCTTCAAAATCCTTCTAATAATCCTAAACCTTACTACCATATTTTATTTGAATGCACTCTTGAATATGTTGCTAAGGATCTAAATGAATAAGTAGTTACCCTAAAATCCAAGAGTATTTCCAAAAATCAACCTACATACCATTACCTATATACCATTTTGAGCCATAGGATATTAATTCCTTATTGGAAATAAATAAATTCCAAAAATGTGATCCCTTTGAAAATTGATTATCTTCAAATATGCACATAGGATTTATACCTTCCAAATATTTGAATCTCAAGATGTTAGTCCAAGTATTGTTTCCTTTTATAAATCTCCATAAAAACTTACAAATGAGTGATTTTTTCATTCATTGTAATTTTCAAAGGCCTAAACCACCATATATTTTTTAATTACAAACTTTATCCCAACCTACAAGATGTAATCTATTTTTTTCTTCTAACCTTATTCAAAGGAAATTTTGTTGAATTATGTTGAGTTTTTCTTCAATACTCTTTGGAAGGATGAAAATAGAAATCATGTAAACTAGGAGACTCTAAAACACACTTTTGATTATCAATAGTTTACCCACCTAAGATGAAAGCTTGCCTTTCTACCCAACTAACATTCTTTGAAAGCTTTCCACTAGTGAATGTTAGGTAAAATTAGATAACTAGTTAGTAAGGAGAGGCATGCATATAAGTAAAGGCCTACACTTAATTTGGAATCCTAATATAGGATAAATTCTATTGTCTTAAGAAAAGAGTGTTAAAAAAATATACAAAAATTTTCTCAAAATTTACCTTCTAGTTTGAAGAAAGTTCATACCTAGTAAGAGTTTTCTTTAGCAATCTTACTTCTTGAATATAAGCCTCAACAAGAAGAATGGTGTCATCTATAAATTGTTGATGTGAAACATGATCAACATGCCTAACTAGTTTGAAACCTTGTAGATCATATGAAATCACTACTTTTAAGATAAATTTTCTCAAAGATTCCACCATGATGATGAAAAGGAAAGGTGGAAGGGGATCCCCTTGTCTTACTACTTTACCACTATTGAAAAAACCTTGAGAAACTCCATTATCTGTCACTAAAAACATATAAGGGGATATGTAGGCTCTAATAATTTTCATAAATTAATCTTGAAATATTAATTGTTTCATGACTCTATCTAAAAAAATCTAGTTGAGTCTATCATATGACTTGTCCATATCAAGTTTTAAAATCATTATAACACTATTGGTCTTATCCATGGAGTATATGGATTCATGGACAATATTAATTCCATCTTGAATTTATCTTCTTGGGACAAAATCTCCTTTTTGGGACTTAATTATTATCTCCATTAGTGGATGTAACCTTATTGAGCAGAGTTTGGTGATGACTTAATAAATCAAATTGCAAAGATCAATAAGATGGAAATCCAATAAGTTAACCATTACATCCTTATTAGGAATTAAGACAAGGAAAGTATGATTGAATTATTTTAGCATTTGGGATAAATTAATAAATTCATTGACCACTTCTACCACATCATCTCTTATGGTGTCCCATATTTTTGGAAAAATGCTATAGGGAAACCATATGGGCCAGGAGCTTTGTCTAGATACATTTTTGAAATCACAAATTTGAGATCATTACAAGTAGATGTTGTAAGTGTTTCATTATCCCCTTGCTTGACCATTTTAGGAACAACATGAAATAATTATTTTTCATATCTAATGTTTCTTTTGAAATCATTTTTTTTTTAAATAATTAAAGAACTTTACACTCTCCTGATTGATGTGGTCTTTGAACAAAATAAATTGGCCTTCACTATTTAAAATTTTGTTTATACAATTATGGGCTCTATGATTTAGTGTTGACATGTAGAAGAAGTGTGTGTTTCTATCACTTTCCTTGAGCCATATATTTTTGTATTTTTTCCTCCAAAGGCTCTCTTCCCTAGAAACAATAGAATGACAATTGCAAAAAAGCTATTTTTCCTTATTTTTAATCTCAATATCATACCTATTTATTTAAATCTTATCTTCAATTTTTAGTATTTCTAATTTTAATTCTTTTTTTTCATCTGAATATTACCAAATAATTTTTTATTCCACTATTTAATTTTTATTTTATCATTTTTCATTTTATTAACCAACCTAAACATTACCAAACCATTCACACTAGGAGACCACCATTCTAAAATTATATCATGAATATTTGGATGAGATAACCACATGTCTTCTATCCTAAATAGAAACATATTTTCATTTGTAGTCATCTCCATTAGATTCAACTCAAGAGGATTATGATCTGATCCCACTTGAGGTAGTGCCTTTAATGTCATATCCTTATATATCAACCAATCCATTGAGATAAAAAATTTGTCTAATTTACATTATATAAGGTTTTTATGCAATATTATATTACTCCACATAAATTTAGAACGTTTTAACTCCATTTATAACAATCCTATATCTGAAATAAACTAAGAGAAATACTCCATACTGTCTGAGATACATTACTTTCCTCCTTTTTTATCTCCTAGGTGTAAGGGAGAATTAAAATCTATAGCCATGATTTAAGGAAATTATTTAAATGAATTCCTAAAAATTCTTAAATCTTCTCAAATATTTCTATGAGCAGATGGAGAATTTGGGACATATATGTTGGAGAAAATACATTTCTTACCATCCTCCAAATTAGTAAAGAGAACTACCACATGATTTGATAAATTTGAAAACAAGCTCTTTAGCACAAGATTTAGTATCCCAAAAGTTGATGATTCCTCTAGAAGATCCTAAAGAGCTGACATAAATAGAAGTAGCTTATTTCCAATATTCATTTTTATGATTAAAAAAAGGATTCTTCTATTTTTTATTCTTAAATCACCAAAATTATAGGCTCGTGAGTCCTAAAATCTCTAAAAAAATTTATTAGAGGAAATATGCACTCCTCTTATATTCCTTGAAAATATCAACATGATTAATTAAAAGGTGAAGGATTACCTCCCTTGAAAGGTAGGGTTGATTGGAGTCCATCTAAAATTTCCATATCAATAAATTTTTTGAATTTTTTTCTAATAGTTTTCCCAACTTTAGGAGGTGTCTTATATGTCAGACCTTTGTTTCACTTCCTAGTGGTAATAGAGGAGGAAAACTTTGATTTGATACTATGTTTAGGAATTACCAAGATCTCTTGAGTTTTTTTTGCTGATGTATGCTCCTATTGTTGGTTTTTTGGTATTAATTTTATCACTAATTTCAAGGTCAAAGTTGATCTCATGCATGGTGAAGTGGTATGTGACAAGGAAGTATTTTGACAAGATAAAATTTAAAGGAAAAATATTATCTCTCTATTGAGATAGAATTTTAAGTTAAAATATTAATTCTTTTGAAGTTGGTGAGATGTTTTAAGGTCAAGATTAAGATACAAGGTAAGCATACTTTTGAGCACTAGTCTTGAGAAACATTGTCATCTCATGAGAATATGCATGAAGAAGTGGGTACATATTCCTATTACTATATAAGGAGCATAAAATTAATATTATAATAGTATTGAATCATCAAGTAATGTTTCAAATCTAATTTTCAAGCTTCAAGATCTTGAGAAACCTAGGCATGACATTAATCATCATATGAAGAGACCCTATGAGAGGGTATGAAGATGGTGGTCTAATGAGATAGATACACACAAGTATGAGTGGATTATTAAGTATGATAAATCATACATATAAATTTTTGGAACACTTAGTAAACATTCAAGGTGAGCCTATAAGGGTAAGGTCTTAAACCTAAGCATGCAACTAGACTAATCCTAGACCCTGCTCAATGAAATAAGGTACCATGAAGTATTGTCAAGACCTACGTAGGATACAAATTATTATTTTTTAAATCATTTTATGAGGTTTTATGACATTATTATGATTTTTTGAGAGTAGTTCCTGTGTTTTTAAGGAATGTTCAATGTCTAAGTGTGACTGGCAGTTTAAGGCCTAATGTGTAAAAAGACCTAGTTTAGCCTAATGAGGGGTCAAGTTTAGTTTCCAAGGTGATAGAGATAATTTTATCATTGTCATATTTTTGAGATATTTTATCAAGAATTAGAAATAAATTTTAAGTCTTGATATGAAGAAAAAATCATGAAATGTGGTTTTGAGGTTTTTTGTGTGCATAAAATGAGGTATTACAGACCCAAGAAGGATTTTCTTGTGATCATTGATATGAGGAAAATTTTAATGAGATATTAATAATTTCATGTAATATTTGGAATAATAATAACTCAAATTTACAATCATTGGTTTCTAGATTAAGGGCCTAAGCTTTATGAATGATTGTTAAGACTGTAAAGTGGTCTTAACCCTCTCTAAAACCCTAACAATGACTTGATATGGCATATATTGATAAAAATTAATTATAATAAATTGGATTACCTAGTTTCATTATTTTATAATGTATAGTACTCTTCTAGGTACCTCTAGGTAGCATTGGTTTGTCAGATGAGTGAGTGGAAGCTATAGGAAATCCTTTATTTCTAGTATTTTTGATGTAACAGTTAGGGTTGACTAGGTCAAAACATGAAAATGATTGAAGGATGATGTGTGAGAATTTTTTTCTGTTTCCATGTAAGTTTTTGTGTTTTTATGGTGATTTAATGTGAAAATTTGGTGTTTCAATATGGCTAGTTTTTAAAAGACCAGTGAGGCAGATAATGAGAAAAACTAGATAGAAGTGGGAATGAGATTAGGGATGTGTTGTCATGGATTAGGGATGGATAAAATTATATTGGTTTATTTTTAAATATATGTAACACATATAAATATTGGATATAATATTTTTATATGTGTGTCTATGGAAAAAATTTGCTCTCAAAATGACTTGTCTAACATAGTGAGTTCTGTATACAGTGAAGCCATGAGATTGGTTTGTAAGATAAATATTGCTATCAAACCTTATAATATATTTATTTCAAGATATTATTATAATATTTTTGTATCATATATATTCATTTAAATTTCATAAAAGTGTTCACATAAGTGTTCCAAGTCATTATTTTCATGACTATGTTTTGAAGTTTTTGACAATTCTAAGTAATCATCTAGTAAACATGAGAATTAGGTGATTTGACCAAAGTTGAAGATTATAATTCACATGAATATTTTATAAGTTAATTTTAGTATATTATGAGTTAATTTATATTCATGAAATGTTCTTATATATAATTTTTTGGTTAAATGATCATGACTATGTTTTGACACTAGTTGGCATTTCTGAGTGGTCATGTTACAAGAGTGAGTTAGAGGCTTTAAGTAATATGTTGTAGTATTTAAAGAAAATGTGATGACCCTAAGGTCATATATGTTATATCAATATGATTTAAAGGCATGTTTGTTTGATAAAATTATTTATGTTCTTCAGTTTTGGTTGGCATATTTTTTGGCAATAAGAAGGCCTAATAGTGTGGTTCAAGGAGTGAAATGAGCTAGATGGTGTTACAGACATAAGGTGAGATTATATTTTTTATAATTAAATAATGTGTAAAGTGTTTAATCAAATTTTTAATACTCAATATGTCCCAAGATGGTCAAGGTGAAATGTGTGCTTTGAAAAGGCCTAATTGCATTAGGTCTCTTTTAAGCCTAATGGTGGTTTTGGTCCTTATGAGTGGTGGTTGACCTATGTAGTAGTTTTTTATCATATGAAACATGTTTTTTATCTATTCAAAGGGTTATCCAAGTATGGATATGTTTTTTTCTGACCAAGGTATGTGAAATCAAGATTCAAGTATAAGAAGGTCTAATAGGCCTATTTTGACTAGTTAGAATATTGAGGATATGAACGAATGAAATAGAAGTTTGGAAACCAAGTAGATGTATTTAAGACCATAATATAGGTGTTTTTAATATATCATGAATTTATATTAGTAATTATAAATAATATTATCAAGGTCATATGACCTAAATCTATCAAGAAGAGGGTTAGTTGATTAAAGAGGGCTAATAGGCTGTTTGAGAAAGATAGAAGAGTGTGAAAAGAAAAATAAGGTGATCATCATCAATTGAGTGAGAAACAGGCATCCAAATTTGATCATAATTTTCATGTGACTAAGTTGGTTCTAATTCACCTAGAGGGTTGGTGCTTCCTTGTAAGTTGGTGTTTGATAAAGGCCTAGTTGAGTTGGTGCTTGATTAGTGAGTGGTTGGTGATCCTTGTGGGGTTGGTGCCTCACTAAATATTGATTAACTGCTTATAATATTATGTTCCAAGATATTTTTTAGTGGGATTTATCCCCCATGAGGTTTTCCCACATATTTCTTGTGTTCATATTTTATATGCTTATGTGGATGCTTGTTTATGCATTGGTTGATATATGTGTTTGAATGAATGCTTCATGAATGATAAGTGAAATTGAATGGTTGTTTTAAGGGAAATAAATCACATCCACCCCCACTCTCAATGGTTATTCTTAAAAAAAATGGTATTATATTAGGTCATTAGGATTATGAGTTGATAGATATGTTTGTAAGAAAGTTAAAAACTAGTTCAGGTAAATACAAGGATAAGTTGCCCTTTGAGTGCTTTAATTGTGGATAAATTAGATGCATCACTAACAAGTTCCCTCATAATCATATGACAAAGGATGATGATGATAATAAGTCTTATAATTCTGATAATAGAAATAAAAGTTTTAGAAAGTATGATGACAATAATTTTTTCAAGAACAAAATAAGCTTTTATACCAAGGAAGACTACAGCTAATATGATGAGAGTGAGACAAGTTATTATATGAGTGACCATGAAGGTGTTGGACATGATGTTAATTAATTTCTCATCATGGATGAGGAATCAAGTTTTTCAAATCAAGAAGAATCCATGTGTTTTGGAGGTACTATTAGTGATTTAAATGAAGAAGAAAATGAGGTGGACTTTGAGGTTGAGTTGATAAATGCTCTAGAAGAACTAAAGATGGTGAAGAAAAAGAATAAGGTGATGATGTCTCTTTTTAAATACTATGAGTATCAAATTAGTTTGTTTGAAAAGATAATGAGTAATAACTCCAAGGAAAAAGAATAAATAGTTAAATAGGTGGAGACTTAATTTGAAATTATTACTGCATGCCTAAAGTATAAAGAAGAAGAATGTGCCAAGTATGTAACTAAAGTGGATTCCTTGAGGTCTAAGTTTGATTAGGCATCAAATAAGGTGAAGTCATTTGTAAATTTTGAAAAGAGTACCAATGATCTAGATAAAAGTTTGAGTATTTAAAAGACTGTTAATGACAAAATAGGTCTTAGTTTTAATGGAGATGAAAAGAAGAATAATAATGTGATCAAGGAGAATTAGAACTTAAAGGTCAATGTTCATTTAAGGAATGATGGTGATGGTAGAATGAAGACTAATCCTATCAGGAAGTCTAATTATATTAGGTATGTTAATCCTTTCAATGCTTATTATTCATCATGTAACCAAATTGGTCATAGAGCAAGGCATTGTAGAAGAACCTCTAAGAATGAATATGTATGGAAATATGAGCAGAATAATTAGTTAAGAGGTATGGGTAATGGTGTGTATCCATCAAGAGGAATAGTGTGTTTCAATTATTAAAATTTTGGTCATATTACAAATTTTTATAAGCATGCATTCTCAAGTCAAAACAAGAAGGTTGAGGCCCATAAAGTGCAATAAACAAGACAAGATAATGAATGGAAACCAAAGGTATCTAAGGTGAATTATGACTAGTCTACAAGTCCAAGGGGACTATTTTACATGGTCGAGCATAGTTTAGAAGTAAAGGAGTGCCAAAAATTCTCCCTATCAGCTCAAGTTGTGGATGGAGTCAAGACAAATAAACCAAGTCAGAATGTTATTCAAACAGAGATTGAAGAGGTCAAGTCAAAGAGGCTATTCAAGAATAAGAGGATAATGAATAAAATATAGTCTATTTAGGACATGGAGATTTGGGAATCTCTTGAGTTTATGTTTTTTTAGTACCCTATAGAAGAGGTGACTATATTAGGCTTCATGGAGGCACTCAGCTAGTGAGTAGAAACATGGAGGATGCTTAGTCTAAGGGGGATATTTTTAGTTAGTTCATGAGTTCAAAATGAACCTCTATTTTGAGAAGGGGTTCCTATTGGTTTAGAGATGCTTTGTCAAAAATGGATTTCCTTCTTCAGATTTTTGACAGTTAAATTTTGTTCATATGTTGACGTATGCATGAGCTTAGGGGGAACATTTTTATGTATTGAGGTTTTATCAAAGTGATAGATGATCTTGTTTGGAGAGAAAAGGTGCATTTTTAGTTATTCTAGGTTTAAGGATCAGTTAGTTGTCAGAGATGAACCTTTGTATTTAATGTCAAATATGGAGAAACTTCTAGTTTGGGAGCAAGGTCAATTTGAAGAAGTTTCAGCTTGGGGATATGAGAATGATAATCTTTGTTTGAGTATTTTACATCAATAAAAAAGGGGATATTGTTGAGTTATGTTACTATTTTTAGTATTGTGGCATTGATTTTGTCATTGAAGTCAAGGTCAAGATGGATATAATTGATGTCAAGGTTAAAGTCGATGTCATGCATGGTGAAGTGGTATGTGACAAGGAAGTATTTTGACAAGAAATAATTTGAAGTCAACATATTGTATCTTTTTTTAGAGATAATTTTAAGGCAACTTGGTAATTCTTCTAAGTTTGATGACAATTTTTAAGATCAAGATCAAGATACAAAGTAAGCATACTTTTAAACACTAGTCTTGAGGAACATTGTCATATCATGAGCATATGCATGAATAAGTGTGTATAAATTTTGGTTACTATAAAATGAATATGATAAAAGTATTAAATCATCAATTAATGTTTCAATTCTAGTTGTCAAGCTTCAAGATCTTGAGAAACCTAGTCAAGACATTAATCATCACATGAAGAGACCCTGTGAGAGAGTATGAAGATGATGGTATAGTGAGATAGATACGCACAATTATGATTGGATGTTTAAGTATGATAAAAAATACATTAAAAAAATTTTAACACTTGGGAAACATTAAAGGTAAGCCTACAGAGGTAAGGTCCTAAACCCAAGCATGCAACCAGACTAGTCTTAGACCCTGCTTGAATCAATAAGGTACCATGAAGTGTTGTCAAGAACTATGTAGGATACAAAGTATTTTTTGATCATGGTATTATGTTTTATGAAATTATTATGATTTTTTGATATTATTTAAATTGGTTTCAAGGTTTGTTCAATGTCTAAGTGTGACTGGTAATTCAAGGCCTAATGTGTAAAGAGACCTAGTGTGGCCTAATGAGGGGTCAAGTTTAGTTTTCAAGGTGATATAGATCATGTAAGAATTTGTATAGGTGTGATAGGTTGTATCAATAATCTTAATTAAATTTCAATTCTTGATTTGAAGAATAAGGCATGAATTATGGTTTTGAGGTTTTATGTGTGCACATAATGAGGTATTGCAAACCTAAGAAGGATTTTCTTGTTCTCATTGGCATGTTCAACCTTTGAGTGAGATCCTAATAAGTTAATGTAATTTTGGTAAGGATAATAAATAAAATTTAAAATAATTTTTTTCTATATTAAGGGCCCAAGCTTTATGAATGATCATTAAGATTGTAAGGTGGTCTTAACCCTCTCTAAAACCTTAACAATGACTTGATATGGAAGATATTGATAAAAGTGGCTTGGAACGAATTATATGAGATATTTTATGATTTTAAAATGTATAGGACTCTTCTATGTACCTTTAGGTGGAATTGGTTTGTCAGATGAGTGAGTAGAAGCTATAGGAAATCCCTTATTTCTCAAATTTTTGATGTAGTAGGAAAGGTTGAACAGGTCAAAGCATGAAAATGATTGAAGGGTGATGTTTGAGACTTGGTTTTTTATGTACATGTAAGTTTATAATTTTTTATAGTGATTTATGTGTACAAATTTGATGTTTCAAGATGGTCAGTCACTAAAAGACCTAGTGAGGTAGACAACAAGAAAAACCAAGCAGAAGTGGGAATGAGATTAGGGATATGTTTACATGGATTAGGTATGGATCCAATTACACTAGTTTTTCATTCAATACATGTAACACATATCTATATTGGATAGAATATTTGAAAATGTGTGTATGGCATAAATTTGCTCTCAAACTAACTTGTCTAACACAATGACATTTTTGTATATTAAAGCCATCAGATTCATCTATAAGACCAATATTGCTAGTGAAACTTATAATATATTTGTTTCAAGACATTATGAGAATATTTTTGGATCATATAAATTCATTATAAGTTCATAATTTTTTTCACATAGGTGTTTTAAGTCATTATTTTCATGACTATTTTTAAAAGTTTTTGACAGTTTTGAGTAGTCATCTAGTAGAGATAAGAGTGAGGTGATTTGACCAAATTCAAATAGTCTAATGCACATGAATATGTTATAATGTTATTTTATGCTATTATTATTTCATTTTTATTCATGAAATTTTATGTTATAGATGCTGGTGATCAAATGATCATGACTGGGTTTTGATGCTAGTTGGAAATTTTGAGTGGTCATGTTGTAAGAGTGAGTTAGAGGCTCTAAGTCATGTTTTGTAATTTTTAAAGAACATCATGATGAAAATGAGTTAATTTAGGTTATATAAATTTAATTTAATGGTATTTTTATTTGATAAAATTGGTTGTGTGCTTCAGTTTTGGTTGGCATACTTTCTAGCAGTAAGAAGGCCTAATTGTGAGTAGGCCTAATGGTATGGTACAAGGAGTGAAATGAGATAGATGGTGTTGGGGAAATAGGGTGAGATTATAAGGGGACTAATTAAATTTTGTGTAAAAAATTTCATACTTTTTTTAATACTCAATAAGCCCCAAGGTGGTTAATGGGAAATGTGTGCTTTGAGAAGGCCTAATTACATTAGGTCTCTTATAAGCCCAATGGTGGTTTTGGTCCTTATGAGTGATGGTTGACTTGTGTAGTGGTTTTTCCTCTTATGAAACATGTTATTTGATCTATTCCAAGGGTTATCCAAGTATGGATAGTTATTTTTCTGACCAAGGTATATGAAATCAAGAGTCAAGTATAAGAAGGAGGTTTAATAGGCATAATTTGACTAGTTAGAGTGTTGAGGATATGAATGAATGAACTAGAAGTTTAGAACCTAGGTGTTTAATATAAATTTTAATTATGTTATTTATAATAAAGAGAAAATAAACTCAAGAAGGGTATGGTATAAAAACATAATATGTTGTGCATACATTGATCTAGATGAGTGTCGATACTCCTCTTTGGCTTGGGAGGAATGACCTGCAAATACGAAAGCACTCAAAGAGAATGTTTTGATTAGTTATTTAGTATGGTGGATTACATTAAAAAATAGATATAAGAAGCATGAGCTTCCTTTTAGGCTATCAATCCACACTTTTAACAATTAAGTTCTAAAAGATAAAATACTTGCATAAATAATGAAATATACTGAAATCAAATACAAGAAGTGTTTGATAAATAAATAGATGAAGTTGACTAATTATAGCAATAAATATGCCAATACTAATGCTAAATAGGTTAGGTATGGTTTATGGAATAGCTTGGGACTCTGTAAATAGGTAGAGACAAAGAAATTTGGATTTGGTTGAGGGTAAATGGGTAAAAATAGCTTATTATTATTTTGTCACATAGTGACCATCAGCGGTTGAGGTGACCAAACCATCGATGATTGAGGTAACCATCAGTGATTTGGATAGACTATCGATGGTTAAGGTGATCATCGATGGTTACTATGGCCTGGGTCTAAGTAATAAAAGGTCAGAGGTTTCATAATGATATTTTAGGAGATTGACTTGGGATGGGCTGATTGTGAAAGACAAACTAAGTGACTGAATAATTAAAAATAAATACTTAACTTGTTGATAGTTGATCTAGTGAATAATTGATGAGGATTATTGATAAAATCATTGATGGAGTCTATCACAATCTTAGTAGATTGATATTACTTGGTTTTTGTCCAATGGATGATAGTACTTCAGCTCTCTGTTAGTATGGTTGGATACTAGATTACTGGAAGAATGGCCTACAAAAGAAAATCTAGATACAAAAAATCTATTGATAGTTATGAATCCTTTTCACCTCATGCTCCTCTCTTCTTATAGGCATAAAGAAGAGTTGGATGTGTAGGTTCAAATAAGGGGTTGAAGTAAATTTTCTAATCTTAACTCAGACATGCACTAATTTACATGTAGATTTAGACAAGCTAATTATAAAAAAGCAAGGTGGAGTGATTTGGTAGTTAAGTGGTTGAGATAGTGGAACTTGGCCATTTATTGTTGGGGTGACCATCGATGGTCTAGGGACAAGGTCAAGCTATGTTAAAAAAGTGGGTTTATCTAATAAGTTAATCTAACTTGGGTTAAGTCTAGCTTGCATTTAAATAATTAAGGTTGGTCGCAAGGGGATCCTAAGGTGGTCTAAGGGAGTTGTGACATTTGAAACTATCATGTACAATTTTTTGGTTTCTACATTTACCCCTTTTTGTTTTATAGTTTGTATTATCAAGTTGTAACAAAAATTTATTACGGGTTAAAGGTTTGGTTTCCCCATGTATGGGAAGAGGTGTTCCCCCTCAAACTAGGAAGTGATGAGGTAATATAGAATTAGGTGTAGGTTTGATGAGTATGAAGGTGGTTGATAAGTTGGGCATAGAAGTTTTAACACATACCCAAAGTGACATAAAGGTGTGATAGTCAAGATCATGCATTAACTAGGTTATCATAGTTGATAAAAATTAAGGGTGGTGATAGAATGATAAGTGACAAGTGGACTATGTGACCACATTTAGGCATGGTAGTTGGGTACACTTATAAACATAATTTTCCAAGGTAAGGTCAGTGTGTCATAGGTATCCAAGGTTGAAAGTACTCCTAAGAAGACACAAATTAGTCTAATGTAATAATGAGTAGTGTAAAAAAATATTTCAACATGGTAATTAGTATTAGTGTAGTCAAATAGACCAAGACACAGTCATCAAAAAATGCATGTTAGTTTGGACCAAAATGGCCAGTAGCAGGGTGATGTGTTCAATGGTCAAGGTGGGCAGAGAAGGTAATCTCCATGGGTGGGCACTAAGTTAGGTATGTGCCAAAATTTTTGAAAATTTGTTGGTTTGGTGAGAAAACCCAATATGCTGACTGTCAATAATTAGGGGTCTTTGGGTCAATCATTGGTGGTCACCCAAAATGTCAATGGTCAAAGAGAAATCCTAAAAGGGTAGAAATAAAAAGTGGCACTAAGAATCATTTTCAGTCATTTGATGATCTTGACTTTGGCATTTTGCTCCTTAGCATTTTATGAGAGATTGTTAATGATGCTTGTTGAGTAGGCTAGTGGTTGAGTTGGATTGAGTTGATAAATCTTCAAAAGGTAGAACTACCTAGGATGCAAGTTGGATAATGATTTGATGGGGTAGTAGGTCCTAAGATTCCTCCTCGACAATGGTTGAGGAATGAGGCAAGGGTTATTTTCAATTGATAGTGTAGTTTTGAGTTTGTAAATACATTGTAAGTTGAATTTGGTTTTTTTGTCATTGTTTGGTGGATATAGATTGGGTTTGACCTAATTTTTAGGTAAAATTCTAACCTAGAAGGGTAGGGTAGGATTACAAGAGGGTAGAATAGATGTTAGGTAAATTTGTGGTCTAGTTGTGGTAGTTAGGTGTGTTGTAGGGTGGGTAGGGTTAGGTGTATTCTATCAACAATCATGTATAGTGATCATTAGTGGTCATACTTGATCATCGATAGTTGATGATCATCTATGATTGGTTTCCTAATCATTGGTAGTCACCATGACCATCAGTAATTGATTAGGGTGGAAATGTGTTTTAAATTTTGATCAATGGGATGTCAGGGGTAAACTCTAGGTAATAGTTTAAGGTGATAGCAATGGATGAGATCAAAGTTAGAGTTGTAAGATAATAGGTAATAGTCAAATGGGAAAATTAGGGTGATATAGTTCATAGGAAAAGTGTGGTAGTGAACTAAGTTTATTTGCTAATGAACCTTGTAGGCATGAAAGTAGATCTAAATGTGGGATTAGGTGCCTTGGATATTTGATGAGACCCATCAAGGTATGAATATTTATGATTGGGATCATATGGAAGAGGTGGGCCTCAATGCTATGATACATTACCATCACATGCTATAGGATGTAGTGATGATAGTGTCCCTCATTTAGAGATGGGATCCAAACACTAACACTTTCCTTCTACCTACTAGTTAGATGATGATCTTATTAGAGGATGTTCATAGTATTACTCGGTTACCCATATGGGGTGATCCAATTTATCACATTGAGAGGGAGGAGAGAGATGATTTCATGGAGTTGCTGAATGGAGATAACCATGACTTGGCAAGGTGGAATGTGGGAGTTTTTAGTTACACTTTGTTATACCATAGGGCTAGATGTGAGAGGTGGTTGCTCACAATGATGATGATGGTGGTATCATGTTTTGTCATGATAGATTCAAGTAGCTAGAGCTTTCCCTATTTGTTGTTGTGGTTATTAATTGAGATACTATTATGTTGCATAGTGTTTGATTGGGTGCCTATGTTATTGGTTTAGATATATAGGGATTTATGGGGATTCAAAGCTCACATGAGGTATAGTATTAACATAGGATTTATTCTACACTACTAAGCTTATGAGCACATCTAAGTGTTGAGGCTGATGGAGTTGTCATGGGAAGGGTATGCATAGATGGAGTTCATATTTGGATACATGTGGTGGAGAGATGATTTTTCCCTTTCAAGACTAAGTGGAGTAGTTCATAACATTGATTAGTTTAGAGGTGAACAGGATGCCTTGGTTATTGGCAATGTGATTTGGAGGCCATACACTAGGTTTCTAGAGTGGGCTCATTACAAGAGGTATACATTATCCCTATATAGCTACAAGTAGATCTTTTGTAGGAGAGAGGGTGAGACAGAGCTCATTCCTTTTGATAGGGTTTAGTGATAGTTTGGTCTGGTGTAGGGTATTTTAGGTCTTTTCTTGAGGTATAGGTAGGAGGATGCATAGATTCTACTTCCAGAGCCATATCTAATTAAATTTTTTCTTGATCACAAGGAATTTTTGGTGAGGCTAGAGATAGATGATACAAGTTTTGTAGATTGGTACCTAGCATGGTACTAGGCACTCTATGTTGTAGCTATTTTTGGAGGTGATGATGGTGGGTGGTAGGTGATGGATTTGGATCTAGTCAAGAGAGGTGTTTAGTAGGATTAGGTATAAGGGGTTTCCCTAGATGTATAGATAGTGAATATAGAGAAATATCAAGCATGAGTGGCATTAGACACAACACATGCTTCTATGGTAGAATTATAGGGTCAGTTGGTAATAGTACAGGGTTAGGTGGCTATAGTTATAGGTGAGAGGGACTAGGCTAGAGATATATTAGCCTTGGTTATCCAAGAGAGAGACTTATTGACATAGGCCATAGGAGGGGTCACATGACCTATAAGACCACCATACACTATCCCTATGTAGAGGTATATAGCTATAATGGAGGATTTCCATTATTATGCGGTGATAGTCTTGAGATGTTGTCCCAATGAGCTCTAATGGGGTGAGTAAAGATCTTGTATGGATGGAGGTGCTAGCATGGAGACACCAATTTAGTGGGATGCATCCATAGGAGGATAAGTAGGTACCTTAAGAGGATAGACACCAGGAAGTAGTGATGCCCTAGGAGCATAGTTATGATATGGTTATGAGATATTATATTTTTTTTGTATATCATTTTGATACTAACTTGCGAGATGATGTGGTGAGATGTATATTTTTAGAAAGATACATTTATACTTTTGTATACATAATGATTATGTGGTTGTTTATGATTATAGACTCATGATCTTTGCATATTGTTTGTTGTTCATGGTGTTGATGTTCATGTTGATCATTGATGATTTTATGGATTATGTTTATGATATGGATATGGATGTTGATATAGACTCACCTAGATAGGCATGTGATGGATTTTTATTATGTTGATGATGAAGTAGGTTATGGATCTAGATGATGCTGATATGATGGTCATAGTTGGTATGTTTTGATATGATAATGGTTTATGTGATGGATGGGCAATGCCATGATGTTGTTCACATGGATTATTTTTTAGGGTTTGTTTATTATTGTTTATGATGATGAATTTTATGGATGTGATTATTATAATTTCATGTTTTGATATGACCATTGATATGATGATGATGTTGATGTTAAAATTTAATGAGTATATGCTTCCTCATTTAGATTTAGACATGTGGTGAAAATGGTTTATTGTTTATTTGTTTGTGGATGCTATGATGTTGATTAAGATGATTATGTTCATGGATATGGTTTATGCTAATGATGTTTTCTTTTTCTCATGATACAATGGTGATATTATGTGGTTTGGTTATGATTATGGTAATTTTGCTTAAGGTAGAACACACAAATTAAATTGAATAACAAAACTATATATGAGAAAGAGAAGATAATCAAGAGATAAAATGTTTGAGTGAATATATCAACCAATTAAGAGAGAATAAGAAGAGGGCATAATGTTTCTTATTTGGAAAGGACTAACACAAACCAAAGTTGGATTAGCTTAAGGAACATAATCCCTTTGAATGCTTCACATTAATGTTTGTTAGTTGGATAAAAAGGTGTCTTGATCATATTATTTCAAGAGAGATCAAAAAATCCCTTTATTATAGTGTATAAAGGGGAGATGGATGAAAATGTAACCTTCATATGTGACTAGCATGCTTAATCTAGAGGTTACCAAAGAGTTAGTATAAATAAGTCTATGTCATATAAGGTGTATACTGATCGATGTAGGAAGCCTACTTATGAGAGTTGATTGCGGCTTTCAAAATTATTATGTATGAGAGCTGATTATGGATTTAAAAATTCTTTTGATTTTTTTGATGCTTGATTATGGGTTTTTTGTTTATTAATCTATTGCTTGAGAGGCTTGAGGAAGCTAATCGATGTGAGAAGCTTCCAATAAATTGATATGCTTTGACAAATGCTTTACTCATCCATCCTTCAAGGGAGTGGTATGAGTTTTTGTGATTTTATTAATGCCTTTGATAGCTATCCTTCAAGGGAGAAGTCTATTTTATTTTGAGTAATTTTGATATGTTTCTAGTAGTTGTCCTTCAAAGGAGCAGTCTATAAATGCTAGGAATGACCCATGACTATTTTTGGTTATGAATTTGTTTTTTATTGTCTTATTTTTTGCTTGACATATACTTACTTATATAGGCTTAAATGTTGACATTTATGAAGGTAAAACTAAAATAAAAAAAAGGTTGATTAGGTGTAAAGTGGTTTAGGTGATAATGATCCTGAGAATGTGTCCTATAAAAGGGGTAGAAAATACTATGAGAATCATGCCATGAATAGACCCATGGTAACCATTCTTCAAGATTAGGCTATGATTGTGATGGATAATCACATGATTTAATTTTAATCAATTACCCATAGAATAAGGATATAAATGTGGTTTGAAAGCAAGTAATGAGCTTAAGTTAGAAAAAAGGTGAGTTTGATCCTCTTTAACAAAAGAAAGGATATAGTTGTGAAGCATTAAGGGGCTCAAGTTTTGGGTTGCATTCGAGAAAGTACAATCAGTAAGCTCATGATCCATACTTATGTGTTATGATATAAGGTCCAAACCAATTGAAAGAAAATTTTCCCCACTTGATTTTTCCATATTGGTGACATGTTGATTTTCCTTTAGACTGATGTCTTTGATATTGAATTCTCACACTTTAAGGTGTTTATTATAAGAAAATTTGATTCATTCTTGATATACATGAAGATGGGTGAAGGTGTCTAAATGATGCTCATCAAGTAGCTCAAGCTAAGCTAAATAGTGTTGATGATAATAATCTTCAAAAATGATATCTTGTAGGCATATGCAAAGTGAAGGAATTTAGACTTTGAGAGGTAAGTCAACCTCCACTTCAAACATAAGAGAGAATGGGGTAGCACTCATAAGGGTTTGAATGCTAGTATGATATGTCTATAAGGTGAAGGAGATGTGCAAATACCAATCTTGACCAAATGTATTAACCATTTTAGTTAACATGTTAGAGGCCTTAGCCTATCCATTAACTTGTGGATGATAGGGTGAAGAGAAACTTAACATGATGACAAATGCATCACAAATACATTAGACTTGTTTATTTTTAAAATATTTTCCATTATCAATGATGATTTTTTGAGGAACACCAAAATGATAGATGATGTGATGGTTGATAAAGTTGACAATCGTTTTGGCTTTGGTTGAGATAAGAGGAATATTATCTACCCATTTATTAAAGTAATCAATTATAGTGATGATAGAATTATGTTATTGTGAAGAATGGGGTTAACTTTGTGATCTAGGAATTTGACTCAAGAGAGGATGGTTAGTATGGTGTTAGTTCCAAAATGAAAACAAAATGAAATAAACACACTAATAGCATAACATCTCTAGGCCTAGACACTAGGGAGAGCTTAGTTAACAAAATAAAATGATAAACACAACTAAAAATCAAGGAATGAAAACACAATAATTCTTTTACCTTCTTTGGATGCTCTAAATGCCTTTGTAGTAGTGGCTTGCTCAGTTTTGTTCTCATGAAGTCCTTGGCAATGGAAGCTTAGCTACCTCCATCTCTCCTTAGCACCTTTGGCTTGTGGCTTAGCTTGGATTGGAAAGAATTTGGCATGATAACACTATTTACATGAAGTTTTTAGAACCAATCTTGCATTATAAATTTTCACAAATTAATCTTAGAAATGATGTTATGAGGCCTCCTATTTATAGATTGTTGAGAATGTCTAGAATCAACCTGAACTGTCTATCTCAAGATTGAGATGTGTGGTTGAAGATTAATTCAATTTTTAGAATTAAGTTTGTAATTATCCTCATCATGACATTGGAATAAGGGTCAATTAAGAGGTATGAAGGGAATCATGGAAGGCATTGATGAGGCATGGAGGGCATGTATCTCAATATTTGTGGCATTTATAGCCTAGGGATGTATTCTCAAGAAATGAGGTCACTTGATGATGTAGATATTCAATATTCATTTCCAAAAAAAATTACTCAACAAGTTTCCATGGAATTATTAATTATGCCTTGATTTGGGTTAATTAGCTCTTAAGCATGATTAAGCACTTTGTGTACAAATTACTCAAATTGATCAGAATGCCTTGTTATTGATCCTAAATTTGACTAGATTGGAATTGGAAGTCCATGTCAGATGTGTTGGATCCATATTCATATTTAGGATGTTACCAATAACAAATAACAAAGGCACATGTCTTATGCAAGAGGTTTGATAGGAAAGAGCAATCTAGAGCACCCAAGTACAAATTTGGCATTTTGGATCTAAATGATCTAATCAAAGTTAGTTGGCTCATAAATTGCATTTCCCCATTTAGGGATACCCTAGCCAAAATCATTACTTAAATATGTCAAGTTTACATTATTTAGCATGTTTTAGTGTTTTTAGGCCAAATTGTGCATTTTGGGTGGAAATTGGCCAAAACCCTGATTAGGGGTTATTGGTGACTAGTTTTAGGTGTCTACAAATTTCACTAATAAGGTCTAGACCCCATTATGAAAAGGGCCAAAAATATGTGGATACATGAAGACTATGGCTAGGTGCATGATGTAAATTGGCATGTTGTTGACACTTAACCCACTTTTTCACATAATCACATCAACCTTGGTTAAGGGTAGGCTAGTAATAGAAAAGGGGAAGGATACATTTAGTGATAGCTAAGCCACTAAAGTATCCCCCACAGATCCCATCATGTGTTTCCTTGATAGCATGAGAGCCCTCATGACTATGTAGGTAGTAGAAGATAAGACCATCAAAGCCACATTTATAAATAATTACTCCTATAATTATATAATGTGAGGTGTTCTATATAAACACTCCTCAATCATTCCTAGAATGACTAGAAGGAATGATGGTTAGGTTAAGATAGTCAAAGGTCTGTTGATACCAAAGATTGGGTTTGGTCTCCTCCATGTTAAAGATGGTAGGAGAGTCATGTTTGACATAAAAAGGTTAGGTAAGTCTATGGATGATGATAGATAACTTAGATTTAGAGGATATAGATAGGATTTAAGAGGCAAGGGCATCCATCATATCGATAAATTTATTCATAGATTTCAAGGTGGTTTGGATATGATAGTGTTCAAATGATGTTAAGAGTTCATCAACTAGTTGTTTATACTACTACAAAACATCATTTTTACATTTATAAGAGCCATTAATTTGATTTTCCACAAGTTTAGAGTCACTAAATATGTTGATCATTTTGACTCCTAAGGCTAACCCAGTTTCAAGGCCTATAAATAGGGCTTTGTACTCAGCCATGTTATTAGTGCATTCTAAATCTAGCTTTAAGGATAAAGGGAGAGGTTCATTATGAAGGGGCATAAGGATGATGTCAAATTCCCTACCATGTTGACACTTTGATCCATAAAATAACATGGTCACTTGATGGGTGAAGTCTACCTAAGAGAGGGTTGTGATAGACTCATATGTAAATTCAAGAGGAGTTTGATTATCTGATAATGGTGCATCAACCAACTAGTTAGTAATGACTTGCCCTTTAATTGAATTCTAATAAAATAAATCAAGGTCAAAATTAGTTAAAAACATGAGCCACTTGGCCATACATTGGTTTTAGTATGGATTAGAGTGCATATACTTGAGTGGGTTAGTATTAGTTATGACATAGGTGTTGTGGTTAAGAAGGTAGTGGCAAAGCTTCTCAGTATGGGTATACTAAGTTTTGTGTTCTATAATCATGTATCTGATGTAGTATATGGCTTCCTCTTTGTCTTGTTCATCTCGATGAGCAAGCATTGCCCCTAAGGAGTGGTTGGTGGTAGAGTTATAAAGGTAGAAAGATTGATCATCCTTGGGAGGGGTAAGGATAGGTGGAGATAAAAAGTAACTTTTGATTGAATCAAAGGCCTTTCGATAGTTTTTTTCCACTTAAAAGATACATCCTTCTTCAAGAGGTGATGGAAGGGTTGACATTGGTCTTAAAGCTAAGAGATAAAGTGATGGATGGATTGGAACTTCCCTTACAAACTATATAGTTGCTTGAGGTTTATTAGAGGAAACATGTCAAGGATTGATTTCATTTTGGTAGGATTGACTTCAATTCGTAGAGGTAAATGATAAATTCAAGGAATTATCTTGATAAGACCCTAAAAATGCAATTTTTGGGGTTAAGTCAGATATGGTAATGGATGAGTCACTCAAAGATAATCTTCTAAATGGCCAAATGATCCTTACAACATTTGAATTTTATAAGAATGTCATCAACATAGTGTTTGATGATTTTGTGGATAAGGTCATGGAAGATGTAGGTCATATCACATTGGTAGGGTACACCAATATTTTTTATTCCAAAAGGTATGACCCTATAGCATAAGGTTCCCTAGGGTGATAAAAGTGGTCTTATGTTGATCTTTGAGGGTAATTAGGATCTAATTGTATCCTAAAAACCCATCTATAAGAGATAACATCTTGTGTATGGATATAACATCATATATATATTCAATAATTAGTAAAAGAAAGTCATCTTTTGGGCAAGCACAGTTGAGGTCTTGAAAGTCCACACAAATCTATTGTCCCCCTATGGCTTCAGTGATATGTACACAAATTGAGACCCATTAGGGATAGTTAATGGGTTAAATAAAATTGATGGATAGGAGGCATTAGAGATCTTCTTTAATGAGAAGGGCTATGTGAGGGTGAATTCATAAAAATTTATGCCTAATCGGCTTAGCATCACAGTTGGTGACTATGTTGTGAGTAGCGATGGAGGGGTCAATTCTTGGCATGTCTCTATAAGACCAAGCAAATTTTATGTTGTGGGTACTGATGGAGGGATCTATTCTTGGCATGTCACTATAAGACCAAGCAAATGCTATGTTGTGGTTGTGAAGGAAGGAAGGGAAGTCCCAAAGCTCTTTAAAATTCAATGATTGGCCAATTTTGACAATGTGGGGGTTAGCTAGAGTTCTCAAGTTGATATCCTTAGTGGATTCATTCAACATGGTTGAAGACTTAAGAGGAAGCAATTTGTAGATATAAGAATCTAGTGTGCCAAAATAGGTGAGAATGGAATCATCATCCTAATATTGAATGGTATTAATGGGATTAAAGTCATCTCTTATCATCTTAGGATGGGTCAAAGGCATAGTTATGGTTGCCATATCCTTTAGATCAATTAGGGGTCTAAGGCTGATCATGTTGATGAAAAAAATGTTAGGGGCGATGATATTAGAACATTTAACTATCAATTATGGAGTGGATGGTGAGGATGTGCTTTATTTATTAATGAATTATGTTTTGGCAAATACTAGTTTATTTAGATAGGAAAATCTGGAGGTGAATAGTCAAGGTGAAAAAGAGGTGGAAGAAGTTCCAAGGGGTTTATCAAGTCCCCTATAGATGAAATTACTTTGACAAGTTGAGGGTCTAAAAGGAAAAATGGTTTCAATATTGGGGTTATAATTAGGTTGGTGGTCAAGTTTCCCATACTCTTGAGGAGTAATAAAAGTGTCAAGGGTCAGAAGGTGATACTCCCCCAATGAAAGACATTGGAAGGTTGATCCCAAAGGGTCCATTATGGGGATTTGGGTGGAAGGGATGAAATAACTAGTAGATGCTTCATTGGTAGAAGGAAATGGGGTTTCATATTTTTCTGATGAGGGCTAGTTGGATGGGGGAAGGAGGACATCATTGGTTTAATACATCATTTTACATGATGTGAAGGGTCTTGGGTCAGCGTATATGGTAACAACCTAATCTTTGTGCTCAAATTTGATGCACCGATGTAGGGTGGATGACACATAACCTATGGAATGGATCCAAGGGTGTCTCAATAAGACATTGTACTAGAATTCACCTTCCATGACATACAAGAGTTTAAGAAGATCATGGGGTCCTAGGATAATGTGAAGGATGACAGTTCCTAAAGTCATGTTCATAATATCATTAAATTATTAGAGAACTACTAAGGTTTTAGACATGATGTTCTTTGGAAATTCAAGTTTATTATAGGCATGGGAAGAGGTGATGTTAATTCTAGCTACCACATCAATCATGACCCTTTTGATTAGGTTCCAATTGATATAGGTGGTAATGAAAAGAGGAGGATCTAGGTCATCTAGATGGATGGAAGGTAGTTTTGAATCCTTAAAGGTAACAAGGTTGGAAATATGAAGGGATCTAATAAAATATGCTAAAGGTTGAGGGTCTTCCAACCTAACCTCTATAGACTACAACACTTCTATCATTATTTGGTGATGGTGTGGTGAGTTGATCATTTCATACAAATTCATCTTCATCAGGATTTGGTGAAGTTATTTCAGAACTACTCATTAGACTGATTTAGATAGATTGGGTTGAGAGGGTCCCAAGATAGATACTTTGGGTTTTATCTAAGGTGAAGGTGTTTTGTGTTGGTTGGGTGGTTGGGTGGAGGAAGAGGGATATGTCCATGGAATGGACACCTTTGTCTTCCCCTTATCCTTTGGATGGTCTTGTGATTGTGTGACCACATGGATGGTATAGATTGGGGGAGGAGCCAGGCTAGGTGATTAATTTGGTTCCTCTCCACTCTGAGGTGAGAGTGGAGGGGTAGGTAGGTGTTGGTCAATAGTTATTAATTCTTGGATCGATGTTGGGATCAATAGAGGCTCATCTGATAATAAGTCATCCTCATAATACAACTAATGGGCTAATTCTTGGAGAGCCTTACAATTCTCCATTTCATGTGTGGTGTGTCTTATGGTATGAACATATCTATTTGTCATTATACCAAGATGGTTTAGTACTATGTGGGTCAAATGATATGATAGATGGTATGGTTAATCAAGATGTTTGTAGTAACCTATATAAGATAATGGAGTAAGACTCAAATAATGGTGGCAGAGGCATGGAGTGATTAGGTTTTGTAATGGGGGTGGAAGCCCTTTTAGGAGTGGTTTTGGTGGTCAATCACTTGGGTGAAAGGGTATCCTTTGTGGATGGTTTGGGTTTTGATAGAGAGGTTAAGGGTTTGGGGTTAGAAAGTGTTGGGTTAGATATTCAGGAGATAAGCAGTTTGGTTATAATCAATTGGGAGATAAGAGGTATGTTCATGGGTGGTTTGGTGAAAATAGGTGTGGGTGAAAGGAGGAGTGATGGTGTAACCCAAAGTGGTGTCTGGTTTTGATTAGGATGGTTGGTTTCCCAATTAAGGTAGAGGGATGGGGTTCCAAAATAGAAGGCAAAGTGGAGGGGGGAGGTAAAGCTTTAGTTTGTGGGATCTTGGGGTGGTTTTTCTCTTTTGATTGATTTGGTTAGGGGTCTATTCTATGGGTTTGGTGGGTTTAAATCCACCTTTATTGATGGGTGAGTAAGGTTTTGAGCAAGGAACATACCAATATTCATGGTAGGATTAGTTGGAATGATTAGGGGTGACTTGGTTACTTCAAGTAGGGTTGATCAAGATGATTTGGTAATGGTTTGGTTTTTAGAGGCATCTAATGGTTTGGGTGTGATGGTGGTGGGTTTATTAGTAGATATGATATGCTGGTTTTATAATGGTGTGATTGGGGGTTTTTTCTTGGTTGGGTAAGGAAGTCTAAGATGGTGCCAAAATGCAGCATGATCCATGTTAGGTTAGGATATGTATCCCTAGTTTTAGACTAGCCAAGAAAAAGGTTTATAAATAGGTTTGATCCCCTCAATGTTGGTCTTAAAAGGTAAGCCTATGGGTGGAGAAAGGAGAGTGGGTAGCTCATCCTTTATCTCAATCAAAGGTGTTGAGACTTGGTAAGGTAGTTCCTCGATGGGAGGAGTACGTAAAATCATCTCTTCCATAGAGATGATTTCTAAAGGGAGAGTGGATTATTGTAGGATAGAAGAAAAAGCTATGGTGGGAATGATTTTTTCCTCCAATATGTCCTATAAATGGGTTAACTTCTCCACTGTCCTGACAAATAGAGTAAGGTAAAAAGTTATTTGTTTTGTTTTCGTTTTCAAAGGAGAGGTTGGTGACTCCACTACCTCAATAAGTGGAGGGGATGGTAGGGTAGGTTGGTTAGTGGTCTCCTTAATAATGATTTTAATAACCACCACATTAATAGTGTATACGTCATGATAGGATTTTGCTTTGTTTTCATTGTTGGTATATAGAAGAAGGTTGGGAAATGGTTGTCTGAATATGTCAAGTGATTGGTTTGGGGGCACATTGAGACTATCCAACACAAGATCCCCCTTGTAAATGAGGGTTTGAAAAACATTCTTAAAGGTGTTACACCTACTAATATCATGTCTAATGACATAGTGGAAGGCACACAATTCATTATCCTTTTACCAAGTACATGCTGGATGAGAACAGCCAAATTGTTGTGGAGGTTTGATCAGAGGAAGTTGGATAATGTTATCTTTTAACAATTTCTCCAAGACTGAATCATATGACTCCCCAAGTGGATTAAATTTCTTTTGGGTGTTATGATTTGGATTCTTTGTATTTTTATTAGAGTAATTGAAAGAATTAGATTGGTTAACAGTGGGTGGAGGGGTAGTTTTAAGGACAACCACATTTGTGGTTCCCTTATTTTTGATTTGAGTGTTTTTTTGGTTGTTGGGTTTAGAGGATGAGATCTCACTTGATTTGAATATGGATTTCTTCTTTTTTAACTTTAATTTTCCCTCATCAGTGGCTCTATTTTATAGTTTATAGACCATAGTAAAAGCCTCATCAAAGGTCCTAAAGCTTTGAACTCACAATTTAGAGGAAATATGTTTGGCACAAGCTTAGGCAAAGAGTTCGATCAACATAGGTTGGGGTAGAGAGAAATAGAATTGGTTTATGAGACTTCTCCAATGGGCCACAAAGTTATAATAGACTCATCATCAAATTTCCAAATGGAATAGAGATTGGTGATGGAGACTTTCTTAAATATGTTTATAGAAAAGTGATTTGAGAAATTTCTATCTAGTTGGGCAAAATAAAAGAGGGAATGTTTTTTAAGGGAACTATACCAATCTATTTCTAGACCTGATAGATACATGGAGAAGATCTAAAGGATGAGATTATCATCATAGGCAATGAAGTAGCATGAATGCATAAATTCCCTCAAATGTTTTTGGAGATCTTCTTTTGAAATTTAAAAAAATTGGGAAGCTCCCATTGAGGTGGGTAAGGTCAGACAGGGATGGATGGATGAATAGGTTCATTATATATTTGGTCATACAATAAGAGGTTCTGAGTACCAGAGATAGATGACACTAAGGTGTTCATTTTGTCCATTAGAAATTTGACAAGATACTTTTGTGGTTGTGTACCCCCATAGTTATATGATAGGTTTTGTTGGGTCTGGGTAGGTGTAGCATAAAGATAACTAGAAAAATGTTGGGAAGTTGGCATATATTAGTATGATAATGGGTGTGGTTAAGAAGGTGTTGGGTATTGGTAAGTAGATATGGAAGGTTGGGTAGAGGATGGAGCCATACATCCTTGTGGGTTTGGGGCACATCTCAAGCTAGATGCAATCGATACTTGTTGAGAAGCTGGTACGAGTTGAAACCATGCAAGTAAGGAAAAGAATAAGATATAAGAAATATCACAACTTAAAGAGAGAAGACTATGTTGGAAATCAACACATGGCTTGATATTGGGCCCTACCCCCTCACTTCACACATCATAGTGATAAGGGTGATGGGTTCTTAGCCAAGATATATTGATTGCTAGAGTTTATACTCAACCAGAGAGTTGAGTTGGTTCTCTCCTTAATGATGAAATCCAAGTAAGATAACTGGGAAAGGTGACTATTAGGTAATGAAGTACTAGTTGGGCCTTATGTCAGTGTTTGGTGCTTGATTAATTGTTAGTGGTTTGGTCTTGTGTGTGTGATAAGAGTGAAGATATGATTGAATTAATTTTGTTTAATTAATCTATGTGAGCTAAAATAAATAATAAAACAATGGATGCAATCAATTTTAATCCCAAAAATAAATTTTGATTTCATTTTATGAGTAGAGAGATAAGAAGAAAAATCACCTAGATGTAACTATGAACCCAATAAAAGATTCAAGGGTCCCACCAGATGTGCCAGAATGTTTCACTATGTTCTTTATAAGAAAGAAAAAATAAAATTGAGAAGGGTATGGTAGGAAAATCTAACATGTTATGTGCACGTTGATCCAAATGAGTATAGATACTCCTCTTTGGCTTGGGAGGAATGACTTTCAAATAATAAAGCAATCAAATAGAATGGTTTGATCAGTTATATAGTAGGGTGAATTGCCTAGCAAACTAGATCCAAGAAGCACAAGCTTCCTTGGAAGCTATCAATCCACATTTTTAAAAAATCAAGTTTTGAAAGATAAATCACTTGCATTAACAATAGAAGATACTAAAATCAAATATAAGAAGTGTTTGATAAAAAATAGATGAGGTTGACTAATTATAAAAATAAATAGGTTAATACTAATGATAAATAAGTTGAGTATGATTCAAAAATAGGTTTGGACTCTATGCATAGGTAGAGACAAAGAAAGTTGGATTTGGTTGAGGGTAAGTGGGTGAAAATAGGTTGTTGTTATTTTGACACATAATGACCATCAGTAGTTGAGATGACCATAAGTGGTTAGGGTAACCATCGATGGTTGAGGTAACCATCAGTAATTGGAATAAACCATCGATGGTCATGGTGTTTATCAATAGTTACTATGGATTGGGTTTAGGTAATAAAAGTTTAGAGGTTCCAAAATGATATTCTAGAGGATTGGCTTGGGCTGGGCTGATTGTGAGATACAAACAAAGAGACTGAATAATTAAAAACAAATACTTAGCTTACTAATGGTTGATCTAGTGAATGGTTGATCTAGTGAATGATTGATGAGGATTACTAATAAACTCATTGATGGAGTCTATCATAATCTTGGTAGATTAATGTTACTTGGATATTGGTTGAAGGACAATAGCACTTCAGCTCTATGTTTTGATGTTTGGATCACTGGATTTCTAGAAGAATGGCATGTAAAAGAAACTTGGATACAAAAAAGCTCTTAATAGTTAAATATCCTTTACACCTCCTTCTCCTCTCTTCTTATAGGCACAAGGAATAGGTGAAAGTGGAGGTTAAAACAAGGGGTTAAAATAGATTTTCTAATCTTAAATTGAACATTCACTAATTTTCACGCAGATTTAGATGAGCTAATTATAAAAAGGTAAGGTGGAGTGGTGTGGTAGTTAAGTGGTTGGGATGGTAGAACCTAACCATCAATGGCTAAGGTGACTATCAATGGTCAAGGGTCAAGCTCAAGTTGGGTAAAATGGGTGTTTTTAGCTAGTAGGTCAATCTAACTTAGGTTAGGTCTAGTTTGCAGTTGAACGGCTAAGGTTGATCTAAGTGAGTCCTATGGTCCTCAAGGGAAGTTAAGACATTCAAAATTGTCATGTGAAATTTTTTGGTGTTTATACCAAGTAGATGGATTTAAGATTATCATATATGTGTGTTGAATATGTCATGAAGTTTTAATAGTAACTATATAGAATATGAGTAAGGTTATATGACCTAAATCTATCAAGAAGAGGGTTAGTTGAGCAAAAATGGATAATAGGTTGTTTGAGAAAGATAAAAGAGTGTGAAGAGAAAAATAAGGTGATCATCATTAGTTTAATAAGAAAGAGGTGTCCAAATATGATTAGAGGTTCTAGGTTATTTATTTGGTTCTATGTCACCTAGGGGGTTGGTGCTTCCTTGCAAGTTGGTGCTTGTTAAAGGCCTAGTTGAATTGGTGCTTGATTAGTGAGGGGTTGGTACTCCTTATGGGGTTGGTGCCTCACTAAATCTTGATACATTACTTATAAGACTATATTCCAAGCTATGTTTTAGTGGGTGTTATACATCATGAGGGTTTCCCACATATATCTTGTGTTCATATGTTGTATGCTTATGTAGATGCTTGTTTATGCATTGGTTGATATATGTGTTTGAATGAATTCTTCATGAATGATAAGTGAACTTGAATGATTGTTTTAATAGAAATAATTCATGTATACCCTCCCTCTAAGTGGTTATGATTCCAAAATATTTAAATTATTATTGGGATACTTTAGGAGATGCCTCTATCAAATGATTTAGGAAATTGGTATTGTACTTTTCCTCTACAAGATTCTATTTCAAAGCTTGAACTTGTTCCTAATCTTATTTTAATTGGGTTAACACCTAAAAATAGTTTGGGGATTTTTGGATATCCTAATAAATATTACCTTTATCTATATTTTCAAACTAGAAAATAATTGAATCTTCCTCTTTATTGATATTCATTTGATTAGCTTGGTTGTGCACTTGATTTGTCTCATTTTATTCCAATGCCTTGAGGGTCTTATCTATTCCAAGATTCCCATTATTATTACCTTCCATAATTTCCTTATGTATGGTATCTTCTAAGGGTGTTAATATTTCCTTATTCTTACTATGATCTATCTCCAAATGTGTGTCATATTTATCAAAAGAAATGACTCATTTCCTTTGCCATGTAGATTTAGCATGATCTGATTTGAAATGAGGAGTTGTTGGACATTATTTGGAAAATGTCCTAGTTTATGGCATTTGTCACAAATAAGTGCTGATTTTTCAAATTCAAATTTTGGATTTTGAACTCCAAAAAGTGTATGCAAAAAAATGGAAGAAGTTATTGGTTCATAAAGGTGTTAACAAATAAATGAGCATGAACTAGTCTAGATCTTGCTTTAGTATTTGAGTCAAATTTCTTATCTATACTAATAAAAATATCTTCCACATAAATTTCAATTAGGATTCTAGGGAGTCTCAACTAAATGGGAACTAGATTAATATTTTATATTTTTGGATCAAATCCTTGTTGCCATTTTTTTAAAAAGAGCCCTAATTTCCCAAAGAACTAGGGACCTACTACAATATGAGCAAAATCTTATGGATTATTGAGTCTGATCATGAAAAAAACATTAACCAAGGCCAAAATGTCCATATGGCCTTTGGGATTCCATTTTTTCCCCAGGCTCTAAAAGAGTCTATATTAGGTCTGGACCCCATAAATTTACCCACCAAACCATGTTCCATTCTAGAGGAGGCTCAATTTATGAGAGAAAGAGTAACTTGTATATGGTTTTTTTTTTACATATTTTATGTTCTTAAGATGTTCTAGAGGTAATATTTCCTTTTTTTCCATTGAGACCTTAAGTTTAGATTTCCAATACATCTTACTTATTGTCTCTTTGAGTATCTCCTTGTCAAATTTGTTGGGACCCCCTTTTAATATTTCAAAAACCTAACCATTGTTCCCTTCCTAGGATGCATCACTACTAACCCACGTGATGGTCATCTCCCCATCACCATCATCATCTAATTTCTCCCTCTCCATTACATAATTTTAAGTTTCTTTTTCTTACTTGTTTTCACTCTTATGCTATTCTATTGTAAGAAATACATGTTACATTACATAAACACATAGGTGTAAGACATTAATTAACTTAGAAGTTACCTTCATATAATAGGTTCACACTCTTAATCAGGGAATATTTATATTATAAATAGGTTTTATCTTTTTATGACCATTTCCATTTCATCATATTGAGCTACGTTATATAGGTTATAGATGATTTTTCCTAACTCATATTACTTATAATGTTATTTCACAAGATACTATAGTTTGTTATATGTGATGATGACATACATTGATTGTGTAGATCACCCCTAAATTATATATGCATTATTGATGTTGTTGTGTTATGTGATTTGATAGTCACTATTTTATTGCATTGTGTAACTTTTTTTTTATTGTGCTTGAATCTATTTTTGTGTGACATTTTATTGTCCATTTCATGTGTCACACTTTATTGACCTTTGTGTGTGGCCCATGGCCTTTTGTGAATTTTTATTTCCCATTATGTGTAGCTTCTTTCCTTCCATGTATTTGAGTGTTATTATGTGTAATTTATTTTTTGCATCTTAGCCATGACACTACATGTGACTCTATTTTCCACGTATGGATAAAACTAGGTTTGTCTAATGAGCTTAATGTGTTGTGATACATATCACACACTCTTATTCCTATTCATAGTGACATGATATATATAATGCACATTCAACATAGTAATTACTCAATTTATGAAATATCACTACTATGTTGACTATTCATTATTTTATCTATCTTGACATGACAATTGTATTCCTTAAGATACATGTTTTATACATATTCAAAATATCTACTATTACTATGATGACATATTTTCCACATGTTATTACATGATGGAGATTTATTATATATATTTAATATATGACATGATGCATATAACTTATTTATTTTGACATGGGTAATTTCTAGGCTACATTTCTCACCTCAAAATGGGAGCATACATAGTGGCTTGTATTATATATTGAACCATCATAGTCATAGTAAATTAAGATTATGGGCAGAAATTTCATTATAATGGTACAATTTTATGTATATTATTATATATTTTACTTTTTTATGATAATTTTTGACATATATTGGGGAATATTCAAGGCATATTTCATGATTTTATAATATTATGAGTCTTTTTCATAGATTTTATGATATTATTACATACATTACATGCTTGAGACTGCACATCTTGTTATAATGAGGGCATAGGCAAGTCATATGCTCACACTTTCACACATATTATTATAATTTTGATTCATATTACATAGTTTATTAGATTGTAAAATTATTTAGAGCACATGTGATACAAAAAATAAAAGTCATACTCATGTATTACTTAGGCATTTCTCATATTTAATGGAACCCATAATGGATTTCATTACTGAAATATAGTGAGTGTGGGTCCAAATTTATGTGTGACTTAAATTATAGCCACTTGACCATTTTAAATTAGGGTTTGGGCACATTTATCTCAACCCATGGTGTTACATAGATATCTCCAATGGGGTGTGATCACCTCATTCTCCACTATCTCCAAAAGGCATCATAGTATATTAATTTTTTTATATTTAACTTCACATGTGTTCAATGTTATCACTTTTATATTTAATATCATAATTTGAAACTTCATTTTTACATGTTTTCATGAAGAAATTAGAAGCACATATTACATACTTGATCACACACATTGTGGTTATCTTCAAGCATCACCTTCTATCATTTTAGTCTAACAATTCCATTACTAAAATAAAAGGGTGTGTAAATATAGACGCTCATATTTGGTATTATACATTTTAAAATGTGTAATTTGACCAAACCTTAAACATAATTGACTTATTCTCACATACATGACCCTTGTTTGTATCTACTCATATCCATTTATCCATATACAGGTTTGACCCTTACTATTACACATAACCTTCCTATTATCTACCTAAACATATTAATACCATTTTTAGAATATATCCTAGTCTCATATCATTATTCACGTTCTCTAGATAGGTTAACACTATCCATATAGTCTCACCATCATGGACCTTCCACTTAAGTTAGACCTATCCCCACGTCCTTTAACAAATATTTTCCCAAATTCATTTCTTTTTTTTGGTATGGGTCATCCTAAGATTTTAAATTTATCTCAAATGAAATTACATAAAGAGACAACTAAATAATGAAATCAATCCTAAGCTTTTTATCATCTAGCAATCATATACCTATCACTAGAAAATGCACTATGCATTAAGATAAATTTGCCTAAATATCAAAAATATAAAACTCATCAAAGAAGAAAACCATGAGCTAAGTTTGAATACCATTTGTATTGTCAACTCATATGTTATCAAGTGTTTAAATACATACATATGATTGCACATAATGTTAGCATTGAATATGATTATACACACACAACTAGGTGCAATAACTACATGTGGTTTGTATTTCTTGTTTGGAATAATGGATATATAGGTAGAGTTTAATCATTAAGTCTATGACCTAAATTGTTAGTTAATGTAAAATGCTCATTATTTTTCAATTTTTGATACTCATAATAATTTTATTAATTTTTTTCCTTTTACATGCAATTGGATTATTTGATTAAAATCAGGTTTAATATTAATTAAAAACATTAATTAAATGAATATAAACATAGAAAACACAAACCAAATTGATAATGGAGTTCATCCTTTTGGGTACTATGTCTCCATAACTAAAAACCACTTGAACCGATCTATTAAATGGTGAAAAATACACTTTTCATATACTACTTACACCAAAATATGACTTTGGTCTACAAAAATAACCTCTACTCTACCTTTAGCAAGTCTTTTAAACAATATCATATATGCGATCTTTTTTCCTACATAAAAGGACACTTAGTTACTTGTTTCTTGTTTTCTCTCATTTAAAGACTAAAAAATAGGTTTTCTTCTCTCCATGTATATGTTTTTCTAATGCAACAATGAGCCTTTTATAATGATCCCAAGGCCCTTATTTAATGGGTTCAAGTCTTTTCTATTTATCCAATATGTTGGGATTCATTCCATTGCATTATTTTTAGGCTTGGATAAATCCTCTATGCATTTTTTGTCGGATTTAATCCCATATTAAAAGGTTTTTTAATAATAACGTTTTACTAAAAGTTTCAAAAACATATGAATTGGTATTAAAACCAATCTTTGCTTGAAACCCATAGCATATCTTCGGGGTTTATTTTTCAAAGTTTCATGCGTCAAAATACCATTGGTACGTGTGTCAATCCCTAATTGGACCATTGATACACAACTAGTCACCATGTTAACATCATCATTGTACCCTGGTTACTTCAATAGGTCATAACTTTTGTATATGAATTTAATTTGACCCCATTTAAAATGTGTTAGATTCATCTCAATGAGATATTAAATGTTGGGATGTTTATAATAGGTTTTGGAAACCATTTGATAATATTAGTATGGGAATCCTCCTAGATCACTCCTCCCACTAAAAATAATTTGGATTTCCAAAAGTCTAGTTTTATTTTGAAAAAAATGAGGTTACAACTTGCTCAATTTTTTAGTTTCCATCCACCATACCTTTCTTGTATTTAGTTTTTTAGGTCAAATAAAAACTACTCAACATCTCCTCTTCATGATGTCTTTGTCTTTTTCTTAATAATCATGTCTTCCTACAACTCATTAAGATATTTGAGAGCAAAATAATCTATAAAGTGTACTTGAATACTCTCACAATTATCCATGATCATATGTGGCACATAAAATTTCAATTTTTAAACATTTAACACTAAATACATCTACATGTAAGTTGCTAGTTCTAATAAAAAAGCATTACTACCATTCTTCTCTAAAAACATTATTGGGCCATATCTAATTGGTTTGAGATTTTTACCTTCTCCTTTGAGATTATCATTGCTTATATGAAACCAAACTAGATCACCAACTTAGAAGTGGTGATGAACATGATGTTTGTCATGCCTAGCCTTGTACTTGGCTTGGCTCTTCTTTCTCTTGGATAGCTTGATGAATCAATTGGATCTTTTGTATTAATTTATTTGATTTATATACATATTTTTTCCATATGACATGGAATCATTCCCAAAAGAGAAGTCCAAAGGTGACTCGAGAAAATAACCAAACAAGTCTTAAAAGGATACTTATGTGTAGAAGAATGTATGGCATGATTGTAAACATGTTGCACATAAAACAAGGGTTCATCCCAAATATTAAGATGTTTAATGTAATACCCTTAGAGAAAATTAACCATTATTTGGTTGACCACTTATATTTTATCATCATTTTGTGGATGAAGGAAGTGATCTTCTTGAGTTTTGTGTCCATCATGTAACATAAATCTAACCAAAAGTTCCTAATGAATCGAGAATCCTGATCAGAAATGATGTATGTGGGAAAACCAAAATTTTGCCAAAAATGATTGAAGAATTAGTGTACAGTCTCCTCACCTATGATAATTTTTTACAAGGTACCAAAATAAGTTTTATACAGGGTATTAAAACACACATTTTGTTAAATCTATCCACAACCATAGACAAATAGTCATGATTCTTTCTAGCCATAGGAAAGCCACCCACAAAGTCCATAGAAACACTCTCCCATAGATATGTTTTTATGGGAAGTGGGGTATACAATCCCAAATTCCTATTATTAGGATTTTTAGTGGTACAAATAATATGACCTTTAACATATTTGGATACATTTTCACACATCCAAAGACAATAACAAAATCTTCACAACTATGCAACTAATTTCCCAATGCCAAAATGATCATAAATAAGAGAAGTATGTGCTTCCTTAGTCACATGTACTCTTTCATATTGTGTAGTTCATAACTTAACATGATGATATTTTAATCCATTATGCATGTGATAGTTTAGTTATTCTACCTGATTTCCATGGGTTATATCTTCATAGACATTATTAAAATCAGCATCTATAGAATATTAATCCTCTATAACTTTCATGAATCAAGGAACTATGTTGCAATAGAATAGATGCAATAATAGGATGTATTTAAATCATATTAGCTACCTTGTTTTGTGTACCCTTATTATATCATATTACAATATGTAATTTTCATATAAATCCCATCCAATTAAAGTGCCTTATTTGTTGTAACTTTGAGTATGATTGGAGCTATTTAAAATGTTTTTGGTCTATATGGATAATTACCTTTTTGCCCATTAAGTAATAATTCAATTTTTTTCATAATTTGAATCAAATCATAAAAATCCTTATCATAGTTAGGATATCCATTTACCTCATTTTGAAGGCTTCATAATGGTAACTAATAGGCTTTCACTTATACATCATAACTACACCCATGACATAATCACTTGCATCAATTTTAATATCAAATGGTTGTTGCAAATTTAGATGTGCTAAATTGGGGTTATGCTTATACTTAATTTTAACATGTCAAAGGATTTTTTATGATTTCTTTCTTATTGAAATGCTTGTTTAGTACTTTTAAAAGCATGTAAAGGAAATGCAATTAATTAAACATTAGCAATAAAGTTCCTCCTATATTGGACTACCCTTATGAAGCTTCTAATTATAGTTACATAATTAGGATTTACCCATTTAATTATGTCTTTAAATTTATAGGGATTAATTTTTAGTTTACCATAACCTAAAACATAGCCTAAATAAACTAAATATGTTTTCAAAAATTCACATTTAAATATATTTTGATATAATTTATCCCTTTGTAAAGTTTCTAAGACTTTCTTAATATGTTGTATATGATCTTCCCAATTTTGAGTAAAGATCAAAATATTATCTAAGTAAATTGTTAAAAAATCATATATGAATAACCTAAATACATCATTCATAACCTGAATGAAAGAGGTATGTGCAGTAAAAATCCCAAAAGGCATAAAAGGCCACTCAAAAACACCTTGCATAGTTTTAAAAGCATTTCCCCAAATATCTCCTTTAGTAATTCTAACTTGGTGATAACCATATATTAAGTCTAACTCAGTGAAATAAACAACATCTTTTAATTTATCTAAAATATTATAAATATGAGGAAGAGTGTAATAGTTATTCACCATAATCTTGTTTAATGCTAAAAAATCTATACACATCCATGCCAAGATAATTGGAAAACCACATGGAGAAGTGCTTGGTCAAATTACCCATATCTTGAAAAACTATTTAAATTTATTATTTATTTATTCATTTTCTACCATGAACAACCTGCACATTCTAATATTATGAAGAGGTGCATCTTGTTGTAGTTTTATCTCATGTTGAATATGTCTTTCAGGAGGTAAACCTTATGGATCATGAAAAATATAATTATAGTTAGACATAATCCTAACTATTTCAATTCTATGTTTAGGATCATAACCTTATATATCCTGGTATTTATCATCTTTGGGTTTTAAAACTATGAGTACAAAGTTTCTTATTGAATTGACAAGCCTTTTCATCTATCTTATAGATACGAGAGATACATTTGTCTTTATCTGATGGGATCTTACAATGTATTCAATCCCATATTTTGTAATAAAAAATATATTTTATTCCCTATATAATATTTATTTTCTATCATACAAATAAGGACTACCAAGTATAATGCCATAAATATCAAGTGGAACCATATTTAACTCTACCTGATCAATGAATGTGGAGATGATTACAAATATCAACTTGCATTTTTATTGAATTACAATTTAGCATTATCACACATCCATTCCAAAGGATATTTTTTTGTCATTTAGTTTCACCCTTTGAAGAGGTGTTTCACATCTCCTCACCCAATAGACATAATGGTAACACCCCAAGGCTATGGGTCACCTATTGTTAGAGTGAACCTCTGAAGAAGGCTAAATACCCCTAATGGATAACCTAAGAGTAACACTAATTCTAATACACTTTTAAGGAAAAGGGAGAATGAGTATGTAAAAATAAATGAACTAAAATAAAAAGGGGTGATATACTAGAATATTATGATACCCTCTACTCACTTAAGCATATAATGAATAGAAAAAGAGTTAACATCATACAAAAATCACAATAAAAAGCCCTTGTACATAAGTGTATTATAGGGAGGAAGAGAACTTGAGAAAGCATTAGAAGGGATAAATTCCACAACCAAACACTACATGAACTCAAAATCACATAGCCTACAACTTGTAGATGAGTATAAACCTACATAAAGGTGAGGGAACTAGATAACAAATCAAGGAGAAATAAACATTTTCATAAGATAAGATTGATAATCCATGAATTAACACAAGATACAGGGATATGAGAATTAAAAATAAACTTTCTTATCACTCAAAGGCATAAAATCAAGGTAGAGGGATCAAGTATGGGCCAATTTTCATAGTATTTCTATGTTAAAAATGGTCCTCTCATAATGATAATTATGCTTATTTTTATAGGAAAAATATTCAGATCTCAAGTCTTTACTTTGTCTTACCCACTATTGGGGTGGTTGTAAACTTGATGATAATTGGGGAAGGGGATTAAGGTGGTGTGGATCTCCTTAGTATTTACAGATCCACATGTGTATAACTTCATACCAATATCTTCCTAATCTTATAGTTTACCTTCTATGTGTTATCCAATTCCACTCACTTCCATGATGAATGGGGCAAGATTAAATCACCCTCTCACCATTTTTCTAGTTATACTTGATTTACACCATGATTTACATGCCAATCTAGTTTAATTACCATTGATTTTATGATTCAATGTAGTTACACATTATACTCATGAAATTGACATTAGAATAGGCAAGACAAACCATCAAATTTGCCTCAATCAATACCAATGTATATGCCAACAAACTCTTAAGTGGTGGAATCTAGCCACATGTCAACATTGGGTTCATCATGGACTTTTCTAATTTTATAGGTATATTCTTCTTTTAGGGCCCCTTTTTCAACACTTATTTAATTTTTTTAAATTGTATAATTGACTAGCTTTATCTATGGATTCCATGTGGAATTCACTAATTTTATGTGGGTTCCATGTCACTGCCCATGTCATCCCCATTGACCCTCCTTTCTTTACCTTTACTGTACAATTGGCTTTGCCTCTATAGGGTCCCTATCATGTGGCTTCTCTCTTGGTGCCCATGAGTTTTATCTATACCATTTTATTTCATCATTTCTATGGATATGTGACCTTCTCTCCCTCTACTAGGCTATTTATGTTTTTTTATTCAATCATCACCATGTGTCATGGTCCTATAGGTTAGACTCTCCCAAGATCTAACATTTTTGTTAGGTTAAGGAGACTGATAGATCTAACTATAAGGTACATGAAATTTTATGATTTATCCCTAGGTTTGACACTTCTAAAACCATGTCATCTTAAGAGTTTGAATATAACACTTAAATGGTGAATATTTCATGTATTGATTGGTTCCTAGTGTCTAAAAAATTCTAAAGATTCTGCCATGTGGAATTTTCTTGATCTTCTATTACTCAATTTGGGTCTTTAATATAAATATAACTATTCTATCCATGGTGAAGTGATATTTTTCCATGTGGAAACATCTCACTCACTCATTATCCTGACATATTGATCTATTTTCATAAACCACCCCAAGGTTTTAGAGTAGTAAGATTGTGCCATGCGATGTCATCCTACTCACTTGATTGCCTTGGGTTCTAAAATAATATCTAGGCTACATAAAAATCTCTAGGAGAGTAGAGTAGTGGGATAATGCCACCTAGTATCATCCTGATAACCTACTAGATTGAAGGGTTTTGAATGTGTATGGATGTTTTTGGGACTCTGGGTCATCGAGATTATGAAATGTGGAAGCATCCTACTAACCCACTTGCCTGCTACCTTGTTGACATGGAAATTTTCTAGAAACTTTAACAAAATATACCAAGTGTGAAAAATAATTAAAAAAGGGATCAGGATCTGAAGGAGAATGGCACATGACACTAGTCAATTTTTTTAAATTTGGCTAAGTGTTAAAAGTGTTTTAAAATAGGTGCATGTTACCAGGAGATGCAAATAATTATTGCATGGCACCATTAGATTGTACCAGAGTCTTGATGCAACTAAAAAATTAGGATGATGCCAATATATTTTTAGGATCCCATAATATTTTATCTCATCACCTCTTTAAGCTATCACTGGGAGATAAAAGAACCCCAAAATAGATGTGTTGGAGAACTTTCTTGACCTACTTGGAAATTTTTGAATAAAACCAACTAAGTCATGTTGAGTGTAAACTAAGTCATGTTGAGTGTAAATGTGATATTTGGATTTGGGAAAATTTAAAGGAAAGACTAAGTCTTAAAACATTTCTTCTCCATGTAAAAAGTACAATATAGCCTAGTGTTTGGAACTTTTATCTAGAGTAAAAGTTTTGATTAGTTATGTTGTGCAATTTTTTTCAAAAATAAAAACACTTAGTCATTTCTTATGAAGTCATCAAACATTTTTTTCATGACAATTTATCCAAATACTTTGTAAAATATGCAAAGACCATTTCCTCTACACAAAATATGAAGACTAGACTTTACAAAACTTATGAAGAAAAACTTTCAAAGTATTGATTTTTCCTTTGAGACTTAACCATTTTCTTAAACCTAGACTAAACATTAAAACCTTTGCATGAATATTGAAATACTAAAGTCTTGAAATGAAAAATGGATTCTTATCCTTCATGGTGACTAAAAATATTCAACATTTTGTTAACCTTTATGGGATGCTTGCATACTAAGTATGAATCTAGTAGCTTTTATGCAATCTATTTGGCATGGATTCATAGAAGTATCTAAACTTATTAATTATAAAAACACAACCAATTGTAAACTACTTATCCTAATATTGAATAGCATAACTGAGATTCACCTCTAGATGGAAAACAAAAGCAAGAACATTAAAAAAAACAAAAGTTCCAAAACACTTAGAGGAAAGAATAAAAAATAGACTAAAGTGTAGCAACACTTAGAGGGAAGAAAATTGGCTCCTATTATGTATAATGTTTTAGAGAAATTAAATAATAAAAAGTGTAGCAACACTTAGAGGGAAGAAAATTGGCTCATATTATGTATAATGTTTTAGAGAACTTCAATAATAATGCTTTAGATGAAACCCATTAAGTAGGATTAGTAGCTCTTTCCCATCCTAATTTGAGAGTTAAAAGTCATTAAACTATTTTTAGTTGGTTATAATGTAGGGGTCACTCTATAAGGCATAAAACTTGGTGTGCCTCCCATGTTTGGCTCCATCTTCATCGCACTTTAACACCTATTATCCCTCAAGGAAGACTCTACGGGATGTTCTTTTGTCAATTCATTTGAGCTTGATGAAGCTCTATTTTACACATAGAATGGTTTATTATTTCATACAACTCTATCAATTCTATAAATTTGATCTCCATGGCACTCTCCTACATTATTTCTAGTTGATTTATAAGTTATAGAGTTGGCATTTCAAGAGATATAAGAAACTTTTCCAATTTGGCATTTCAAGAGATATGAGCATGTAATGAGAATTGTGAACAACCTTATTAAACGTGATTCTATCATTGCGTAAGGCTATCCTCTATTTGGTATGCCAGGTCCTCTAATCTCTCTCCATAGTCCTCTTAATGATTATAATAAAATTCATATTAGTGGACTCTACCAAGCCATTACCTTGGGGATAATAATTGGATTAGGTGCTCAATTAAATGCCATATCTAATTTCCTAGTCAATTATCCTCATTCTGATAAAGGATATTTCATTATCAAAGATGATTATAGAAGGTAGTTCAAACCTAGTGACTAAACAATCATAGAAGTCCCATAAATTATCTTTATTTTTTATTTTTTTAAATCCACTACTTCTATCCACCTTTTAAAATAATTAGTGCATATCAAGACCCATTTATGAACTATAATGAAAGGTGGGTTAATCATCCCTAGGAAATCCAAACCTTAGTACATGGAGGGATTCTCTAGCTAGATGAGATGGAGAGGGAGGGTTGCCAACCTTTGTTTACCTGTGAAGAATACACTTTTTTTTAAATTCTTAACCCATGCATACACATAAAAAATCTTTGGGCTAATAATATCCTACCCTCATTTTATTTATGGCTATAGTCCTTGGATTAAAGTGTACACCAGATGACCCATCATGAAAATCTTCTAGAATCATATAAAAAATTTATTTCAACATGTCTCAATAGGATACCATTGACATCTTTCCTAAATAGGACACCATCTATAAGAACACAAGGAATATATTAAAATATAAAATACTTTATTTTATCCTTGTTCGATCCTTGAGATCATTTTTTAGTTTGGAGGAAGTTAGCCATACCTTGGGTCAAACTAGTAGGAAATGAAGGTGTAGCTAAGTGTTGGCCATCTTGGATTACTAGGACACCATTTTTATCATTCTAAAATTATGATGTTAATTTTTTACACAAACCTTTACATCTGACCAGCTTTGTGACCTTGATGTCCACATCATACTCGATCACCTTTATAATCCACCCTACCTTTTTCTCACTCAAATCTTTGCTTAAGAAAAAATCTTTGATACTTAGGAGAGAGATAAGTAAATACACCTTTTTCTTAGATAACATATGTCTAAACTTATTTTGACTTGTTATAATAGTCAACATTTACTTCTATACAAAGGAATACTTTACCTCATAACATTTTAAACCATAGATAAATAAAAGTATCAATTACTCCATGCCTTCCTCATTCTTCTATACTAGCATAGCTGAGATAATGTCCATAGCACCAAATTCATAGAGAATAAAGTCATTGGTGAAATCTAGATTAATGAGTGTGAGAGCTTGTGCTATGGCTTGTTTAATTATTTCAAATCTATATTTCCATTCTTTGGACTAGTGGAAGATCTAATTCTTCTTTAACATAGCATTTAGAGGCTTTGCAAGATTGGAAAAATCAATAATAAACATCCTAACAAAATTGATCTTTCCTAATAAGATTTATAACCCTTTATTATTATTAATCAAGGAAAATGATAGAATGGCACTTAATATTTTAGGATCAATCATAATCCCTCTTTTGGAGATAACATGGCCCATAATTTTGTCTTCATGGACTAAAACATTACACTTATTGGGGTTAAATGAGACCCCAAACTGGCTAAACCTTTCAAAGACCTATCTAAGATGAGATTTATGATCATAAACATGCTTAAAAAATAATGTAATATCATCAAGATAAATAAGTACAATATTATTGATTAGTCCCTAAAATTATATATACATGGCTATTTGAAATGTTACCCCTGCATTAGATAAACCAAAGGGAATTTAATTATAGGCATAATTACCCTATTCAATGGTGAAGGTTGTCTTGAATTAATCATCCTCCTTTAATATAATCTGATTGTATCCAAAATAATCATACAAGAGAGAAAAGCATTATGCACTTGTCACCATTTACAAGATTTTCTCCATGGAATGCAATGGGTAGTAATTTTTCAATGAGGCTTAGTTTAGATCCCTAAAACCAACATGCATCCTTATCTCTCCATTCCTTTTTATAATAGAGACCAATTTTTCAACCCAATATGAATGATTAATCAGAAAGATGATCCTATCTGATATCAACTTTGTCAAGTCTTTCCTCATGAGAGACTCTATCTTAGGGTTTATGGACATCTATTTATGCCTAACCAACCTAGCATTAGAATCCAAATCTATAATGTGTTATGCCAAACTAGAGTTAAACCCTTTGAGATCATTGTAATCCCATGGAGATATGTCCTCAAACTCTTGGTAGAGTTTAAGAAATGCATGTTTTCCCTATTCATTACATACATTACCAAGGTGGAGAAGTCTATCATTAAAGATGATAACTCTTTCATAGTTTTCTTGCTTGATATTCATGTTCACTTTATCTAATATAACATGATAATTAGCACTAAAAAATATTTCAAGTTTTATTATCCCCTTTGGAATTTTTTTTTTTGACTTTAGCTGAATGACCTAGTCATCATATTGTTTCTACAATTTATTCTTTTTTTTTTGCATAAAACTCAGGTTTTTCTTGTAAGAAATAAAATATAATAATCATTTTTAAACACCTATAATTGGTTTAATTATTAGGTATGGAAGGCCTTATAGCCACATTGATATGTTGATATGATTTATCCATTTTGATATCATCTAGAATGTCAAATTGAACACCAATAGCAGTTACTCTATCACCTTGTTTTTTTATTTCTCTTGGGATGGAATTAATGTTGAATGTTTCAATGTCTTATATGAGGTCCCAAAATCTATGTTTATAGAATTTCAATAAATAATTTTTGGTAACATTTTTCCCTTTTACCTAGTTTATCAAAAACTCATTATCTCCAAATACTTGTAGATGATTAATTCATTTCTTGCTAGCCAATTGAAGACCAAATATGAGATTTTCATACTCAACTGAGATATTGGTGTAGATGAACTAAAATATATAAGATTAAAAACAATTCTCCTTTTAGGGATACACTAACATGATAGCCCCTCCTACTCCATGTCTAATTATGGATCTATCAAAGTACATTTTCCATATGCCATCATGTTCATCAATCTTCATAAGATTCATAATTAAAGAATATTCTTCATGTAAGCAATGATTAAACAAACCAACCTCTTAAATGATTATGTAAGGATCAAACTCATAATGGTTAGTGCCTCATTAATAAAACATCAAATGAGGTGTACCTTCATACCCTATATATGATTAATTAGGTGTCTTAGGTGTATATTTTTATTTAATCTCCTAAATAATACATATCTTAAGGTTTAGTATATTTACCATTTACAACTTGGTAATTTTCCTTTACTATTACCTTTATCCCCCCTAACTTCCTAAATCCATTTATAACCCTAGGAATCTACCCCCTAACCACATTCACCCCATATAGTGTAGTTAACAACAACTCCACCTATATCAAAGCAAATTTTACCCATGATTGAAACAAAGATGCCAATTTAGGTGAATCAATGTTAATTCACCTATGATGGCACCAATTATCTGGATCAACATCGATCTATAAACACCCAACCAACATTTGCATTATGGACTGAAAAACTCAAAACCTTAAATTTTTGCTAGATTTTTTAGAGAATTAGTGATGTTCTTAATGACACTTTACTGGAATATCACTGTGTTCAACTGATATCCTCTATTAATCTTGAGAAACTACTTGTATTTGTGGATGAATTTCATTCTTCTTGTAAAAGAATTAAAGGTAAGTCATCATGTTTTTATTTATCTCATTTTCTATTAATTTATTCTACTACTATTGATTTATCTACTCTCTAAAATATCATATATATCTCTCTATATCATTTTGTTAGTATCTATTATCCAATATATCTCATTTCTTCTCTATTTTTACTAATCTTAATCATAGAGAGAATTGATGTCGATTCATTCCGAATCGACACCAATTCTATTGATATGTACTAATCCTATCAAGATCGACATTGATCCACTATGTTTAATTTTTATAACCCAAGACCTTAATCTTAGACCCATGTTTGCAATACTTTACTGATTTACTATCATTTAAATATGGTCTTTATATATAGATGACTCTACTAGTCCTAGTACATGATGTAATCAGTAACATTGATATCCCTATAATTTCCCAACCCTTATTTTCTAATCAGAATAACATAGATTTTAAATTATAACTCTACGCAATTATTTATTCTCACTCTCTCAAAGCCACTAAATAACAAATTGATGTCATACAAGATGATATAGACTTTGTTATAACTTACTGGGAGGAATATTATGCTTACATTAATAGCTTAATCAAGGACAAAATATTAATTAGCATTATTATCATATCTTTTATCTATTATAATTTCATTTGTTGTTTATCCACTTGATTTTGTAAATAAGTGAGCTAACATCCATTTGAGGAAGTTCAAAATTTCTCAACACTAGTTTTTGATCAGACAACTCACCCAACTATTTATTAATCTAGTTTTGTCAATTGCTTACATGTGTGCAGGTTATTCATCCCAGCCAAAAATAAGCTCTCAGAGGTTTTGGATTTAAAGAGGCGCACAACATCTTCTAATCCATAGGTATTCACCATAAACCTTTTTTTCATTTGAGTTTTTAGTAAGTAATATTTTAATTTTAAAAAAAATAAAAACTACCTAAACATTCTAGCACACCTGGTGGGACCCCTAAGGTCTCACTTTTCTTATTAAAATTCATTCTAAATTTATCTATCTTTCTCTCCCTTCCTTTTATTTACTATATTCATTCAAATAAAATCAAAAATTGCTTTTTTCCTTTCTAAAAGTTAAAAATAATTTGCATCCATTTTGCTTGCTTAGGTAGTTCATATAGAATAATCTAGGTAGTTAATTTACCATAGTTATCACTTATCTCACACACAAACCAAATAACATGCATAAAAAATCATCAAACATTAACATAAGGGAACTAACTAGGATTTCATCACCTAGTGGTAACCTTCATCCTGATGATCCCACTTAGATTTCACCACCAAGGGGAGAACTAACTTAGTATTATGGCTGAGTATAAACTCTAGTCTTTGGATATATTTTGGCTAAACACCTGAAACCCTTACAATATGGTGTGTGAAGTGGCGAGTAGGCCCTAATAACAGGCCAAGTATTGATCCCAATACATAAATCTCTATAATCCTAAACAAACATCAAACCATCATTAGATATTGTCACTTCTTAGGACCCTCAATATTCTTTTATCACACTTTAAAGTTAAAAAGTAAAAATGTTTTAGGTACATCTTTAAGTGTGTGTATCTTTTCATCTTCACTAAATATGAGATAATCAAAAATATATTTTGTATGCTCTTTGTTTTTATTTCTTACTTTTTCATTTATTGATACATGGTTTTAATGTAATAGTAGTCATAAAGGAAAACTAAAACCCCAACTTCAACCTCAACTATAGAGAATTCACCACTATATTAGATACCAACCCCATTACACTTAACCATTATCTCATCTCCTAAGCCATATAAATCCCTCTTTCTCCCCATACATAGTTCTCCAAAAATCCATATGGCATGCCTTTATAGGAAGGTGAAGGGTTTTCCACTACTATGGTGTCTTCCCATAATAATCCTCCTCTAACTAGTTCTAACACTACTAATACACAACACTTAAGTACTCCACCTATGGTGATGTCTATCCCATCCCAAACCATTACAATAAATTATAAATGTCATTGTGCCTCAGCCTAAAGCTACTCATCCTACTACTGATGATCCAAAATCTAGTTACCTCAGTTATACCAACCCTTCCACCTATCCACACTAGTGTACCCTTAAGGACCCAAATTTAGCCTCTAAAACAAGCCCCTATAAGTTAACTACTTCAATAATATGTCCCCTTGACCACCCAATACATATCACCTATGTAAGCTACTGGGTCTACTTATATTCATTTATAATTCCCATAGTTTGTGGTGGCTTATCAACTAATCATAAACACATCAGTTGGTTATCCCTTATCCAAAGATATTTCCACTCAGCTTCCTACATATCAAATCCCATAATAGAATGTTTTGGGAGGATTCCCTTGATACAATTCCCAATAAGACCTTATGAGTATCCTTATGAATAAGATGGTTAATTTGGAAGCTTCTGCCTCTGAGTAGAATAATATGTTCACCTATGAGAAATTTTTTAATGAGCCTATTAACCCAATAGTTCCTATTAGTCTTATCCTCCATAATGAGAACTTATGAAGTTTGTGAAGTTTTAAAATAAGGAAGATATTCAACAACACCTTCAATAATTTAGATACGCTTACTACCTTATATCATACAATAATTCACATATTCTTAGGAATTTTCTTATGTCATTAGATGGACCTACCCTAGATTGGTATAGCTTAATACCACATCATTCCCTATTCTCCTTTGGGTATCTAGCTCAAATATTCTAGAGCACTTTTCTATCAATATTGCAGGAAAGGTAATTATCACTTACCTCTATTCCATATGATACTTTGATGATGAATTTGTCATTGACTTTGTGGCTATATGGCTAAGTCTCATCAATCAACTCACCTCCATTCTACAACTTGAGTTTATTTAATTATTCACAAGATCATGTGTTAAACACATCTCATCAATGTTATGGGTACAATGTTTTAAAATATTTGATGAGGCCTTTTTGATGGCCTATAAAATAGAAAGTAGATCCCTAAAATAAGGGAAGGTTAAATTATAGAATAAAAACTTTAAACCTAACCCTTCTAAAGAGGATAATGATAATAAAAATAAGACTAAAGTAGATACTAATGTCATAGTTGTAAAATCAGCCCCACCATAAACTAGAAACCAATCTAAGCCCTCCACCTTGTAGACCCAATATCAAAATCCCTTGGCATGCTTTCCCCTATGATAATATACACCATTATGACAATCTTATGCATTAATTTTATATAAAATCTTAAAGGAATCTCTCATTGAGCTTCCTCTAGTAATACCTCTCAATTATTCTCACCCTAAACCTAGTTGGTGTAGGTAAAATAGCTTTTGTAACTTTCACCAAATAATAGGCAATGATGTTAGTATATGCCATTATTTCAAGGGACTAGTACAAAATCATATTTATTAAGAGAATTTACAACTAGATAACCCTAACATACCCACTAATTAGTCTATAGATATATTTAGGTAATCATTCCCTACTCATGCCTCCACATCTATTTTTGTGTAGGCTAATTTAGGATCTACATCAGAACATAAAACACATGTAATTAACATAATCCATGCCTAGATTCTACGTAAAGAAGTTGATAGTTCTCATATCCCCTATCTCCTTACAGAAGACACTTTTGAACCATCTAAACTAAGTGAAGACATCCAAAAAACTTCCTCTAATTTGTCAGATCTCATTATTTGGTATCCACTAGAGGAAACCATGTCTAAAAATGCTCAAAAATTAAAAGAGAAAATAATAGTTGAATAAAAGGTTTGCTTATACATTATAAAAGATACCATTCCTTACATCATTTTAATAACTACATATAGCATATCCATTCCCTCTAGCTTATTACTTCATGAGGAATTTACCAAGTTACCTCAAACTAGCTCAAGATCAGTTCCCCCTATTGTTTGGGAGACGTTAAATCCTATAGAAATCAAAGGAAAAATAATAGATGTCAAAAATAAAAATCTTGAATCCCTAAGGGCAAAATATCTATAGCATCCTCTTATTAGGATTTGACTCCCTAAAGAAGACATCCCCACTAGCTTTTAATAGATTTGAAAAGGGAAAGCACCGTTGCCCCTATTCAAACAAGAACATCTATACTAGGACCCCATCCTTCAATGAGGTTGAAAGCTAACATTATAGAATCCTCTACTAAATTGCATGTACCATCACAATAGGATCTTCCCATCATGATCATGCCAATACATAACCTATTATCTATAAGATTTAGGTGTAAGGACTAATCCGAAAGACAAAGTACCTACATTTGGGATCATTCAAACAACTAACTCAAAAGGTCAAGGTTTGAAGTCACATACCTCTTCCCTACCAATGCCTTAGATGATTGAAAATCCTAGTTAATATCTATTTAAGGGGTCTTATTCTAAGATCATATATCAACTTCTCCAAACCTCCTTAATCGCTCTACCACCTATAAAGCTTGTAAACCCTCATATCCAAAAACCAACATGGTATAGAGAAAATAGGAAATGTACATACCATCAAATATAAATTCAAGACACAAAAAGTTTTAATGCATTGAAGGTTATAGTATGAAATTTATTAGAAGAGGATAATCTCTTAACTAAACAATTATATCATGATCATCCCCATAGTCCAACTACTAGGGTTACATCCACCTCAAGAAGTCACACATTACCACCAACAGTATTAGAAAAAGATGTAAAAGGGGATAAAACCTCTGATAGAGATTAATATCAGTCTCTCACACCAGATGTGGACAATTTTTAGAACATAATGAATCTCCCTTTTGTTTCATATAGGTGCAGTTCACATAGCCACACGATCCCAAGCCCAGGGTCATAAGACCCATAATCATGAAAAATCCAAAGTGTTAGATCCTACCGTAAATATTACAATAACACCCACTCCTAAAATTAAAGTTTATATTTTTAAAAAAGTACAAAATAACAATGCTTTATAACTCATATAGATATCTATTCTAAAGTAGCTTCATTAGCTTCTGGTCAAGATGTCTTTATATGAACTTGTATAGAATTATCCATAGCACCATGAGGCCATGATATAAGCCTTATGGGCCATTGAAATATAATCTAATGCACCCCATCTTTTATTATATTTCATTGCATCACTTTAGAAACCCTTATCCATAACCTTTCATGCTTTAGAAATACCACCCTTATAGCCTAATGACCAAGATCCCACACTATTTATCACTACCCAAATTGATCAAACTCAAATAAAATGAGTCATGATTGATAATGGTCCTAGTATAAACATTATCTCCTCTCATGTGTTTAAACAAATGTAACTCCCTGAGATAGTTGTATCCCAATCCCTCACCATTCAATGCACCTTTAATGATATTGTCACCCCTACATTAGGAATGGTAGTCAATTACATTTAATTAGGTGCACATGTTCTCCCCAAACTATTTTACATAATATAAGGGGAGTTTTAATACAACATTTTCTCAGGATATCCCTAGATACATGATATGTACTACATCCCACCGGCTTGCATAGATGTATTAAGTTCGAACACTAAGGTAAAATCCAAAATATCCTAGTTGATCCCCATCCATTCAAAATTTATAACCTCACCTTTGAACTTAATGAGGTCTTATTTCCATTATAAATCACTACCCCATCATCATTAAATGATGCATCTACTTGTATGATAATCCCTACATCAATAATCAATAAAGAGTCCATTGATTTTGCATTTTAATAGCTTTCAATTAGAGAGTATTAGTTATTAACACTTAATAGTCTCCCTACTCTACAAGAATATGGATGTTTGGACAAACAACAATCTTATTTTCCACATTTAGGGGAAATTATTCTCTTCAATGTGCCTTTTCTTCTCACCCATTTGATTTATGAGGGAGTTAACTAGCCGTCTTTAGGCTTTTTTAACCAAATCTATGCTAAACCATTTATCTCAATTTTTTTGTTCTTTGATAAACCCCATTTTGTGAAGACATACATATAATGGTGTGCCTAGAAGGGTTTTAGTATAGGACATTATGAACAAGGCCCACACAAGGTTGCATTAGGAGATTTTATAAAACCCCATTAAAATCACAACCTCAATTTTAGCAAAAATCCCAAATCCAAACTAAAGGTTACTCTCCTTCCTATCCTTGAAGAGGATAAACCATCCTCACCATCTAACACCCCTTCCTCGACTGATGACATTGTATCCATTCCTCCAAACTTTCTTTTAGTCAATACTATTACCATGGAACCTCTCATATATCACCATGATGGAGAGGTCTAAACCATTTCTCTATCCTACCTAAACATGATAGGGTAGGATTATCCTACCATCCCTATTCTTCAATGCTAGTATGATGTGTTGATCTTAACTAATTTAGGTCCAAATAACTCCCATCTATGTGAATCTCTTCCATATAAAACCTATAATCTATTAAATGAGGCCACCATTCATGTTAACATAGGATCCCATGAGACTCCAAATCCTTAGGAATATCAAGATTTCACTATGTTTCTAATATATCATAGTGAGGCATTCACTTGGTCCTATAGTGATATGCCTAGTATAAATCTTGCAATCATCATCCATAACAGTATTGCATTCCCTAAAACTAAACCTATAAATTAAAAGCTCTAAAATATGCATCCTCATATTGCACTCTTGGTCAAAAAAGAGTTACATCACCTCTTATCTATTAATTTTATCCAACCTATTAATTTCCCTCAATGGGTATTTAACATCATCCCTAACATCAAACCTATAGGGCGAATTTGCCTTTGTACTAACCTTTGAGACCTTAATATCACTTGCCCAAAAGATGATTTCCCTCTCCCTAATATTAACCAGTTAGTATATTTAATTATAGGCCATGAAATGTTGTCACTAATGGATGGTTTCTCTAGATATAATTAGATCTGTATCATGCTAGAAGATTGATATAAGAGTTCATATATTAATCCATAGGGGAGCTCCTACTATTGAGATATTCCTTTCAACCTAAATAATGTAGGAGGCACCTATAAAAGAGACATGACCTATATCTTCCATGATATCATCCATAAAATTATTGAAGATTTTGTGGATGATCTCCTTGGTAAATCAAAATTATGAAAATACCAACTTTATGTTCTAAATTTTTCTTCACTCACTTAATCCAATTTTTTGTCCTTATAAATTCCAATAAATGTATTTTTGGAGTATTGATAGGTAATATTCTACTCTTGTCTCCATTTGTGGGATAGAAGTCAACCCTACCAAAATCAAACCCATCTTTAAAATTCCACCCCCATCCAATCTTAATAAACCCCATAGTTTGAAAGGTAAATTGTAATGTATCCAACATTTTATATCCTAGTTATCTAATCAATGTCAACCCTTTTATCACCTCTTAAGGAAGGATATCCATTTTAAGTGGGACTCTGGTTGCCAGGAGGCTTTAGAATCTCTTAAGAGTTTCCTTCTCTCACCACTAGTTCTCACTCTTCCAAAATAAGGACAACCATTCTTCTTGTTTATTTCTACTACTGATCATGTCCTTAGAGCCATGCTGGCCCATCGTGATTAGAAACAAAAAGAGTAATAAATTTACTATATCAATTGCACACTTGTTGAGTATGGGATGCATTTTTCTCATACAGACAAGTTATGACTATTTTTAGTATTTATGTTTACTAATTTATGACATTATCTACTCAATCATAAAACCTACATCATCACTAACATTAATCCCTTAAAGTTTATGCATTCCAATCCTTATTATAATCAATACATGTCCAAATGACTTATGATTTTAGAAAAAAATTATTTGGAGTTTATCCATCAAAATTCAATTAAAGGTCAAATTATTGTTGATTGGTCTAATAATCCACCACTTAACTATGAATTCTCATATGAATCTACAACCTCCACATATCAAATAAATCCACAATATCAAATGATTTGATTATTTAATGGATCCAAATTTAAGTATAGTGAGGGAGATGAAATTATCCTAATACCTCTGGGGGGACACCTATCCCTCTATCCTTTAAACTTGATTTTGACTACACTAATAATGTAGTAGAGTATGAGGCTTTGATCATAGGTCTCCAAACCATTTTAGCCTTGGGTATTAAAACACTCAATATCTATGGTGATTTCCATCTTATGGTCAATCAAATTAAGGGCATCCATAAATGTAATATTGATACCCTTCAAAAGTATAAGGCCTTGAGTAATTAGTTGATGGCCACCATTGAGCACTATGATATCCAAGCCACTCATTGATAAACTAACAATTTTTTGGATACTATGGCTTCTTTATCCTCTTTTATCCCATATTCATCCCAGGAGTCTAAGTTTTTTGTCCTCATTCATAGGCTTAATCAACCTTACTTTACTAAAATTGACCTTCCTTCCATCCATAGCAAGGAGGAAAATACATCATATCTTTAGTATGCAAAGATATTCGATTACATGTCTAGGGGGATTACTCCATATTATCTGAAAATGGAAAGTGATCTTTCTAGAATTATGTCACCCATTTTGTCATACTGGGTGGTGTTCTTTATAATCATGGTTTTGATGGTATCCTTCTTAATTTTCTCTAGAATCATGAAGCTACCCTGGATATCAAAGAAGCTCATGATGGGTTATGTGGAGGACATTTTAGTGGTCGCACCATCACTATGAGAATATTATGGTTGGGATATTATTATCCCACCTTAAATAAATATTGTTTTGAATATGTTAATAAATGTGTTAAGTGTCAGTAGCATACCAACCTATCCCATGTCCCTATTCAAGCATTATAGGTAGCTCAAGACATTTGGCCCTTTTCCATTGGGTTCTTGATCTTATAGGTAAAATTAATCCTAAGTCTTCCCAACATCTCAAATTTATCATTACCACCACTAAGTATTTTACTAAGTGGGTTGAGTCCATCCCCCTTATCTTGACCAAAGTAGATAAAATTATTGAATTCATTACTCAACATATCATTTGTCACTTTGGTGTTCCTCATAAGATCATCATAGATAATGGAAAAATTATTTAAGAATAAAAAGGTTCAATATTTCTATGATTCCTTTAGAATTATGCTCAACTTTTCCTTGCCTTACTATCCTTAATCCAATGGATAGGTCAAGGCATCCAATAAAACTTTTATCAAGATCCTAACCAAAGTCATTAATGAAGTGGGTAAAAACTAGTATATGCATGTTCCCTTTGCCTTATGGGATAATTGAATAAGTATTCAAACTCTTATAGGTGCTACTCCTTTCTCCCTAGTATATGTTACTAAAGTTGTATTTCCTCTCAAAGTTAAAATTCCTTCCCTTCGTATCTTTTTAAAATATATCATTTCTAAAGATGACTTCTATTAGAAATGATTAGCTTAACTTGAACTCTTAGATGAGCATCGTTTGGATACCCTTGACCATTTACATGTATATCAAGAATGAATAAAGTGCACCTATAATAAACATCTAAAATAACATGAATTTAACATTGAAAACCTTGTCTTAAAGGAAAATCAACATGTAACTAATATGGAAAAAAGCAAAAGGGGAAATTTTACTCTAAATTTGATTTGATCATATATCATCACGCATAAGTATGGATCTAGGGCATATCGTTTGACTTCTCTTGATGGAAAACTAGATTGAGAACCTCTTAATGTATTACATCTACATCCTTTCTATTACTAATAAATCTTAATCATTGTCTACCTAGTTTAGTTTCTAGGTTTCATATCCCTATTATTCTTAGACCAAATAATGATATATAAAGACATGTGGTTATCTGGTATCATTTCCAATTTTTAACCTTGAATATAAATACCCTAACTCTATTCATAGCATTATCTAATTGGATAAGCTTCACCTATAATTATAAGGGGCTCTAAATCATTATTCCTTGAAACCCCTCCCTATCACTAATTCATTTTGAGAATAAGTGTTTATCTTTTGTATCAAAGTTTTGGGAAATTATTCTAAGACACCTGAGGCCAATCCATAAAATAACATTAATATTGGGATCAAAAATCAAAGTAAATCATCTAAAAAATAAAATCAAAATAAATACACTAAAGCCTCAAAGGATAGCTATTTAAATCCATAAAATCTAAAAATATATACAAAATATCAAAAACACATACTACTCCCTCAAAGGATAGTTGTTTATTAAAGCATATATAAAAATATAGACCACTCCCTTGAAGGATGGATATTATGCATAAAAAATCACAATAAATCATACCGTATTAATCATTTTTCTTTAATTTAGTATATTTTCTTCATTGATTAGTCTATGTGGATTGGCACAAAGGATTCTAGGTTTGACCTTAGTTTTGGGTATGCAAGATGGAATCATATTCTTCTTAGAATATATTTTCTATTAAATACTAAATCAAATCTCAAAAATCAATCAAATTCTAAACTTAGTTGACCTAAAGTTTTAGGATAGTTATTGTCGAGGTCCTTTTTGGCTAAGTATGGATCTATTATAACTCAGTAGATATCTTGGTGTGAGATGATCATTAGGAATGATTGTTGTTTTGGCACCTTTTGTGGTAGCTAGAGGAATCATCTTATATCTTGTGCAAATATGGAAAATAGTCACTTCAACATGAGGTAATCATTCAAGATGATTACTCTCTTGATATCCCTTACACTAGCTAGCAAGTGGCTAATGAATTCTATGATGTTTTGGGCATATTCAAAGAGTAGAAACATGTGGCAATCATAGTGTGAAGGGCACAAAGAAATATAGATATAATAATGATCGCTAAAATATCTAACTTAGAAACCAATGTGCATAGCTCTACCTTGGTAGAAGGTGCTCTTATAAGCTATAAAATAAAGCTTAAACTAGTGAGTTACGAGACATAACTTTGATATAGTGAAGCCCTATAGAATTGGTTCTAGACATAGTGAAGCAACTACCTTGAAACTTAGGACTAGCATGGGTGCCTTTGAGGCTACACATTGTAGTGCCCAAGATCACCTATAATCCTTTGGGCCATTAGTAGCTTTAGATGAGCATGTGCTCTATTTTCACTTATTATGTAATCTATTTATCTAAATAATGTTTAATGAAGAATGGTGTTGCCCTTAATTGATTTGATCTGGCCTATATAGTTATAGTTAGGTTCTTTGAATGTAGATTGATTGTGTAATATTTTTAATAGTTATAATGCTTAGTTTAATATATGAACACTAAGTTACAACAAGATTTTATTTCATAGCATGAATGGCATATCTATGTAAATGATGACATTAGTATATTATATAGACATACTCTAAGTATAGGAAAGACCTTGTACCAAGTAATGATAGCTATGCATAAATTTCTAGCCTAAGCATAAACCCATGATCTAAATAAATCCATTGAATCCTCTAAGCACTTGAATGATGATAATCTAAGGGAACTAAAGGCTTACACACACGATGCTATAGAACCATCTTGATATAAAATTTCACTAATATGACCATGAGATCTCCAAATAGTATTTGTACCTATAGACCATCAAACTTGTTAATGTTGTTATTATAATGATAAAGATTAATGAATAATGAGTTGCACCATGACATGACTAGCCTAATGTAGGCCCTAGTTCTTTCTCTACTATGCTTTAGGTGAGTACTTAAATCTTACTCCTTATGTGAATTAATGTTGACATAGTCAGGTGATAAATGTTGAGTGATATAGGATTAATATAAGTTTTTGCCTAATTGTAACAAATCTAGAATTGACTTGGACAACTAGATAATCTCTTAACAAGTTAACAAGTCTAGAATTAACTTGGACAACTAGATAAGATCCTAATAAGTAAATGGATTGACCACTGACTTGTCTATAACATTTTGGTTTCATTTTTAAGACCCATATGGAATTTTGTTCTTGCATTAGTATAATAAAAAAATGCTTTGACTCTCCCTCAATAACATCAAAAACTAGTTGTAATAGGTGGATGATAGCTTTGTGTTAAATCATCCATCTTATAAATAATAGAAGTCGATGAAGTGGGTCCAAAATACCATATATGATGCTTTGTATGAGGTCTTCTCTTACAAACTACTTGAGCTTGTCTACCAATGGTTGGCTACCTAGTAGATGAAGGAGTGCCTAGAGAAGTTTGAGCACCTTGATGCCACTTGGACCATAGTTGTAAAAAACTAGTGGCAAACAACACTAAAATTTACATGCTTGAGTTCATAGTATCGATGTAATCCTACCCTAAAGAAGCATAGTATCAATTCTTATATGAGCTCAAAGGCACCTTTGTGAAATAATTCAGCACAAAGCTCAAGAAATTGATGGTGTATTATGGATTTGAAACCATAAAAATGGAAGGATAAAATCCTTTCATGTATGAGTAGTGCAATGGGGAAGAAGGGGATGTGTAGGTGAAGCACAATAGAAGGGGATGAGAAGATTAACACTTGAGAGTTTAGGAAATAGACTTATAACAAGATAAGGCAGAAGTTGATGGAATATTTGAAACCTAGAAGTGCAAGAAGGGCATGGGGAAGGATCTATTGAATTGTAGTAGCATAAGGAAGGAAAAATTAAGCCATAAATTGATCCCAATTATTGATAGGTGAAGAATGCACTAGGTCCCTATAGAATTTAACCATTGAAGATACAGCAGAAGTGCCTACCCATTTTGAAACTATGGTGCTAACTCATGTAATGGATCTCCCATGAGATGAAATAATAGTGATAACTAAAACTATTGCCCACATTAACTTTTGCATTTTTATAAACATGGACTATAATTTTGTGATTGAACAAATTGTTCTTTATGAAGAGATAAGTGAGGATACCTATAAAACTTTGGGTGCTAACTCAATAACATTATACATGAGTTCAAGCATTTTAGTTCAACAAATTTCAATTGTGTAGACTGGGCAATAGCCCATAGGAAGTGCCCTGGCACCACAAGTGAGTAATATCATGCCATCAACTTCATTGGTGCCAACCACAGCAATTATGTTGAAACCTAGCCTAATAATCAAAGGCATTAGAGGATCATCGCTAGGATAAGTGATAATGAGCAAGTAACTTAGATGTTAGTGCCCCCCATAACAAATATATTATGAGATAGTAATGCACTTGCCAAAATATCATAGTGTGGAAAATACCATAGAGCATGTGTTAAAATGTGAGCTTAAATGGTGTGCTTGGGGTATAACCTAGCTAGAACACAAGGCAAAATAGTTAGTGAAAACTCTTTTTGATCACACTCATACTTGTATAGGAAATTTAATCCTAACTAGGTTAGGATTGGTGATGACACCTTGATGGAAGTATTTTTGAAGGAATTCAGCAAACCCAAGTTTGAATAGTAGAGCATCATCATGTTTAAGGAAATTATCTAAGGGATATTAGAGAGCATGTGCCTATATGATGCCAGATTTAAAAATCTTCTTTCTAAGCTTCCTTATGACATTCAACCCTCCTAGTACACATAATGGTTTGTTGTAGGATTGATAGTACCATTTAGAAGATCACTCTCTATGAAGACATTCATATATCCTTGCGAAGTGCTTGAAGTTGCACTTAGAGCCAAGGTAGTCGAAAGTGATAACACTAGGAACAACCCATTCATGGAAGTATAGATTGCATATATGTCCATCCAAATCCAAAAACTAACCATTGGTTCATCACAAGATGCTCAAAGTGGATTATGGTGTACCGACTATGAGATATAATACCATAATAAGAATAACTACCTTTGAAGGAATGTGTGTACATTGCTTCAAAGCTATGAGGTTTGTCACAAAGTGCATGATTTTAACAAATTCCCTTTGTTTTAATTCACCATTTGAGTTAAAATAACCATATATTCTTGATTGTGTGATTCTTATACTCATACCATAGTTTATTATCACGTAATTGATGAGATGTACAAACTATAGAGAGAGGTGTATGGTAAGTAACTATATAGCTAAAGGGTAGGCAATCCAAAGAAATGAGGGATATGGTCAGTAGAATGTAGGCTATGGCTAGAAGAATGTAAGTTATGAGATGCAAAGAGGCACCATAGGGTAGGGTAAAGGATGTAGTAGAGGAAGATTCCCACTACAATCATGTTACAAGTATGGTTCGATTGAGCAACTATTAGTGTGACTTACCTATACATATAATGTGTGGTTATTGTTGAGTAAAATATAGGGTCAAATAATGCCTTGACTTATACAAAAAAATAACCCAAGGCCAGCTTGGTACAAACAAATATGCAAGAGTGATCTATCAAAAGGCAAAAGAAAAGAACTAGGCTCTGAAGGCACAATCAACTAGCACCAATAAATTCAAAGTGCATGAGACTACTCATAATGGGCTCACCACTCAATATCCAATTGCACCAATACTATAATTATGCTTGGAATATGGGAAAATGAGTTGTACTAACTGCATCACATAACTAGAACCCAAAATTGTGCCTTACCCTGACCCTATATGCTAAAAAGATGTTTTATAATAGGCCATGAGAATCATTCAAAACCTGTAAAGAGAACTCCAACTAGCACAATATCTAGAGGCACAAGATGTTATCTCCTATAAGAAGTAAGATAACCAAGAAGCTGAGGTATAAGAGATAACAAAGATCATGCATCTCTTATAGACATAAGAGATGTTGTCCTATTTAAGAATTCACATTTAGAGCATGCCAAGTAGAAACCAATTGAAATTACTATGCCACACATGGAAAGGGTATGAGATTTCATGTATACATAGAAGAAAAAGTATGATCAAGAGCTCTTAGTGAATTCTACCATTGATGGATGGTCTATATGTGAGGTCCTCATGGACATAGGCACCAAGGTCAATATATTGACAAAGAATGCATGAGATAATATGGGTAGGCCATCCTTGAGGCCTTCCCCTCATGTGCTTTTCATAGCCAACAAATCTAGGATGCAACCAAACAAAATTATAAAATGCACCATTGTATATATTATGGGCATAGAGTTCCATGTTGACTTAAAAGTGATCAAGTTCACTGAGCAGATAATTATCCACAACTCTTGGGCAAGCCATGGTGATACATTAATAATATTGGCATGCACTTCAATAAGTACTATATGACATTTAAAAATGAAAAGTAGAGGGTTTTGATCCCCTTTTCAAGTGACCAAGGACCCCTTATGTAGAAAGTGTTGATCTTGAGGATGATATCAACCATATCTACAACATCATAGCATAAAGTGCTAAAACTATCAACCCCAATGACCAAGGAGTACTTTCTTGGGATGATGGATAGTCAACCATAGATACTACCAATGTAATTTATGAATAATGGGTTGAAGAAGATTATAAAATGACTATTCAAAGGTGTTATTTAGTGAGCACTAGGGCACCAAAACCTATGAAGATTGACTGGGATCAAATCGATCATACTTCACAAAAAGTGGCCCTTTAAGAAAGGAAAAATGGAAACAAAGTGTTTCACCTAAGAAAAGCTAATCTTGTATCCCTCCCATGATATTAGTTTAGAAATTGTTTATAATAATATGTTTTAAACCTATATTCTTTCATCCTGAAGGAAGTAGATAAGATGGAAACACTGGTGTATACTTTGAAAAGCATTGCCACTCATTGGTGGGCAGTGCATAGCCCTAGCTTGCCAACTTGGCAAGATGTAAAAGTAGCCATCTATACCAAATTAAGAAAAATAAATGAGGACCTAGAAATTTCTCCATGATCTAGAGATTAAGACCTAATATATCACATACACTTGTGTAAAGAAACATGGATTGACTGTGGCATAAATGCCCCAAGGAACCTATAGGTGCATGCCTTTTATAGAACCTTAAAGATATGGGTATGAGATTGGCATGTGGTCAAAAAAGCATGCCATGAGATAGCCATTTGGGATGTATTTAGGGATACATTTGTGCACACCTTCTCCTTTTCCTCGCATAAGCTATAATTTATTGAGTCATTACAATTCATTATAAGGGTAGTATTTGAGGACATTGTAATCTTAGAGGAGTGACTACAAGATATGTTCAAGGAGAAAGGATTAGTGATCCCAATTTTATTTGAGGATCAAGAACTCAATAGTGACTCAAGTGATGAAGATACAAATGTTTGGAAAGTGCAAAATTGGACATCCTTGATAGGAAAGAGGAAGCTTATACACCAAGTGGATGATAGTTCCCCTAACAAGGAAAACCCTACTCATCTCCACATCAAAACAACTAAGTGGAGTAGGCAAGTTGAGGACACACATCAAGATATAAATGAGCCCTATCATGTGCTTCTCAAGACCACTTAGGTTAATATCAATGTAGAAAGAGAACCAAAGGTGGCTACTCTGGGTGCATATTATTCTGACATAGAGTTGTCATGAATTGTGGATTTCCTAAAAGAGTTTCAAGATTTATTTCCACATAATTATTGGGACATGAAGGGCACCCACCCATCCCTTGGAAAAATGAGCATAAAAATGGTGTAAAATGTGTGACCTATAAAAAATTCCCCTATATAATGAACCCCAATCTCCATGCTAATGTCAAAATGGAAATTGAAGGTATGTTGGCCATAGAAGTAATCTACCTAGTACAAGAGTCAGAATGGGTGATCCCTATAGTGATTATAATTAATAATAATGCGTCTATATGCATTTATGTTGATTATATATTTTTAAATTCCACCTATGTCACTAAGCCCTCCCTAACTCCATTTACTGATGAAGTCTTAGATGGAGTCATAGGCTACAAAATTTATATTTTCACTGATGGTTTATCTAGATACCATCAAGTCTAAAATGAAGAGGAGGATAGTTCTAAGATAACCTTTTCAATAGAATGGGTTTGTTTTTTGCTATAACATGATGCCCTTTGGGATCAATAATGTGCCAATGATAATCTCTATAGTGATCATCACTATATCTAAGGATTTTAACCATAAGTTCCTCTAGGTGTACCTTGATGATTGGAATGTGTATGGGATTGTGAAAGACCATTATGATAACTTGTACCTCATGTTTGAGAGGTACCAAAAGCTATATATATCCTTGAACCTTAATAATTACATCTTTGTATCACCATTTCAAACCTTTCTCGAGCACATTATATGCAAGGATGGTCTACTTATCAACCCCATCAATATTACTATTATTCTACAACTCCATACCCCTTCCATGTAGTAAGATATTCATTCCTTTCTTGGCCATTATGGATATTATATAAATTTTATAAGGATATATTCAAGGATTTTATCACTGATATAGAAGTTTTTTCACAAGGATGGCCCATTATACTATGGTGTAATGCAAGAAGATGCCTTTGAAACATAGAAGCTCAATTTGGCTAGTGCACTTATCCTCCAATTTCCCAGCTAGATAACTCCATTCCATGTCCATGTCAACACATTCAAATCTAAAAATTATGCCATTCTAATGCAAATCACTAAAGGTAATATGGATCATCTTATATCCTTTTCAGGTCATAAATTGACCATGGTAGAGAAAACTTACACAAATGCTGAGCTTGAGGCACTAGCCATTGTCTATACCCTACAAAAATTTAGGCAACACTTATTGGCAACCCCATTCATATTTTTCATGAATCATGAGGCACTTAATTACCTTATGGATAATCCCATTATCCATGGGAAATTTTTTATATGGATAGTTCTATTTCAAGAATTCTAGTTCTCAATTATGGTAAAACCTAGGAAGTAGAACTCAGGACCAGACCTTTTGTCTCATATCTACTCTAGTGATGTGGTAGTGCCTATTGAAGATGACATGCTAGAATTGTAACTATATAGAGACTAGCACATTCTTGAGTACTTGGTAGAGATATACTCATTTATAATGTCTAGGTTTAAGTGTGAAACCATGACAACCAAAGAGAAGAAGAAGCTCATCATTCACACTAAACTCCTTCAAATCATTAGTGGGGAGTTATATAAATTAAGTTGAGATGAATTCCTACACTGATGTGTTTTGGAACATGAAAGAGACTTAATTATATTTTAGGTATATGAGGGGATCACATGATGCCATTATGTTGGAGATGTAATAGCATACAAAGTGCTACAATAAGGCTTGCGGTGGTCAAGCCTATTCTAAGATTTAAAGGATTGTGTTAAGGCATGTAACATATACTAGTGCAAAGGAAACTTGTGGGATGGAAAGGAAATATTTTAAGTTAGGCAGGAAAGTTAACCCTTCTTAAATCTAGTCTTCAAAGTATACCTACTTATGCATTAAGTCTTTTCAGAATACCTACCAAATTTGCAGAGTCTATTGAAAAAATCCAAAGAAATTTTCTATGGACTGGTACTCAGGAAAAAAGGAGGATGCCTTTAATTGTTTGGGATAGCATCTACAAACCTTTTAGGGAAGGGGGGCTGGGAATAAGGAAAATTAGAAGTATGAATACAGCTCTCTTAGAAAAATTGGGATGGAGAGTTTACCATGAAAATAAAGAGTGGAGTAATATATGGAAGCATAAGTATTTATTCAATGCAAAATCCCTTTCTGATTTCTTTTCTTACCCTAATGTAATTCGCCCCTCTTCCATATGGGGGGCTGTTTAGGGAACCAAACAAATTTTAGAAAAAGGATGTTCCTAGAAAGTTGGTAATGGACTCAAGGTGAAATTCTAGGATGATGCTTGGTTAAAAGATTACCCTTTGATAGAATATTTTCAAGATAAGGATGTAGTTGATTGATGTAAGCAAAGATATGGTATATTTGTAAGTCAATATTGGTAGAATAATTCTTGGGTGAATATAACTGATGTCGATCAAAATTTTTGTAATATACAATTATCCCTCAATGCTATCTCTCTTTATCCTTATCTTGAGGATAAGATTATCTTGCATGATGATCCTAGTGGACAATTTAAAGTTTCTACTATTTTTATTTCAAAGGGAAATGGTAATCAACCTTTGTGGTCATGTGCCTGGATCAAGGGGCTCATCCCCAAAATTAAAATCTTCTATTGGACTCTATTTCAAAATAAAATCTTGACTCTTGACAACTTGCAAAAAAGAGGAATAAATGTGGTTAACAGGTGTATTCTATGCAAAAATGGTTTTGAAGATAGAGATCATATGTTTGTGAGTTGTTCTTATACGCAGCAAGTCTGGACTGAGATCCTTAATCTCTGGGGTATAGAATGGGTCCATCAAAAAAGTGTGGATCTATCTTTGAAAGTTGGAACTATCCCTCTAAGAATCCTGATGTTCTTTTTTTATGGAAATTAACACTTCCTCATATTTGGAGGGGCATATGGAAAAAAAGAAACAATAGAATATTTAGAAGTAAAGAACTTCTAGGATGGGTGTTGGGTCAGAATATTATTAGAGCAATAAAGGAGAATTTTATATCATAGAGGGATCCTAATCCAACCTTTCAAATTGATAATCCCTTAAGATCTGAAAGGCCTAATTTAAAAAATGATAATCCAAGATTAGGTGTAAAATGGAATGTCCCCCCTTGTGGATGGATCAAAGGAAACTTTGATGGAGCTGCTAAAGGGAATCTGGGAAGAGCAAGATGTGGAGGAGTCTTGAGAGAACATGTGGGAAATGTAATTGATGCTATTGCTATCCCTATTGGTAAGTTGAACAGTCATATTACAAAAGCTACTGTAGCCCTTCATACCATTAAACTAGTTGTTGAGTCGAGATTTTCCAAATTATGGTTGGAAGGTGACTCCTTGAATGTCATAAATATCCTAAATAACAAAAATTCAATTTCATGGTCTATTGAGGCAATGGTGATGGAAATTAAAGCCTTAATTCAAAAATTTGAAAAAGTGACCATAACCCATACTTACTGTGAAGCCAATGGGGTTTCTAACTAGATAGCTAATCATGTTGTTCGAACAGGGCATAAGGTGAGATGGTAGGATGCATTAAATAAGCATGTTGATCTCAAAGCATTTATTAATTATGATGCCATTCGTTCAAAGGTGGGAAAGATCTACCTGGAATAGCAAGTTAATGATTTGGTAGAGTGGCCTCATGGTGGATAGATTACTTTCATTGAATAGGTACATTCATGAGAATGTAAAGTGGTTATCACATGTGCTAGAAAATAGGCGAGCTCCATTACAAGTTGAAAATAATTGGACTCATTGCTTAGTAAGTAGTGTTTGGGTGTTGCTGGAATACTGTATGGCCTGCAAAATGAAAGGTGAACCGAGGAAGCAAGAACCTAAAAATTGTGAAGACTAGAAGGCAAAACAAGATGTTTGGAATATTCTTTAGAGAGGGAAGGTTGTGAGTAACTTGGAGCGGCTGCATGGTTCTAAACCCCACATAATAATGGCATTCTTCAAAAATTGGGTCAATGACAGGGTAACCCTCCATGGTATCACGGTGAAGCTCACTGAGGAATTCATTGTAGAGGTCACGGGGCTTACAATGGAGGGTATAAAATTCTCTAAGCAGACTAGTATATCTAATGAGGCATACAACAAATTTCCAAAGATGGATGCTGAGGAGCAGTAGTTGGAAAAGAGTGGAGATTTTTTTGACCTAGAGCAGATAAAAGGAATTTGGAGAGACGTCTTATGTTGCATTTGTGAGTATTTTATACTTGATGGTAGAAGCAAAAGAGTCCATAAATTTCATTTTGTCTTTCTTAATCATTTTAGACACAAATTTATAATCTCCTTCCCTTTCTACTTGCGCTTCTCACTGCTTCAAAGTTTGTTTGCTCATAGAAAAAAGGAGTCTCACCCTATATTGCATGAAGGATTGATTCTAATAATAGAGGGTTTCTGCAAAAACAATGCCATTGCCCTAAATCCTTATTCGGACAAAAATAAGGATTCACAGAGTAAGAAGAATGAAAATGTAAAGGCGAAAGAAAAAGTTAAACTTAAATCCTCCAGCATCAAAAAATAGATTGTTGATGAGGAAACTGAGTGGGAAAGCATAGAAAGTTCTGATGAGGAGAGCATGGAGGAAGTGGAAGGGATGGATAGTGGGGATTCTAGCTCTAACATAGAAGGTAAAGATAAAAGTGAGAATGAAAAGAAGGGGACACAATAGAGGAAAAAATAGAACTAAAAAACTCTGATCATGAGGATAATCAGCAAGTATTGGGGGGAAGTGAAAAAGAAATGGATGTTTTATTTGAAGATCTAGCTTTGAAAACAGTGAAGGAACACATGGTTCAGGATGCCTATCATGCAATGGAGACTAGAGAACAAGTAAAGCATGATCTTGTCCACAATGAAAACCCTGTTGATACTAAAGAATAGAAATAAATGGAAAGGGAGGATCAAACTGAAAAGAATGAAGTCAATCCAAAAGAGAACACTAAAGATTTTAGTGATGTTTGGTAGAGTGACAGGAGGCTTCCCTTCATGAATTTGGCCAAATGCAAAGCAGATGTTATTCTTCAAGTTGACTCGTGGATGTATAAGGAAATAATGGGCCTCAAGAAGAGAATGGAAATAATGGAACATAATCAGGAAGCTGATCGAAAAAAAATCAATAATCTGGAAATGCAGATGAGAGATATTCCTATCAAACTTAAAGATTACGAAAATAATCTTACAAGGCTCATTAAGGAAAGTAGAATAAAGATGGAAGAGGTTACTTCTAGCATATGTGTTGTTGCAACAAACCTTGGAAAATGAGCTAATGAGGAAATAAAATCTTTAGAGGGGCCCAGTAAGAGGGCCAGACAGAGCTTGAAGAATAAAGCTTTGCAAGAGGCTGCTATGTCAGTTGCAATATCCATACATGACACTGTTGTGATTGGAAAGGAAGTGGTGAAGATGATCCTAGAATTAGAAGAATAAGCTCTTTATGTTCATACTATTCTGGTCCTTATTGTTGGATGTTATAACTGGTTCAATTTTTTGGTTCTTTATTTTCTAAATGAATTTGAGTTTCCCAGTCTCTGTAAAACCTAGGGTCTTTCTTTTGATGAACTTGATTAGTGGTTTCAGGTCCATGTAAAACTTGTTTTTGATACTGCTCAGTAGTAGGTGTTAGGTTTTTTTTTCCTATGGGGCGTTATTGTAATATCCTTCTTCCTTTGTTTCTGGGTTTTGGGGTCCCTTCAACACCTATTTTTACCTTAATCTAAAACATATACTAGTGCACAAGGAAGCCAAACTAATGAGATAAGATGCCTCTCATCGCCATTCTTGCCCAAGCACCATTTTAAAAATGGCCCATTAATTTTGTTAGGCTAATCACTCCCATAGTAGCATGCACAGGTGCAAGATATATTTTGTTAGCCACCAATTATTTTACAAAGTGGGTTGATATAGTACCTACTAAAAACTACACTTCCACCACTACCATATGATTTATATGGGAGAACATTATATGTCACTATAAGTCCTCACTTAGTTTATCTAATAATAGAGGAACATACTTCCTCAATTAAACTATGAAAATCTCACTAATCGAGTACTTGGTGGCACACCATAAGACCACCCCATATCATCCCCAAGAAAATGGCATAACCAAAGCATTCAATAAGATATTTGGAATCTGCCTCACAAAAATATGTGATGTTGGTCACAAATATTGGGATGATTGAGTGTTGATAGTTATATGGGTATATGCATAACCTACAAGAACCTAAATAAGGCTCCATCATTCTAATTAGGGTTTGGCATTGAGGTAATTATACTGATGGATTTCTTCAATCCATCATTGTGCATTGCATGAATTGGTCATTTGGATGACTAAGAATAATTGAGTGTGAGGTTGGAGGACTTGTAATAGTTAGATGAGGTACACACCCAAGCAATATAGAGCCATCAAATTGAGAAGTTATGCCCAAATGTATGGCATGATAGGCATATTAAATGCAAGGTACTAACTAAAGGGGCATTGGTCTTACCATATGATTCCAAGTACCTCAAGCACCTGGGAAAGCTAAAATTTAAGTGGATGGGCCCATATATCATCCATAATATATTGGAAACTATCACATACAAGTTTCACACAGTTTTAGGTGAAATACTTCCTTGGCATTTTAATGGAAACAAAATAAAGCTCTATAGGTAATAACACGGCACTTGTACCATTAGACATTGACTTCTTAGTCACAAGTATGTTGTGTTGTATTGACCTAAATGACATTTGGCACAAGCCAAGCATTTCCTTTTATTTTTTGAATATTGTTCTTATAAAGAGAATAAGTGGTGATTTTAGGCCCATAAAAGAAATATCATGGTGCTTATACACATAACTCTAGTTAGGTGAGTCGAGAATGGATGCTTTCTAAAGTGCCCAAGGCCAGACACCTAAGTTTATAGGTGCATGGAACTTACCAGACATTGAAAATATGAGTACCAATTAATAAAGGAAGGCACACATGATGAAAATTTACAAGAGGTAGAAAGAATATGCACACTATAATCATATGTAAGAGATCAAAATCAAAGAGTGAAGCATTGGAAAGCTAGTGTAAATGATTTGTATGTGGTAGGACAGGCCAAGTAAAGAGATGAAAGTGCATAAAAATTGACCCAGATAGAAAAGTAAACTTTAAATTAAAGTGTAGTAAGAAAAGAAGATGAAACCATGGAGGTTGAATTACGTGCATGTGAGACATTATTCCCAAGTTGCCATAAGTAAGGCAAAGGTTATGCCAAGTGAACAAATCATAAGAGAATGATTGTCAGGATAAGCTAACATCCACCCAAAGTAAGGTGAGAAGTCATCATTTGAACTACATGTCACTTCACCAAAAATACCATTAGAAAAATTTATTGAGGTGATGGTGAAGGCACAAAGATCTAGATTGAATGCATACGTAACAGAGTATTTTTTTGGATTTCATGGGTTTTAGTGACTTCTAAGAAATCTAGGTGTTTCCATGCCATTACTCACCTATAATTAATAAGGTAGATAAATTAGGGGTATAAAATAGAAAAAGGATAACTAGTTTAGGTTACAAACCTCAAGTTAATTTTGAATTAAACTGTAGAACAATGAACTAGAGCCAAACCATCAAACTAGAGACAAATTAAGAAATTGCTACTATAGTGAGACCTTAATTACCCATAGATGCCAAAATTAAATGATTTAATAGAGAGAGGAATTATGTTCCCTTTAATATTGACATAGAAAAGTGTGGGGCATGATTTATGCAAGAACTAGGCAATAGAAAACTAGAGTGACACTAAGGACACCATTAATGGTAAGAAAATATTGAGAGTCAAAGTCATAGTCATAGATATCATGATTTTAATAAGTGCAAACAAAACTTATAATCTTTGAAAAAGAAAATAAACCATGGTTTAACACTAGCTAGTTCAGAATGGGGAATAAATGCATGAGTTCTAGCCTGTGACATGCATAAAAGTATGACAAGAGGGAATAGATGATATAAGTGGGCATGGTGGAAAATAAATCACAACTAGTAGAGGGAGTTAGCATCACTGAGGTTGATGTGAAGGCACTTGAAAAAAGTCCTTATAAGAGATGCAATTTCCTAAGGAGGTCTTAGTAGGAGAGAGTTCAACATATTTTTCACACACTTGTTAGCTTAAATAATATAGCCACCATACCTCAAGTAATGCATAAGATCTAGTGAAAGACTGGGTGGTTGATATGGGGTCCAAGATTGAATCAGGTGTGACATTATTTGATGTCTCCATCTGAGACAAAATTTCAACCACTAATGTAACTCAACTCTATGAGCTTCTATGTTTTATTAAGTTAGATAAACTCATGCAGTTCCTCCTCTTGTGCATCCATGGGGACCACTTATACTTTGGGATGAGGTGCATGTGGTTTTCATCCATCTTCATTATAAAATTCACCAAGATCCTAGACTTTGACACATGCATCCATCAGATGATGGTGGATGATGTTGAAGTTAAAAGGGTCGTAAAACTCTTGGGGTAATATAATGTAGGGTTCACATTCCCAATCGAAGACATTAAGGACCCTAGAATGAGGGTAGTTATGAGCCTCATGAGTTTGAAACTTTTCCTTAGTTATTGGTGGATAGACATCACCAAGGCCAACTTGTGCATTGCCCATCATATGAAATAGGGAGTAAATTTTAATATAGAAAAATTAATTATAGAGGAAATGGTGAAGAATGTGCTAGTGTCATATAGCATGAGAGACCTTTTGGTGAGGGTTAATGTTAATTATAATTATAATAGAGGAGATTGGCATGCCCAATGGTGATGAGGACAACCTTTGGATCTTCTTAATGCATAAGGATTCCCCAGCACTAAATTACCAAGACTTTACCTTCCCCCTTACCTTCTTCCAAAAGTACAAGTCCTAAGTAATTGGGTAGTGTACCCAATATATTGAAGCATTCAGGGAAGAATGGCATATCCCTAAATAACTCCCTTAGAACATGTTTGGAATGACAACCTTCATCATTATGAAATACTTCTATGTAATATGTTTGATGCTCATATATTGTAACCAATTAAAATGATTGAATCTCACCTACACATTTTTTGATAAATACTTTAGGGATGCACCTAAAATAGTTCTTAATGCACAACATCTGAACATCTTGGTCAAGGTCATGGAATTGGAATGGAGCAAGTTGCAATGTCAATATGTGCACTTAAGAGGGAAAGTGACCAAGGATGATGAGGATGACTTAGATTACACTAACATTCATCCCCTCCAAAAATAAGTCATCCTTGGGCATATCCACATGCTATATTATGAGATGAAGCTAAGAAATAATGGCATGAGTGCTGAGAAGGATGATGACCTCCCTCTCTAAATCAATTATGTAGGGAAGCTGGAACCGATACTGTATAAGAAGTCTATCCAAAATAAAAAGGGGGAGACATTTGAGGAGATTTAGGAGTATATTCGATTGAAAATCACCTTTGGTGATGTAACTACTCCCTCTACACTAAAGAAGAAACATGACTTTTATGCTAGGGATTACTTTACCCAAGAAAAGGTAGAATAAAAATAATTCAAAGGGGCTAGTTGCAATGCCCATAATAACCTTGGTGGAAAGGGAGGTGCAAGATGTGTATGATGAATTAGAATTTTAAGAGGTGTGTGAAGAGATGGAGGAGGAATAAGTAGGGATGAAAGTTTACATTGTCTAGGAAGAAGCAACAAAATAAGAGCCCAACACTAAATAAGTTTAGGAGTCCCTCCAAGCTGACACTACCACCATGCTTAGAGAGGTAAAAAAACATTCCCAACACTTCATCAAAATATCCCTCCACATAGCCTCTATAAATTGAGGAGGAAAAGAGAATCTTGTGAAATAAAATGGGACTCAATGAAGAAGAAATAGAGATAGTGTTGGCATTAGAGAAAAAACAAGAGGCCATAAAGGTAGCTTGCATGACCCAAGAAGAGATTAATAAGGTTGAGGCCAAGGAAATAAAGTTTGAGGAAGAAAAGATCTTAACACTAATAAACAAGAGCAAGGTAAAGAAAAATAAGTCCCAAGAGGAAAGGGCCAAGAAATAAAAGGAAGAGAAACAAGTTGTTACAAGCACAAAACCAATGGAGGAAAGAGTAGCAAAGGCTCCTATCACCCCCACCATCATAAAAAAATAAGTTTCACCACAGGCATGTCCAAGTAGTGAAGGGGTGCCTAAAGATAAGGAAGGTGATACTAGAACCTTGAAGGAGCAAATGGAGAGCACTAAAGAAACCTAGTAAAAATAGGAGGGCAAAGTTAGAACTAAATTAGAAGAAGAAATAGACCAAGGGGATAATTTTGAGGAAGAACCCATACTAGAAGAAGAGGAAGGAACCTCAGAGGGAAGAACTAAAGAGAGAACAAGTGATAATGAAGAGGAAGGAAAACATATGGAGTTGGTCATCACTGAGGAATAGGGCACCAAGGGAAGCCTAAGAAAAAAGGCACAAAAAGGGTGGACCAATAAAGATTACTATTTATTTGAGTACATGCCCTTTAGATTTACCATAATAAGGATGTGCAAATAGCTATCATTAAATTTTTATAGTTATATGGATGAGCCTAATTTTGAGGTACTATAAAAGGCCATATTGGGCATAGAGGAACTAGAATAAGGGCATGACTCCCTTCTCATAAACCCCTACAAAATAAACCAAGAGAGATCAATCAATACACTCATTTTTATGGCCTTTGAAGTAGCATTGAATAACATCATCAATGATGTTAGGGCTTCAAAGTGGAATAATATCATGTTATAATTAGAAGATGAAGTAAAGGACATGAAGTTCAAATTATAACAACTAGTCAAGCACATAGAGGAAGCTGAACCATCCCTCTTGGATGGAATTGACACTTCAAACTTATTGGAGTCTGACAAGGTTTACACATTATTGGATTAGATGTTCCCAAGGTTGAGGGTAGAGTCAATGCCAAAAGAAGAGGAGGACCTGGGTGCCATGTTAAAATAGGAGTTGACTTCAAAGATCAAATAGGTGGAAGACCTCTTCATGGAACTTCAAGAGGGTGAAAATTTTACCAATCCCATCTTCTATAGCTTTTCAAACTAGGCATCAATCATTTATGCACGCCTCAAAAAGGCAAAAGGGGAAGAGGATTTGATGGTGTAGGTATACACTATGAGTATATTAGAGCATAACCAAATAACAGAAAAGGTCAATACATTGATAACTCAAATCAAATACCAAAAATAAATCCTAGAAGAACTCTTCTGCACTTTACAAACCAAGGCCTATGAACAAGGAGAAATCTTAGATGGAGGAGTTACAAGAACTAAGGCAAAACTTGAGGCCTTATAAAAGTAATTAGAGAAGATGGATGTGCTCACACTCAGTACCACCTTGATAGATATAGATAGTGATATTGAAAAACTCAAGCTCACCATCAAGGGCTTTGAGGACTTCAACATTGAAATAAAGGAGAATGTGATGGAGTTCTATGTGCCAAGAGCATTGAAAGAAGAGTCTGAGAGTGGACTAGTAATTTTATATGGGGTAAATGTTAAAGCCCTTTTTATTTAAGTATGGATCTATGCCAACTTAATATATATCTCAATGAGAGGTGATCATTTGGAATGATTTATATTTTATCACCTTTGACATGAGCTGGAGGACTCATCACAAATCTTGTGCCAAGATGGTAGACAGTCACTTTGGCATGAGGTAATCATTCGAGATGATTACTATTTTAATATCCCTTACACTATCTAGTAAGAGGCTAAAAAAATTTATGATGTTTTGGGCATATTCAATGCCTGGAAGCACATGGATATCACAGCATGAAGGGAACAAAGTAATAAAACAAGTGGAATAATTTATAAAAGCTTCAACTTGGTAACTAGCATGTAAAGCTCCACCCTAGTAGAATGTTTTTTTGTAGGCTATAAATGCAAGCTCAAACTATTGACTTAGGAGACATGAATTTGATATATCTAATCCCTACAAAATTGGTTCTAGACATAGTGAAGTCATTGTCTTGAAACTTAGGACTAATATGGGTGATTTTAAGGCTCCACATTATAGTGCCCAATCTCATCAATGAGCCTCTGGGCCTTTAGTAGCTTTAGATGAGCATGTACTCTTTTTTCACTTATTATGTACTATGATTATCTAAATAATGTTAAAATAATAATGACATTTCCCTTAATTGAGTTTGATCTAGATTATATGGTTATAGTTAGGTTGTTTGAATGTAGATTGATTGCATAATATTTGTAATAGTTATAATGCTTAGTTTAATATGTGAATAATAAGTTATAGCAATATTTTCCTTCATAATGTTAATGACATCTATGTCTAAATGATGATTTCATTAGTTTATATATACATACACTAAGTATAAGAAAGACCCTACACCAAATAATGATATTTATGCCAAAATCTATCCTAACCATGAACCCATGATCTGAAGAATTCCACTAAACCCTCTAAGAATTTGAATGATTTTAAGCTAAGGGAACCAAAAGATTGTGCCCATGATACTATAAAACTAACATGATATATATTTACAATAATATGACCAAAATGAGCTCTCCAAATATGCTTTACACCTATAGACCATCAAACTCCACCTAGAATGGCTTACACCATCAAACCTACTAACACCATTGTTGTAATGAGAAAGCTCAATGAAGAATGAGTTATGCCATGGAATGACAAGCCCAAAATGGGCCCTAGTTCTTTATCTATTACACTTCAACTAAGTTCATAATGCATGTGCCTTACATGAACTAATGTCAGCACAGTCGAGTGATAAATAATGAGCATTACAAGATTAGTCTAGGTTTTCACCTAGTTGTAATAAGTCTAGAATTGACTTGGATAACCAGATAAGTGCCTAACAAGTAAATGGATTTATCATCAAACTATGTGCAATAATTATTAGTAGTGGGTTGAGGATGCATATATATTCCTTTCATGTGGTTTTATTGGGTCATTTTATGAGTCAATAATGAGCAATAATCCCTTTGTAAATTAAATTAATAAAAAAATTCCACCAATATTAACAAGTATCCTAATCTAGTAATTCACACATTTATAAACATAAAATTAGTAAGTTATAGTTCGCATCAATGATACTCATAATCCATAATGTGATCTAAAGTCCATTATCATAAATCCAAATCATAATTTAAGGCATTTTAAAATTTTAAATACATAATCTATAAACACATCATATAAAATCTATAAACATTTTTACATAAAATCCCATAATCTATAACCTAAATGAATCATTAAATCCCTAATCACATAATCAAAGTCCCATCCATATTAATTTAATCATAAACATTTTAAGCATTAATCCATGTATCAAAAAAACATCAATAATATAACAATCATATCCTTAAAACATTTTATAACATTTAAATCCATAATAAAATAATCTAATCACATCACATACAAATCCATAATCACATGATCTAACTTAAATCCATAATGTCCATAATCCATAAACATTTTAAATATAAACCCATCACATTTAACAACTATAATAAATCACAACATCTAAATCCATAATCACATAATCCATCAAATGTAAACATCTATGTAAGCATAATCCATAAACCACAATAAATCCATAATAACAATATAATCCATAATCATGAATCACATATATAAAATGGTTAATGTAAATCAAAGTATTTGTATACATGTCTATGGCTCTCTAGATAGTATAATGAATATAAATACATGCACGGTCTACTATGTAAATTTTAGATTACTCTGGTGAATGATAAGAAGGGCTCCACCCCCATCTCCACTCCCATCTCCCCCATATCTCAACCTATCTATGTCCTTATCTCTCCTCTAAGAGACACTACCCATACTCATTGACCCTATGTGTATTCACCTGGTGGACCTACCCTATGTGGTTATATGGGTAGCATAGCATTGAGTCTATGAAAGTTGGTCCAAAATGATCTTCTCATAGTATCTCATCTCCATTACTATCTCTTTGTATCTTGCGATGCTCATGATACCTACTTATCTAATGCTCAACCACACCACCTCTCCAGTAATCTACACTAAGGACTCTCTCCCCCACCCTCCTCCTTAGTGTATCCCTCTCTACCCTATAATTATCATGATCCTCCACCAACATATTGTGACTCAGATATAATGATTCAAACTCTACCTGTAGAGTATCTAATTGGGTTTGTATTGTGTCCTGCTCTATCCACACTATAATCAATGTCCCCTATGATGTCGCTAGATATTCCTCTAAGGTGATACACTAAGCCCTAAATGTATCCCTCCCTATGATAATCCATGTTACATATATCTCCTCTTCCTCTCCCCCATGATCATCATCTCCTCATCCTTAGTCTCCTCCTCAACCTCCTCCTCTACATCCTCCATCTCCTCATCCCCTCCCCCTAGTATGGATGCACCACCATATCCTACCTCACACCCCATTGCTTATCCCACCATGTTGTATATGTGGGATTTCACTTTTCATCCTCCACATCATCTCCTTCTCCTCCTCCCTAGTAGATCTTGCTCTATCTCATCTCACATGTATACATGCAGGTTCCATGGAATGTCATGCACCAGCTTGAACTACCATTACACTCATCCAAAATGGAGTTACTCTAAGTAATCTATCCTCCTCCTTATCACCAATTTCTCCCTCTATATACATATGATCTCTACCTACACCCCAAGCCATGTAATAAATCATAGATAGGTCTCCAAATAATTTTTATCTCTCTCAATCCCTATAAGACCCCTCTATAGTAATCGAGGTCCCTGATAATACCATTTTTGGATCCCCATGCTATATCAACCTTCCACTAAAGGAAGGCCATACTATACTCTATGTCATACCACCATATCTATATAATATCAATTGACCAAACTATCCTAATGTGCTCATAATCCCAACATTGTAGGATGACAATAACATCCAGTCCATAGCACCTCTAGGTCCTCTAACCCTAGATTTCCCTATAAATATATGCCAAGAAAGTTATGCCCATGAAAAAACTATATGGTTATCTAGAATTTTTTTAACTACTCTAATTAGGCTTTATGGAAACCTATCTCCCCTTGGGTCTGGGAGTATGAAGTAGGATATCACCAACATCATCATCATGAGTAGGCCTCTCCCTACTTTATTAGCTCTATATAGAGGCTCAAAAGTGAAACTACTAGTAACAAATCTAATAGCATCTACATGTTCATCATATAGGCATGTCAAGGCTACTCCTCATCCCTACTTATCCATAGGTACTATAAAATCTCCCTACATCAAAAGTCATAGAATCCAGTAGATTTCCTCTTTGGTGATGGTCATATCCTGATCAGTAGCCAGAAGGTCCTGGTAGTGACATTCTAATACTCCACCAAAGCCACAAACAAGTTTGTGTCTCAATGAATGTGTCTATAGCGGCACACCCTTCCTAGGCCCATAGATTCTAGACAGGCCCAATCATCATCCCTTATTTGAAATCATAAAAGATTTAGTAAGGGTAGCACTTGATCTTGCATTCATAGTAAAACTTGTGCCTATCATCAACATCCCCTATAAGCCTAAAATATCCTAAAAATTTTAACCTATCATAACCTTAAACTCTATTCTAAGCCCTTCATATTTTTTATGTGAATCAGTGCCAATCCCTTATGGATCAACATCATTCCTTCTAGATTATCACTATTTAGGAGAAACAACATCGATTCCTTGTGTATCACTAATGATTCATTGGGGAATTAGTGTTGATTCTCTAGTACCATCTCCCCATAATCATATCCCTATCTTACCTCTAAGAAATCCTAAAAACCTTTTAAAAATAAAAAATTTAATAAAATAATAGACCTAACTCATCCTATGAGCATCGTCATTGCCTCAATCCATTACTGCTAGCCTCCATCTCATCTCATAACACACTCATTATTTGAGCTCTTAAGTGTCATTTGGGTTTCAAAAATAACAAATGAGCCCTTTTCCAAGTTGGATTTATTTATATACCCAAATTTAGATTGACACTAATCTATTTTGAATCAACATTATTAGGGTGAATCATCACTGATACATCTTGAATCTGCATTGATCAACCCCTTTTTACACTAGTAATTTTTCATACATCCAACCCCACTCCTTAGCTTTATCTTGATACCTTACCACATCTACCCTATTATTCAACCTATACCATTTCAAGTTTTTAGATTTTGACCACTTAAAACCTATGTAAGGTATGTACTCTTTTGGGTATCTCCCCTCAACAGGTCCTAAGAGTGCATTTTCTACCTTAAGAATAGTTGTATATAGGTAGTGCACACACACATATCACACTAGATTATTTAGTCAACCAACCCTATCACATGTTCTCTTTTTTATCTTTAGTTTAAGCCCACTTATTCATAGTTTTGGCATTTTATTATAGGATTTTCCTTGGATCACCTCTTCCTATATCGCCTTACATCTTATTAGTGCAAAACATACACTTCATGTTATGCATCTGCATTATTAGAGACCATATATTATCTACCTATCCTATCCATTATTCAATTTTATAAACCCATCACCCACTCATTATCCTTTGTCAACTTTAGGTTTAAGGGGGGATACCTCCTCACATAAACCTAGGGTATTGGATCTCTCATAGTTTTTGTTTTGTGACACGTATTCCATACCGTTTCATAAAAAGAAGCAAATATAGACACTAATTTTATACCCTATATATGATTAATTAGGTATCATATGTCTATATTTTTTTTAATCTCCTAATTAATACATATCCTAAGGTTTAGTATATTTACCATTTACAAATTGGTAATTCACCTTTACTATTACTCTTTCCCCCTTCCAACATCCTAAATCCATTTATAACCCTAGGACTATACCCCCTTTAACTACTTTACCCCTGTATAGTGTCATTAACAACAACTCCACCCATTTCAAAGCCAAATTTTCCCACAATTGAAACAAATATGTTAATTTGGGTGAATTGATGTTGATTCATATGTGATCAACACCAATTCTTTAGTTTGATGTTGATCCATAAGTACCCAACCAACCTTTGCATTCTGGACCCATAAATGTAGAACCTCAAATTGCTACTAGATTTATTGGAGAATTAGTGACATTCTTAATGATACTCTACCAAAAGAAATTTCTATTCAATCATATCCTCTATCAAGCCTGAGAAATTATATATGTTTGTAGAGGAATTTCATTTTTCTTGCAAATAAATTGAAGGTAAGTCATTGTGTTTTTGTTTCATTCATTTTATATTAACTTATTTTGTTGTTATCTATTTATCTAGTCTCTATAATATCATTTATATCTCTTTGTATCCTTTTATAAATATCATGTAGCTAACTTATCTCATTTATTATCTATTTATATTAAACTTAGTCATATAGATAGTTGATATCAATTCAATCTAACTCATCACTGATCTTGTTAGGATCAATATCAATCCACTATGTTGAACTTGAAGAACCCACACCTTATTCATATACCCATATCTACAATACTTTACTAATTTACTATTATTTTAATATGGTCTTTGTATGTAGATGACTCTATCAAGCTTAGTACAGGACATAATCGGTATCATTAATCTCCCTATAGTTCCCCAACCCTTATTTGTTGATCAAGTGACATAGATTTTGGTATAAAACTCTATGAAATTATTTATTCTCCCTATCTTGAATCCACTAAATGCCAACTAACTATCATATAAGATGATATATACTTTGCTACATCTTACTAAGAGGAATATTATGCTTATATTGATAGCTTAATTAAGGATTGAATATTAATTAGCATTGTTATCATATTTTTATCTATAATAATTTCATGTGTTATTTATCCACTTGATTATGTAAAAAAGTGAGCTGGCATCCATTTGAAAAAGCTCACAACTTCTTGGGACTAGTTTCTAACCAAGAAACTTACCCAATTATCTATTAATCCATTTTTGTCAAGTGTTTACATGTGTGCAAGCTATTCTTCCTAGCCAAAAAGAAGCTCTCACAGTCGATGGATTCAAAGCGGTGAATAACATCTTCTAGTCTATAGGAATTCACCATAACACCTATTTTCATTTGAGTTTTTAGTAAGTAATATTTTAATTTAAATAAAAATGAAAAACTACTTAAATAGGGTGTACTTGACTCTTAATAAATAAGATGGTATTCTTTGTTAAAGATGGTACAATTGACATCTATGACATATGACACATATGGTTAAATATGGTTCCTAGCAATTGGATTAGACCTAATGGTGACTTTAGTTCCATACCTAGTTCTAAATATCATATGAAACCAATTAGATGATAGGTATCCCCCAATCGTGGTAGTAAAGTCCCTAAAAAGGCACAAATCAAAGTATAAAGGGAGATCAAATATGAAAATACATTAGGGAATGGAAAAGTTAGTTAAAGCATGTAAAGTGAGTTTTAAACCATTTATGACACCAAGAGTCTTAATGGTCATTCCATCTAGCTAAATTACTCTTTTAGAGAGAGGTTCATATTCTAAACCCAATTTATCTGCTATCTATTTTGACATCAATGATCTACTAGCCCCTGAATTTATCATCAAATTATGGTATAAATGACTATTTATGATTAAAAAAACATATAATAGTGAAGGTTTTACACCTTTACTTGAGTAAACTTCCTTTGGTTGATGGGTATTTTTGAGTACTACTTTTGGTCATCCCTTTGATGACCCTTATGAAAGACTAAGGTTAGACAAAGTTGCTTGCAATAGGTCCTTTTTATATTGGGATGTAAAAGTATTCCCACATGGTTATATTCATATTTTTTTTTCATATGATCAAGAATATTAAATAGGAAAGTACCAACCTTTTTTTACTTTGGCAAAAATAGTACTTTCTTGTACTTGTGTTGATTACGAATGGATTTTAGGTTGTTATTGACTTATTAAAGCCTAATTATTATAGATTTATTGTTCCTTTGGTAATAAATTAAGATTATAAACCTCTTGTAACATTGGATATGATGATGAAATATTAGTACGAGCTACTGGTTCAATTTTTACAACCTTTTTCTTGGACCTAGTATTACCTACCACACCTGAAAAAGAAGCTTGGTTTTCACCTTGCAACTAATTCATTCTACAATACTCATAAAATTTATAATTTAGAAGTGTATTATCACTATGTACTATCTCTTGAGGATCTTATTATTTTTTTTATACCTTAGCTTGTCTCTCTTATTGTGATCCATTGCTTTTCACCATCAACGTTTAGTTGAGGACACCATTAGGATAAGTGGTTTGGTTGTGCAGAAGATTATAGGGAAATAACCATTCATAGTCCTTTAATAAGTTGTTTTGGATAGGTAATAAGGATTTATATGTGTTGGTAGTATTGGTATTGAAAACTTGATAAGGCTTTATAGGAGTAATTTGGCCTTGACCTTAAAGATTTATATGATATGGTAGCCTATTTGGTTGATAAGTATAATGAGGTACTTGATAGTCTCTATAAATATAAGCTTAATTCCTTTTGAGAGTAACCAACTTATTTTTAAAATTATGAATAAGGATCTTAACCTCTTGAAGGTCATTTGATGGGCTAGGGGTGGCTTTATCTTATCATGGTGGCTGGCTAGTTGGCACTAGAATATGCACTAATATGGGTTTTTGAGGCATCAAAGCAGGTTATATTTCTAGAAAGATGGGCATTCGAGGCCTTGGTTTAATGTTTCTATCATATATAATACTATTATCAGCCTTAATAGTTACTTCATAAGCATTTGGTAATGTTCTACCATCCATTGATTAGATCATCAAAGATATATCATTATTCAAGGCTCTAAGATAATAGAGAAAAACATACTTAAGTATAGGCATTGCCAATGTGGAATAATACCCCATTTTATCTAAAGTATAAGATTAAAATTAACTATGTACTCATGTGGTTCCCTCTTAATAGTGGTTATTTATTCAAGTATGGATAAATGATCTAACTTGTCTTTAAACTGCTTACATAGAGATTCTCCTAGCTCATCCCATGAGTTTATCGAATTGGGTCATAATCTCTTATACCATTATTGAGCTTTGCCTTTGAATAAGGAAGTTAAAATCCTAATAATAATGTTCCACTTAGTAAAATGATGTATTAAACATATTTTAGCAATATCTTTAATGTTCTCTTTTGATGTGGTAGTATCCCCTTTAGTGAATTAGGGAATACTCTTTAGGGATGTAATGGGTATATCATCATATTGATCAAGGTTTAGTGGGATTACTCCATTAAAATGAATAGAGGCCTGATTTATAATGGAAATTGTGTAAAGTATTGAAATGAATCATGCTCTTGGGTGAGGGAATCTACGAAAAAGTGGTGTAGACTAAGCTCTTAAGGAAGGTTATCTAAGCTCTCTAGATCTTCTTGTAGGAGACAAGGATGCTTTAATTACTCTTATTATGGAGAGTTTAGATAATTCAATGAACTATAAATTAGCTTTTAAAGTATCTCTTGTTACTCTTGGCATGAAAATCATAGGGGATAGTCTACTAGAGATCAAAAAAATTAGAGTCTCTAGGTGCTTATTTGATGCATTCAACACTAAAGCTTACTAGGAATAGCACCAAATTCTCAGTTGAAACCTTCTAACTCAATATAATTAAGTAGAGGGCCCACTAAGAATTTCATGAAAAAAATTCATGTTGATTTGTACCCTTTTATGAGGTGTTTCATGTCTCCTCACCCAATTGACACAATGGGAACACCCTAATAGTATGGGTCACCTATGGTTGGAATGAAGCTATAGATAAGGTCATCTTACCCTAATGGATCACCTAAGACTAACACTAAATCTACTACAAATTCAAGGAAAAGGGAGAAGGAGTGCATAGAAATAAATAAAGTAAAAGTAAAAAAGGGTGATCCACTAGACTATTATGATACCCTCTACTCATTTAAGCATACACATTGAATATAAAAGAGTTAACATCATGAAAAAATAAAAATATAAAAAACCTTATACATAAGTGTTGTATAGAGAGGTATGGAACTTAGGAAATCACTTATAAGGGAGACACTTCACATCCAAACACTACCTAAACTCAATATCACACAACCTAAAGTTTGTAGATGAGTATATCCCTACATAAAGGTGAGATAATTAGATAAAAAATCAAGGAGAAATACAATTATTCACAAGTTAAGATCAAAAATACATGAATTCACACAAGATACAAAGATATGAGAAGGAAAAATCAAATATATTATGCGTTCAAGGGCATAAAATCAAAGTAGAGGGATCAAGGATGGGCTAGTTTCTGTAGCATTTTTGTGATAAAAAAAGGTCCTCTCATAATGATAATTTTGCTTGTTTTTATAGGTAAAATATTTAGAGCTCAGGTCTTTACTCCATCTTACCCACTATTAGGGTGGTTAAAAAATTTATGATGATCAAAGAAGTGGGGTTGAAGTAGTGGGGATCTCTTTAGGATTTATAGATCCATGCCTTCATATCTACCTACCACATCCTCTTAAGCCTACTGATGAGCCCCAAAATTTTCATGTTCTTATCCTTATCTATCACACTCATCCTTCTTATTTACCATGCTTTTGATTACTCTCCCATAAATTTTCCTTTCTCAAATAGCCATTATCCTATAAATACAATTATGTTTCCATACTATTTGAATAGTTATAATTGTGTATTAGAATTAAATATATGATAATTGTCTCCTTCCATATGATTTTTTTTATATAATGTGTTTTAAGGATGTTTTGGAGTAATAGGCATATAGCACGGAACATCCAATAGTAAAATAATCTCATCACATGAACATATCTTTTAGCCACTACATGACCAAAGCCTTAGATGAACAAATTTGTATTCCCCTTTCAATTGAATCATAGAAAAAACTATAACATCCATGGAACACAATAAGGATGTAGTTGAAGAATGAAATAACTTTGTTTATCATTAATAAATACTGTAGAATGCACATGAACAATGACTTTGGTAGAAGAAGCCAATTTCAATTATCCTATGTCAAATTTTAATTAGATCAAAACATATATATTTTTTGTATAAAACAATATCCTTTGTGGTATATGTAACAACAGGGTTGATAAAGTAGTAGATATTGATTAGAGAATTATTAGAAGTACATTTTATCAAGCAGTTTTTATTGTAATTTCCTAAAACAATTCATTATTGTATTTTGATTAATATGAATAAGTATTTTTGAGTTCAATTTAATGTTTTAATAGAAAGGATTTGATCTAGAGTTTCAAGGAAGAAGGCCCCCCTTTGAAAGTCTTGAAGCAACAATCCAACCCATTTAAATAGTTAAGCATGTTATTTAGTTTCTTTATGTATTGTTTGTTTAATTTTTGAATTGTGTGATTTACATTCTTGCATATAATTGCTTAAGGAAGATTATAAATGTGAAAACATTTATTTCATAGTACTATTTTTATGCTTAATTCTAGCATTACATTTACTGCATGAATTTATCATCGTAGATTACAATGAGCAAAATGTCAAATTAAGAGATTGAGTGTGCACATATGGTGGCACCATCCTATCAAGTCTACATCCTCATGTTTATATTTAAATGAATTATAAGGTACAAGTCTATGGTAACTCTCCTTGTTCATTTTGGTTAGGAGAAGTATATCTAATTATGAATCAATTGTTAGTCATTTTTTTATCATTTTTGGTGAAGGGTGTCACACACTTATAATCTTCAATCTTGATAGAAATTATTTATATATGTTTATTGTTTTTATTTCCAAATATTATTGTTCTTTAGATTAAATATTTCTTGATTTAATAGTTTAAATTTCCCTTTTTGCAAGTAGGATACTAGAAATTTTCAAAAAAACTCATATTACTAACCCTATATAGGCAGGGTGGGAAAAAAGATTTAAAAAAAAGTGATTGACGTACATGCAAAGTGAAGGGGAATATATAGGGATATTTTTGCCTAGATCATCAACCATTTTTGCAAGATCATAAATTCATCCTAAAATAGCTAAAGAACATGAAGTAATTCTTGAAGATCACTCATAATTGCCAATAGAAGAGGTAGAGAAAGATGAATTTTTGGCTGGATTGGTAGCATAAGCTAAAGACCTTGAGTAGGTTCATACCCCTAGAAGAGACCCACATGTACCACCTTTGATAATCCCCACATTATCACCATATAATTAGGAATCTAAAGCTCACTTCCCTCCATTTACCAAATTTCTTATTATGGAAGCATTCAAGGTCATTCTTGCTCCTAGAAGAAATACCAGACCAATAAAATCTTCTAATTTATAAAGACTCTTTACTAAGACACAAGATGAATATTTTGAAACCTTCACACCATCCCTATTTTATAGGAAGCCATACATTCCTAAGAAAAAATATAAAGTATCCATATTCTACACCCCAATAAATAAAATAATTGATATGAATTTTTAGCGATGGGTAGCAACAACTTCTGGTCTACCAACACAAAAAGTATTCATGGGCGATCACTAGGAAAAAAAACTACCAATGAGTATGCTAATTTCAAATTTCCTATCCTTACTCCTGAAGTAAATGCACCCATGAAGAATATTTCTCACTCTTCCCTCCCTACCTTTAGGGGAAAAACATCTAAGGATCTAGACACATTTATTTTTGAGTTTGACATCTTATACTGTAGCTATGATTATAATCAAGATGCTTAGAAACTCAAATTGTTTCCAATAACACTCAAAGAAATCTCACTTAGATGGTTTATGGGACTTGGAAATGATGCCATTTCTACTTGGGAAGAAATGAAAGAGAATTTTTGATGAAGTGCCAAGACTATATTAGGGGTAGGAACTACAGGAGAGATGACATATTATGAATGAAATAAGCTAATGATGAGTCATTAGAAGAATATATGGAAATATTTTTGTTCAGATTGAAAAAATCCAAATACACTACAACAGAGAAATAATTGACCAAGTTGATATTCCTAAAGGGGATTAGAGATGATTATTTAGAGGCACTAGATCTAATGTCTCGTGGTGATATTTCTACATTGTCCTTTGATGAACTGATAGTTCTATGTACAAATTACTCTAGATCAACCATGAATAAAAGTAGGGGTAGAACCCTTCGTACAACATCTACAATGGGACTATCTAAAGGTGAAGTTAGAAACCTAATCTAGTACATGAAGTAGGATATTATTAGCCACCTAGCTACTCATCTTGATACATTACATACATAAAAAAAGAAATAAGAAACTAAGAAAGACTTAGCTGCTTATTACCCTGAATGCAAAAATAAGAAGGTAGATTACACATGACATTCTAAAAAAGCTCAGGTAGCCATCATAACCAAGGATAATCTTGAAATATTAGAGCTACATGCAATAAGAGAAGATGAGAATCAAGTGTTTTTCATGGCTCAATGGAAACCATGGGTACAAAGATTGGGTATGCCATCAAAATGTATCTTTGTAAATTCTCAATTATCAAATAATCCTCAATATGGTTCTTATATGAATATACCCAATCAAAATTGGTCCTAAACAAATTGGTAGTTACCCTAGAATCAGTTATAGATGCAATATAATGGACAACAACCTCAACCTAGGCAATTCCAAAACTAGTTTTGGTTCTTTCCCTCTAATCCATGGTAATAGTAATGGAGAAGTAATCAAGGCTTTCCCCATCAAATGCAACAACCAAAACAAAAACAATACTTAATTCCAAACACTCAGCAACCTATTAGAACCACCCAATTACCCACCTAGCCCATCCCCAATCCTACCAATAAGTTGGTTCAACTAACACAATCCACTAAAATAACACAATATCCAACATACACATTGGATATTAATCAAGTTAAACTTCATTTAGGTCATGTTTTTCCACAACCCACCTCACACATAATCATAAAACACTTTCAACCAACCCCACTCTATATTAATCCATAGCCACCCATGGACAATCTTGATCCAAGTCCATCCAAAAATAAAAAGGAATCTGATAATGTTCCTTTTTCAGAGAGATTAAACATATCACATCTTGAACTAGAACCCAAATTCAATATCTTTAGACAACTCAAGAATGTGTGCATAAAAATCTCACTCTTTCAAGTAATAAAGGATGTTCCTATCTACAATAAGGCTATTAGAGAGATATGTTTGAAAAAACTAGGAAGAAAGAAGAATAATCCTAAAATAGTCCAGGTCATTGGCTAACTAACAGATATTATGTTAGGAAATATAGTTCCCCCAAAATATTCTATTCCTAGAAGTCTTGTAGTTAATGTTAGCATCCATGGTCAACCTATCTCAAATAATTTAATTGACTTGGATGAAGCCATCAATGTGATGATCATGGAGAGAATACAACAAACTAAACTTACAACTCTCCATCTAATACCCACCATCCTCTAAATGGATTATAGATCAACTGTTAAGCTTAAGGGGATTATTGAAGACCTTGTTATCACTATGGACTCTTGGAAATATCCATTATATTGTATTTTCTTACATCCAAAAAGTAACTTGGGGTGTTATCCTCTCATCCTTGGCCACCATTAATTTTTTATTAGTTGTAGGTTAGGTAAAATGCTAATTTCCAACAAAAATGACACCAAAAAATTGGTTCTTTATATGCCAGCCTAGCCTTCCCAAAATAATGGCCCAACCCCTTGGATTGATGACTTTGAATAAGTTATCTCCTTACAAACTCTACATAATTGATTAGAGTCCAAATCTACAGGTACAAGAAGAAGACACTATCCTTATTGTTATCTTGTAAAATACCTATCAACAAGATCTTATAGCCACAAGCATGTTGGAATCTACACCATGCCCTATTTAGAATACTTTTCCTAAGAATGATCTTGTTGAAACTACAAGAGACATTTGGACATTTCATAAATTACTTCCCCATTAATTTAGTTATGCTCCTTTAATCACCAACATATCAACCATGCTTTATTTAACAAAGCAAGTAGACATTATGCCAAACAAACCTCTCAAAATTAGTACCTTCTTAACACCCCAATAAGAAAGCTAGTTACTTAAAATGCTAATAAAATACACAAAAACATTTTCCTAGGATTACCATGACATGAGAGGACTACCCTAAGATTTATTCATGCATCACATTTACATTAAAAAAGAATGCAAACCTATTCACCAACCCCAATGATGAATGAATCTTGCAGTTAAATATGTCATCAATATTGAGTTACAAAAAATCTTAGATGTGAGATTTGTTTACCCTATTTTGGATAGTCAGTGGGTCTCTCCCCTAGTCATTGTCCATAAAAAGGGGGAAAATGTTGTATTTATATTGACTACTAAGAGTTAAATGCTACTACCAAGAAGGATCACTTTTCCCTTTCATTTATTGATCAAGTTTTAGATAAATTAGAAGGAAAAAGGTAATTTTCCTTCCTATATGACTATAGAGGTTATAATTAGATACAAATTGCTCCACAAGACTAAGATAAAACCACTTTTACTTTCCCTTGGGGAACTTATGCCTATGTCATCTTTCCATTTAGTCTTTGCAATTCCCCAGCTACATTTCAAAGGGTTGTTTTGAGCATATTTTCTAATCTCTCCTATGACTATGTTAAAATCTACAAGGATGATTTACCTATATGTGGGCATACATTCAAATAAATGTTGACTAACTTAGAAAAAGTTCTTCAACATTGCTAGGACCATCAATTATCTTTGAGCAATGAAAAATGTTATATGTTGATGACTAAAGGGATTGTGTTGGGGCATCACATATCCCCTACTAGAATTCAAGTTGACCTAGTAAAGATAAGTATCATTAAGGATCTAGCCACACCAAAGAAGTAGAAAGATGTTAATAGATTTTTATGACATGTTAGTTATTATAGATGATTCATCAAATATTTTAGTAAAATTACCATAACATTATTTGGATTACTTACTAAGGATGCTTGATTTACATGGACTAATGATTATCAAAATGCTTTTTAGAAACTCAAAGACCTTCTCAGAACAACTCTTGTTCCAAGAAGGACTAATTGGAAGAAAACATTTCACATCCACATAAATGCAGTTGACACTACTTTAAAAGTTGTCCTTAGCCAAAAAGATGAATCTTTAAATTATGAAATCTATTTTATCAACAAGAATCTTCAAGGGGTTGAACTCAACTACACTATAATAGAGAAGTAAGTTCTTGTTATTGTTTATGCCATCAAAAAAATTTGACACTATATTATAGTTTACCAAGTATTCATCCACATAGATCATGTATCAATAAAGTATTTAATAAACAAACCTATTGTAATATGAAGGGTAATTCATTGGTTATATTTGTTGTAGGAGTTTTATATTACCATTGTGGATAGACTAGGTAAGGATAATGTAGTAGTAAATTTTTTATTTCGATTACAAAATGATGAGCACGGTCCTATTATTGATGATTCTTTTTCTGATGAACATTTATGTGTAGTAAAAAATCAATCTCCTTGGTTCATATATATTGCTAACTATCTTGCTATAGGATCATAAACACAACATTTTTCACCTAGGAAAAATCATTTGATCCAAAAGAGTAAAAATTATTCCTGGATTGTAGGATATTTCTTTATCACTAGACAAGATTTAGTTATGAGAAGATATATCTAAGAAGATGAAGCTTATGACATTCTCATAACCTACCATGATGAACCCTGTAGGGGTCATTTTGCTACCAAACAAACTATTATGAAAGTACTTACTACTAGATATTATTGGATTTATTTGCATAAGGATGACATAATGTATGCCCATAAATGTGATCAATGCTAGCATATGGTAAAACCCACTCACTCTGATGAAATGCCATTATAGCCACAACAAGTTCTAAAACCCTTTGACAAATAGGGACTAGATTTTATAGGTCGAATTGATCCTAAATCCAATAACAAGGAATATTTACTAGTGTGTATTGATTATGTCATAAAATGGGCTGAGGTCAAGGCCTTAACTCATGCTTGAGATGAAAAAGTAGCTGAGTTCTTTTATGAACACATCTTCACCCACTATGGAGTACCAAGAGAAATAGTCAGGGATGAAGGCCCATAGTTCACATTAGACCTCACAGTGACCTTGGTAAAAGAATATGAAATTAGAAACAAAAAGTCTACCCCTAACCATCCTGAGTCAAATGGTCAAGTAAAAGTGAAAAATAGAGAATCAGAAAATATCCTCACTAATACTATCATCTTGCATAGAAAAAATTGGTCAAATCATTTTTTAGAAGCAGTATGGGCTTACAGAATCACCTAGAAAACCACTAGTTTCACTCCATATGAACTAGTTTATGGTAATAAGCATGTTCCATCCATTAAGTTTGAGAATAAAACATTAAGGACAACACTTTATTTGGGCTCGGATATTTCCCAAGATTAACATGATAGGATCATTCAGCTAAATGCACTTGATGAACTAAGAAAGGAAGAATTTTATCACGCTAAAATAGTGCAAAAAAAACATGTAGGTTAGCATGACATGAACATCAAGACTAAAAATTTCCATTTCGGTGACTGGGTACTCCTTTTTGACTCTAAATACAAGGATCATAAATGAAATTTATAGTCCAAATGGCTTGGGCCTTATGAGATCAAACGTGTTTTTGACAATGGAGATGTAAAGCTCATGACCATTGACTCTATTTAGTTATGATTTCTTGTTAATGGCCATAGGATCAAGCTATATAAGAAACTATTTTCTAGGGAAACTCTCACTTGTCAACTTCTTAATGAAAAACATCCATCTCTTCTTCATGAAGCCAATCAACATGTACCTATAGTTAAAGGGTATTTCTATCAACCCTTCTCTAATATTTTCCAAGAGAATTAAAAGCTTCCTACAACCAAAAACAAGTCATTCACAATGGCTTGGTTAAATCTAAATAAAATCATACCTCCTAGATTTTTATAATTCTAGTTGAGTTGGGAATAGAAAATCTATAAAAAAATAAATTTTAAAATCAGTAATGAAAACCTTTGGGCATCCTTGATGGATGTTGTCTCAAAAAACCAAGTCACTAGCTGATCAACATTCAGTAATAAAAAAAGAGAGAAAAAAGGGAACTACTGTGATAAATAAATTTGTTTTCATTTATTTGTTCTTGTAGATTAATTCCCTTGGAGTAGAAATACATTTTCCTCTTTGCTATAGGATGAAAAACTTGCTATTGCATGATATAAGTTATTGTTATAGGAAGCATTTCTTGCTACAGGATGAAAAACTTATTGCTACATGAAACATTTATTATTATAGGATGAAAAACTTATTGCTAAAAGAAACATTTTTTGTTACAAGATGTATTATTATCATTCCATCCTACATTACATTCTTGTAAAATGTTTTGCTCCTAATCAAATGATAACACACGCTACACTACCACTTTGAATCATTATTTTCACATTAATGAAAGGTTTTCCTACAAGTAATAAGGTAGTTATTTTATTATTATTTCATGTCATAATTTTTAATTATTAATAATATTATCTATCTTAATGCTATTAATTCACCACCATATCTTCTCTTTATCATGTCAACTCGCTATATCTTCTCCTTTGTTGATTGACATGACCATTGATGTACTACTACCACCACCCCTTATTCTTACCATGATTTGTTTGTGCATGTCAGCTTCATCCCTTAAGGAAAAGTAATAGTTTAAGTTGGGGGGCTTTCCCATGCATTAAAATGGATTATTTCACTCCCAAATCAAAAGTCACAAACATTTCACCCAAAGCTACAAACCTTTGTTGCAAGAACACAGATCTATAACTCAAATTTCATTTCACAACATGGGAGAGGACTTGTTTAAACATGAACCACTTGATATCACTAATTTACCTATTAGCTCAAACATCCTAACCATGTTCTAGAATGTACGATGAACATAATATTTTGAGAGGATATAGGCTCTGGATCAAGGAATTAAAAAATAATTTATTGACTCATTGCATAACAATCTGGTAATAGTAAAAAGAATGGAAATAAAATTAATATAAACCATCATTCTTAGAGTAACAATATTTCCATAAATAGGGGAATCATGTCAAGAAAAATTTGATGCTAAAGTAGAGAGGCAAAAATTCATCAAAGGAAATGAAAACCTGAAAACTTCAAATCAAGGCACTACATGGTTATCTTTATCAAGAAGATGGGCCAAAGTTGTTGAGTTCATCTGCAAATATTTCACTTATGAAGAGAAGTATTACATGTTGTGTGGCACTCACCTTAAATTCATGAATCATTTACAATATGGTATAGAGATAAATCTCCCCAAATTCTTGCTCCACATGATCATAAAAATGGTAGAGGCATTTCAAAGAGATAATTCCAAAACTCTTTCCTATCATTGTTTAATCTAATTGATTGTTCAAGACTATTTACAAAGAACTAGACCCAACATAAGTTGGGAATATTTTCTCCACATACCATGAAATGTAGAAAGTGATAGAGAGAGAAATGAAATAGAAGAGGAAATGGAAGTAGAATAATAGAGGATAGAAGAACCTGCAGTAGAAAACCTTCCTGTAGCTCCATAAGAACATGCAAAAGGAGACCTTTTTCTAGCCACACAAGAACTTGCAGAAGAATATCTTCCTATAGCAACACAAGACCCTATATCAACGATTGAAGAAAGGACTTCCACAAGCAAGTAATCTTGAATAAAAAGGAAGAAAATCATACTCTAACCTGATTTAGAGGAATCTAAGGAGGAACTTCCACCTTATAATAAAAGGTTAAGGTAACCTTTACTCCTCATAGATCCCATATATTGAGAATAAAAATGACAACAAAACCTTCTTCTATTATTGAAATTAATGAATAATCTAGAGAAAAATAGACTACCAATATTAATGAATCATTAGAGGTTAAAACAAACAAGCAAAAATATTCTCAAGAATATAATAAGGAGGCAAAATAACTAGAACATAATCTTGAAGAATTTCAAGAGGAAACAATGTAGGAAGAAATGGAAAAAATATAGCAACCTATCACATAAATGGAATTTCCTACTCTAGAGTAAGCCCTATAGGAAATTAAGTGACTAAGAAAGAAGCTACAAGATCAATCTAAAGGAGGACTGGATGCACTTACTACAGTAGCTTTTCAGTTGTAGCTCTCTATCAAAGACCATCCTATAGTCATTATTTCCCAACCTTTTGTACAGGAAAAGCAAAAGGAAAAACCTACAACTACCTAAGATGTAAAGTATAATTCCTCATTTGTAGTATCTTTTAAATTGATAAATTGGATAGATAGTCAATCTAAAAGTCTTAAGGCATTAACAAAATAGAACAATAAATTGAAATAAGAAGTTAGAATGAAGGAAGAAAAGATCTCTAAATTGTAGCAAAAAATTGAAGACTTTTCTTGTCTTACCTAAGATCTCATTGACTATAGGCCTCTTATAAGAGTATATTTAGTTTATCTTGAGGAACAATGGTATAAGCTTAATTTTTTTTCAATTGACTATGACATGCCACATGAAGTAATTGATCCCCTCTCATTTCAACTCTATAAAGAGATCTCATAGGAATAACAAACACAATTGTATGAGCTCTATGTTCACAACTATGTTGTGCCTTATGACAGGGAATGGAACCCTAACCTATATGTTGGAGATGTCCTTATAAAGGAATTTTCATCATATATTTTTAATGAGCAAGGAAAAGGAAGAGAGGTGGTGGAATATAGGAAAAAATAAAATGAAAACCAACTGCTTATCATAAGAGATTCAATGGCACCTGATGTTGTATTGATAGAATGGGATAATATCATGCTAAAAAAGGAAGTCAGAGCTTGGTTTGCCAAGAATTGTGATGAAGCCCAAGATTTTTACTTGAGATTGAGAACTTATATTGGTCTTATAGTAAAATAATCTTGCATTGAATGATGGAATGAGCTCACTCCCATACTAAGATATATAAATCCATATTCCCCTTTTAACTTAAAGGAAACATTTAACAAGATCATAGGATATGTTCTACTTGCAGGTGAAATGGGATCTCAAGTGTTGAGTCTCAAATTATAACCCCCTCTATTTTGGTATCCTATTCCAAATTGGTAGGATAAAGCCCCATTAGATGAATCTAGGGATTTTAGAATTTATCAACTATTTGAATAGAGACATGGATTTTATGTTCACCTTACTAGTGGTTCTATAGATCCTATGGATTTTAGAGATCTTTGTGAATTGGAAATGAATAAGTTTATTGCTCATGGTTTAGAAAGGTCTTAAGTTGGGGGGTGTGATGAGCCCTAAAAATGGCATGTTATTATCCTCATCTATCACACTCATCCTTCTTGTTTACCATGTTTTTGAGTACTTTCCCATAAAGTTTCCTTCTTCAAATAGCCATAATATTATAAATAACATTATTTTTACATTTTATTTAAATAGTTAGAATTATGTATTAGAATTAAATATATGATAGTTATCTCTTGCTATAGGATGTTTTTTCTATAATATGTTTTAAGAATGTTTTAGATTAATAGGTATATAACACAAAATATCCTATAATAAGGAATCTCATCACATGGACATATCCTACAACCACTGCATGACCAAAGCCATGGATGAATTGATTTTGATTCCCTTTTCAACTGACTCATAGAAATCACTATAACCTCCATGGAGCACAATAAGGATGTGGTTGAATAATGAAACAAATTTGTTTGTACTTAAGCAATATTACATAATTCACATGAACAATGACTTTAGTAGAAGGAGCCAATTTTGGTTATCCTAAGTTGAATGTTTCTTAGATTAGAAAATATATTATTTTTTATAAAACAATATCATTTTTGATATATATATATATATATATATATATATATATAATAGTAAGGTTTAAAAAGTAGTAGATATTTATTAGATAATTATTAGCAGTAGATTTTGTCAAGCAGTTATTATTGCAATTTCTTGTAGTAATTCATTATTATATTTTGATTAATATGAACAAGAATTTCTTAGTTCAATTTATTTTTTTAAGAGGAAGGATTGAAGCTAGAGTCAGAAGGAAGAAGGTCCCCCTTTAGAAGTCTTGCATCAATAATCCAACCCATTTAAATAGTTAAGCATGTTATTTAGTTTCTTTATGCATTATGTGTTTAATTTTTGAATTGTGTGATTTACATTCTTGCATAGAATTGTTTAAGGAATCTTCCAAATGTGTAAACATTTATTTCATAATACTATGTTCTTATTTAATTCTATCATTACATTTACTACATGACTTTAGCATCTTAGATTACAACAAGCAAAAGGTTAAATTAAAAGATTGATTGTACACATTCAGTGATGTTATCCTATCAAGTCTACATCCTTTGGTTGACATTTAAATGAAGTATAAGTTACAGGTCTATGGTAACTCTCCTTGTTCATTTTGGTCAAGAGAATTATATTTGATTGTGAATCAACTGCTAGTCACCTACAACTTCTCTTCTATGTGATCTCCATTTCCACTCACTTTCTTGATGAATAGGGCTAGATTATATTGCGCACTCACCTGTTTTATAGTTTGAGTTGATATACACCATAAATTACACTCTAGTCCACTTCAAAAGCACTAATTATAAGATTCAATGCAATTACATAGTCTACTCATGAATTTGACATTTTAATGGGTGAGATAGGACATCAAATTTTCCTCAGTCAGTGCCGATGTAGATACCAAAAAACTCTTAAGTGGTAGAATCTAACCAAATTTTGGCATCATGTTCATCATGGCCTTTTCTAATTTTCAAAAATATTCTTCCCTTAGATCCCCCTTTTTAATACTTAGTCAATTATTCTAACTTTTAGACTTGACTAGGGTTCATCTTCAAATACCACCTAGCATTCTCTCATTTTCTATGGGTTCCACATCACTTCCCATGTCATCCCCCTTGGCCCTCCTTTATTTGACTTTATTTCACAATTATCTTTTCCTTTACAAGGTCCTTTCCACATGACTTATCTCTCAGTATACACAAACTTTATCTCTCCCATTTTCTTTCATCATTTCCATGGCTATGTGGAATTTTATTACTCTCTCAGGCCTTTTATGTCTTTGTCTTCAATCATTACCATGTGTCATGGTCTAGTAGGTTAGGCTCTCTCAGGATCTAACATTTTTTTATGTCCAAGACATTAAAAAATCTAACCAAAATCCACATGGCATTTTTTAATTAATCTATAGGTCTGACACTCTAACATCATGTCATCCTAGGAGTTTGAATCTAAGACTGACATAGTAAATGTGTCATGCATTGATTGGTTCCTAGCCTCTATAAAATTATAAATATTCTTCCATGTGGATATTTCTCATTATTTCACTGCTTTTATTGGGGATTTAAGTGCAAATCTAACTATTCTCTCCATGGTGAAGTGATATTTCACCATGTGGGAACATCTTGCTCACCTAATGCCCTAACATACTAATTTATTTATGTAGAACACCCTAGGGTTGCATAGGAATGGGATAATGCCACATGGTGCCATCCCACTCACTCACTTTCCTAGGGATTTAACATCATGTCTAGGCTACACAAAAATATCTGAGAGAGTTAATCAATAGGATTATACCATGTGACATCTTCCTACTAACCTAATATCCTAGAGCGTTTTGAGCTTATAAAGATGGTCTTATGACTCTTGGTCACTGGGATTACAACATGTGGAATCATCCTACTAACCTACTTACTTACTAACTTGATAACATGGATATTTTTAGAAAACTTCATCAGAATTGACTAAGTATTCAAAGTCATTTAAAAGGGGATCAAGACCATCAAAATATCAATAAATGACACCAAACAAATTTTATAAAATTGGTTAAGTGTCGAAAGTCTTTTAAAAGTGTCATAGGCTATAGGGAGATGTGAATTATTATTAATGACAACATTCAATGGGACTAGAGTCATACTATGAATGAAAAACTAGAAAGCTATCAAGATGTCATCAAGGGCCTATCAATTTTTTCTCATCACCTCTTAAGTCCATCATCGGGTGATGAGAGAACCTTGAAGAGGCTAACTGTCAAAGCACTTTCTTGACATATCAAGAAACTTTTGAATAAAAACAACTATGTATTACTAAGAAGAAACATTGCACATGGCTCCAAGAAAATTTGAAATAATTGATTAAGTGTTGAAAATTTTATTCTTCATGTAGAAAGTGTGACATATCCTAGTGTTTAGAATTTTTATTTGGAATAAAATATCTAACTAGTTCTGCTACACAATATTTTTCTAAAAGAAAAAGACGTAGTCATTTCTCATGAAGTATTTAGCACCTTTGTTCGTGACAATTTATCTGATTACTTTGAAAAATATGTGAATACCATTACCCCTACTCAAAATTTAAAGAATAAACTTTACAAAAATTGTGAATTATTGATTTTAACTTTGAAACTTAGTCATTTTTTTGAACCTAAATTGAACTTTGAAACATTTGCATGACTACTAAAATCCTAAAGTCTTGAATTGAAAAATGTATGTTGCTCCTTTATGGTGACTAATAATAGTCAACATGTATGGCTTAGGATTTGGTTTAGTAGTAATCTCTAATTTGTTCACAACTTATTCATAAATGAGGTTAGATTGGGATCCACTATCAAAAAGAGTATCTATCTTCATATGCTTAGAAATCACTCTACTGTGGAATAACTCATTTATTTTATTTTCATCATGCATAGATTTTGAATTCAAAAATGAATGAAAATTAAGATATGAATATGAACCTTGCATGCCCATGGTGGTGACCTTGGTCTCATCACCATAATCAAATCCAAAATCTTGTTATATTATTTTAGTAGTCTTACCTTTATTTTTCCCAAGACGTTTTATCCTACATTCTGGATGGAGATTCCAACACTTAGCATATTCATGGCTTTCTCTCTTTTAATGAGATCAAAAAGTATTCCCATCCTTTCTTAACTATGGAGGTATGTTTCATCTTACCTATTCCTTTACCTTTACTTTTAGGTGGTGTATTGGTCTTCTTTGTGAAGTGTTCCTTGTCTTTAGTCACTTTACCCCTTGATTCAATATGGGTAGCTTAGACACAAAATTCATCAATATTAGTAGGGTTAAACATAAGGATTATATTCCTTAAGTAACTATGTAATCCACCAATATATTTCAAAAGAGTCTCTTAAGTTTAAATATGAATACCTAACACCAAATCCCTCTTTTCTAAAATCTTGAGTTTAATCCTAAACACTTTGACCCTTACCTTGCATTAATTTTTTCCAATCCATAATGGCTTATTATATGTAGCCTAATAGATATAATTAATTTTTAAATGTCAAAATAAAATCAGCCCAAGAATAAATCACTTTATGATGTTTTAGGAGATCCTCTTGTGTCTTACTCTCCCACCAAATTAGTATTGTACCACCCAATCAAATAGTATCTAGCTAAAAACTGTATTCATCATTATCAATCTTGTAAAACATGTGGTATAATTCCATATACTTGATCTAATGATCTAACTTTTATGCACTAATGTCTCCATTATATATTGGCAAATAAAACTTAAAATATATATTAACCTTTAGAGGAAACATAATCAAAAACTTTCTTTTTCTTATCATCAAAGAAAGAAGGAGAAGGTTTAGATGGAGGATATTTAGGATATTCTTATCCTTTACCATTACCATTGGTTAATAGTTATTCCTATTTTTACATTCACTTCACATCTTAATTTCATAATACAACTCTTCTACCATACTCTTCATCTCAATAAAGACATGACATAAGGTCACCTCTAATTCTAGTTCTCCTCTAGGATAATCCATGGCCTAAATTGCATGTTTTGCACTAATTTCAAGGTTATAATCTTCAATCAATCCTTCACAATTATTTCTCTTAGACTTGGTTATCATGTAAAACTAAAAATTTCATATCTAATAACCACATTAAAATATAATTAAACATCTAGTCTGATACCAAACTTGATATGAATTGTTAGTTATTGCAAAATGCTCACTATTTTTTAATTTTGGATACTCATAAAAAAACTCTTAATTTCTATCCTTTTATGAAAACTTGGATTATTTGAATAAAATCAGGTTAAATACTAATTAAAAAAAATAATTAATTGAATATAAATGGAGAAAACATGAACCAAATTGATAACATATTTCACCTTTTATGGGGATACATCTTTGGGTATAAAAAACACTTTAACCGGTCTATTAAATAGTGTAAAATACACTTTACATAAATTATTTACACTAAAGTATGACTTTGAAATATATAAATAGCTTATAATATAGCTGTAAGAAGTCTCTATAATAATTTACTGTATAGGAGTTGTTCTTCCTACATAAAAGGACATGTGCTTATTTGTTTCTTACTTGTTCTCCTTTAAAGGCTAACAAATAAGTTCTCTTCTTTCCATGTATATGTTTTTCAAATTTAAGAATGAACCTTTTATAATGCTCCCAAGGCCCTTGTTTCATTGCTTAAAGTCTTATCTATTTACCCAAAATTTTGATACTCCTTCCATTGCCTTGTTTTAGGCTTAGATAAATCTTCCATGTAGTTTGGGTGGAATTTTAATCCCATATTAAGAGGGTTTTTTAATAATAATGTATTAATAAAATTTTCAAAACCATCTGAATTGGTATTAGGACCAATATTTTCTTTGAACACATATCATATCTTGTGGAATTTTTATTGGGATGTTTCACATGTCAAAATATCATTGGTACATGTGTTAATCCATGATTCGACCATTGGTACACATCCAATCACCATGTTAACATCTTCTTTGTACCCTACTCACTTCAATAGGTCATAAATTTCACATACAAAGTCTATTTGGCCCCATTTAAAATGTATTAGATTTGTCTTAGTGATCTCTTCAATTTTGGGATGTTCCCAATAGGATTACAGACCATTTGATTATATAGGTGTGGGGATCCTCCTAGATTAATATGTAGGTAGAGTTTAATGGTAAGGTGTATGATGTAAGGTCAACCCTTATAATTCACCCATTATCCAAATTTTAAATTGGTATTTAAGTTCATAAATATTAAAATAAATACTCTATTTTTAGATTTGAAGCTCTCATTGGCTCTTCTCTAATCATTTTTTATGATTATATCGAGCCACAAACCTACATAGACCAAGAAAATAACTAAGCACTTAATTTTGGCTAGTGTTTTCCATAAATAACAAGTTAGTATATGTAGATAGTTATGCTCATATGTTTATGGTTATTTTATATCTTAATAAATTTTATTTTTTTAATAGTGTTCTCCTACTATGGTTGAATTTAATATAAAAATACATAAAACACCCACCTAGTTGTTTGTATGTTATCTTGTGTGTTGATAGTATATTCTTAAATATTTTCTATGTATTTCAACACTTGAAAACATATGAATTTAACTTTAAAATGGTGTTTATACTTATATCAACTCCATATCCTCTAATAATATTCATATTTAGGAGCTTTATGTAAGTTCTTAATATGCAGTGCATTTTTTAGTGGCAGGTAGATAATTTTTAGATAACTAAAGGTTTAGGCTTGTTTTTATTATATAGATAACCCTTAGGTTATTTTACTCCAAATTTTCATGAAATACATACTTGATTACAAATTATAACTATTTATATTTTGGATACTATTTGTTTAAGTGCACAAGGACAAGTTTGACCTAATTGGTTAGGTCTGAAGTGGTAGAACTATCTAAAAAGTGCACACTTATCGAGATAACATGAATAATGATCTCATATTAGGAGACAATTTGGGAATGATATTAATTTTTTTAAGAAATTACTATGAAGGTCTTAATTAAGAGTAATTAGATGTTTTAGGCCCTTATGTAGATAAGCAACTATGAGGAGATGAAAAAAATATTCATATTTTTTTGGCATAAGTCAAGTGTGTTAAAGATTGGTCAAATAACACATTATCAAGTGTCTAATACAAAATATGAGTGTCTAAATGTGGGCCCATTTTAAAATATTAATGTAATTACTAGAGTAAAAGGTTATAATGTGATACATGGGTGTCTTCAAGTATTTACTATGAGTTACACCTTGCTCCATTCAAACCTGGAATGAAATATGTAGAAATCAATTCTTACTTATGACATATAATTTGAAATTGAAAACACATAATATATGTGAAATGAAATATCAATGAATGAATACAAATTTGTGTATGCAAACTAATTTATCTTCTAGATATAATGGATAACTGGGTGATCATATCCATTAGAGATGCTAAGGTATAATCATGGGTTGAGTTAAATATGCCAGAAGCATCATTTGAAATGGATAAGCTCCTAAAAGTTAAGTCTTTAAAAAATTCAACCCCAAATAAATCACTATATATAAGTAATGGAATCCACTAAATTTTCCAATGAATCTAAGAAACTCTTTAGTAGTGCTTGAGAACATATATAAAGTTTTTGAATCATCCATTATAGATAGATGAAATTATTAAATATGAGTAATGACTAAGTATAATTTTTTTTATAATATATCTCATCTCTACATATGTTTCCAATCCCTATCCTACGTAATTTGAGTCAAAATATCATAATATATGCAAAAGTGTGAGCATGTGCTTTGCATATGCCCCCAATCTAAAAACATGAAAAATATATAATATGCATACTAATCTCATAAAATTAGTTAAATAAAAGACATAATCCAATAAAATATTTAACATATGCCTTTAATATTCCCCCAATATATGTTATACATATCATAATGTAATTGATTTAACCTGTAATGATCTATGTAATCGTAAACCATTCTAAAGTAATCTATGCCAAAAATTTTAATTTGATTTGACTGTGAGGATTAATATCTAAGATAAGCTACTATGTATTCCCCCTCTTGAAATGATTCATGTATCCTATGAATTAATCATGTCAAAATAAATGATTTATATGCATCATATTATATATAGAATGATATAAGCAATGTAAATCATGTAGTAACATGTGGAGAAATTATCATACCTAGTAAGTGTATGTCATTTAACTATGTATGAAACATTTATCCTAATATAATGAGTATCCATATATGTAGTAATGATTTCATGTAAGTTGAATTATATTTATTGTCACCATAAATAATAATAACAACTGATATGGATCATGGCACAAACAAGCTCAACAAACAATCATAAATTTATCCACACATAGAAAATAGATTCATGCATAATGTCATGGTGTTAATTCACGCAATAAATCACACGCAATAGCACTCAAATTAATTAAATTAATTAATCTACAATTAATATAAACTAAAATTTCATAAAATACCAAGGCCCACACATAATAAACATTAATATGTCACACACATAATGGATAATCAAATGTCACACACAATGGATAGTAAAATTTCACACACACACTATAAAATAAATGGTCACACAAAATAATATTCAAGCACAACATATAAAAATTCACACATTGTAATAAAAAACCAAACATCAGACCATGTAATATATAACAATGTTAACAATGCATAGAAAAAGTGAGGATATTCTACATAATCAATGTATGTCCTCATCATATATATAAAATATAATATCCATTGAAATAATAATTGAATTAGTATGAGATAGATTAAACCATGTATACTCTGTGTAAAATATCTTAATGTGATTAATGGAAGTAATCATAGAGTGATAAAAATTTTGTAAAGTAGCAAGATGCCCCTAGTAAGTGTGTGACCACAGTCTAAGAAGCTAACTTAGAAATGCCCTAAATTTATGTGACAATGTCATATGAAACATATATGTCCTAGATCATGCTCATGTATACCGTGAAACTAATGTGTATATAAAAATAGATATATAATGTATTATATATTATAAATCATAAAAAATCATGTAAACAAGTAATACTTGTCATGCATAAGTCCTAGGTTTATATATATATATATATATATATATATATATATATATATATATATATATATATATATCAACTTCTAGACCCTTCTCACTACTAAAAAGATTGTATACACTATATCTCTATGCCAAATTTCTTATCTCTTAGTCTAACCATTATTATTATAAAGACTTATACCTTAAATCATGATAAAAATGTTTTAAATGTGTTTATCTTCCATCTCTATAAGTTCTAGACCTATGCCTATTTTCCAACTACCTACACACTTGCCTCCCTATCAAACACATACATCAACACAAGTTACCTATCTTAACGCAAGTGTCTAGTCCCCTAAAATCATCTAGTTTACAAATTAAAAGTTATCCTAAGTTATTTAATGTGAACTATTCTTAAAATGGATACATACATACATGCACAATATCAACCCTCATTCATTCTTCACCTAGCATATACCTATCAAATTCTTATCTAATCATATGGAAACTTACCAAAGTCATTTAATCAAGCACTCAAGTGAGAAAAGCTTCCCTATTTTCTCTTGTTTCCATATTATACATATACAGGTCTAAAGTAATAAAGGATAATTCCATGAGACACATTTTCCAGTTTATAATATAGGCCAATGTTATACTTGATTATCACACATTGCATGATTCACACACAAGACAATGCATAGGGGAGAACTATATAAGTCAAAATCCCTTTTTGGAGTATTGACTATTTAAGAAACACTCATTGACATAGACTTCTTTTGGGTAGTTTCACACCGTGTGACCACTAACCCATTTTTTTAAAAGCCACTATGAAAATGAAGAACTAGGGTTTTATCATTTGAAAAGGAGTGATAGCATATGACCCAGATCTAAATACACCAAATTAAATATGACATAGATACCAAAATCATCTAGGTGGTTACTTCCTATTTTTGTAGGTATTCCATACTAGACACATGCATCTGATCTAGATAGAATCATAGATGTAACAATCCTAAGTTGACTCAAGTGTCTATGGTTATAAAGGTATGATCTCTAGAATTAGATGACTAGTCCAAAATCTAGATCCAATCTAATTTCTACATGTTCTATGTCTATAGCTATATTATCATCAAAACCAACTATCTTATTTTTATTATCATTAAAATATCTAGCATAGTTGTACTTTCCATTTTTACCATATCTCAACATAATAAATTCAATATATATTTATCTGAGTTTTATGATTAATTGGTTTGATTTATAGATAACCTACCATCCTTATGCCCTAGGATATTTCTACCCATTTAATCGTAGATTCCACCAATATATATTTTAGTATTAAACATTTGGTGAACCTGATTTATGTGAATGTAATTTATCTAATTCCTAGGTTTTCAGTCAAATAGGGTTTCAGTTTATTGTTTCCAATTTTTTCGTATTTCATTCGTAAGAAATGGAACATCTTAATCAAAAAAATCACTTTCAAATGGAATATAATTAATCAATAGTTACACACCTTAATAACAATAAGGTATTAATAGATACATTTTTATATGTTTCAATCAATGTAATCAATAAGCATGTTAAGGCTAAGGTTTCCTCACATATTGATGGTAAACCTTTAAAAGGTACCACAACTAATTCCATTCTAATAAATATACCAACATCTAGTGGAGGAATGGATTATATTTTAAAACCTTTCTTCCTTGAAACTATTATTGCCACATCTTGCATCGGATATATTAATGCTTCAATCCAATTTCCAATTTCAATACATATATCTACCCAACCTATGGGTACACCTTCTTTGGTAACTTCTCAAATATCCAACCTTAAAGAATATGAGGTGCAAGCTCTTGTTTGAACTATAAAAACTTTACAAACTAAAATTACCAATATTTAGCAAAATTCTATGAAATCACCTTATGTTATTGATTTGTAAGAGGTTTTGCATAATCCACTTACACCAAAGATATCTTTACAACCCTTGCCAAATATTTTTTTCACCTAAGTTAACATTTTATGATATATAGGGTGTTTTTTAATAACCTATTTTATATTTTCATGTGACATGCCTTGATTATGCCTCTAATGATAAACTTTTGACCAAGTTATTTATAAGGAGCTTAAAATAATATACTTTAAGGTGGTTCTATGATTTACCAACTCAATTAATAAATTAATTCAAACCCATTATAGATTATTTTTTGGCACACTTCTCAATTAACATCATTGAAAAAGTTTCCTATGCCTAAATTGTAGAAATTAAACAAGGAAATAATGAACCTATCGATGAATATGGCTTGAGGTACAAGAAAATTTTAGCTAAAATTACTAATCCTATGATAGAATAGAGTTGAAAGACATTTTCAAGAAAAATTTTCTTTCTCCTTTACATGAGTCTAATGTTTTAAAAAAATGCAAATCTTTCGATGACTTATGCCACATTATTCATGATAGTGAAATGAGACTTATCTCATTGAACAAACTTAAGTATGTATTAAACACAATAATTACATCTACATTTAATAAGAAATTTTATATCAAACCAAGTTATGAGGTAAAGCCTTCTTAGCCTAAATGGGAAACAACTACCATGGTTAATGTACTATCATAAAAACCTAATCAGCTTGTCTTATCCAATGCACCATAGAGATAATCTACATGCTTTCTTGAGCCTCCCACTTCATTACTGCTATGGCTTGTTGAGTGTCATCTTATATCTCTCCTTCATACTATATAGGTTTGTATGAGTAGACCCATACCCAAAAGGTATGATGTGAATGCTTATTAATACTATCACCAAGGCCATTGTCATTATATGAACATATGTTTTACCTTAAAGCATAAGATCCAATACCTCATTGATGACCAAAATATTAAAGTTGATGCTCCTTTAGTGGAATTAGATTCACAACCTAATGACCACCACAAGTAGAAAATATTTAAAAATCTTTTGTAAGACCATTCTAAGAAAGATCCAGAAGTACAAATGGCATATAATTCACATCATCCTCCATCACATTATAAGAACCCATTGCATGGTATTAATGGTACTTATACATAACATATACCTCTTATGATTCAAAGATCCTCCATTAATTTTGATGACAATGAACTTAGGGATGATGACTCAGATACTCCTTCCTTATTCATTCAAGCATAACTTTATCACCAACCTATAGACAATGTTATGATTGATAATGGTGTCAGAGAGAACATTTGTATCATGACATTACTTATGCATTTGGGTAATACAAATCATGATTTACATACTTTCAACCATATTAGTTATAATAATTGATGGGACTTCACAGTAGGTTGTTAGTGATATTGACTTAACTTTAAAGGTGGGTCTCACACATATGGTCACTACCTTCTCAATTTTAACTTCCACATGTGCTTTTGACATGTTATTGGGATAATATTATATAGATAAACTTGGACCAGTACCTTATATAGTAAATGTGTGTGTTAAATACATTCATTCTAATTAGGTGATTATAATTTCTAGAATTCCATATGAACATTGACTTGAATAAGAGAATTTTATACCCATGTAGTTAATTATCAAACCTAATAAGATTAATCTTCCATAAAAGTGTAAGTAAAAATCAATACCATTTTCATGGCATCTAGTACTTAAGTAAACATTATATTATAGATTCACATTGGGTTCCATGAAATTTTCATCTCCTACACATCATATTTAAATATCCAAAGCACCTAAACATGTGCCTATTACTACCATTTTATATAAACCACAAACCATTTAATGATGGGTTACACAAATCCCTATTCCTATTGTTTCTTCATGGTCACATAGTCTTATTATACATATGTAGAGTATCATAGATTCTATAGTGATAAATATTGCACCTATACATGTTCCTTAGTAGTACCACTAGTTTATTACACCAGGTTTGTAGTGGGGAGATACCTATAAAAATCTTTTGGATGAGATAATAGGGTATTATTTTTAATTTAACATATTATAAAATACCAAAAAAATAAAAACAACTTCAAAAATCTAAAAAATAATATTAGTATTTACATATTCCATTGGCTCTTTGGCATCTATGTTGTTAGTTTCATGTTAATGAATATCATATCATTTATCTCTAAATACACGTGTGTTTCACACATATTTTGAGGTTGATTGAGTCATACACATATACATTATCTATGCACTTTTAGATGTTGGGCCTTTTCATCTACGTATTTCATATGGACATTTGGGGAAACCACTACTTTGCTCATGATACATCCAAGTTCTATCATTCTATGATCACTTTACATTAACATGTTTGAGCATATATAATTACACATACCTTTATCTATGATTTTATCTTCTAAAATGTACTTGATATGATAGGTACTTAACATTTTTTGCTAACACATGTACCCAAGGACTAATATGGTATGTTTATGTTGGTTATTTATACCTTTCCTTTATGCACTTCCTTAAATACCTTATTTTTTTGTGTGAGCATTTGAATATGTTTGATTTATTATGGCCCTTATGCCTTTGTTTACCTATTTAACATTTTAATATGTCATCTCTTGTTCCATGGACATTTAAATATTTTATTCCTTGGTTTTTGTATATTTTATCATGTCTTGTCTTTTGATTGTGAAAAATTTAATCATGCCCCTTATTTTTGGTCTCCATGGACCATTATCTTTTGATTTGATTTTGAGTGCTCTTATGTGTGTGATTGATTTATTTTTTAGATTGTATTGTTACTATCTAGAGATTTCTATGATATATATCATGCATCTTAGGACTTGATGTGATCACATTTTTCATGCTTTAATGATATATCTACCTAGACATGTTACTTCTTTATGCCACATGGCTCACACATAGATTATAAAGTTATCTTATCTTTCTAAGGTAAGGTGACTACCAGTTTATACTTTTACTCACTCAAAAGGGGATTCATATCAATGGGGGCATATCATACATACATGGTTTCCACATTTTTCACTATTCTTAGTTTTAGCTATATAGTGGGGTCATGTTTTGGAAACATTTTCTCTACACTCATACCAGTTCACCATATTTAGATATATAGTGGGAGCATGTTTTAGAAACATGTTCTCCACACATATACACTAGTTGTTAGTTTTAGATTATAGTGTAGGGATGTCATGGTAACATTTTATCCACACTTTCATATGCTCAAATTGGCCAAAATTTACAGTTATATGATTTAGCTACATAATTATGGCAAAATTCTATTCATTGGTACCATTGGTATACATAGTTTCATCATGAAACACATCTAATGTGCATATGATATGCAATGTATGCAAAAAATTACAAATTCAAATCAGTTTTAGATATCAAAACAATTATATGAACTATCATCACCTACTAGGTTGGATTATATAGACTGTGTTGAGCCAATCTATTACAGTAGTTGGTTCACTTTTGGTATGGTTGAGGTGATTAAATCACTCAATATTTACAATTTTATAAGTTTGAATTTATTACATCATCCAAGATCACCAATTTTATAGTGTGAGTTAGCTTGGTTCACTCACACTCACCAAGTTATAAGTATGATTGGGTTACATAGTTGAACTATCGAGTGGAAACTAATATTTTCTCAAAAGTTTGGGGCATGTGTCCTTCAATTATTTTATGATTTTTGGGGATTTTTTTAGAAAGGAAAAATCAAATAAACTATTTTGAAAGGAATAAAATACTCATATTTACACTAAAATATGGTCAATAATATAGATTTTCCTAATTTAGCATGTGTGATAAATATAGTAGGTGAAAGGCAAGTAAGGGATAGAGAGATCATATATTGTTTTGATGTTCAGATCTAGACTATATTAGTGCTATATAATCATCATAACATAATGATAATTCACTAGAACCTAATCATTCATGATTCTAACTATTTTTACCCTCTAGACACTTATGTCAACCCTAGATAGTAGCATTGACATAAGATTCTATACTTGAAACAATTATCCAAACCTATCCACACACATGGATGGATCTAAATTTTTGTCAGACAAGCACTTCCACTTGTATGAATATTTTGCATCACAGAATGTACCTCCCTATGCATGTAATCCAAATAATAAGCAAAAATCCAGAATCTTTACTTTGGATCACTTGTAGCTTGGTTAAAATGGTTTAGCATGTGATTTTATCTAACCCTATGAACCTTAGTTGTTACTAAGTATTTCCTACATAGCCATTAATTTGAAGAGGGCTTGAAACTTGCATGTAGTTCTCCCTCATAGGCATGTGTGTAAAATTATAAATATGAAAATATATGATCTTTCTCTTATTAACTCTTGGTACAAGTAATGCAATAGTATATATAACCATTTGAATGCTTAAAATATTTGATTCAATGTTGGAGTGTATTTTTATAGATTGAAATATACAATATTTTCCAATTCAATAGTTGCCTAATCAAATTTCCAAGAGGTGTTATTATAATATAACCTTTGCATATATAAGAACCTATTGATTTTGAATTAGGACCTCATGACATGTGAAAATCCAAAAATATAATGGACAAATATGATTAAATAAACACTCGTAAAGTGAAAGATATGGAAAAGGACAAAAATAAAATCCTGGACATCTATGTCATAGTTGGACACTTGTGTTGATGTAAGTTTCCAAAATAAATATAGGTGTTTAGGGGATAAAAGCACATAGATAAAAATAAATAAAAGTAGGGATGCTTGGCATACATTGGATGAAAATTAATAAAATAATATATAGGCCTAAGGCATAGGTAAATCAAGTGAAATAAGATGGAACTAAAGAGGTCCACAAGAGACTGTGTCACTAGATATCTAATCCTCAATCAAGAGATATATACATACAAATAGGATATAAAACATGGTACATAATAATAATTATTATTATTATACCAAATATGGTTGTCTATGTTCACACCACCCCTTTAATCTACTAATGGATAAAAATAGAAATTACTAGTTTGAAGGAAAATAAAATGCATACCATGGTGTGGACAACACACCTTGTATTTACTTGAGATTTCCCTGGATATTTCATTTGAACATTAGCCACAACAAGTATCATGACACAAATTAATCAACTTATATAATATATATGTAATCAATAACAAAAGGTAGCATGAAAAAAGGGAATGGATAAAATACACCTATGTATGTGTCATGTAGTAATGCTTTTGAAGTACTAGAGACTAGAGAAGTAGATAAGCAGATCACAACCTAATCCATCTTCTAGCCAGGAAGTTGAGTTAACTTAAAAGTGGTCAACTAGGTTTCACCATGTTGGTGTTATACCTAGAGTTGGGAGGTGATCATGCCCCCAATCTAGAATAGGAAGAGTGGTGATTCAACTATCAAGAGTATTACTTCCTAACCAACACAACTTGAGTGAAAAATATATGTATATATATAGATCGATAGAGGATGAATGATGTAATAAAGCTCACCCAAAAACTTGGTGAGACCATATGATTTAATCACTCTTAACAAAAAATAGGCAATTATTTTAGATATGTAATTCTCAATATAGTCTATAATAGTTTAACCTAGGTAATACTGTGTAAAATTCCATGATATGGTAATAGTCCATAGTAATTTGGTGAATCTAGAAGATAGAATAATTTTTGAGAAAAATATAAGGTATGAGCCTTGTTCATGCCCCCCATCATATCTAGTGTGAATAAATTAGTCTATATATATTATGCCCTTTGCTTTAGCATAAGCACCACTATTGTGTAATTAAGTGTAATGGAAACACCAATGTATATAAATTTGATTCAAATATGTATCTGAATCAAACACTATGGAGGAGATTTGGAAAGTTCTGATGTCATAGGTGTGGAGAATATATATTTTTTAACAAGATCCCACTATATTATACAGAATATGAGAATAATTTATAAATATGGAGCAAACTTTTTATTAATATGGATATACTACATACTAAAAAATTGTGGAGAACATGTTTTCAAAATATTTCCCCACTATATCTGGAGAAAGTGCAAACTATAATCGACTATGAAGAACATTTTTGTAAACATCCCCCTACTAATATTCCCATTTTTGGAGGAGGGGATATATTGCATTCTATTCATCTCCTCAAAAAATAAAAATCTAACAATTTTATTGATATAGAGATCAAGTCGCATTCTGGTAGTATTGGTGGTGATAATTTGTAACATTATTTTGGTAATACCCAAAATCTAGTACAATATTTATGTGCATGAAATTTCTATAGATTTTTGGTAATTTTTTAAAGTTTTTAAATTTGGTATAATATGAAAGGATTCATTATCTAGATTCTAATATAAATTATAGTTTCAAAATTGGGCAATCGGTGCTCAAGATATGCATGTTTGAAGTTCTTACAAAATGTTATGCCTTTAACCTTTAGTGTGTCTTGGGATATGTGTGTCTGATTTGTGGCTTACATAGCTATTTAATATTATTGTTACATTTCTCTATGTTCTTATTTAGGTCAACCTATAGTATAACCATGGCTAAGTAGACTATATATAGGAGCTAGTGATTAGTCTTTGATCATCATGTTAAGTATTCTACTCTTAGTGCATTATTTTGGAGGTTTCCCCCTCAAAGTGGCTTTTCTATATTATCTAGTATACTACTATGCTATCAATTATTGTTATGTGATCTCTCATATTTGCTTATTATGTGCAATATAAAATCATTCTGTGTGAACATTTAAATAATTTCATTACAAGTGGTACTCGAGATTCAATTTGGGCAAGTTTCCTATTGTGTTGTTTTTTTGGATCTAGTGAGGCACATTTTCTGTGAGGGGAAGGAGCGAAAAAACATAACTTTCAATCTTGGAAGAATTAATTTTTTCTATCAGCATAGTATTGTTTAAAATGCTTTTTTGAAAAAAAAATCTTTTCACATTTGCAATTTTTGGATTCAACTTGATGAAATGATCATAATGGTATATTCTATTGGTACACTTTTTGTGCCAAAATTTTTTACCCTAATGTGTAAAGGTAGTTGTTGGATTCATCTTGGTGATATGATTGTAGTGGTACCATCTCCTAGTACACTTTTTTCAAGTCAAAAACCCTCCTAGGGTTTGTATATGACCAATCCTTCTACACAAGGATGAAAAGAGGGGTCAGAAACTCCTGAGACTCCTTTTACAAGTGAGATGGAATTTAGAACTTTAAAAACATTGATTTCTCAACTTTATGCTAACATAAAGGGCTTGGTGTGGCATGATGACTTTGTTACATTTCAAACTAATATTTCAGGGATGCACAAAGTGATTAATGGGGTTCAAAATCAATTGAATCATATAACTACTTCATTAGCTGCTCTTTCATCTCAATTATAGTCAAACAACCCTCCACTTCATAATTTAGGTCCTCTTAACACTAACAAATATAATTTTGGTGTGAAACTAATGTTGCCCAAAGTGGACATGTGTAAGTTTGATGGTCAGGATCCTCTCACTTGGATTACCCAAATTGAGAATTTATTTGATTTGCATCAAACTCTTAGTTCTCAGAAGGTGATAATGATGTCTCTATATCTATAACTTGATCAACTCATTTGGTATCACTAGTTGTGTGCTCAAAATAAAAATAATGGTGTTCATTTTACATGGTCTATTTTCACTAATGGTTTTTTGGATCATTATCAAAATAATGTCTCTAAGAACTACTTCAGCCAATTATCCAAACTATGATAAATGGGAACTATGAAGGATTATATTCATCAGTTTTATAATCTATCCTTACAGGTGGAAGACATGACTGAGGAAAATTTGATTGATCTATTTTTGGGTGGTCTCAAAGATAACATCCAATTAGAGGTTCACATGTTTAATCCAGCATATGTATCAAAATTTATCCCATGGGCACCCATGGTAGAAGAAATAGAGATGGTCAAACAAAAAATATTTATGACTGGGCATTATCACACCTCTCCAACACCATCATATCCTCAACCCACCAAACTAACACCTCAACAAATTGAGGAAAAGTGATCAAAGGCTTGTGTTATGGTTGCAATAGTAAATGGATCAAAGCCCATTGTTATGTTGAAAAGAAGTTTTTTTACATTGAAGATACTAATGAGGATGATGATGAGGAGGAGGTACTTGGTAAGGATGAAAAAGTTACTAAAGAGGAATTTTAAGACTCTCAACCTACTATTTCCTATCATGCCCTTTCAGGTACTATTACTCCCTAAAATCTTAAGGTGGTGGGTTTCCTAAAGAAATAGGTCATTTTTTTGATTGATTTTGGGAGCATAAACAACTTCATCAATAATAAGTTGGTTTATCACTTAAACTATTTCATTTATCTTTCTCTATAATTTTAGGTCATGATTAGAGATGGTGGTACTATTAGTTGCTTAGGAAAATACCATAGTATTAAACTGACTATAGGAGACTACTTGTTAGATTCTCTTATGTTTTTTTATTCCCATAGGGGGATCTAACATTGTTCTAAGAGTATATTGGATCACCACTTTAGGCACTATTGAGATCAATTTCCAAGAATTATTCATGTGTTTTCATTTTGAGGGCAAGACATTTGAGCTAAAGGGATTAAGGGCTAAATATCCACAACTTGTTAGCTCCCATCAAATGACAAAGATTCTCTAAAAGTGTATTAAAGGGTTTATAGCTCACTTTTTTTCCATGGAAGTCCATCCAACTCAACCATTTACACCTCCTAATCTGTAACAAGTGATTGATTCACATTCAATTATTTTTTGGTGACATGTTGAAAGGACTTCCACCTAGTTGCACACATGATCACGCTATCAAAAATTATTCTTGGTAGTACACCACCCAACATCAAGCCATATTGGTATCCTTATGCCTAAAAAAGTGAAATTAAAAAGACAATACAAGAAATTTTTGATGTAAGAATAATTCACCATAGCCAAAGCAAATAGTCTTCACCAGTTGTCATGGTATGAAACAAATTTGAGAGTTTGAGGATGTGCCCTAACTACAGGGAACTCAATAATTACACTATGAAAGATAAGTTTCTTATTCCTATCATTGATGATTTTCTAGATGAATTAAATGGTGTTCTTTATTTTACCAAGTTATATCTATGTTCTGGGTACCATCAAATTCAGATCCATGATGAAGACACACCCAAAACTACTTTCAAGACTCATGAGGGCCATTATGAGTTTTTGCTTATGAATTTTGGGATAACAAATGCACCATCTACCTTTTAGAGTTTGATGAATACTATTTTTAGGCTATTTTTGAGGAAATTTGTTTTGGCATTTTTTGATGATATTCTCATTTACAGTAAAAATTGGGAAAAAAAATTGCACCATATGAAATAGGTAATTTAAATTTTGAAAAAAAATTAGTTGTATGCCAAACCTTCCAAATATACTTTTGGATCTTGTGAGCTTGAGTATTTGGGTCATCTAGTTTCACATACAGGAGTAAAAGTGGATCATAAAAGAATCCAAATAATGGTGGACTGGCTGATTCCTAAAACACTCAAACAACTAAGGGGATTTTTGGGGCTAACTGGTTACTATCGTATGTTTGTCAAAAATTATGGTAGCATTGTATCCCCACTCACATCTTTGTTAAATAAAGACTCCTTTCAATGGACTGATACAACTACTAGGGCATTTGACCAATTGAAATTGGTGATGTGCACCACTCCAGTGTTGACTACTCTTGATTTTTCCAAGACTTTTATGGTTGAATGTGATACATCTAGGTATGGTATGGGTATTTTACTCATGCAAGAAGGAATACCACTTGCATTTGAAATCCATCAATTGAAGGGTAAAAATCAGCATAAGCCAATTTATGAGAAGGAAATGATGGCTATTTTGCATACAGTCAAACAATGCAAGCCTTATTTGATGGGTCGTCACTTTCAAATAAAGACTAATCATGATAGTCTCAAATATTTTTTGGAATAAAGGTTATCATCTAAAGAACAAAAAAATATATAACTAAGATGTTAGGATATGATTTTGAAATAGTTTACAAGAAAGGCAAGGACAATGTAGTGGTAGATGTACTATCTAGGAAGGATGAATCAGTTGAGGCCTTGCAATATGTTATGACCATTCTATAGGTAGATTGACTAGAGAAAAAGATAGTGCTACCCATGATTTGATTCAAAATCTTTAGCAAGGTTTGGGTGGATTTTAAAAATTTATATAGAAGGGTGATGCATTATGGTATAAAGATATATTATACCTATGTAAGAATTCTCTTCTTAAATAAAAAATCCTTCAAGAACTTTATGCAACTCTAATTGGGGTCATTCAATATTTTCAAAAACCTATCATAGAATCAAGAAAGATTTATTTTGGGAAGGACTCAAGTGGGATGTCCAAAAATATATGGCTATCTATATATATATATATATATATATATATATATATATATATATATATATATATATATATATATATATATATATGTATGTATGTATGTATGTATGTATGTATGTATGTATGTATGTATATATATATATATATATATACATATATATATATATACACATACATACATACATACATATATATATGTCAACAAAATAAAGGAGAACCCATCAAAACCCTGTCTTTTTCAATCTTTATCCATCTCAAGCTAACATTGGGAAGAGGTGTCTATGGATTTCATTATAGGGTTACCAAGATCTGATGATCAAAATGTTATCATGGTTATTGTAGATCATCTCAGTAATCATGTTCATTTATGTTATTTATCATATCCATTTGTTGCTAGTACATTATCTTCTAATTTTTTCAATACAGTTCAAAAATTACATGGCACCCCTAAGATCATTATCAGTAATCGAGATCCCATCTTCACTAGTAATTTTTGGGCACCTAGTTGGCTCATATTTCATCTTGTCATCCTCAATCTAATGGAAAAATTGAGGTATTAAATAAATGTCTGGAAAGATATTTTCATTGTCCTTTTTCTAATAGATAGGATAAATGGGTTCATTGGTTGCCACTTACTGAATGGTGGTATAATACTTATGTTCATAGTTCTTCCAAAATATCTCCTTTTCTAGCACTATATGGATACCACCCTCCATCCATCACTTAAAACTTGAAAGTCCATCCTGAGGTTTTTATAGTTGAAAAACATATTCACCATCAATAGAAGGTCCTTGCTAGTTTGCATGAAAATTTAGCCATGACCTAGAATTTCATGAAACAGCAAGCAAATCAACACAGGAGTAAAAGACACTTTGACATTGGTGATTGGGTTTTTGTTTGCTTATAGCCATATAAGTAGATGTCCTTGAAGAAACAAAAAAAGGTAACAAGTTGTCCCCTAAGTATTATGGGCCTTATCATATCTTGTATAAAATTGGTAGTGTGGCCTACAAGTTAGATTTGTCTTCCTCTACTCACATACATCTAGTATTTCATGTATCATGCCTAAAGAAAGTCATTGGACATAAATTTAATACTGAAATTGAGTTACCAGAATTAGATGAGGAAAGAAGAGTTGTTCTTGATTCTAAGGTGATCCTTCAAATGCACACTAAGCAATTGTGGTCTCAAGTGATTAAGGAGTACCTAATCAAATGGAAGAATATTACCTATGAAGATGCTACTTGGGAGGATGAATCCTTTGTGTAGCAACATCCAAAGTTGACTCAACATTGAGGACAACATTGTTTTGAAGGGGAGGGGCATGTTATGCCCTTAACCTTTGGCATGTCTTGGGATATATGTGGCTGACTTATGGTTTACATACCTCTTTGATATTTTTGTTACATTTTTATATGTTTTTAGTTAGGTCATCCTATGGAATAACCATGGATAAGTAGACTATATATAGGAGGTAGTGGTTAGTCTTTGATCACCATGTTAAGTATTCTTCTCTTAGTGTATTGTTGTGTAGGTTTCCCCCTCAAAGTGGCTTTGTTATATTATCCAGTATTCTACTCTACTATCAATTATTATTGTGTGATCTCTCATATTTGCTTATTTTGTGTGATATAAAATCATTTTGTGCAAACATCTAAGTAATTTCATTACATAGAACATGTCTATTAGGTACTTTGAGTATAAATTTGAAGTCATTTAAATTTTGAAAAAAAATGAGCTATTATTAGAAAATGACCATTTTGTGTATAATATACCCTTGACCTATATGATTTGATGTGCTCTAGATATCCTTATCTGAATAGGATTATAATGAACTAGTAAGTAGATTTAACATGGAATTTATTAGTAATGTTGAATTTTTATTTTTTCATTTTAAGCAAAAAATTCTATTTTTTGTTAATCAGTAAATAGTTCCATCTTATTTTAGGAAACTTGAATTGGTATTATGACACAAGTGTCTAATAGGGGATGAAATAATCTACCATTAATATCCTTAAGTACCTACACTTTCTAGCTCCCAATAAGGGAGATAACAATCACATTAGAAGAGGTGTATCATATTTTATAACTTCCCATTAGAGTTGAGAAAGTACAGGTTGTTAGAGATGGAATCCCTAATTTTATTCAATTTTATCATATTTATTTTAGTGTCTAGAGGGCTATGAATGTATATTCGAGTAGGATGATTTGTCTATAATTGTAACTATGCAACTATATGTTCTTTCTCCTAGTAACCCTTGGTACAAGTAATGCATTAGTATATTTAAACTTTTGAATGCTTTAGATATTTCATTCAATGTTATAGTGTAGTTTGATAGTTTTAAATATACAATATTTTCTAATTACATATTTTCCTAATCAAATTACTACGTGGTGCAATTAGACTATAGCCTTTGTATATATAGGAACCTCTTGATTTTGAATTAGGGCCTAGTGACGTGTGAAAATTCAATAATAGAATGGGTAAAGAGGGTTAGAAAAATGGTCACAAAGTAAAATCTATTAAAAATGACAAAAATATAAGCTTAGACACCTACATCATAGGTTAACGCTTACATCAATGTAAGTCTACAAAATAGATGAAGGTGTCTAGGGTCTAAAAAAACATAGATAACAGGAAACAAAGGTAATGATATGTGGCATACATTGAATGAAAATCAATAAAATAGTATACAATAAAAAGGGTAGGTAAATCAAGTGAAATAATATGAAACTAAATAGGTCCATAATAGACCATGTCACTAGATATCTAATCCTTACTCAAGATATGTATGCACAATAAGAGGCTATAAAAACATGTTATGAAATTGTGCTTATACCAAATATGGGTGTCTACACAAATCTCTTTCTATCTATCTAGGTATATACATTATCAAGATTTTATATTTTTACTAACCTAGATTTTAGTGATTCATAAGGATAGATGTTTCCAAATCAAATTTCCAAAAGGTAAGGCAGTTGTGTCAATACACTAGTATACTCATAAACCTTGTTATTTCAATTTAAACCATTTAAATGCTTCAAATTTTAGATTATATGCACTGATTATATACTATAACATGATCTTGGTTGTACTTCAATAACCAAAACAACACTTAGTTTGGAATTAGTCAAAGGCAAGGTGTGTTATACACACCTAAGTATGCAATCCTTTTCCTTTAAACTAGCAATTTTGTTACTAGTTTAAATGGGAAAAATGTAAACACTATTTATAAATTGTATATCACTTCAGTATTTTACACTTTGAAAATACATATCATGGATGTACCTTCAGATTATAGACCTTTACTAATGGAAAAAGGTTCGCATACACTATATCTCTATGCTATATTTCTTATCTCTTTGTCTGACCAATGTTATTTTGATGACTCAAACCTTTTATCATGATCTTAATGTTATATTGATTATCTTCCATCTCTATATGTTCTAGACCTATGCCTATTTTCTAGTTTCCCAAAAACTTGCATCCCATTCTGACACATACGATGATGTAAGTGTCATATCCTAATGCAAGTTTCTAGTGTCATAAATTCATCCAATTTTTAAATGAAATGTATCCTAAAAGTTGGCCTAAGTGATTTATCGCAAGATATTATCCAAATGGATTGATATATATATATATAATCTTAACCCTCATTCATTATTAACCTATCATAGACCTAGTAACTTCTTATCTACTCATAAGGCAACTTACCAAAGGCATTTAATCAAGCATTCAACTGAGCAAAGCCTCCCTATTTTTTCCTATTTCCATATTAGTCATAGTAACAACAAATATATAGGTATAAATTACTGAAGGGGCATTCCATGATCCACATTTTCTAAGTTACAAGCTAAATCATTATTGTAATTTCTTATCACACTTTCATGACCCACTATACTAATTATATGTTTATCTATGTTTTAAAATTAAGTAGACTACTTTAGACATAGTCTACCATCTGTGTGCCCTAAGCTATCTCTACCCTTTTAACCCTAGATTCCCCCAATATAGATTTTAGGTTTAAACATATATATATATATATATATATATATATATATATATATATATATATATATATATATATATATATATATATATTATAAGTTCTTAAATTTTATGAAATAATAATCAATGATCCCATCAATGGGATTCTTACATGTATAACTTATGTCAAAATTATCTAATGTTATCCATCATGATCAAGTGGTAACATATGTACCTATGTTAGCATATAAAAAATAATATAGTACATATCCATCATGATCATCATCAACCATGTGATTATTTGTATATTTTTTAACTCTATGTATCATATTATGTCATGGATTATGATTCTTGATATTATAATGCACCCATGCTCACTATGAAACATGTAAAAAAATTGCAACACTAGTCAAGGATGTGATGGAATAAATAATGGATATGTGAGTTACGAATAACTATATAATGTAATGGATGTTTTATTATAAGCCATAAAAAATCAAATTTTATTATTTTGAATTTTCATTGTAAAATAAAACTTAGTTTTTTATTCAAATTATTTTAGCAGTGATCAAGGTGGAGAAGTAATCTCCTATTGAAGAGGATATTCATATTTAATACCTAGAAAAATTTCCACCCTACTAGTAGGTATGTATTTAATAATCTTTTGTATTACAGGTGATATTAAACATATATTACATATCCAAGGACATTAAAATAACATGTCAAATGCCCCTATACTTGAAAGGATGAATGATAAAATATAAACTATAGTAGAGGCCACTATAAGTGCTAAAACAATCCTCGTAAGAAGGTTTAGTTTCCATTCATCAAATACATATAATTGAGGCTTACTTATATCAACCAATTTTTGGGAGGGAGACATATAATATTACACTCAATTAATATATAATAAGTAAATTCAAATAATATTGGAAATTATCTTCTTTGCGAGGTTGATAAGAAACATGGATTAAGACATTGTATTATGTCATAATACATTAGGGTTCATCATTTGTAATACATGTATGAAGATATCCATTATGTATAAATTTTAAGTAGTTATGTAATGTGGATTTAATTACTTCCATTTTTTATATCCATGGTCTGCTCAATAGTAAGTTGTATCCCAAAATATCTAGCCTATCATATAACATAATATGTACTATCCTAGGTCCCATTATGACCTTATATTTTATTGTTCCAAGTATTTTAAGAGTGATATTATCAAAAGGTTTTTTATTCTTATTTATTTTATCAATTTGATCATATTGATACCCTGTATTTTCATAAATTTCATGTTTCTTATGTTGATCTTTAATCCATTATACATTAAAACTGACTTGATTCCCTTGTATAATGGGAGATTTTAATGTTTTTTATATGATTGGGAAAATATTACTTAGAATGAAATTTATTTGAATCATAAATATCACTATGACCTTCTTGTGGTGCCTTCTAAAAATGCATTTAAATGTGTATGTTTTGTGTCTAATTGTCCTTATTGACTTTTGAATGATTTGTATATCAAAATTGTGTCTTCTATTTTTATCAGATAATTCTATAGGATTAGTGATACATTTTTCATATTATCTAAACCCTTGGCCATAATATCCTAAAAAATCTAAATATCTTATTTCAAACCCATATTTCATTAAATCTATTGTTGGTAAAAACTTGCATGCATTAGAGGTAAAATTCTCTTGATATTGAAAATGTAGAGAATTAATTGAATAAATTATTATAGAATCTAGTTGTTCAAGATGAATTTGCATATCTATAATAACTTGATCTACACCATTTATTGTAAGAATCTTATAATTCTTTGTGATTTTTATCCTGTTTAAGATAAATATAATGATAAAGCATTTCCATTTCAATCATTTTATCCATTTTAAGTTAAGTAAATGATGGGGAATTTGTATGATAATAACAACAAATGTCTTTTTGCATAGTTATAGAAAACCTACCAAAACTCAATATGAAAAGGAATACTATCTCAAATCCTACTCCAAGGATGAGAGGAAACAAAGAATCATGTCTTTAAATCAAATAAGAATGCAAAAATATGAAACCTATGAAAACTAGAAGGAAATATTTTCTTAAGATAAGGAACTAGTTCGATAATATATTTTATCTATTTTTGGATTAAATGTAATCCTTATAGGATAACATTAATAAAAAATTTAGATTTATTAAGAAGTAAAATGATAAAACAAATTGGAGTGTAACTAGCCAAAAATAATAATTTTCTATTTATAGAAAACACTAGAGGAATTAAATACTTATCTTGGTTTTGGGTTTTTTCAGGGATGTGATTGGATGCAATCATCAATAATGATCATAAAATGGCTTATGAGTGATTCAAATCTATAAATAGAGTTTCTACATAATCCTATGTGAACTTATTGGATGCTTGCATAGTATAACACTATCTTTTAGGGTGTGGAACTATCCTATGTATTTTTTCAATCTATGATAGTTTTACTTATTGATTATATGTCTAATAAGGTTTCTTGTTTAGGTATATGTCTTTAATCCAATTTGAATATCTATATTATCCTTATTCTTGATTCAATACATTGAAATACCACTATAAAATAAGGATAACAAGTTAAATTGAAGGGTTGAGCTAACCTCAATGAACCATTATGAGTAAATATTACCTACATATCCAATACTCTAAAGAAGGAAGTCAAATAAGACATAATCCTCCTATCTAGTTGAGTATATGTAATATTATGTAATGATAATATGTTGTGTAATCCTATGTATGTATTCAAACTTAGCTTATTGATTTATATTTTGAGTCTATTTAAAATTGAGAGCTTTATGGATGTTCCTCTCAATGTGAATTTTATTTATTATGATAGGTAAATGATTGCTAGGTAGATAAATGCTTAGGATCTACTTGATTATATATTTGAATCTGTAGGTAATTTCCTTTGAACTGACATGAAAAATGTATAAGATAAACCATATAAATAATTTGAATAGGTTAAACTAATAGTTATCAGTAAAAGGATCATGGACAAGTCTCATCTATGCAAATGGTCAACAATAGAGGAACGATCTAGGAAGTGTGAAGTTGACCAAAGGACAAGACTAGTGATTTTAGATTAGTAAATAGTCAAGGAATGATAATAACCTTTTTAATCATAGAATAGGAAAATATTTTGTATCAATAATGGAAATTTGTAAGTGTTAAGTCCATATATGGACAAAAGGCTATGAGGAGATGTGAAAAATAGTCATGCTCTGTAACACATGTCAAGTGTGTTAAATATTGGTCAAATTAAAAAAATTAAAGTGTCTATAACCAAAAAAGAGTATCTAAAATGGAAATCATCTAATAATTAAGGTTTTTATATAATTTTAGTTCTATCATACTTAAAATCATTTTTTGAAACAAGTCAATCACTTTTAGGAAGTTGGGTTGTATGATTTTGGTCACTAGCTTAAATCACTACCTAGTTTTTATAATTTCTTATATATTGATCTACGTCCTATATTTGATTGTCTACATTCACTTTATGATTCTATGTGACTGTGAGATTAGGTATTTATCTATTAAATTCTATTTTATACTATTTTTTATTTATGTATTGTACTCAACATACCCACATTCTCTATTTTTTTTTAATAGGGACCCACTATGTTTTGAAAGGCCTAGATCTATTTTAAAAATATTATTTCATGGATCTTTACATGTGCACTAAACTTCATTACTTCATAAAAATGCAAGGGGAAATTTTTACATGTTTAGTTTACTCTGACTAACCTATTAATACTTTTCATAAGTTTTACATATACACAAGCTTTTGGCATTTTTTATCCTTCACATTTATTTGACCTTCATAATAAATGTTCATCGAAATATTTTTTTCTAAGATCTTATTTGTATATTTAGTATTAACAACTTTATCCATGAATTATACATGTCTTTGGAATTTGTTTTTATCACATATTTTATTCATAATTCTATTACTTTGTAACTTTTTCACTTTGACAAAATTGTTTGACACTTGTACTTTAGGGAAACTGTTATTTTCTCTATTTGGAATTAAATCTTTAGACAAAATGTCTGGAAAAGGTAGTTAGAAAATGTTTTTGGAAGTGGAATTCAGAACTTGATTTTGACATCTTGGTAGTTAGAGAAAATTCTTAGAAAATATGTTTTGAAACTTATGTTTAGAACTTGGCCTTCAAAAAAAGTGTCATTCACAGGATACAAAAAAGATGTCCACCATAGGTATTCAAAGATTTTATTCATGAGATATGCTCAGATCATAAAAATTTAGAATGAACCTCTTTTATCATAATATCTAATACCTAACTCTCAAAAATGCTCCATGGAATAGCTAAATTTAAGCAAAATAAGAGACAAGATGATCCTTATCAAAGGAAATGATGTGGCATTCCTCAAAATGTATAGAAATCCTGCATGGCATACCCACCAAAATAAAGTGGTAAAGTTTGAATTAAATGAGTAAAACAAGCTTGGAGATGTTTGGAATTAATGGTGCATAAAATAGAATTGAATACTAAGAGCTATATCATAGTATTGATATAAAACATCATACATATTAATTACTAATGAGCCCGAGTGAATTTTCATCCCTAAGTGAATTTGAATCCCTATCCACCTACATCCAAATTATTAATTAATTATAGAAGAGCCAAGACATTAAATTAAAGAACTATAATAGTGTGGGAATAATAGATTAATAATGTCTTATTCATATAGGACATTCAACGGCATAAAACAAACCTTCTAGGTTTTCAATCAAAGAATCCACATAATATATGGACATGGTTTTTGATTCGATAGTTTTTAATGGTGATTATTACAACAATTCAGCTCTATGGGATGTAATCAAGAAAGTAAACATGAATACCTATGAAAATAATCTAACACTATCATAAAGAAAATTTGTGGTAGATTTTCTCTCACTCAAATGACAAGGATTACACTTTGTACTAGCCAAGTTTGAGATGATTCCCTACATCAACCTAATATGGGATTTATTCTTTACAGGGAAGGTGAGTATTGGGGGGTTTTTACACCACATGGACCATAAAACTATCATCCCTTACATTTCAAGAGATACTTGCTGGAAAGTGTTGTCATTGATGTCAAAGATTGATGTCATGTGTGCATGGATGTCAAAGGTATGATAAAGTGGTGATGTCATGATGATGATGAGTTTAAACTTAAAGTTGTGAAAGGTAGGATTTGGATGAATATTAGATAATTTAAGTATTATTTAAGGTTTATCATATTGTATCTATCATGTTGATGTGGTTTTAGGTCAAGAAGAGAAGATAAACATGTGAACAATGTGTTGGCATAGCCTTGGTAGCCTAGTATGTAAGCATGGATATTCAATATATGCTTGGATAAAAATTTGATTAATGTTATAAATGATGAAATCATGTTTCATAGGTCATATGGGGTGTTAAGAGTGTTCAAAATGCTTATGGGAGTACATGGTGTTCATCTAGTTCTTCATTATGTTCATTTATGCATAGTTGGTTCTATGGCATAAAAATCTAAGTAGGTAGTTTTTTGATGTCACTAGTTCTATGTATGGATGAGTCAATGGGATTTATTCATATGGGTGTGATCACATTATTCATAATTTTCTATGCTCTAAGTTTTAGGTCATAAGGTTGTGTATAGTAAAAGATATAACTATGCAAAGTTGGCTTCCTAGGTAGTTTACAATGTTTTCCCATACTTAGCCAAATTTTAAATTTCAAAGGAAGATCTAATGGTGCATGTTTTATATCATCAAAGATATATGACATTAAATAAATATAATATTAATGTCTAAGTTCAATTAGAGTCAAGTAAGTAGTTTGATGGCATCATATTTCACATGCATGAAGGTTCTATGAGCAGCTTAATATATGGATGGATTATTTTATGTGAGGACATCATATCATTCAAAATTTAGGGCATGAGGTTGAGCATAAATAAATATATGTGGGTGAAAATTTTGCCTCTCAAACATAATTTCACTAAGTTTCTATACTTAGCCAGACCAACACTACACATCATGCAGATATGAATGAACCATCAAGTTTTTACATTTAATGTAGGTACTTAGAAAGCCAGCTAAGGTCAAAGGTTTTCATGGAGATGTTGTCTATAATGACAATAAGGTACCCTAAGGATTTGTAATCTTGAAGTGTTTTATAGCTCAAGTTATAAACCTTTAAATTTTCTCTTACAGACTGTGATGGGCCATAGACAATTAATTTTAACCATGTTAAATTGTAAGGTCAACTAGTCAGTAGATCTAACAGTGCATGTTAAAACGTAGAATGTGATCCAACATCACTCATAAAGTCAAAATGTCAAGGAATGAACATGCTAGTGAAATGTGTCACATTCACAAAGCTTGAATAAAAGATCAATAGTTTATGGGGGTTCATATAGATAGAGATTAATAATGAGTGTTGCATGGTAAAGATAAGGATAATCCATAGAGATCGACGGTGTGTATTTGGTCAAAGTTATCATGGAGCATGAGATGAGGTCAAAGTGATAGATGTTTAACATAGTTAAAGACCAAGATACTCTAAAAATGATAGACGGTGCATATTTAATCCAAATATATGAGGATATGAGATGATGGAAAAGTGTTTGATGTTTAATAGTGATCATTGGCATTTGAATTTAGCAAAAGGGAAAAACTTATCTATAATTTTTGAGCCATAACATTTGACCTAGGAGAAATTTGAAGGTTTAGTTAAAAGAAAAGTTGTAGAGGACTTCAAGGTGCATCTAGTGAATCTAGTTAGAAGGTATGAATGTTTATACACTCAAAGTTATTGATCTCTAAAGTTGACTATGTGTTTGACCATGGTCTGTAAGTAAAATGAGAAGGGTAATTGAGTTTGTTTTGATGGTATTTGGATGTTTTAAGGTGACTTTTCTATTAGATAATGTTTTAGAATCCTTAAGGATGATATGTATGGATTTTGGAGGTTTGACCAATCTATATTTAGTATGATCAAATGCTTAAAAGTTGACTATTTGTTCATTCATGGTGTTCTTGTGTACAAGGATAATGTTTGAGTAGATTGAGAATACACAGACGTGTGTAATGATGATTGTAATCATTTAAGGATATCTAGGAGGTCATGTGGAGTGGACATATGCATTTTAAAGTGGTCTTATGTTTCTAATTTTCTTGTTAAAGTGTTAAATGGGTGAAAAGGTATCCATGAGACCTATAAGAGCTACTAAGGCCTAATTGAAAGGTGTAGTTGCTTAAGTGTGACCCATGGATGATATGGCCAACCTATGTAGATGGTATTGAGGTATGTTAGATGTTTTAGGGGTTAAGTCAATTATTATGGCTGACCTAGAAGATAATAATCATGAAGGATCTATAAAAGGTGAAATCAAAGGTGATGGTTTTTAGACTTGTGAGAAGGGGCTCAAAGTGGAGGAAGAGTATAGAGTTGAGAGGACAAGAAGAGTAAGGGTGCCTAGTCGATGGATTAAAGAATAGATAAGGTTTTTTATTAATTGTATAACCTATAGGTCATATTTATGATGTCATAAATAGTGTTCTTATAGGTTTAAAGACTTATGAAAGAGAGGCATGTGTGAGTGTTGTGGAGTGAAGGATCGAAGAAAGCGAGTGTGCCCAGTGGATAGGTTATATAATAGAGTAGGTTGATAACAATGTGTATGACTTATAGGCCATATTTATGATGTCATAATAGCTATTTTATAGGTTTGAAGATTAAGGATGAGTAAATAGGTCTAGAGTGATCCAAAAAGATGCTTTGAATTCCTTGAGTGTGAGTGAACGATAGATGTTGTTTGTGTGAGCTTGGTGTTTGATTTGAGAGGTAGATCAGAGTGTGGACTATGTGTATCACCATTTGATCATGTTTCTAAGGTTTTGACAAATTTGTTTTTGATATGTGTAGAGTAATCTAAAAGGTGGTTTTGGATGTCTATGAGTGTGTTAAGAAGTGAAGGGGGTTGTATTTGTAGGGTGTCTCCATCATATTAGCAAGCAATCAATGATTAGGAGATGTTCATATCATAGGTGTTGGGAGGGTGCTAGACATATAGGTCAAAAGGACTTAACCATCATTAGAGGTAGGTTCTCTTTATGAAATAGGTGTTTAACTAAATTTAGGTTAGAAGGAATTGACCATCTTAGGGGTAGGTGCTCCTTATGGAATAGGTGTTTCACTAAATTCAGGATAGGACTTAACCATCCTAGGGACAAGTGCTCCTTATGAAATGGGTGTTTCAATAAAGCCTCATGTTTGTAATACCTTATAGGACAAGTATTTTATGTTTTTTTAGGCTTGAGAGTGGGTTTTATTCCCCATGAGGTTTCCCATATTATATGGTGTGTTATGATGTACTTCTATTATTCATGCATTATATGTGGTATCTTTGCTTTGATGGTAATCTAGTTGTCTATGCTTATTATGTTGATTCATGAATGCCAATGAATGAATGATAAGTGATCATAAAGCTAATTATTGGTTCTCTAATTCACCCCCCTCTTAGTCATCTTGTACCTCTAACACTTGGTATTAGAGCAAGTCCTTTGGAGGAAGCTTAACATCTTGAAGGATATCCTAAGTAGCACAATATGTATAAGCAGTTGAAGAAAGAGAATCAACAACGTAAGGTTGTGATCAAGGAACTTGAAGAGCAAATATGTACTTTGAAGAAATATTCCAAAGAGGATGAAAAATTTATCAATGATCTCAAGGTTTATCTAAAATATGTCAAGGCAAGTTTGAGTTCAAAATAAAAGGACATCATTTATGATGAAAAAGTTTGCCATGACAGTGGAGAAGAAGTGTTCTATGATAGAGAGGAAGAAGAAATCAATCTAGAAGTTGAGTTCATAAAGAGGAATCACAAGATGAGTTATGTGATCAAAGGTCTTGAAGCACAAGTCAATTCTCTTGAGGAAAGTTTGTTAGGCAAGACCAAGAGAAATGAGAAGAAGTATCAAGAGATGATCAAGCCTATTGAAAAGAAAATATGTGATTGAAGGATGACATGGCTAAAGAAGCCAAAGAGGGTAAGGAGGCCATCAAATATCTTAGAGGTCAATTAGAGGTTTCAAATAGTAGCATAAAATCTAGAGAACAAGAGTGAAAATATCTCAAGACTCAGTTAGAAGAAGCCAATACCAAGGTGAGTTCAAATCAAGGTGAGCATGATGAGTTGAAGACTAGTCTTGATTCCTTGAGAATAGAGTATGAACAACTCATAGACAAGTTATACATCCTAGAAAAATAATATGTAAAGCCTAAGTAATCCAATAAAAATTCAAGCTTTGAAATTAAAGCTAGAAGGTCTTTTAGACAACCAAATACTTCAATGTATGCTAGTTTATTCCATGTTCATTATTATACATGTAATAAGTATGGTCATCGATCTAAGTACTATAGAAAGATGTCAGTTAAGTATGGACATTCATGGAGCTATGATAGAAGGATTTTTTGGCCAAATATTGATCACATTTCAAATATTTAAAAAGGTATTAGTGATGTTATTAGTTTCATTTGTCATAAGAAAGGTCGTATTGATATACTTTGTCTTAGTAAATTTGATAATCTCTCAATTCATCTAAAGAAGGGAGAGACTCTTAGAAAGCATATCAAAAGTTAAAACATGACGTGGAAACCTAATGTAGTGAGTGTTAGTCATGTTGAGTTCAAGGATCAAACTTCTGATATTATAGAAAAGGAATCAGTTTTGGAGGTGTGTCAAGAGTGCCAAGGAAGCTTGATATCAATCCAAATAGAGAAGAAGGTAGATGATCCAAGAATCAACTTAGTTATACCATTCAATGCCAAGGAGAATTTGAAATAAGGATCTCAATATGATGGTTTATTTATTGTATTTGAAGAATTTTTAAGTAAGAAGGAGTTTCATGATTACCAAGAGTTCTTGTTATCTACTTTCAAACAGGAGAAGGTGTTAGTTGAAGAGATATGCCAAGAACCTGTGTTTTCATTATGTATTATCAAGGAAGCCAAAGAATAGATGGATGCCAAGAAATTTATTTAAATCAAGAAAAGGAAGAAGAATAAGAAGAAGGTTCTTTATTCCCATGATGAGGATTGGTATGCTCCATTTTCTTAAGTCCTTGTGAAGTAGAGATGTCTTTATTGTGGTTCATGAAGATATTTCTTAGTTTGAAGAAGCATGTGGTCTTGAAAGGGTGTTTTTAGTTATAACACATATGTCTAAGTAGAATTTGTGATTTGATAAGTTTTTATTGATGTCATAAAGTGCTTTTTCCATTTTGGTTTGGTGCTTGTTATATGTGTAGTGTCTACAAGATTAGAATGGGTGTTTTCAAGTGGCATAATGAGATTGAAGGAATGTCAAGAAGAATTTGGTGTTCAGAATGGTCAAATCCATGGTATAATAATTTAAGTTTCCCATAGTTTTAGAGGCTCAAATCTTGCTCCATAAATGTGTGATGGTTGTGTCCATGTGTGCAAGAAGTTTCAGAGATGGGCATTGACTAGAAGGAGGTTTGTTGACCATGTTTATTTTAAGATTCTAGAGTTTTTGGCTATGCTAGAAAAGTAGTTTGCCTTATGATTTGAGGTCTAAGTATTATTAATAGGTTGAATGGTAAAAATTTGTTTTCAAATCAATATTCATATAGATTTTAAGGTTTGTAGTTTTTGAATTATTTAAGTTTTTGTCAAGATCGAGGCCTAATTAGCTAGAAGGTTTGTAAAGGAAGTATGTTGCAGAGGATCATCTAGGTGATGAAAATATGTGTGATTGAGGGGGAATATTAGGGTGATATAGATATGAAATTTAAGGTCTTGAAAATATGTCTACAAAAATTTGTGGCCTCTAAAAGTTCTAGGGGGGGCTACAAAGAGTCTAGATGGGCCTAGTGTGAAGATTTGATGTTTTTGCTCAATTTATCCAAAATATAAAGGCATTAGTGCTTCAAGTATTAGTGAAAATAAGTTATATTTGTGGTAATTTAGGTGGCTTGAGAGATAAGGCTATTAATCATATGTGGTGGTTCTTCATGGTGTGTGGAGATTTGAAGATGCTCAAGAGGTGCAATGGCTTAGAGATCCTAGGGGGAGTCCCTATAAGTGTTATCAAGGTGAGTTAAATCAATTTTTGGTGTTCATGTTTATTTATTACTAATTAATATTAGTACATGATCAAACAATAATATTGTCATGATGCATGGTTGAGAAGTACAAGGTGGTATGCACAAAGTTAAGGGGAGCTAACTTAGATAGTTTGAGTGACTTGTGGATCTATGCATGATGTAAGGAGAAGAATTTGTGAAATGTTCCATTAATTAATAAAATGTGTTTAAAATTCATGAATAAGAAAAGATATCTTGTGAGTTATGTAGTTTAATAGGTCCAAGGATCATAGAAGCCCATGTTCAGATTGTTGTATGTCAAAAGAGGGAACAATTGTTTCATATGAGGTATGTAAGTATCCTAAGCACCTAGAAGTTTATTTGAATACATTAATGATGTTAAGAGGATATTATTTGTTGTTTATTCCAATTTTTCATTAATTTAAAATGGTGAGAAGGAAAATAAGAGTTTGTCGTTAATGACAAAAGGGGTGATTATTGGTAAGTGTTGTCATTGATGTCAAAGAGGTGATGTCATGATCAAGATGAGTTTAGTCCTAATGTTGTGAAAGGGATAATAGATTAATATGAGATAATTTAAGTATTTTTTAAGGCTTATCATATTGTATATATCATGTTGATGTGGTTTTAGGTCAAGAATTGAAGACAAGCATGTAAATAATGGGTTGGCATAGGTTTGGTAGCCTAGTACATAAGCATGGATCTTTAGTATATGATTGGATATGAAGTTTATTAATTTTATGGATGATGATATCATGTTTTATAGGTCATATTGTGTACTAATAGTGCTTAAAATTATTATGGGAATACATGGTGTTCATATGGCTCTTCATTATGTTCATCTAGGCATAGATAGTTCTATGGTAGAAACATCTGAGTATCCATTTTTATGACATCACCATTTCCATGTATGTATGAGTAATGGGGATTTTTTCATCACATTAGTCCAAATTTTCTATGTTCTAGGTTTTATATTGTGAGGTTGTGTATAGCAAAAGATATAACTGTGCAAAGTTGGCCTCCTAGGCAGTTTATAATGTTTTCCCATACTTAGCCAAATTTGAAAATCGAGATCTAATGGTGCATGTTTAATCACATCACAAATATACAATGTGAAATTTATCTAATATTAATATCTAAGTTAAATTAGATCTAAGTAATTAGTTTGATGGAATCATATTTCACATTCATAAAGGTTTCAAGAGCAGTTTGATATATGGATGGATTCCCTATGTGAGGAGATCATATGGTTCAAATTTTAGGTCATGAGGTTGAGCATAACTAAAGATATATGGTGAAAATTTATCCTCTCAGATCAATTTCACTAAGTTTATATAATTAGCTAGACCGTCACTACACGTCATGCATATATGAATAAACTAGCAAGTTTGTGCATTTAATGCAAGTAATAAAAAAGGTAACTAAGGTCAAAGGTTTTCATGGAGATGTTGTCTATAGTGCCAATAAGGTACCTTCAAGATTTTGAATTTTGAAGTGTTTTATATATCAATTTATAAACCTTTAAAGTTTCTCTTGTAGACTATGATGAGCTAGAGACCATCAAGTTTAATCATGTTGAAGTTTGAGGTCAACTAGTCAATAAATCTAACGGTGCACATTAAATCATAGATTACGATCCAATTGTGTGCATAAAGTAAAAATGTCAAAGAATGAATGTGTTAGTGACATGTTTCATATTCATAGATCTTGGATAAAATATCAATGGTTTATGGGGGTTCATATCAATAGAGATCAACGATGAGCATTGCATGGTATAGACCAGGGTAATTTGCAAACATTGATTGTGCATATTTGGTCAAAGTTTCCATGGAGGAGATGAGGTCAAAGTGATATATGTTTAAAATAGTTAAATATTATGATACTCTTGAAGAGATTGATGATGCATATTTTATCAAAATATGTGAGGACATGAGATGATGGCAAAGTGTTCAATGTTTAATAGTGATTGTTGACATTTGAATTTAGTAAAGGGAATAGCTAGTATGAAGTGTTTGAGACATAAATTTTGATATAGGATAAATTCAAAGGTGAAATAAAAAAAATTTGTAGATGACTTTAAGTCACATCCAATGAATCTATGTATAAATTTTGAATGTTTGTATAGTCAAAGTTATTGAGCTCTAAAGTTGACTATGTGTTTGACCTTAGTCTGTAAGTAACCCGATAAGGATAATTGAGTTTGTTCTGATGGTATTTGGATGTTTCAATGTGATTTAGCTATTAGATAATGTTTTATAATACTTAAGTATTGTTTATATGGATTTCATAGGTTTTACCAATTGATATTTAGTATGAACAAATGCTTAGCAGCTGGCTATTTGTTCGTTCATGGTGTTATTGTGTACAAGGCTAATGTTTGAGTAGATTGAGCATATGCAAATGTGTGTAATGATTAATATAATCATTTTAGGATGTAAAAGAGGTTATGTGGAGTGGACTTATTCATTTTTTAGTGGTTTTATATTTCTAATTTGCTCATTGAAGTGATAAATGGGTGAATAGGTCTCCATGAGACCTATAAGGGCTACTAAGGCCTAATTTAAAGGTATATCTACTTAAGTGTGACCCATGGATCCTATGGTTGACCTATGTGGATGTTATTGAGATATGATATATTTATTAAGGGATAAGGCAAGTATTATGTCTAACTTAGAAAATAATAATCATGAGGGATATATAAAAGGTAAAATCAAAGGTGATGGTTTTTAAACTTGTGAGAAGGGGCTCAAATTAGAAGAAGAGTATAGTGTTGAGAGCGAAGGAGAGTAAAGTTGCCTATTGGATAGATTAAAGAAAAAATTAGGTTGATGACTATCTTTATGACCTATAGGTAATATTTTTGATATCATAACTAATGATCTTATAGGTTTAAAGAGTTGTAAAAGAGAGCCATGTGTAAGTGTTTTGGAGTGAAAGATTGAAGAAAGAGAGTGTGCCTTGTGTTATAGATCACAGTAGGTTGATGAATATGTGTATGACTTATAGGTCATATTTTTTATGTCAAAATATTTATTTTATAGGCTTTAATATTAAGTATGAGTGAAGAGGTCTAGAGTGATCTAAAAGGATCTTTTGGATGCCTTGAGTGTGAGAAAAGGATAGATGTTGTCCATGTGAGCTTGGTGGTTGATTTGAGAGGTAGATCAGAGTGTCCACTATGTATATGACCATTTGGTCATGTTACTAAGGTTATGGCAAAGTTGTTGATATTTTTAAGCATGAAATATACTAAGAGGGGGGGGTGAATTATTTTACTTAATCTGATTTATTTTATTTAACCACTTAAACACACATTCAAGATATGTAATAAAACTAAAATAATAACATGCACCACACAAGAGAGAGAGAGAGAGAGAGAGAGAGAGAGAGACTATATTTTTACGTGGAAACTCAAAGTTGGAAAAACCAAGAAGAACAATCTCAAGTATATGAATGAACACCAACTCAAATTACAAAGTTTGCAAGCACTAACTTGCAGGAGCACCAACCTCTTTTTTGAGCACCAACATAATAACTATTTATGAGCACCAATCCCTTACAAATATTTGTGAGTACGAACCCACAAGATCACCAACCCCTCTTGTGTATAAAACACAACTATCTCTCAATGTTGTTTACTCAACAAATGATAGAACTCTATAATATCTCCTCTTTTCTTATATAAAACAATTACAAATCCATGCACTCTCTTGCATATCACAAATGGCTTCTCAAGACTTTATTTATAGCTTTCCAAATGACCTTTGGAATTTACCCTTTGTGACCTTTCAATCCTCATGGAAAATGGTGCCAAACTTTCATGACCCTTCATAATCAAATGCATCCTTTCTTCTTTTATCTTTATCTTGGTGACCTATCAAATTCCTTAAGATGACTCTTAATGGAAAATGTGTCATACCCTCTTTTGTCTTCACTTGGTGACTCTTGGAATTCCTCAAGATGACTCTTCATGGGAAAATGTTTCCCATTCCTCTTTTGTCTTTACCCTATGACTCTTTGGCTTCTCCATGGGCCCTCTTTTGAATTTTATGAAGCCAAAAATATATTCATTAATATTAAACAAATATTAACACACATTAGCCAAGATATGAATATTAAAAACATCATTAAATGCTATGGGTCCTTTATCACTAATGCTAAACCTTTGACACCAATGACAATATTTTCAATAATCTCCCCCTTTGTCATTGATGGCAACCTCAAACTAAAACTACCACATCCTAAAACCTACGCTGTATATGACAACTTGCACATACTACCATTTGAAAAAACATATTGTAACTCCCCCTTACTATAGTAACTTGTACGTAGTTCTATGCTTCTCCCCCTTTGACATCAATGGCAAAGGGATTGTCTTGGAGCTAACACTTAGTTCCCCCTCAACTGATGTTGATACTTAAGAGTAGGAAGTAAAATAAATTACTCCCAACTTCTCTTTTAGATACTCAAATGTGTCTTTCAGTAGTGCCTTTGTGAAAATATCTACAATCTGCTCTATAGTACTGATATATTCCATCTTAACCTGTTGATCTATAACCTGCTCTCTCAAGAAATTATATCTAATAGGAATATATTTTTTTCTTGAATGTATCATTGGATTATTATAAATATTAATAGCACTTATGTTATCACAAAAAATAGAAATAGGTTCATCATATTTTACCTTGATATCTTCTAAAGTTTGCTTCATTTAAAACACTTGAGTACAACACAATACTTATACAATATATTCTACTTCAATTGTAGAAAGTGATACTAAATTCTAATTTTTTCTTACCCATGATACTAAGCTATCACCAAGGAAGAAAGCTCCTCCACTTGTAATCTTTATGTCATCCAAGCAACCTACCCAATCTGAATCTGTATAAAAAATCAAAGTGAAATCTCTAACTATGGGATACCACAATCAATTATCCAATGTCTCCTTGATATATCTGAATATTATTTTCACCATCTAAACATGATTCTCCTTTGGGGTTTCTTGATATATTGAAACCATACCTACTTCATGCATAATGTTTATCCTCGATGTTGTCAACTATAAAAGACTACCAATCATAGATCTATACAAATATTGATTTGTATCAGGTGAATATTTATCCTTACTCACCTTGTTCCTTATGCCTATCAGTGTACCAACTGGTACACAATCCTCAAAACCAAACTTTCTCAACATTTATTTGGCATATTTACTTTGAGATATGAAAATTCCTTTAATTGACTAAAAATTTTACAACCCTAATAACAATGACAATTCTTCAAGCATAGACATCTCAATTTTTTTTCATATTGTCATAAAATTCTCTTATCATCTTTTCAATGTTACCTCCAAATATTATGTGATCAACATATACCACAACAATCAAATTATTCTCACCTTTTGTTTTGATGTAGAGATTACTTTCAGTAAATCCTCTCTTGAAACCTTGATCCTTTAGGTATTTATCAAGTCTTTCATGCCAGGCTCTGGGAGCTTGTTTCAATCTATACAGTGTTTTCTTCAATCTACATACATAACTACTATCATTTGAGAGAATAAATACCTTAGGCTATTCAATGTAGACCCCCTCTTCTAGATTCCTATTTAGAAAGGCAGATTTGACATCCATCTAAAACACTTTGAAATTTTTAAACATTTCATATGTAATAAATATTATAATAGCCTCTAGCCTTGCTACTGGTGTAAAAGTTTCTCCAACATATATTCCCTCAATCTATGCATATCCTTTACATACTAATCTTGCTTTATTCCTTGTCACTTCACCATTTTTATTCAACTTATTTCTGTAAACTCATTTTATTCCTATCACATTATGATCTTTTAGTCTAGGCACTAATTCTCAAGTATCATTTTTTTCTATCTGATTTAATTATTCATCCATTGCCTTTAACCCATTGCTTATCATGTCTAGCTTCTGAAAAAGTTCTAGGCTGAATTTTGGATAACAAAGAGAAATTAATTTGCTCAGATTCACTTACCATCATTCTTCTAGTGAAAATTCCTTCATTTATGTCCTTAATGATGTCAATTTCATTATTATTTCTCTAAACATACTTGGATGGGGTTTTTGTGTCCTTTTTGTCCTCATCTTCATCTAATTCTTCAAAATCTTCCTCTTCAATGATTTCAGGAATGTCATTGGATCACTGATTCTTTATGTTCCATCTTCTTCTATCTTGACACTTTCACTTTCAACTATCTTCTTGGTTATTTTTTTATAATATTTATAATATTTAATTTTTTAAGAATAATTAAGAAATATACCTTCATCTACTCTAATTCAAACTTACCAAGTTTTTCATCAGTTCTCTTTATAAAGCATCTACTGTGAAAAACTCTGAAATAATCAACTATAGCTAGTTTATATTTCTTTAGATCATAAGGAGTCTTGTCACTAATGACTCTCAATAATTCTCTATTCTAGATATTCACTACTATACTAAATACCTCTCTCTAATATTTATCTAGTATCTTGGATTCATTAAGCACTATCCTCGCCATCTCTTGAATTTTTCTATTTCTTTGTTCAACTACTCCATTTTATTGTGGAGTTTTAGCTGATGAATAATGTCTCTTTATTCCATGGTCTTCACAATACTCAATAAAATGATTTGAAAAGAATCCTTCTCCTTGATCTGATCTTAGGCACTTAATCTTCAAACTGATTTCATTCTCAACTAATGCTTTGAATGCTTTAAAATATCTAAAAGCTTTTGATTTTTTCTTTAAAAACATTACCCAAGTCATACGTGAAATATCATCAATAAGCAACATGAAATATTTCTCACCTTCAGTAATTTAAATTCTCATAGATCCACATAAATTAGTGTGAACAAGCTCTAACATCTGAGTGGTTGAGTGTTCTTTTTTATTGAACCGCCTTCTAGCATGCTTCCCATGCTGACAAGGTATACAAAGCATGTTGGATGGTTTTGTAATCTTTAGAATATTTTTGACTGCTTGATTATTACTAATGTTGAAAATATTGTCAAAATTTATGTGTCCCATTCTCCTGTGCCATGCCCAACTTTATTCAATCTGACTTAAAAAACATCTTTGACCTTTGATGTCTGATAATATATATAAATTATCATTTATTCTCTAAATATATGCAACCAACACATCTAAATCTTTTCTCTTAATTTCACAACCTTATGCATAAAAATTTATTATGTGACCCTAATCACACATTTTACTTACACTCAAAATATTATGCTTAAGACCTTATATATACAAAACATTTTCAATTTTAGTTATACCATTATCCAAAATTAATGTACCTTTTTTGGCAATTCTGGCAGTAGTATTATCTCTAAATTTCACTATGCCACCATTGATCTTCTTCAAGGTTATGAAATTTTTCATCTCTTATCATATGTCTCGAACATCCACTATCAATGAACCATGGCTTTTCTTCATTTCTTGCATGCAAAGTTGTATGTACCAAAATAGATTTTTTAGGTAGTTTCTTCTGCCATGAACCTATCTGAACTTTCTTCTTGATGAATGGAGCCTTGAAACTCTGGTGCTTCTTCACTGATTCAAACATGCTTCTACAATAATGGGTTATGTGTCTAAATTTATTTCACTTTTAACATAGTATGGCCTCTTCATTAAAGCATAATAGAGGAGCAAAAGACTTATGGCTTTTGCTTGACTCTACATGAGTTTCCTTTTATTTATTTCTAAAATTGTTAGCCCTTTTTTGACATTCTATTTTCTTATGACCATATCCATTGCAATAAAAATAGTAACCATAAAAATAGGACCTGTTTGTGTATTTTCTAACTTGATTATATTTTATAGCTCTAGTCCTTCTAGCTTTCTATATTTGAGATGTCTTTTGTATTCTTAACTTCTTCTCTTTTTATTTTCTCTTTTGTAAGAGCTTCATCATAGCTCTTTCCTTTTTATATGTTAACCTTATTTGTGAAAGTAGTGGCCTCTCCTTTCTCTTTTTCAAATCTGATACCTATCTTATTTGACATTGATCTTTGACTTTATAATATCTTATTTAATATATTAGTGTTATTCTAAAATTTTGAATCATTAGATGCTCTATCATTGATTGCTTTATTTGTTTTCTCAAGATCTACTTTCAAAGAAGCAATTTCAATAACATACCTTTCATATTCGTCACTTAATTTTTGTAATTGTGCCATTAGATCTTTTTCATTCTTCTGAATCAATGACTCCACTATCTTCGGCTGAGCTAGGATATTTAGAATACAAACTCTTTTTCTCAAATCCCTTCTTGAATTTTCCTTTAAAATTCTTCTTGTATGTATAATTTTATTCTTCATTGTCACCATTACCCTTATCTAGGAACTTAGCTAAAAAAATTTCAATATTTTCATAATTAAAACATTTAAAAGGTAATTTTCATTGATATTTACCTATGCCCTTTTTTAGCTTGTGAATGAATAAAGCTCCATTGTCATCTTCATCATCACTAGAATTTTCACTTGATTCTTGAATCCTAGCCTTCTCTTTCTTTTATGTCTTGAAAGAATCTTCTCTCTTTGTGGGTTTCTCTTGTTTGGTATGCATCTCATATGTTGTAAGAATACCATATAACTCATCCATCTTTAGCTTGGCTAAATTATTCATCTCTTCAATTGCTGAAATATTTGCATCATATCTCAATGGTAGAGATCTCAAAACTTTTTGTACCACTATTTATTCTTCTAACTTTTCTCCAAGACCTTGAATATGATTAACTATTTGATCAACCCACAAAAGGTAACTTGCTATATTTTCTCACTCTTCCATCTTTAAACTCTCAAACTATCTTCTGAAAGTCTGAAGCTTAGCTTGTTGAACCTTTCCATCACCTTTGTAAATATTCTCAAGCCTTACCCAAGTTTCATGAGTAATGTGAATTAGAATTTGTTAAAGTTATGCAATGTAAATATTCTCAAGCCTTACCCAGGTTTCATGAGAAAATTTACATTACATAACTTTAACAAATTCTAATTCACATAAACCACATAAAATAGTGTTTAAATATTTATCATTATTTTCACTTGGCTTATTTTTCACTAGATAGTTACAAGTGTTTGTGGCTCTCCATATTCCTCCATCACTGCTTGTCAAATGTCAAATCTAAGAGCTATCAAATAATTCCTCATCCTTATGCTCCAAAAATCATAATTTGTCCCATCAAACAAAGGTGCCTTATTTGTATAAAAACCTTCATGTGATCCAGCCATCATGCTTTTCCCGATCTACCTTCAAGCATTAAAACTTTTTCAAAAAAGAACCTGCTTTGATACCAATTGTTAAGCATGAAATATACTGAGAGGGGGGGTGAATCAATATATTATATTTCCTTTACTTAATCTGATTTCTTTTCTTTAACCACTTAATCACACATTCAATATATGTAATAAAACTAAAACAATAGCATGCACCACATGAGAGAGAGAGAGAGACCAAATTTTTATATGGAAACCCAAAGTGTGAAAAACCATGGAGAACAATCTCAAGTATATGAATGAGCACCAACTCAAATTACAAAGTTCACAGGCACCAACTTATAGGAGCACCAACCCCTTTTCTGAGCACCAACACAATAACTATTTGTGAGCACTAACCCACAAGAGCACCAACCCCTTGAAAATATTTGTGAGTACCAACCCATAGAAGAACCAACCCCGCTTGTGTATAAAACACAAATATCTCTCAATATTGCTTACTCAACAAATGATATAAATATACAATATCTCTTGCTTTTATCTCCTCTTTTCTTATATAAAAAAAAATAAAAAACCATGTAATCTCTTTCAAATCACAAATTTGTTCTCAATATTTTATTTATAGATTTTCGAATGACCTTTGGCATTCACCCTTTATGACCCTTCAATCTTCATGGAAAATGGTGCCAAACTTACATGACCCTTCATATCCTTGCATTTAAAAAGTCACATGGCGACCCTTCATAAGTAAATACATCATTTCATATTTTGTATTTATCTTGGTGACCTTTCAAATTCCTTTAGATGACTCTTCATGGAAAAATGCACCATACCCTCTTTTGTCTTCACTTGGTGACTATTGGAATTCTTCAAGATGATTCTTCATGGGAAAATGCATCCCATTCATCTTTTATCTTTACCCTATGACTCTTTGACTTATCCATGGGCCCTATTTTGACTTTTATGCAACCAAAAATATATTTGTTAATATTAAATAAATATTAACACACATTAGCCAAGATATGAATATTAAAAACATCATTAAATGCTATGGGGCCTTTATCACTAATGCTAGACCTTTGACATTAGTGATAATATTTCCAACAGAAATGTGTAGAGTAATCTAAAAAGTGGTTTTGGATGTCTGTGATTGTGTGAAGAAGTGAAGGGGGTTGTGTTTTTAGGGTGTGTCTATCAGAGTGGTAGGAAATCAATGATCAAGAGATGTTCATATCATAGGTGCTGGGAGGGTACTCAACATCTAGGTTAGAAGGACTTAACCATCCTTAGGGGTAGGTGTTCATTCTGAAATAGGTGTTTCACTAAATTTAGGTTAGAATTACTTGAACATCCTAAGGGTAGGTACTCCTTATGGAATAGGTTTTTCACTAAATTTAGGTTAGAATAACTTGACCATCCTAGGGGTAGTTGCTACTTATGGAATGGGTGTTCCACTAAATTATCATGTTTAAAATACCTTCTAGGATAATTAGTCCATGTGTTTATAGGTTTTAGAGTGGTTTATATTCCCAATGAGGGTTTCCCACATTAGATGTTGTGTTATGATGTGTTTCTCTTATTCATTCTTTGTATGTGGTCTCCTTACTTTGATGGTAATCTAGTTGTATATGCTTTTTATGTTGATTAATGAATGTTAATGAATGAATGAATGATAAGTGATCAAAAAGTGAAATATTGGTTGAATGGTTCATCCCCCTCTCAATCATCTTGTACCTCTAAAAATTCTTTCTAGAGGTATATGTGTTTGCCTATTATAGACGTTATGTTTAACTTACATATAATTGTATCATGTAAGAAGAACAACACAATTTGAAAAAAACTAAGAAAATGGATTATCCCTAGGGAAACTATTATCCTCAAGGAAAAATATATGTTACCCATCACCAAGTTTTAGATGGGAGTCGACATTAGAATGGCTCTTCTAGATATATTGTATGGATTACCTAGCATCCATATTATTCACCTAGAATGGGTACCATTACTGGATTTATTGATGACCTCAAAGCTAACTTTCACCCTAAGAGAGATAATTAACACTAGGATGAAAGAACATGTATTACATAAAGACAAGAGGCCTATGGGAGGGCATTTTTACATGATGTATTACCTGTTAGATGCATTCATAGGCATAGCCTACATGTATATCAAATTTCTCTATATCCAAATCTAGATTAAATAAAAAAAATTAGATATGTAACTCCTATTAATTCATCCACATCTATCTATCTACAAAGAGCACAGTCAGAATTACAAAGGATGTGTATCCCCAGGTATGGAGGGCAATCCATGAAGCACCGTTGCCTATAATATCAAAAAAACATTATTAATACACTAATTCCAAGAGGATAATAATGGATCTACCCATACTATATATTGATTATAGTCTTAAAGAACAAGGTTGCCCCACTGTGTTTCCCAAAATATGTGCTAGATAAACTAGTCAAACAAGAGATCACATACTAGTTGTGGTGGGGGATTGGTGAAGACTTAAAGAATAAAAAGGGAGATGTTCATGGCTCTCATTTAATGATTGGATAAAAAATTTATGCCAACCAAAATCATTTTAGAGAGGTTGTCAAAGACTAGGAGTACTATTCATTGGCCACCCTAGCACACATAGATTGGGACCCTCATGGTTGGATTTAGAAGTAAATGTAAGGTATGGGTATCCCATACCAGCATGAATCATATGACCATGAATTTTTATTCTTGAATTTTGAAGAGATACTCAAGTTCTACAAAGGGCTAAGATAGCTGGACTGACTAAGTAGCTATTGAAAATAATACAAGGAGAGCCTTTAATTACAATTACAGAGGCACAGGTGAGGCTTCTGCCTCTAGGTAGATGGGCTGATATAGACTTTTATAATAATAGGCCTTATTAGCCACCCTTGGATAAATGGGAACCATCTCAAATACCACCCATCCTAATGACTACTATAAAGTAAAATCTTGAGATAGAATAAGTTCTTCATATTATAGGTTCTCTTGGGAGATCAAAAGATCCAATTTATATTGACTCTTATGATTCAAAAGAATCTAGTCTCCCTACTACTTATTTAAATATTATGATTGTAATTGTGGAATTATTAGCTTCCAACACTTAGACGGATCCCTCCTCATCTAAAAATGTAACTCTTTATTACAATAGGAAACTTAAGGCCCATAGACCTCCTGTGAGCACAATTATCAACACACTATTTATATAAAGACTTAGGGGGCATCAAAAAACATCCAAAAGAAGTAAAAGTATTGATGAAGATGAGTAGGAAAATTTTCAAAGAGCTCAAGTCTTAAGCCTCCAAGGATCAAAATAAAAAGCACCACTATAGGTTGATAAATAAGGTGAGGATATGGCTCTATCTTTTAAGTTCTTAGTATTTGTACAATTCCATTTGTTTCAATTATTTCCCCTATTTTTATTGCTTTATTTGATCTTGTCTCTCTTAGTCTTTATTTCCTACCATCACTAGTGGTTCTCAAAATTGAATTTTTTTCTTCTAGTCCTATTGTCTATACAATCCCAACTATTTCTAGTATTTAGGTTATTTATTCAACACTAGTTATCTCCACTTCCACTATTGTTAATTTTGTCACCATTCCCTCAGTTACCCCTGAGTCTAAAAGGGTTCACACTAAGAAGATTCAGGGATCCTTGTAAATTACATAATTACATGTGTCTTCCACCTAATTAGGCTTGCCAATTACTTTTGCCAGTCCTATCTAGACCACTACTGTAGTTTCATCTAGGAAGTATGGTAAGAAGAACCTTGTATGCATAATTTATCTAAAGCCCTAGTTTAGTGGTATTGATTGGTCTAAGATAATTTAGTCATCATTAATATAACCCTTATAGGTAGAATATTTGAGTAAATATTAAGGGGACCTCATGGTTGAAGCTTTGGCTAAGGACACTCAACCAATTGACTCTACTCAATTGGTGATCTAACTATGGGCATCCAAATTGGAAGATCAATCCTATCAAAGGCCCAATATAATTATAACAAAGATTCCTTAAATAAGTTCCATATTTTAAAAATCTATAGGGACCATCCAAGGAGTTAAGACAAACAAGATCAAGGATGATTCAGGCTGAGGGATAATTTTGGAAAATAGATAAGATGTCTTCTCCTTATCTAAGAGAAATAACAAGAGACTTGGTCGATTTCCTTACAATGAAGATTTTATATACTATTTGGAAACATGGAAAGAAGCTTTTATGTAACTATTTTATCCAAATATTGCACCCTAGGAGAGGGTGTTTAAACCTCTCCCATGTTTAGACAACATGGGATTACCTCTAGGCTTATGGGTTGCCTATGGTAGAGGTAAAACTCTAGGTTAAAGGGCTAGCTCTCTTGATTTATCTCTTAAGCTCACACACTACATTAGAATATTAACTTGGGGTGAAAAGGGAATAAGGAAACTTAAATTAACATATGCTAATGAGGTGATATACCAAGGATAAGTCCAAATAACACACTTGAATATATACTAAGATATAAGACTACCAAGACTGACCTTAACTCATTATCCTTATAGCATAAGTATTTCTCATAGATGTAGATTATTATGTACATCTAGAGGTGGGTGAAAATATGGTTTGATAATGGAAACTACTAGTCCCTCTCACACTTCAAGATAAACCTAGAAAACAAATACTATAGATGATTTTTGATCCCTATGGATTAAACCATGAAATTCAATCAACCCAAATAACCAACTACCTAGTTAAAGTGATAGATCCATTAAGACCAAAATGAAAATGGATGAACATAATTCAAAAATAGTACTATGACCCTAAAGATAAATTATCTACACCATGGTCAAATGGAATAAAAGATAGGAAAGTTGGATTATATTTACCTTAGACTCAGATTGACATTATGATGCTTGATCATAGATGATAGATGCTTGATTATGGACTCCTAAGATTGTTAATTAATTTGACATAGATTTGTTATGAAGTTTAGAAATGGCCTTCCATGTAGGAGAGGAGTTATTTAAATATAGTAAGGAAGGAAAGATAAATGGTGGATTTTCAAACTTGCTTTAGGGAGATCAATGGATGAGGATTATCTAAGGAATTTAAAATTCCTTGGAAGCCTCTAGATTTAGAGGCTTCAAGAGAGGAGGGGTTATAATAGAGAGGATTATAAAATCCTCTAAGGTATTAATTAAGCTTAAGATAGGTGATTAGATAGGTATTAGGTGGGTGATTAGGGACTATGGGTGTAGGAGAGCCTAATGATAAGCTAGTAGGTGGGCCAATGGGAATTTAAAATTCCCAAATAAGAGGTAAGTGGGATTGGGATGGGATAATGGGGATTTATGATAATTAATTGATTGGTGGGGATGGATAAGGTTTATAGATGAATAATAATAGAAGGTAAATATTATATAAATGATTAGGAAAGGGGGATAAATTAGAATAAATAAGATTAGTGGAATCAGTGTCAACTAATAGGAATATTAGTGATAATAATGTAAGTGAGAACTTTTCGGTGCATATACTCTACCCCTCTTTGAAATGGCATTATGAATTGATGAAATAGAAGTAGTAATGGTCTTTCAAAGAAAAACCATGTTTTGAATAAATGTTAGTAGGTGATGTTAGTGTATTTGATTCCCCCTTATGGTGACAAGTGGGGAAGAATGAGACAGATGGCTACTCAAAAGAAGAAACAAGGGCTAGGATATAATGGATAGATGAGGGTATGGGATATGAAATGTGAGATAAAAATATGAAGATGATTGACCTGATGAATCAGATATAAATTGGTGATTCCCCTAGTAAATACACATGCACATAGATTAAAGATGATGGGTGTCATGGTTATTGACACATCCCAAGGGGGAATCAACCATAACATGGTGATGATAAGATTAAAAGGCTACAATATTTAGATGTATCCCAAGTAAGAACACATGTAAGGGAGTGTTTTAGGCTAGGATAAGATTGATTTGATGAGATTAATTATGGGTATATCTTAAATCTAAATCAATCAATATGGTATAGGTAATAATAGAGGAGAAATAATATGATCAAGTGACCAAAAGATAGGCGAGAATATATGATTCAAATGATGATGATAGATGATGAGGAGAAAGGAGATAGTGGTTGAGCTATCCTTGAGCACTAAAAAGTGGTAAAGTGTTTCCTACATAGTCTAGAAAGACCTCAAGTCATTGTAGTTCTGACTAGATGATGATGATGGTGATGGTGATGGTGATGGTGATGGTGATGGTGATGGTGATGGTGATGGTGATGGTGATGGTGATGGTGATGGTGATGGTGATGGTGATGGTGATGGTGATGGTGATGGTGATGGTGATGGTGATGGTGATGGTGATGGTGATGATGAATAGTTATTAGAGGATATGACTCAGATGATAAGATGGGGATAAAAGATTAGATGTTAGTTGAGTGGATCAAGAGGATTTGAAAAATGATGGGGATATAAGGATGAGTAGATAGATGATGAGGACATAAGTGATCAAGCCATCATAATGTCATAGGGCTCATCATACTCTAAGAAATCCAAAATATATGACACTTAGAAGTATGCCCCATGATATAGACATGACCAAGAGGACCTGGTGCAAAATTTCATGGGCAAGTAGTGAAATTTGCATCCTTGAGGGAACTTATAAGCATTATGGTAGCTTTGGTGACCTCATATCATCCTCATTAATTACCTACTAGAGAAAAAGAGACATAATGCAAGATGAAAAATAAAAATATATAAATAGATGAAACAAAAGATAATAAAATATACATCATGTAGACAAGCCAAATAGAACAAATAATTAACACACATAAGTATCTACATGTAATTTCATAATGTATTATCTAATGATGGGATGAGTGATTGGGTGATGGGTTGGACTATGATGATCATGATTAGGATTAGGACTTAGGTAAGGATATGGATATATATTAGGATTAGGCTAATGACTTGGATGATGATATGGATTTGGGGATGACCAAAGACTACCAAAAGACTAAACCCTACAAGAGTCTAATCTCATAAAGAGAAATAGGAGATGATGGGATCAAATACCTTTCATACTAGAAAAATAGTGATTGGATGGGTGTTAAGTATGAAGATTAAATGATAAATATAGTGATGGGATAAAGTACCTTCCACACTATCAAAGAGGTGATGTGATGGGTGCTAAGTGTGAAGAGTCATTGATAGGGAAATGATGGGTACCAGATTAAATTATTTGATAAGGTTATGTGTGACAATAATACCAAGACCAAGGATGAGATTGAAGATATGAAGGGATGGGTGACCACTAGGATTGGACTTCAAGACTAAATGTTGTATCTACGGATGATGGATGGGAAGATAGACAAATAACATAGAGATGGATATTATATGGTATGGAGATGGATGTGACCAATTAATTAGGCATAAGACAAAACACTATGGACTAGGATTTTTGGCTTTTTCAAATTTTATAATTTTTAGGATTTTTGACACATTTAACTTCTTAGTGTTTTTTGGGATATGTATTATACAAATGGGGTTACTAGAAAAGGGAATACCAAACATAGAAACTAGGAAAAGGACAAAGGGAATGATGGACGATTACAACAAAAAGATGAGGATGATGTTGAAAAGGGTATGAGGACCAAGGAAGAGGGAACTACGGATTGTTAATGACCAAATCATGAAGGAAATAGATGTTTAGTTGCTTGAGTGTCCATTAGAGGATATGTAAGTATGGTTAAAGAATAGTTCTCAAGACACATTCCATTCTTTATGAAGGCAAACATTGGAAAGAATACGATATGATGGAAGATGATGGGTAGGAACAATGGACTAGGGGATAAAATGGATAAGGATGAGGGATGAGACCAATATGGATGGATGGGCAAAGGATAGATGGATCATACCCCCAAGAATCAAGGTAAAATATGGACAATAGATTATTTTATCAAATGTCATAAACTAGTTTTTATCATGGTACTTAATTAAGGCACCAAAAAATTGGTTTTCACCATTGGATGATTGATTTTTTTTTGAGTTTTCATTTTTTTTACTTTTTGACTTTTTGTTATGGTATCTCAATTTATTGGAGAAGGGAAAGATGTAGATTATCAATACCATTTGTATATTCAACCAACACATGTTCTAGAGATGTGTGATGTTTGGATCATGTTGTCATTGATGGATTTATTAATGTTCTCATGACCTTTAGTGATTCTTGATGGTGAACCCTCTAGATATCTAGACCAAGTATCATCATTGCCCCTAATAAAGGGAATATTTCATAGGAAGGTGATGGGATGAATAGGTGTGTTTGGATTTTGATGGGGATGTATGGGAATTAGATAGAGGATAAGATCATGATTGTATGGTGTGATGGGTGATGGTGGATTAGGACTCGTAGTCTCATACATCATTGGAGATGTTGGACAATCTTCATTTTATTATTGCCATGTGATAAAAGACTTCAAGATATCCAATATATTTTGACTCTGTAATTCATCTTTGATCCAATTATTTGATGGATTATCAGCCATGTTAATATCACTTTTGACATTATTTGGATTTTTTGACTAGATTTGACTTTGACTACCCTTTGGTGCCTGATTTTGGGCTTCACTAGGGGAGATTGATTTTTGACTTGATAAATGATGATTTTAACTTTGACATTCCTCGAGTCCCTGATATTGGTCTTCACTAGGGGAAGTAATATTTGAATTAGGCCAATGATTTTCATATTCTTGATTTTGACTTATGGGATTAGAGATAAATTGATTATTATGATGGTCTTGGACCTCTATACTTGTGGCACAAATTATATTACTTGAGGAAGGATCCAATGATTCATATTATTATTCATCCTTATGGAGGGAGTTGATTAAGTCATCATCAATTAGGAGAAAAGGTTCCATGATGATTTTAGGTAGTAGTGAGGGCTTGATGAAGTTAATGAGTGTGATGGGGAAGCATTGTCTTCATAGGGATTCCTAGGAGACCTAGTTTTGACATCAAAGAAAATATCCTCAAGATCAGTAAAAGGATCATGAAGACTAATTATAGTATACACATCTAAAAGAGGATCAAATTCACTCTGATTATCTTTGAAAAATAAACCTTGTAATAATTTAGTTATGAATTCATCATCCTAATTAGAATCAAAAGATATGTTTGGTGATGGATTGGAGCTATCTTAGGTAGAACATAGATTATTATCATCTATTGTAATGTCAATGGGGGATGATGTTTCTAATGAGGAATTATATTTAGAGTTTGATGTTATACATGATCTTGATGATGATAAGACTTTTGATGATGACTTCTATGTACAAGATGTAATGTTGCTAGTAGAAGGTACATTGTCCACAATTGACCTCTCAACATGGGGTGTTTGATGTGATGGGTGAGAGGGTTTATGAGAGATGGGATGACTAGGTTTATGGGGAATAAACTAAGTTGTGATGGAGGATTTACCAATTATGGGGGGATTATGGAAGAGGGATAGGATATCTTGACCTTGGCATGGATATGGAAGTTTTTGATCATGATTGGAATATTTATATTTCTTTTCTTGTTCACATAGGAATCTAGACTCATCTTATTCATCCTTGATTATTATGTCACCACAGTTAATGAGGTCTTGGACATAATCTTGGAAATTTCAACATCAATTTATGGTATACCCATAGGTTTAGTGATATGTACAATATTAATTACTTTTATTCCAAGAGGGTGTAGGCTTAGTAAGATCAAGATGTCAGATAGGTGGATAAACAATCATGTTATAGTGACTAATTATTTGAAAAGGGCTTCCAATGATATAAGAAGGGGATTATAAGGACCCACTTCACTTTTTTATTTAGATGTGGAAGCATTGGACTTTGGATTAGATGGTTTTTGACGTGACTGGGTGGATGGATTAAAAGTAGGCAAGGTGGCCAGGATTAGATTCCCTTTGCTAGTATGAGAAGGGGTAGATGATGGTTTATTACTAGTAGATTGAAGATTAGTGTGGGATTCACATGAAGGGGTTTGGATGGGAGATACAATGATTTGAAGGGGTTCAACACCTTTGAGGAGTGGTATACCCATCATAAAGAACTTCAAGATGATTTCATTGTTATGAGAAGCTATGTATTAGTCAATAAAAGTGGGGTCTAACTCCATGGTAATGGATGATAAATTATGGATAATAAAGGGTAGGATAAGTATTATGGATGGATCCTTGAACAAAGTGGGTCTAAATTATTGAGATATTATGATATATGATTACAGGGATGAGATAGACTAATAGATAAAAAAAAACTATGATCATATTTTGGGCTAATAGTGCAATAGGTGCTAATGTCCTATTAGCAATGCCTAGTTATCAAGCTAGAGAAAAGGATTGGGGATTTTATGGATGCCTAGATTAAAAACTATCAAGAGGATGATATGGTGGGTGATATTTATGAATAGGCAAGGATTATAGAGATGAGAGTGATGATGATGGGTTTACTAGATTGAAACTGATAAAGTGATAATATGCTAGTATGATATTGACTAGGTATGAGATCTAACCAAGGAATGAGTGATAATGGATTAGAATTATAGTATGATGTGGATAATAAAAGAACTAGTTGAAGCCTTGAAATTTATTTACCCAACATAGAGATTGGATGGGATTATGTGATGAAGGTGATTAGGATAATACGATAAGGACAAGTATGATAATAGGTGATGATGAAAGAATAAAAGGTTTAGATAAATGAGATGGGGATGGTTTGGACTCATATGTGACCTAAAAATCCAACTAGGATAAGATAAGATGAGGTTAAATTAGATGGGTGATGAAGACAAGGTCAAGAGAAGTGATGAGGTATGAACTTAGGATAAGATGTGGATAAAAGATTATGTGATTAGGATATGTAGGGGTATGACTAATGATGAGGGAGACTAGGAAAGGATGTGACTAGAAGTATGTACAAGAGGGGAAAAATATGTAAAAGAGTGTGATGAGATAAGGTTGTACAAGATAAAGTATAGGTGATGTGGAAGATGAAATGATGAAGGGGTAGATATAATGTGACTAAGAAGGGATGAGGGATGTACAATGGGATGATGACAAGGATGTACAAGACAAGATATATGTGATGGTGATGTGAAATAAGATGAGAGTGGATAATGTGATGATGATAAGGATGACCAGATGATATAATAATGTGTCAAAGATATACAAGACAAAGGATTGAATATGGGCGTAGGATAAGAGGTGGTTGATATTAGGATATGTGAATGATGGGGTATGAGTAGATATGATCAATGATAAAGGAGATGAGAACAAAATAAGATTATGATGAGATATGTGTGAAATGATATGTAAAAAAGTAAAAGATATACAAGGTGGGATTGGGACAAGGTGTGGAGGACTATAGGTGATTAGCATATGTGAGTAATGGAGTATGATTAATAATGAGTGGAGATAACTAGACTAGGATGGGATGATGACAAGATGGGAGATAGGCCAATGCAAGGATATAAAATTTGATGGATTATGAAAAGACCTAAATAGGTGTGTCTAAGTTTAGCTGAAAGCTAATTCAACTCACAAATAACATGGGTCTAGTACAACACACACTCAAGCAATCAAGTTACAACCTATGATTAGTAAACTTAAGGGTGTGTATCCTGATGCCCACATCATCCAATGACTTCATGGGTGAGGCTATAGGTAGGTGACCAATTATGATATTGACCAAACCCTACTCACACTTGATGTCTACTTTAAAGCTAATACTAACTCTTATATTGGTACACTTGTTATGATCAAAGGATTCTAATCTAGATATACACAAAGGTTTATAGGTTCATCCCCTACATATATGGAAGTATGATGGGGCCCAAGTCTATGTAAGATGTTGTCTGATTACCTTGTATCTCAAAGATTAACCACCCCTCACTCTATGAAACCATTTATGGGGAATTCCTCTTAGGTGCTTAATGATAGCTCTCCTAAGTTTTAGACTCTGTTAAAAGATAGAATTTAGACTAGTGCATGGAGTTAAAATCCACGATCACTAATCCACTAGAAAATAAAAAGGGTGGAGGGTTTATAGGTGGTTTTTGATCCCCTAAGAATCATCACAAGGATGCAATGGGAAGAGAATATACCAACCATATCCCTCAAGATATAAATACTTAGACCAAAAGATTAATTAACTGATTAGATTAAGATGTGTGATTATATACAAGATGAAAGATAAGAATATATAAGAAAATATATATGCAATATAATGATATATATAAGGAAAAGTGATTAAATGATTTTTAAAGTGCTTAAAAGATTATTTGATAGGTGGCCTTCAAGCACACGAGTTAGTAGTTTAATGAGGGCACTCAAAAGAGGGGTCCTTCCAAATAAGCATTAGTAATTTCAATAAATCACTCTTGAGGGGTAACTTTTAAAACAAAATGTTAGACCCAAAATATGACCTGAAAAAATATAATGCTAGTAAGATAAAATAAACCTTAAAAAACAAGATGTTAGTTAAATATGCCTAAAAAATCATGATTTGGCTATATAATTTATTTGGGGTGATTTGGATATGATGGGGGGGTCTGGGGGAGCAACACCTAACAAGGTTAAGGGGAAGCACCCTAGGCATGCTCATTATCATGGTATAGAGTAGGGTTAAGGGACAAAGCCCTAGATGCCAAAGGCAATTTGGGCCTTGTGGGAGGCCTAGAATGACTCAAAATTTACCAAAAATAAATTTAAAAAATGCACTAAAATGCATGATTTTAAAGACATAATGAGTGCAAAATCAAAATTACATAGGTCAATATCATAACCAAAAATTACAAAACCACAACTATAAATCAAAAATGCAGATCATGATTTGTGATCTTGTATAAGTTATCTAATCATTATGATTAGACTAAAAAATCATAATATTTACACAAAATCATGATTTAAACTAGTAAAATCATTATTAATGAGATATTGAGATTAACAATTTTGTTATATACTACAAAACTACTATTGAAAATTATAATACCACTACTGACTATAAAATGAGAGTTAAATTTTTTGTGATAAACTAGAAAACATCTAATATTTTGATAGAAAATGATGGTTATGCAAATGTCATATTAACTAGATGCCCAATAACATATTATTCATAGATGATTAAGGTAGATTAAAACTGATTACGATAGATCAAGTTTCAAGATGAAAAATTATATCATTCTTTTACACATACACTTATTGAAACCTATTAGAAGAGATATCCATAACAAAAAACATCCAAGGGAAGCATGGAATTAAGGAGAACATATTCATAAGTTAACATCTAAGTATACCACTTAGCATACTTAGGAAAGATATAGTAGAGATCAAATCAACTTCATTATTATTATTCAAAGGAAAAACAAGGGACAAAACTAGTAGGGCCTCACCATATTAGGTGTGTACTAGATACAATTGACAAAATGGATTACATTTATAGAGCATAGGAGAAGAGAAATAAGAAGACAAGTGGAAGGGTCACAAGACCAAGTGTCAAACCATGAGAAATAATTACAATTTGAGAGAATGAGGTGGAAAATATACCATGAAATGGTCTAGGAAAAATGTCCATTTGAAGTGCATCATTCTCCCTTAAGATGGTGTAGATGTTATTCACTATCCCTACAAAAAATTTCATGATGATAAGGAATCCATCTAACTATCTAAAAATTACATAGGGATATTTGACACATTTTCACTATCATGGGAATGTGACAACAATATTTTAACATCCCTCATATGCCTCACTAACTGATATATTTCTTGTTGATACTTGTGTTCACTATTTTCAATCATTCATTAGCTCTTTTATATTGAATCTTCACATTTGTCACTTAGGTAGTATAAAGTTTCTAAAAAAAATATAATTGAAAAGGTCTTAAGCAACTCAATTTCACCTCCTTTGTCCTTTCATCTATTAAATATACCTTAATTAAAATCATATAACACTTCTCACTTCCAACCTTTCATAGTCATGCTCCTTCTCACTGTATTATTCTAGACTACCTATAATGAAACACTCAAAAGAGGACATTTTATGCATCACAGAGGTTATAAATGAGTCTTAGGAGTTAGGAAAAATCTCCACATACCTCCCTCAATGACTTTCAACTTCTCATTCCCTTTTGTACATGTAGAATACATCAAATCCTATAAGAAACACCATATTATGTTCGTTCATATAGAAGATAGAATGGATAAAATGAGTGTCAAGGATATATATTTAGAGAGTGATAGACATTTTCCAAACATTTTCAAAGATAAATAATCCCATTTTGATACATATTCCTTCATTTCTTATCTATCAGGTCTAAACAAGGGTATGAGGGTTTTGAGATGTTCTGGTTCTTAGTGATAGTTCATAAAATCTAGAAGTTCAACCATGAATGAATTTCACAAAAAACTAGTTAAGGACCCCCTTCAACTATTCCCAACTCCTTGGGGCACCATGCTTTGTTTCCATATAGATATGATAAGAAGAAGATGATTCTTGATCTCTTGCAATGCACTTTGAGTACCCCTGAGAGAAGATTGGGCCAAAATGTCTAATTATGTGATGTTACATGCAAAAAAAATGGTCCTAAATTATATTCAAATTCCCCCTAAAATTCATCAAATGATTTTCAATGTTTATGTAGTCATTTTTATTGAGTTAAGAACTCTAAGGGTTTAGGCCTAGTTCTAGGCCTAATAGGGCTAACTATGTTTTTCATCAAATGCAAATATAGATAAATGCATATCTATAGAAGATCTAGAGAATTATAATGAGCAAGACATAACATAGATAAATGTAGATAATACATAGGAATTTACCATGGGAAAACCTCAGAGGTAAAAAACCCACCAAAGATTGATTATCCATTAATGACAAACTTCATGAACCTAATACAAAAATTTGTGTCTTCTCACTTCTTCACTAAATTACCTTCACAAAACACTTAATTACCTAAGTATGTTCAAATGTTTTGAGTGTGTTGAAAAATTGGGTAGACCCTATTTTATAGTAAAAATTTAAGAGAGGTGATGGTTGTAACTAATGGGTCTAACCATCCTGAGAATATTTTTACAAACCTGATAAACAAAACTTTATTTACCGGTAAGTAATAAATAATTCATGATTTATTATTTATTTAAGAAAGGTTATTAACCCATGTTAATAAATAATAAATTATTATAATTTAATTAATTTTAACCAATATACTAAGGGTTTAAATTATACCACATAGACATTAAATGTTCTAACACTCCCCCTTAATGCTAATTGGGGATAAATGCCATAGTCACCATAAAGGAATTATATTATGTGCAAAAAACATTAAAGTATTTTAAAAACCTTCATCATGCCAAACATCACCTTTTGAAACAAAAGGAATTATAATCTATAAACTACTCAAAAGTAAGTTTAGGCTAGCCTGATCATGAGACTACATCTCACTGTTTCTCATGAATAATCAACCAAGCATATTTGGAGCCTTTTATAACATAAGCACCTCCATTACAAAGTATGATTTAATGTATTGGATATAAAAGTAAAAACTTCCACATGAAGTTTACTTAAATCACATAACTTTCACACAAAGTTTTCAATGTTTTATAATATGAATAAGTATAGATAAGGAGAAGAAACATATGGATGTTAGGAAGTGGCATTGTCATGCACACTCCCCCTCAATGGTAACTCCAAAAGGCCCAACATTGCATGAAATTGACAAAATATGGTAGCACCAAGTGGTTTTGTGAAGATATCTACCACTTGTTCATCTGTAAGATAAAATTGTAGATTAATATCACCATTGAGGACTTTTTCTTGGATGAAATGCACATGAACTTCGATATGTTTAGTAATTTTATGCTGCATTGGATTTTTTGCCAGATCTATACAACTTTGGTTATCACAATGAAGGATGGTACTCTGAGAAACATCTAAATGAAGTTCTCCCAACAACCTTCATAGCCACATGGCTTCTTCACTGAATGACCTTCATAAAACACTTAATTTCCTAAGTATGTTCAAATGCTTTAAGTGTGTTGAAAAATAAGGTAAACCCTATTTTATAGTAAAAATTGAAGGGAGGTGACGGTTGTAACCAATGGGTCCAACCATCTCGAGAATATTTTTACAAACCTGATAAACAAAACTTTTTTACCAATAAGTAATAAATAATTCATGATTTATTATTTATTTACGTGAGGTTATTAACTTGTGTTAATAAATAATAATTTATTATTATTTAATTACTTTTAACTAATGTATTAAGGGTTTAAATTATACTACTTAGACATTAAATGTTCTAATAGTTTTTATGCATATGACCACCACTAAATGGTTCCAAAGGCTCTATGTGTCTTTTCACACTTTTTACATATCCAAAAAATCATTCATATATTTCCATGGTGTCCTTAGGTCTCTACCCTTCATCCATTCAACATTCCTATACTCACCTTGTATGTTGGACTGCTTGTGGAGTACCCTCTATCTAAGAAAAAATAGAGGGGTTATCCCTTATTTTCTTGACCAAACTAAGAATTTAAAGATATTTTTTAGGTCATGAAGACCATTTTTATCAATTTTCAAAACTTTATCATAATTTTAGACCCTCAACAATCAAAGTTCACAAGACTAGCTTTTTAGGCTTTTGACTATAGGCAGGGTTTAGTTGACTATGAGTTAGGGTATAAAACCCAGTCCTTGCTCTATTTATCTCATATCTAAAGGTCACATATAATGTTTCATATCATGGTGAGAGTGATTTATCATATTTATCTCTGTCTTACACCTCAATCATCAATCATCTAGCATCCTTTATTACATGAGCTAGTCTGTAGATTATATTGACTGTGTCACCTATAGGTGTCAAATTGGAAGAATTCAAAGGAGTCCTATAGATGTTGATATTTTCTAAGAGACACCTACTAATTTTAATCACCCTTATAAATTTGGTTATACATATTCATTCTCTCTATATATCTGCAATCTTACCAAGTCTACATTCTCTTATGGACTTAGGTTAGTCTATGTATGAACCAAAGTGTAGTTGTCACTTTAGGGAGTTATGAGATCCCTCTAGGTGTTGATGCTTGTCTAAGTATTATTTTCCACACCTTTAATCTCTCCTAAATTTATTAGGTATGATCTAATTCATATATATAAACCATTTAATCATTCTTGACCATCAACACAATAGGTACTCCTGCAAGTTATGAGTTCATGCAGCTTTTTTGCATTGTATTTATTGAGTGATTGCAGTGGAAACTTGATGGAATTGGAAAATCCTTTTTATTATATTTTATTAACCAATTCCACCTCCTATCATGTTTACATGTTACTATTATGTCTAGGATTTAAGAGAGACACCATTAGGCTTGTCTAGAACTCAGGACACTTCACTATGAGATGGCACATTATATGAATAACACCTTATTAAAATAAGTTAAGGTAATTATTCCCATTGAGAAAAAATTTCAACTTTGGTTGACTAAAATATTTTCAATGACTACAAGTTTACACTATCAAACCTAACTAGATTTGAGAACATCCATTCAAGTCTTGGAAATGTGCATAACATGTTTCTTGGGTTTTAATAACCTTACTATTATCCATACATGCCTGCAAGTGGTTATAGATGATTGTGTAGACTATAGTTTTGACCAATTCTCACTTAGTGCCTTATAAACTCTTATCTTTCAACCTCCAAGTTTATCAATCAGAAATATGGACCATTCATGATATGAAATAAGTGAAAAAAACATATTAGCAATGCCTTGAAGTCACACATAAGAGGACACAACATTACAATTGACAGAACCCTATCTTGCAGACCATGATGTCAACTTCAATCTCAAATAGAGTGGTTTTATTGATCCTTTCACATCCATAGGTGTTAATTCAAAGAGTTTTGAGATCCCTATATGTGTTGATGCTTGTCTGAGTATTGTGTTCCATACCTTTACTCTCTCCTAAAGTTAGTAGGTATGACATCATGGCTAGTTAATATCATTCATGAATATAAACCATGTAATCATTCATGACCATAAACACAATAGGTTCTCCTATAAGCTATAAGTTTTTGTGGCTTTTGGCACTGTATTTACTGAGTGATTGTAGTAGAAACTTGATGGAATTAAAAACTCATTTACATTATCTTTTTTGACCAGATCTACCTCCTATCACATTTACATGTTAATACTATGTCCAGGTTATAAGAGATACACCATTAGGCTTGTCTAGAACTCAAGACACTTCACTATGAGATGTCACATTGTATGAATAACACCTTATTTAGAGAAGTTAAGGTAATTGTTCCCACTGAGCAAATTTTTCAACTTTAGTTGACTACAAGCTTTGTAATGACTTCAAGGTCTACATTATGAACCCTGGCTAGACTTGAGAACTTCCATTTAAGTCTTTAAAATTTGCATGACATATTCTTACATTTTATTAACCTTATAGTTGTCTGCATATGCTGACAGGCAATTGTAGATGACTTTGTACACTAATCAATCTTCACTTAGTGCCTTAGAACCTCATCTCCTTCAACCTCCGAACTTCTCAATGGGAAATATGGACCATTCATGTTATGAAAGAAGTGAAAAAAACATATTAGCATTTCCTTTAAATCACACATAGGAGGACACAACATTGTAATTAACATAACCCTATCTTGCAAACCATGATGTCAACTTATATCTCAAAGAGAGTGGTTATACTAATCCTTTCACATCCATACATGTAGACTAGTTTGAAAACCACATGAAAAGGATGGCCATACTCTACAATTATACATACACCACCTAGTTTTTTCATGACAAAGCAAACAAAGAAGAAAATTGTAGATAATGGGAATGTGTAGGCACATTGAAGAAATTAGAAGTCTTAATGTTTTTTCATGAAGCTTAGTCCACTAATACAAAAACCATGACCATATGATGATAGCTCATTAAGATTACTAACATCCACCAACTGCATTTATACTAGCTCCTCTCCTTCTATCCATACTAATATAAAACTAGTGACCTATTTAACCTTATCCAAGGGAGCAATGAAGGACACAAATTGGTTTTCACCATTTTTATTCTTGTCAAAGATTATTAATCATAAAAATACTTTTGTGTCCTATATATGTTCTCATGAAGACTCCCCACATATCAGGTGGTTATATTTATCTGTATAACTACTTAAAACTACCTAAAACTACTTGATCTTCTTAGATGGATGTTGAACCTACATCATGTCAATTTAAAAACTACCATCTTATATGCAAATAAAACATGGAATGTTATATTACACCTTGACACACTTTAATTTATAAATAAACTATATAAGTCACTTAGAGTGACCAAAAATGTGACATAAATGAATGTTAAGACCATGACACAAATGACCAAGGTTTAAAATCATTAGTGACCTTTATGACCATGCTATGACTTATCAAGACCTTATATAAAATTTTAAATTGTATATGTTCTTTATTTATTTGACCAAGGGGTCAAATTAGTTAGCATTTTAGCAATTTCCTAAGGGTAGTAAGACTACTATGTTAAGGATTAGTAGCTTTCTCCTATCGATTAGGTTATAGAGTCACCTGTGCATTACATTTGACATTGAAATGCCTTTATAAAGACCTCAAAAACACACCAACTACAAATCAATAAATAAAAATAATAAAATACAAAAATAAACACACTTGTGTTCACATGAACTCTAAGGGAAAACATAAACTAACTTATGCACAAACTAACCTGGATATAACTCTTCCTCCTAGATCAAAGGGGAAGCTTAAAAAATTTCTTGCTCCATGAAGTGAAGTAGTGAATGAGGCATATTGAATTTTTATATTTGGCCTTTTTTCCTCCAATTCCTTCATGATGTTTTACAATCTCTTTGGCATGATCCTCAATACAACCACAACAAATACAAACATATCACCTATGAAGGTGAATTCTTCTTTTGACTCAACCATCTCTTCATGGTACTCCTTGTAGTATTAATTTTGAGATTATTGGATTAAATCACCATAAACATGTAATATAAAACTCAAAATAACAAACTTACTTAATTAATATCTAAAGCCATTAATATCAAATGCAAATAGATTAATATAATTCAAACCAACATTTTAATCCTAAAGCTAATTTATCCAAACAAAGATTAAATGGATAAAATATAAGAGCATTGGATTGAGGTTACCTTAGACTCAAAATTTTGACATCATGTTTGCATGATCAAGGATGTTGATGATGGCTTCAAGGATTATATTGGCATGGATTTTTTATGGATGTTAGCTATTGGTTTTAATGGAGGATTAGAATTATTTATATAGAATGTGGAGGGAAGAATAAATGGTTAGAATTCAAAGTTAGATTATGGATATCTATTTTGGAGGATTATCCAAGGAATTTAAAATTCCTTGAAGGATTATAAAGGATGGAAGGTTCTAGAGATAGAAACCTCTAGAATCTATTTGGGAGGGTTAAACATGATTAAGGATAGATTAGATAGGTGATTAGGAGATTCTATAGAATCTAGGGGGTAGGCTTATAGGAAAGCTTAGGAATAGGTAGGTAGGTGGGATTTGGGAATTTATTATTCCTAAATAATAGGTAAGTGGGATTAGGATATAATTAAGATATGATTGTAAGAATTAATGAAGAAGTGGCATAGGATTAAGGATAGTAAATTAAGAGCAATGAAGGGGGGTGATAGATAAATGATTAGGAAGGGGTGATATTATGATGGAATTAGAGGGGATGGATTAGATAAGTGGAATTAGATTCAACTAATAGTATTATTAGTGACAAAAAATGAAGTGAGAAAAATTAAGTTCATAATTTTTACCCCTATTTTAAAGGGCATTAAAAGTGGATGAACTGGAAAGATTAATGGTCCTTCCAATAAAAAACATGTTATGGATGAATATTAGTAGATTGTGTTAGTAGATCTAATGGTCCCTCGAGGGGACATGTAGGTAAGAATGAGATGGATTGACACTTGAAAGAAGAAATAAAGGGCTAGATGTGATAGATAGATAAGGGGATGGGATTCTAGATATCAAATAGATTATGAATAAAATAAATTTGACTAGAGAAATGATTTATAGATTGATGATGTCCCTATCAAAGATGAATGCATAGGGAGTAAATATGATTATGTTATGGTTATCAATACATCCCAAGGGGTAATCAACCATAATATGATGATGATAGGATTAAAAGGCCACAAGATTTTTACATATCCCAAGTAAGGATGCATGAAAGGGAGAGTTATGCGTTAGGATAAGATGATAATTGGATAACACTAATGATGGGTGTAGCTAAAATATAAAGTTGAATGATATGATGAAGGAAATGAAATATAATAAAGTATAGGATCAATTGACCAAAAGATAGAGGAGAATAATTAAATTGCAATTTAAATCAATGAGCCATAATGTGATTAATAGTGATGATGCCCCTAGAAAGCACAGATGAAAGGGAATTATAGATGATAAGTTAACCAATTAGTGATTGATGGAATAAAATATGGAAATTTTGAATTGTTAGACCCAATTGATAGGTACAGGTGATTGACAAATATTATTAGGGAGATGATCATGAGAATGGTGATTGATTGATTGATTGATGAATGATTGATATTATAGCTAAAATATTGGACTAATGTAAGACTTGAGGATGATGAAAGATGAGATAGTTGTGATGATGAATGATGAAGATAGAGGTGAGAATGGTCCATCCATCCTTAGGAACTAAAAAGTGGCCAAGTGCTACCTACATAATCTAAAAAGACCTTAGGCTGATGTAGTTCTGACTAGGGGATAAATGACAATTAATGGAGTAGAATATGATGATGATTAATGATTAGATGATGATTTTAGTGATTAAAGGATAAAATATTGGATGTTAATTAGATGCATTGAGAGTATTAAATCAATTATCGATATAAGGATGATTAGATAAATGATGAGGGTGTAAGTGATTAAGCCATCATAAATGTCATAAGGCTCATCATAATCTAAGCAATCCATTAAATATAGCACTTGGTAGTTTTCCCTATGATATAAACATGACCAAGAGGATGTTGTGCCAAAGTGCATGGGAAAATAGTGAACTTTTCATCATTGAAGGTACCTATAAAAATTATTATAGCTTTAAGGACCTCATATCATCCTCATTTATTACCCAATATAAAAAAGGAGATGTGATGCAACACAGACTCAAAAGATAAGGACATGTAAATATTTACATGATAAAAGATATTCAAAAAAACTAAATAGAATAGACAAGTAACAAACACAAGTATCTACATGCAATAACATGATGTCTTGTCTAATTATGGGAAGAGTGATTAGATGATGGGTGGCACTAGGTTGGTTATGATAATGATGATGTGATTGTGGAATTAGGATAGACTTGAATTTGATGAGGAATATAAATGTGGATATGTATTTTGAACTAGATGAGGGACTTAGATGAGGATTTGAATATATGGACTTGGATTAGGATTAGGATTAAAAAATTGATATGAGGGATATAACACTAAGTAGGTGAAAGTGAGACTAGGTCAATGCTAGCTTGATATAGACTATATTTTCCCTTGGTTTAGAAAAGGAGGATGGATAATGTGATGGTGAGAGATGAAAGGCATAGAGATGGATGAAATGAGGGGTTTAGGCATAAGACAAGGCACGATGGACTATTTTTAGCTTTTTCAAATTTTATGATTTTTAGAGTTTTTGAAATATTTCAATTTTTAGGGATTTTTGGGATATGTATGTACACTATATAAATGGGGTTACTAGAAAATGGAATACCAAGCCTAGAAACTAGATTTAGGATGGATGGAATGGCAAAAAATTAGGGTGATGTGGAAAATGGGATGAGGACCAAGGAATAAGGGACTATGGATTTCCAGTGACCACATCATGAAGGAACCAGATGTTTAGTTTCTTATGTATCCATTGGAGGATATGCCAGGATGATTCTAGAACATTTTTTAAGACATATTCCACTTCTTTATGAAGTTCAAGACTAGGAGAGAGGCATGATATGATGGTATATGATGGGTAGGGACAATGGACCCAGGGATAAAATAGACATGTGAGGAATTGGCAAGGGAGATGGATGGATTTTTCCCCTAAGTGTTGAGGTACCATGCAGACAAAAAATGAGTTTACCATGATGTTAGGGATCATTTTACATCATGGTACTTTCCCAAAGCACTAGTAAACTAGTTTTCACTAATGGAAAAATGATTTTTTTTATTTATTTGACTTATGGGCATCTCGAATTATTAGATGTGTATGAGATGTAGGAATGCTAACACTAGCTAAATTTTTAGCCAACACCTATTTTAGAGATGTGTGACATTATTATTATTATTATGTTATTACCACTAGATTTATTAATGTCCTCATGACATTTAGTGATTATTGATGGTGACCCCTCCAAATATCTAGACTATGTGTCTTAATCACCCCTATAAGAGACAATGTTTCTTAGGTAGGTGATGTGAGGCATGGATTGGATTAGCTCTGGATGTTGATAGGGGAGTAATGGACTAAAATAGATGGTAGGACTTGATGGAATTATGCATTTTTGATAATAGGGTGTGATGGGTGATTGGGGATTAGGATTATAAGTTGCATACATCATTGGAGATGTTAGACATTCTACATTTGATTGGTGTCAGGTGAAAAAAGACTATAGAAGATCCATGACACTTTGACTTTGTGGTTCATCTATGTTCTAATTATTTGATGGATGATCAGTTGTACTAATAATTTTTTTGACATTATTTTGATTTTTAGAGTTGATTATATCCTGATTATCTCCTAGTTACTAGTTTTAGGCTTCACCATAGGAGATTGGTTTTGAATTCATATATAATGATTATTTTGACTTTGATAGACCCTTAGTGCCTAATTTTGGGCTTCACTAAGGGAAGGCATTTTTGGATTAAGCTAATGATTTAACTCTTCTTGATATTAATGGATGGGATGAAAGATGACTTGATTATTATGATTGACTTTTGTAATATTATCTTGGACCTTTATATTTATGGCACACATTATGTTGCTCAAGGAAGGGTCTAACGATGTATGTTACTATTCATCCCTATAGAAGGAGGTGATTAAATAATCATTGATAGGAAGAAAGGGGTATATGATGGATGAAAGTGGGGTAGATGATGTGATGAGGTAAATGAGTGGTGATGGGGTAACATGATATTGATAGGGTTTCTTAGGAGAACCAATTTTGACATCAAATAAAATCTCCTCAAGATCAGCAAAAGGATCATTAAGACTATCTATAGTATTCACATCTGAAGTAAGATTAGATTCACTCTAACAATCTTCAATAGATAAATATTATAAGAAATCTATTATGACATCATCATCATAATTAGGATCCAAAGGTATGCCTGGTGACATATTAAAGGTATCTAGATTAGAGGTATCCTAAAAATATAGGCATTATCAACATCTACTATAATATCAATGAGGGATGACATTTCTAATGAGGAATCTGATTTAGATATTGGTTTTGAACATGATTCTAATGCAGAAAAGACTTGCATTGACTATGATGCTAACTTCAATGTATAATATGCAATTCTTCTATTATAAGATTCATTGGTCACTATTGACCTATAAACATAGGGTTTTTGATATTATGGGTGAGGGGAAATGGATTCAACAAAGATAGGCCCATGAAAAGAATTATGAGGACTAGGTTCATAGGGAATAGACTCATCTTCAATGGAGGATTTATCAAAGATGGGGGGACCATGGAAGATGGATGTGGTGTTTTGACCTTGGATTGGAAAAGGAAGGGATTGATCATAATCGAGAATGGACTATTGACACTCTTCTTCATGTTCACCTAGGGATATAGATGTATCTAGTTCATCTTTGATTTCTATGTCACCATGGTTAATGAGGTCTTGAACATAATCTTGGAAATTTAAACATTGGTTAATGGTATACCCCAAATTTTGGTGATATACACAATATTGATTAGCTTTATGCCCAAATGACTTAGGCTTGGTGGGATGAAAGTGTTGTATGGGTGGATAGACCATCATGTTAGTAGTGATAAGTTATTATAAAAGGGCTTATAAGGATATAGGAAGAGGAGTACAAGGTCCCATTTCAATTTGTGATTTAGATGTGGAAACATTAAACTTTATATCAAATGGTTGTCAATGTGACTAGTTGTATGGACTGGTAGTAAATGAGGTGGATAGGATAAGATTCACTTTACTAATGTAAGAATGGGTATATGATGGGATATGACTAATAGATTGAGGATTTGAATATAAATCATGTGATTGTATTGGTATTAGAGGCAATGGGTTGACATGGTAAGAGTCCATAGGATGTGGATTACTTATCTCAAGGAGGTAAGAAAGGATCATATTCTTATTAGTCATGAAGCATTGCATAAATAGGGTAGTTAACTGGCTATGACTATTAGATGAAGGATTTTAATGGGACTAAATGGTGCAATGACCATGCTTTGACTAATGTGGATAGGTGAAGACTAGTGGTAATGATGGGTTAAAACTTATAGGATGTTGGTTTCTCATCTTGATGAGGTGAGAAAGGATCATATCCCTATTTTTCATGAGCCATTGGTTAATCAAGGTATTAAATGCATTCATTTTTGATGCCATAAATGAAGGATGGGGGAAAGTGTAGATGATGTGGTTTGTCAACCCTAATTGGTAGGTGTGAGGTACTAAATGGAAATACTAAGGGATGACTGTGGGATGTATGAGATAAATTTGGACAAAGGCTTACTCTAATTTGATCCCAAGTTTGATTAGATATTTGGATGTGATGTGATATTTGATCAAGTAAACCAAATTAAGATGTGAGATAGACTTTGATAATTAGGATTGGATTCAACTAGGTGAGATATGAAGATCTCTAATATTGGATGGGGGCTTAGACTAGCCCAAGACATTGATTTTGATTGTATTGATAGGGTGAAGGCTAGCTCAAGAATAAAATGATTGTTAAAAATAGGATAAAATGATTTTATTGATAGGATTATGATTATTATTCAAACTTGATGAGACACAAACAAGCTAATGATGAGGACCCTGATCAAAAGAGTTATTTTTTAATGGGGATCAAGACTAATATATGACTACAAACTTAACAAGATAACTAGTATAGGTAAGAGGATGATTTAGGTTGGACTAAAATGAGGATTAGGTTGAAAATATGGTGGACAAGAGTAAGGAAAATTATTGGTTTAGGATGATACATGATGAATTAAGTGATAAATATGGTGTTGAGGATGATTAGGAATAATGTCATAGAGGTGGTGGATAAGACAAGGTCAAGACTGGTTTGGACTTAGGGGATGAGTCAAGGTGAGGTGTTGTTGAGGGAAGAAAAATTTTGATTAAGTGATGGGGGATGACTAATTGATTCGTGAGAGTAGAATAGGATGTGGCCAGTGTGTACAAGAGAACAAAATATGTACAAAAGGATGATAAGATGCCATATGGGTGGATAGACCATCATGTTAGCAGTGATAAGTTGTTGGAAAAGGGATTCCAAAGATATAGGAAGAGGAGTATAAGTGTCCACATCACTTTGTGATTTAGGTGTGAAGTAATGGACTTTAGATCAAATGGTTGTTAATGTGACTGGGTATATGGACTGGTAGTAAATGAGGTGGCTAGGATAGGATTCCCTTTACTAATGTAAGAAGGGGTAGATGATGGGTTATGACTAGTGGATGTAATATTGGAATGGAACTCATGTGATTGGACTAGGATAAGATGTAATGGGTTAATAGGGTAGGATTCCATATAATGTGGAGTGCTTATCTCAAGGAGGAAAGAAAGAAACATATCTTTATTGGCCAAAAAGTGTGTAAATAGGGTAGTTAACAAGCTATGACTATTGGAAGGAGGATTTGAATGGGACCTAATGGTGTGATGACCAGGAGTTGACTAATGTGATTGGGTGCAGACTAGTGGTAATAATGGGTTAAAACTTTTAGGATATTGGATTCTCATCTCGATGAGGAGAGAAAGGAGCATATCCCTATTGTCCATGAGTCATTAGTCAAATAGGGTATTTAATGCTTTATGCCATGAATGAAGGATGGGGGAATATATAGATGATGTGGTTTTTTTGACCCAATTAGTAGGTGTGGGGGATTGAATGGAAAGACTAAGGGATAAAGGTGGGATGTATGAGACAAATTTAGACAAAGGCTTGTTGTAATCTGATCCCAAGTTTGATTGGAAATTTGGATGTGATGTGATATTTGATCAAGTAAACCAAATTAAGATGTGAGATAGACATTGATGATTAGGATTAGATTCGACTAGGTAAGATATGATAAGATATAATATTAGATGGGTGGTTAGACTAGATCAAGAGACTGATTTTGATTGGATTGATAGGATGAATGATAGATCAAGACTAAGATGATCGAATCAAATAGGATAAAATGATTTTATTGATAGGATTGTGATTATGATTCAAACTTAATGAGACACAAGCAAGCTAATGATGAGGACCCTGATCAAAAGATTTATATGCCAATGGGGATGAAGACCAACGTATGAATACAAACTTGATAAGATAACTAGTATAGGCAAGAGGGTGAGTTGGGTTGGACTAGAATGAGGACTAGGTTGATAATATGGTGGAAAAGATTAAGGTAAATGATCTTTTTAGGATGAGATGTGGTGGAATAAGTGATAAATATGGTGTTGTGGATGATTAATAATAATGTCAGAGAGGTGGTAGATAAGATAAGGTAAAAATTGGTTTGGACTTAGGGGATGAGTCAAGGTGAGGTATGGTTGAGTGATGACAAATATTGATTAAGTGATGGGAGTATGATTAATTGATTGGTGATACTAGAATAGGATGTGGCTAGTTTTCAAAAGGATGTACAAGAGAACAAATATGTATAAGAGGATGATAAAATATTGTATGGATGGATAAACCATCATATTTGTAGTGATAAGTTTTTGTAAAATGGATACCAAGGATATAGGAAGAAGAGTATAAGATCCCACTTCACTTTTTGATTCAAATGTGGAAACATTAGACTTTAGATTAGATGGTTGTTGACATGATTGGGTGTATGGACTAGTATTAAATGAGGTGGCCAAAATAGGATTACGTTTACTAATGTAAGAAGGGGTAGATGATGGGTTATGACTAGTGGATGTAATATTGGAATGGAACTCATGTGATTGGACTAGGATCAGAGGTAATGGGTTAATAGGGTAGGATTCTATAAGATGTGGAGTGCTTATCTTGAGGAGGCAAAAAAGGAGCATATCTTTATTGGCTAAAAAGTGTTGTGTAAATAGGGTAGTTAACAAGCTATGACTATTGGATGGAGGATTTGAATGGGACCTAATGGTGTGATGACCAGGAGTTGACTAATGTGATTGGGTGTAAACTGGTGGTAATGATGGGCTAAAACTTGTAGGATGTTAGTTTCTCATCTTGATGAGTGAGAAAGGAACATATCCATATTATGTATGAGCCATTGGTTAATCAGGGTATTAAATTCATTCATTTTTTATGCCATGAATTAAGGATGGGGGAAAGTATAGATGATTTGGTTTGTCGATCCTAATTAGTAGGTGCAGGGGAATAAACAAAAAGACTAAGGGATGAAGGTGGGATGTATGAGAAAAATTTGGATAAAGTATTATTGTAATCTGATCCCAAGTTTGATTAGATATTTGGATGTGATGTGATATTTTATCAAACAGACCAAATTAAGATATGAGATAGACTTTGATGATTAGGATTGGATTCAACTAGGTGACCTATGGTGAGATCTAAGATCAGATGTTGAGTTAGACTAGCCCAATAGACTAGTTTTGATTAGATTGATAAGATGAAGGCTATCTCAAGACTAAGATTATCTACTCAAATAGGATTAAATGACTTCATTTATAGGATTGTGTTTATGATTTAAACTTGATGAGACGCAACCAAGCTAATGATGAGAACCCTAATCAAAAGAGTCATTTGACAATGGGGATGAAGACCAATGTATGACTACAAACTTGATAAGATAAATAGTATAGGTAAGAGGATAAGTTGGGTTGGACTAGGATGAGGATTAGGTTGAAAAAATGGTGTACAAGAGTAATAAAAATGATTGGTTCAGGATGAGACGTGGTGGACTAAGTAATAAAGATGGTGTTGGGGATGATTAAGAATAATGTCAGAGAGGTGGTGGATAAGACAAGGTTAAAATTGGTTTGGAATTAGGGGATGAGTCAAGGTAAAGTGTGGTTGAGGGATGGAAAATATTAATTAAGTGATGGGGGGATGACTAAATGATTGTTGAGACTAGAATAAGATGTGGCTAGTGTTTAAAAGGATATACAAGAGAAAAAAATATGTACAAGAGGATTATATGATGATAAGACCAAGATATATAAGATAATGATATATGTATAAGACCTAGATAGGTGTATATACACTTGGGTAAAAGTATGAGTTGGCTTACAAAAAAACATGATTCTATCATGACACACACCCAGATCAAACAAACCAAAAACCTATGATTAGTAAACTCAAGGGTGTGTAACCTAATGAGCATACCATCTAATAGCTTCATAGATGAGTTTGTAGGCCAGTAACCCATTACAAAATCTATTAAACCCTCTCAACCACATCTACACATGACAGTCACTTGGGAGCTAATACTAACTGTAACAGTGGATTGTCTGTAACAACTGAAAGGTCTTATTATGGGTTGTACATGCTTTCTAAAGGAGTACCTAATATATACAAAGGTGTGCTTGGGCCCAAATCCATATAGGATGTTATCTAACTACTTTACATATTATAACCAAAATGCCCCTCACTCTATGAAACCCTCTATGGGAAATTATACTTTACAACCTAATGATAGTTATCTTGATATTTATCCTCCACCAAAACATGAAGTGTGGTCAAATGCATGGTTAGGAAATCCACATCATTGACTCATAGAAATAAAAATGGAGAGGGTTTATTAGTGGTTTTTTATCTTCCAAGAATCACTGTAAGGATGCAAGGAGGAGAGTATACACCACCATAGCCCTTGAGTGACAAACAAGTAGACCAAAAAGGAGACTAATTAACCCATTATTTAATATGTGAAATATACACAAGATGTAATAATATACAAGAAAAAATGATTAAAATGATGAAAGAGATATAAATAAGATGTAAGACAAAATGATTATAGTGATAGAAAATGATCTTCAAAATGCCAAAAGGGGTCTTTGATAGGAAGCCTACAATAAAATGATTAGTAGTTTGATTTAAACTTTTAAATAGGAAACCTTCAAGACAAATGATTATTATTTTTATTAATTATAAATCTTGAGGGGTATCCTATAAGACAAAATATTAGACCAAAATATGACCTATAAAAGATGTTAGCAAGTCAAAATTCACCCCTATAAGAAATAAAAATGTCAGTCTAATAGACCTTAATAAAAACACCTAAAAAATCATGATTTGTCTATATAATTTATTTGGGTGAATGGGCCATATCATGGGGGTTTGGGGGTAGTATCCCCAATGGGGTCAAAGGGTGGAGCCCCTTATGGGGTCTGAGGGTAGCACCTACAGTACGCTCACTATCATGGTATAGGGTGGGGTCAAGGGGTGGATCTCCTAATGCTAAAGATAATTTGGACATTTTAGGAGCTTGAAATGACTCAAAAGGATAATTTTGAAGGAAAAAAATTAGTGAAAAATCACAACATCAGACTACAATATCATGACTACTAATGCAATATCACAACTCACAAGTTATGATTTTTTCATAGGCAATTAAACATGATGGTTAGACTACAAAATCATGACTATTAGTGCAATATCATGACTTACATGGTGATATCATGATTTTAATATTAATGATTTTATGAGAAAGTTTAGAATTTTTTATTGTGACTAAATATGTAAATGTTGAAATGATCAGATTAAACCATGTGTTTTAAGATATACAAATGCCTAAAAAATATTTACAAGTAATTATGAAAATTTGGTCTTATGTTGATGTTTTAGGATTTTGATCAAGACAATATTTTATTACCAAAATAGACAAATCATAGGAAATTTGTAGAATAAAGAAGATGTTTTCAATTAGACTAGTCCTAAATTTGCCTTATGAATTTAGAGATATTAATCTAACAAACAGAATCAACCCCAAAATGAGTAAATCACAATATCGCTACTGTCAATGCAATATCATGATTACTAGGTCAATATCATGACTGCATGATTAGTGATTTATAGTAAAACAATTAAGACTGTGATGTTTTTGGCTCTTAGATAATTTCCTTGCCTTTGACCTTTCCTATTGACCCTATCAATCAGTAGATTGCATAGATGAAAAAACCCTTACCAAAACATGATTAGCAAATATATATCTTAAGATCTAAATCACTTAAATAAAATTTCAAAAGGGGTTTCTATGATGATTACATGATTATATGTCCCTACAAAATAGTAAATTTCAAGATTAAACCTGTAGGTAAGAATGTTAAAATATAATGGTTAGCAAATTTCAACAAAACTACAATATCATGACTATAGTTATAATATCATGAATCTTAGAGAAATATCGCAAGTCATGAAGTTATGACTTTGTAGACCACCAAAAACCTATCATAGTCAGAAAACCATTAACCGTTAGGGGTTAAACATAATATCATAAATTGTTATGCAAAACCATGACTTTTGATGCAAAATCATAACTTATGAGTCATAGTATTGCCAAAGAGTAAAAACCTATCAAAGTCAAAGAAACCATTACTAGTAAAATTGGGTGATTAATATAAAAAATTTATTTTTGGGACAAAATCATGATTTCAATGTTATGATTTGTAGAAAAATGTTTCAAGCGTCACATGTGCATGAAATTGTAAAAAATATGGCACTTGTTCTTGTACAATTAGACCTACAAGCTGTCAAAAATACTTATAGCAAGTAAGAGAATTAAATTAGAAGTGTATTTCCCATCATGGTTACCAAAATCTAGTAGTAATTTTGAGATTATTGGATTAAATTACTATAAAAATGTAATTTAAAACTCAAAATAACAAACTACCTAAGTAAGATCTAGAGCCATTAAGATCAAATGTAAATAGATGAAAACACAATTCAAACCAGCGTTCTAATCCTAAAGCTAATTGCTCCATACCAATATTAAATGGATAAAAGACAAGAGGATTGGATTGATATTATCTTAGACTTAGAATTTTGACATTGTGTTGGCATAATCAAGGAAGTTGATGATGGATTCAAGGATTGGATTGGCATGGATTTTTTATGGATGATATCTATTGGTATCAATGGAGGATCAGAGTTGTTTATATGGAATGTGGAGGGAAGAATCAATGGTTAGAATTCAAAGTTAGATTGTGAAGATCTATGGTGGAGGATTATCCAAATAATTTAAAATTTCTTGAAGGATTATAGAGGATGGAAGGTTCCAGAGGTATAAACCTCTAGAATCTCTTTGGGAGGCTTAAGCATGATAAGGATAAATTAGATAGGCAATTAGGATATTGTAGAGGATTTAGCAGGATAAGCTTATAGAAAACCCTAGGAATGAGTAGGTAGGTGGGCTTTGGGAATTTAAAATTTTCAAATAATGAGTAAGTGGGATTAAGATAGGATGAAGAGATGATTATAAGAATTAATGAATAAGTGGGATAGGACTAAGTTTAGTAAATTGATAGAATTGAAGGGGGATGTTAGATAAATTATTAGGAAAGGGTTATATTAGGATAGAATTAGAGGGCATAATTTAGATAAGTGTAATTAGTGTTTACTAATAGTATTATTAGTGATGACAAATAAAGTGATCAAATTTAAGTGAATACACTCCTCAACTGAAACTTGATCCAATAATGCTTCATCAGGGCATATATCTTTGACCATCATGTTATTTTGAATGAGATCAAACTCTTTATTAGATACAAGCTTATTGACTTCCACTTCAACAAGCTTTATACTTTTGGATCTATCATGTTGTAACTTAAAGGGAAAAACATCTTCAACACATCTTGAACTTGGACAATAGGAAGTATAGGCCTTTGGAGGGCCTCAAATTCACTACATACCTCATAGAATCTTTTCCAAAAATCATCTTGTTATGTATTAGTAGGAGCAACTTATTCTTATTTTATATTCTTAGATTCAATTTCTTACTCATAGACATGAACATCAACTAACTCAGTAGATGTGAAATCCTTCTCAATCACCTCTTCTTTTATGTCTTGACTAAACTATATATGGATAGTTGCAACATGAAATTAAACCTCTTTCTCTTCACTCAATAAGATTGAATAACACTTGTTTTCACGAAGGGGAGTCCCTATGGTGATATATTCCTCATAGAGGCTTGAAACATCTTCTTGATCAAATAAAAACTAATCTTGCTCTTCTTTTATTACCTCCCATAAGATGGTTTCTCCTTCAAGAAAGGATGAGGTGGGAGGGTGATGAATCAGTTCATGGTTTGAAGAGGGAGTAGGAGGAGTGATAAGGTTCAAATCTCCTATAAGTGTCCCATTTTCATCAATAAACACCTCATGATTCTCATTTTCTTCTTTAAGTTCATTAATAGTTATAACTTGGTCTTTCACATTCTCAACTAAGGCCTCTTTTTCATGTTGAAACTCTTATTGGATAGATTTACATGAGGGATAAGATAAAGTTTATTGGGGAGAGAGTAATGGATCTTGGTCAAATACAAGGTTTTCCTCATGGAAATCCACTTCTTGGTTCTCACTCTCTTCACTTTTGTTTCCCCAAGAATCTACTACTTGGTCCAAGCTAGAGTTTGAAATCTAGTAGGCTCTATGGAGGATTGGATTGGATATTCTTGAGTATTTTAAATATTTTCATGAGGATAAGGAAAATCAAGATAATATGGAATATAATATGATTTTTGAAGAGAGATAGGTATAGTTTGATGAAGGATATCAACAATAATATGCCTCTTAAGGACTTAGATCTCTCCTTTAATAAATTTCATTTGAATAGCTTGGGTTTTTTCTTCAAGATCCTTAATCATATCTTCTTTATAGCTTTCTTCATAGGATTCTTCAAAATCTTCTTCATAAACTTCATCATAATATTTTTCATAGAGTTGTTCAAGAACATCATGTTCATATGGAGAAGGGAGAGGATGATCATAGGGTTGCCATGGCTCATAGGACTAATAAATACTTTGATAGGGATTTGAGGGATATAGCATGGGTCATAACAAGGTTTATAGGGAGGTGCATAGTAGTGGTTCTTAACATAACCATCCATACAGCTTCATGAGTCAAATAAATAACTAGACTTGATCAAAATTTTCTAAAATAGATAACTAGGTTTCTTACAACTAGATTATACATTCAAAATCATCATTGGTTTTTTCTTGAATTTTTATAAAATATAATAAAAGGAAGAACACACCAATAATCCTTCCACTCTTTTGGACCTTGGTCCCACTAGGCATGCCAAAACTATTGTAACCAAATATTTCACTCAAGGAGATGGTATTGAAGCCTCTCCCATATTTGGAAATTATGGGATTACCTCTAGTCCTATGGGTTGCCTATAGCAAAGCTAAACCTCTAGGTTAACGGGCTAGCTCCCTTGATTTTTATCTTAATATCACACACTACACTAGACTAATTACTTGGGTTAAAAAGGGAATAAGGAAAATGAAATTAAGCTATGCTAATGAGGTGATACACCAAGGATAAGTCCACAAAATACGCTTTCATATACACTAAGAGATAATACTACCACCTTAATTCATTATCCTTATAACATAAGCATTTTTCATAGAGTCAAATTATTATGCACATATAGTTGGATGAAAATAAGGTCTGATACTAGACACTAATATTCCCTCTCCCACTTCAAGATATATTTAATAAACATATACACTTTATAAAACCTATTAGAAGAGATATCCATCATACAAAAACATGCAAGGTCAGCATGGAAATAAGGAGAACATATTCATCACTTAACATCCAAGTAAACCACTTAACACACTTAAGAAAGATATTGTAGAGATGAAATTAAGTTTAAATTTATTATTCAAAGGAAAAATAAGGTGCCAAACTAGTAGGCATTCACCATATTAGGTGTGCATTAGAAATAATTGCCAAAATGGCTTACATTTATAGAGCATAAGAGAAGAGAGAGAAGAAGAGAAGTGTAAGGTTCACAAGAACAAGTGTCAAACTATGATAACTAGTTATAATTTGAGATAATGAGGTGGAAAATAGACCATGAAGTGATCTTGGATAAATTTCCATCTAAAATACATCATTCTCCCTCAAGATAGCATAGAGGCTTTTCACTGTCCTTCTCAAAATTATCATGATGATGAGGACTCCAATTGAATTTATAAAAATTCCATGGGGATATTTGAAACATTTGAATTTTCATGGGAAGGTGAAAATAAGATTGTAACATCCCTGATAAACTTCCCTAACTAATAGATTTCTTTTTTATACTTGTGTTCACTATCTGTAGTCATTCATTAGCTCTCTTATCCTGAATATTCACATATATAACTTAGGTAGCCTATATTTTCTCAAATAAATATCATTTAAAATATGTTAGGTAAATTAATTAGACCTTCTATGTTCCCTAGTCTATCAACTAGACCTCAATGAAATTCATATAACTCTTCTCGCTTCTAATCTTTGGCAATCATGTTCCTTCACACTGTATTATTTAAGACTACTTGTAATTAACCACTCAAAAAAGGAAATTTCATGCATCACAAAGGTTATAAATTAGTTTTAATAGTTTGTAAAATTCTCTATAGACCTCCCTCAATGACTTTCATCTACTTGTTCCCTTGTGTACCTATAGAATACATCAAATCCTATAAGAAATGCCATATTAGGTATGTCTATATAAAAGATAGTATGGATAAAATGAGTGTCGATGATCTTGGGAGATTGATATACATGTTAAAAAAAAATTAAAATCAAACTGATCCCTTTTTTATTCATATTACTTGTTTCTTGTCCAACGGGTCTAACAAGGGTTTTAGGAAGGTTTTGAGTTGTTTTGGTTCTTCACGATAGTTCATAAAATATAGAAATTCAATCCTTGAACAAATTTCATTGAGAACCAATTGTGGACCCCCTTAAATTTCTAATAACTCCTTGGATTACCATGATTAGTGTCTGTATAGATATGAGTATAAGAAAATGATTCTCAAGATCTTGCAATGCACTTTGAGTACCCTTGAGAGAAGGTTGGCCCAAAATGGACAATTTTTTTATGTTATCTACAAAAAAATGGTCCTAACCTATCTTATAATCACCCATAAAAGTCCTCAAATTATTTTTAAGGTTCATGTATTCATATGGATTGATTTAGGCACCTTAAGGGTTTAGGCCTAACTCTAAGCCTAATAGGCCTAACTGCATTTTTATGCATATGACCACTAATAAGTTGTTAAAAATGTTGTAGCTATATATTCACACTTTTTTCCATATAAAAAAAAACATTTTCATCCTTATATGGTGAATTTATGGATCTTCCCTTCATCCATTCAACATTCCTATATTCACCTTGCATGTTGGGCTGCCTTTGGAGTGCCCTCTGTCTGAGATAAAATAAATGGAATGTCCCCTATTTTTTATACAAAAATAATAATTTATATATATTTATTATGTCATTTATACCATATATATATAATTTTAAAACCTTATCATAATTATGGACCCCTCAAACATCAAATTTCACAAGACTAGCTTTCTAAGCTTATGACTGTATGTAGGGTTTAGTTGACTATGAGTTAGGGTAAAATAAATCAATCCTTGATCTATTTATCCTATATTTTAATGTCACATGTAATGTTATATATCATCTTAAGAGTTATTTAGGATATTTATCTCCATCTTACCCCCTTTTTCATCAATCACCTAGCATCCTTCATTACATGAGCTAGTTTACAAACTATGTTGACTATGTCACCTATAGGTATCAATTTAGGAGAATTCCAAGGAGTCCTATAGATTTTGATATTATTTTAGAGACACATATAAATTTACATCACTCTTATTCATTTTTTTATGCATATTCATTCTCTCTATAAATCTACAAACTTACCAAGTCTACATTCTCTTATGGACTTAGGCTAGTCTATTGATGAACCAAATTATAGGTGTCATTTTAGGGAGTTGTGAGATCCCTGTAGGTGTTGATTCTTATCTAATTATTGTGTTACACACCTTTAATCTCTCATAAATTTATTAGGTATGATATCATTCCTAGTTAATATCATTCATGCATATAAACCATTTAATCATTATTGACCATCAACACAATAGGTGCTCCTACAAGCTATAAGTTTATGTGGATTTTTGGAACTGTATTTATTGATTTCTTATAATGTAAACTTGATGGAATTATAAATTCCTTTATATTATGTTTTATTTACCAAATCCACCTCCTATCATGTTTACATGTTACTACTATGTCTAAGAGACAATAGAGACACCATTAGGATTATCTAGAACTCAAGACACTTCACTATGAGATGGCACATTATATGAATACCACCTTATTTAGAGAATTTAAGGTAATTATTCCCACTAAGAAACTTTCTCAACTTTTTTTGACTATAATCTTTTCAATTACTATAAGCTTTACACTATGAAACCTAACTAGATTTGAGAACTTTCATTCAAGTCTTAGAAATGTGCATAATGTGTTTCTTGGGTTTAAATAACCTTAATATTGTATGTACATGCCTATAAGTGGTTGTAGATGACTGTGTATAATGGATTTATAACCAAAATTCACTTAGTGCCTTATAACCTCATTTATTTCAACCTCCAAGCTTATCAATTGGAAATATGTACCATTCATGATATGAAAGAAGTGAAAATAACATATTATCAATGCCTTGAAATCACACATAGGAGGACACAACATTGTAATTGATATAACCATATCCTACAGAGCATGATGTCAGCTTCAATCTCAAAGAGAGTGGTTTTACTAATCCTTTCACATCCATATATGCATACTAGTTTGAAAACCACATGAAAAATATGGACATACTCTATAAGTACACATACATCACCTGGTTTTCTTAGGTCAAAGAAAATAGAGAATAAATCTTGAACTAATGGGAATGTGTAGGAAGATTGAATATATTAGCAATCTTAATGTTTTTTCATGAAGCTCAGTCCACTAATCTAAAAACCATGACCATGTAATGAGAGCTCATTATGAGTACTAATATCCACCAAGTGCATTTAGAATAGCTCCTCTCCTTCTGTCTGTACTAACATAAAATCAGTGACCTATTCAACCTTCTCCAAGGGAGTGATGAAGTAAACAAACTATTTTTCACCATTTTGGGCCTATCAAATCTTCTTAAGCATGAAAAAAATTATGGGGCCTATACATATGCTCCTTAAGACTCTTCATGTGCTAGGTGGTTATTTGTGTCTATACAACTACTTAAAACTACTTGATCTTCTTTGATGGACATTAAACCTACATCATGTTAGTTTCCAAACTACCATCTGACATCTAAATAACACATAAGGTGTTATAGTACACCTTAACACACTTGAATTTATAATTAAACCTTACAAGTCACTTATAATGACCAAAAAGGTGACATAAAGGAATGTTAAGACCAAGACACAAATGACCAAGTTTGAAACACATTAAGTAAACTTTATGACCATGTTATGACTTAGAAAGACCCTATAGAAATTTTTAACTTGTAGAGGGGGTTGACTTATTTTACCATGGGTTAAAATTATTCAATAGAAACTTTATGAGGGGATTGAGAAAGCTATAAGAGAGTTGCAACAAGAATTAGAGAAATTCTAGAAATAATAACAAATAGTTAATGTTATTAGAGATATTAAGGGAGATGTACATAATGCAGCTTTAGGATTATATAATGTGCTGGATGTTATTAATTTAATGAGAGATGAATTAGCTCCTCATATTATTGATACAACCAAATTATTTAATTATTTAAAATAAGATGAGAATAAATTTAATTTTTTTATTCTATACACTACAAATAAGGATTATAACCATCTTGATTTGTTGACACCACTAGAGGTAGTGAATGCCCTTAACTTGGTGGTCATCCAAATGCAATAGGTAAGAGATTAGATTGTAAGTGTAGATGCTCTAATGCCAAAATTCACAAAACATGAGAAAAAAATTTACAAATTCTAGATAAATTAAAATTATCTCAGGCTCAGGACTCCAAAAGAAATCTAAATAATATGGTTAGGTTTAATCAACTCCTTCAACAAGATTTGTCTAATTTCAAACAAACTATTCAAGGGATATCATTAGAATAAATTGAGGTCAAGCTAAATTTAGCAAGAAATAAAGTTATACAAGTTTAAATATTCCAAGTTAACTTCAAATCCACCAACATTGATCATGCATGATTGTTAACATAAGTGAATAAAGTGTGTAAGCCATCCCTCTTGAACATGGATATCACCAGGTTATAACATGTTGTGGGTTATAAACATTACCATATTTAGAGGTGAATAAGAAGGCTAAGACCATCACTTCCATCTCTAATCCACCTTATATCTCAACTTTACCTCTAAGTTCAAGACCACTATCAACTTTAGGGACTCTTACCACATCAAGTTGAGCCATGCAGTCACTAATTTTGAATAAACCTTAGTTAGCTAAAGTTAAATTTTTATGTATTTTTACATGTAATATTAGTCACGTAACTAAAATTTATTCATACTTCACATATGCATGTGGTAGTTAGTCAAATTAGTTTTTAAGCATGCACATATGCATGGCATCATGTGGACAAATTTATGTTTGGACACAATTTTGATCAATGATCATTGTACATGTAGATTTTAGCATTGAATTAGAACTAAGGTTATGATTATTAACATGTAACATTGAGTTTTTCATGAACTTAGAGGATGAGGTGACACCTCCCCAAGTCTATTTATACTTTTAAATCCCTCATTACAAGGAGTTGAAAATTTATCAATACAGGAAGAAGTTATTTTTTATTGTCATGCAAATGTGTAGATGTGTTTTGAATCTAATTATGTGTAATTAAGTCCTTTTTTCCTTGGTTGTTTTATTTATTAATTCAAAGAGTGAAATATCTATGGATGATTCCTTTTATTATCACTAACATCTATTGGTTTAAAATACATAATAGCTATTGAATAAATAGCAATTATTATTGATTGTATGAAAATAGGTTGACTATTTAAATCTTTGAAGTGTGCAAAAGTATTTTCTTTGATATAATCTTTTAGGTGTGAGAAATAGTTTCCCTAGATACCTTTATAATTTGAACTACAATCTCTTGATTAAGAGTGTGAAATAGCTACTCTAAAAGGATCAACCTTTAACTGATATCTTTGAGTTTCCTATATTATATCCTCCCAGACTACATAACTATGTTTGCATGTTAGTTTGTAATAGCTACTAGCATAAATAATTAGTTACAAAACACTTACCTACAAAGAAACCAACCCTAGAAGTAATTCCTTGAGATCATATATCCTTCTTTTCTAATCTACCCTTCCCTCTTTTAGGAGTTTCTTTAATTATGATCTACCCACTTTAAAAAAAGGTTCATCCATCCAACTTAGATAGGTTTTAATTTCCCTATTAGGTTTCATTCACCCACATGCACACCCAATTAACAACCTGCATGTTTAAGCCATTATTCCACCACCTAGTTATTTAACCCATACTTGTAACTCATTCCCTAGATTATATTTCACCTCTATTAAGATCTTAAAATGTTAGAGGTTGCCTCATTAAATTTGGGGTTATGCACAAGACTCACATAAACAAAACAAAAAATTGGTTCTAGAAGGAGGGCCACTTATGTGCCTTCACTAGTGAGAGGTTATCTATTAAATTTGAGTTTCACTAGAGACACCCAAGAGAGTTACCAGGTCTAGAACCCAAACCATTCTTTTTGTTTCACCTTTGTCAATACATTGAAGGCCTAGATCTACATCAATTGTTCCTCTAGTACTTCAAGCTAGGACACCTTCTCTAGTCATAAATATCTATTCTATTAATCATCTTATGGCTCAACCACCTTCATTAGTCAGATCTTCTATTAGCATCCTAGGGTATTCACATAATTTACCAATAAATATAGAAATGTATCCACCTTCCTTCTTGCCTTCAAAAGGAAGAATGATAGAGGAGCATATCAAGTCTTTCAAGGCTGATTTGAGGTTAATGAATGTCATTGATGAAGATGTTACATGTATTATTTTCCCATTAACAATGTAAGATGATTATTATTATTGGTACCTTAATTTGGAAGAGAAAATTACTTATTGGAATGCATGTGAAAGGACTTTTATCACCCAATTTGGATAATTTACCAGCCCTAGTTTGGTGTATCAAAATTTCACCAATATGAAGAAGGAACCTAATGAGCTAATCTAGGACATTAACATAAAATTTTAGAATGTGCACTCTTGGATGCATCCACCTTATAAACCAGAACAAGATTTAGCATTGGAGATGTACAAGGACACCTTGAATCTAATTACTGTAGTGTTTATATGAAGACTCATTATGCCAACATTCTAGCATTAGAATATGAAGAAATAATAAATATTAATAAATAGCACAATACTCATGTACCAATCACCCCTAACATCAATTTTAGATTCCTAACTTTGAATAAAATGCCTCATGTGAATCAAAATATTTCTACATTCAAATAGAATTAGTTGTATTTATTGCCTCTTCTTATGCAGTAAACACCAAATCAGAATTATGGTTACATAAACAATCATGTATAGATGAATGGCCATTAATAGAACCAACATTCAATCCCATCCAATATAGTAGTTTCTTAGGGTGTGTATTCAATCAAATCAAAAATGGATTCTATACGGAGAATGGTTAAAAGTTGAGAATGACTCCTTGATCATACAGTTGAAGATGGATAATGGTACTATTTAAAATAATAATTAGATTTTTGGGTTTCAAAGATATGAAAAACCTTTTAATCAGTCTATAAATAATTCATAATAACAACCCAATGAGTTATCAAAAATCACTATAGTAGAGACAAATCTACCTAACTAGTGTAGAATTCATAATACATCACAACATGGTGAAATTGAAAGTGTTGAATTTTTTGCATCATTTGAAATTTCCAAAGGGAGATGCTAAGGTAGGATTTGATGAATAACCTACCATATTTCACCCATGAATCTAGTTCCTCAAACACCATTATGGTTTTTAAAACTCATGAGTTTCCCTTCCTAATGAGGATGATAATATACCATAAGATAATTCTAATGAGGTACATGCCTTTCAATAGTATCAAAAAGGAAAATATAATCTAAGGAACAAGAAGCCCTTCACAACATATACTCATCCAAATAATGACACTATTTCACTAAATTTGAAGGTTGATAATAATACACTTTCCCCAAAATGGAATGATTAGCCCCATATCAAGTAGGTATCACATCCTGATTTCACCTTGTAATTAATATCTAATCTATTGATTAGTATGGTTAATATCTTAATACAATTACTTTGATTTGAGAATTTAAACATATACTAGTAAGGAACAGTAGTATTGTTGATTAGTATACATTACATGATAGTTATATTTTGATAATTTTTTACATTGAGGATGTATAATTGTTAGTTTTATATCATTGGTTTATGATGACTCGTACTAACTACCTATTTATTATTATGTGGATGAAGAATAGGTCTTGCCCTCAGAGCTTGATGAGGGAGAGAATCATTAGAGAGTGTCAGCTAGATGGAGTGATTAGGAGAAATATCAATGGGAAATAATAGTGAACCTACACACATGCACATTAGATTCTAAATGAAATTTATGTAAAAATGCTTTGCATATTGTTTGTGATTATCTTATGTATATGGAATTAGTTTAGAGTGTATTTAATTTCTTTAGCATAATTGATTTGATTTTTTATTTTAATCTAAAAATTTAAATATTAATGTAAATAGATATAATTATTATGAAAATAATTATCTTGTAGGTAAAATAAAATTAATGATTTATTTTACCTTTTTTCATTAAATAATTGATTATTATTATTTTCAAAATTCCATGAAAGTTGTGATAATGCAATTTAAATTAAAAATTGGAATTATGCATAAATTTATTTTAAAATAGTTTGGAAAATAGTTTTAAGAATTAACTATGACTAGAAAGAATGTTTAACTCTAGTTATTAAATTTAGAAAAATAGATTAACTTGCATGGATAATAAAATATAGAGTATATTGTCATGCACGGGTTAAATAAGAATAGAAAGTTTCATGCAAGAGGATATCACAGTAATTTGAAAGAAAAGAAAGTTTATAAATAAAGTTTCTTGAAAATTAATAAGAACGAAAGAGGGAAAATGGAGGAGATAGAAGAGGTAGGAGATTTTGGAGAAAGAGACGTATTCCTCATCCATGTATTTTCATCAGCAAATTTCTATCAGGTAGTTCATGTACTTAAAATATGTATGGAGGGTTTTCTGAAAAGAGTTTAGATTAAAAGAAAATATCTACTTAAATATAATAAATTCACCCAAATCCATCAACAAATAATAGCATCATACATATTAGTTATGGTTATTTAATAGGCATCTCATATAAATACTACTATGTTAAATTTTAAAAACCCAACCCTACCATGTAGATAGTGATTTCTCCTTTATATATATATATATATATATATATATATATATATATATATATATATATATCTTACATTCATTTAAAAATTTATAGTGAAAAATGGCATCGTACTTAAAGGAAATGGCACTGTTGTATAAACACTATGGGCTATGTGAAAATTGTTTTGAGGAAGCGTCTGAGTATAAGGATGTGTCTAAGTTTTAAGGAGTATTCTAAACACCATGATCAATATTGTAATGCCATGCTTTATTTAAAATCCCAAATTTTTATAAGTCATTGAACATATTTTATAATAGGCCAAATTTTATTATTATTAAACTTGTTAACTTGTTGGGTAAATATATCCACTTTAAAATAGCTTAGTCATATAAGTTGAGATGCCTTGTATAAATAAAAGTAACTAAGTAGTTAAAATAAAAAAGGTTGTATATTGAGATGCCATACTAAGTATTATAGCACCAAGTTTACATAAGTCACTGACTATAAAATCTAGGTTTTAAAATATTAATCTAGAGTTAAAATAAAGGCTGAGTATATCTTAGTTAGTGTTGAGGTTAGTAAATAAAAAAGTTGTTCAAAAAGGTAAGTCATTGAAACAATAAGTAGTGACACTTTATATTTAATTCAATATTGAGGTTATGTAAAAAACAAGCTAAGTATTAGGATATGACACCAATCAAATTAATTAAATCTTATACATTAATAATTGTAAATGCCAAATATAAATATAAGGTTGAGTGTAAATAAGGAAATGGCAGAGTTAATCTAAAATGCCAAGTATAAGACAAAGTTATCACTATATATTTAAATTGATTACAGATTTTTTTTTTAATAAATCTCAAAACCAATATTTATTCTCTAAACCTTCATGAAATCATTAAAGTCATTTAGGGGCATCAAGACAACAGTTGAACACCATTTAAATATATGGTTGCTAAGTATTTTTATTAAATGTTGAGTCAATTGGTAAAGTTGAATATATAATTGATATTAGATGAGTCAAAATGAATATAAAATTCCCAGTTTAAATTTATATCATTGTGAATTTTATTGAGGTTGTTGGGTCTTTTAAAAAAAGAATATATGATTCTCTTGAATGCAAGATTGAATGTTCGGCGGAACTTTATTTTACCTAAAAATTCTATATTTTGGCTTACACAAGTTACATTTTTATCATAACTATCATGGGAACCATATGTGAATATATGAATATTTTATTATTAGTAAATATTTATTATTAATCATAATTTTGGGGTTTAGTATAAATCCATAGTTAATAAGATAATTAATTCATTAGAATTTTTGAAAGATATTGGTTAATGTTTGAAAATTTATGAATGCTCAAATGTATTATAGGTCTAGATGATATATGCTATGAGGCATGATAAAACATCCTTAAGAAGGTAATATGACAACCTTAGATAATGAAAGCCTTTGGTTGAAATCTCAATGACAGTTGAAACCTTGCAATCCATTTTAAGAATTGTTAATAAGTACTTTAGAAGCAACTAAAGAGTATAGGGGTTTTTCATATAGAAATTGATGAATTCATGAACTTGAGTATGATATGATTATGTAGCTCCATAGAACTGTAGATAATAAAGCTTACATATAAAGTAATATATTGATAATAAGAGTTATAGAAAAACAAGGAACTTCAACCATGTGAATACTGACCCTTAAGTTCCTACAAATCTTAAATTGATAAATAGATATTAGATATTAAGATAGTTTTTAAATATTAAAGCTTATGTGCAATAAATTTTGTGTGTGTATTTGCATGTAAAAGTAAATACACTATTAAAGCATAAAATAGTGCATCGAGTTATATGCCTAGAAGATATGATTACTTTATTAACAAAAGAATCTAGGGTATACTCAGGTGGTATAACCTTGTGTTTTCTTTTTTATGTAATTAAAGTGTAATATTATGTGTTCATGTTTGGGTAATAAATTCATGCATGATGAGTTATGATAGTATGGGATGTCATACGTTTTACAGTATAAAAAGTACTAGATGGCACATACTATATTTGATCGACACCTAAATAAACATATATGTATTGGGTGTTACTTAAATAATATGTGTTGTAGCATTTGGTAGGATATCATTTATGTGTGCATGCAATCTTTATAGTGCAAATGAATGTTGAGGTATAGTTATATGCATTGTATGACTTGTTGTTATAGTTATGTTTTCTTCAATATGAGCATATGCTTCCATGTTTATATGAATACATTGTATGATTGTTTATGTATAAACTAGTAGGTATGCCTATGAACACCAAACTAAGATAATATGGGTTGTCTTGAGGTGTAGTTACTTGGATATTATTATAATAGTCTATAGTTTATAGTGTGTTTTACCTAGGTAGTATAAACAGTGGTCATTATTTTTAGTTTGGAATTGATTTTAAGGTAATACTCATTAATATGTAGATGATTATGTGTATATCTTGATTTATCCTTATTTATCTTGTGGTGTGTGATTATTTATAAGAGAATATAATTTTTATGAGTCTTGAAGTTGCATACTATGACATATATATTGATGATACTAATAGATAGTGAGATGTATTCCACTATTCTAGGTAGTACCACCAATAGATAATCCAATCAAGTGGTGTGTTATGAAATCAACCGATCTGAATGATCATATATTATTTGAAAACTTATGCCTAAGTAATGTTATATACATTTTCATTCATATGTTTGATTTTCATGTTGTGTGATATCATGTTATAATGGATTTATTTATGTTACACTTCATGTTTTTAGAAATCTTATAGCACACAGGGTACTAGCACATCTCACTAGATTCTTACATCATTCTATTTACCTATCTATGAAATGAGGGCCATTTCTTGATAGGGGATTGTACAGGGTATCATTGGTCCATGGTTGGTGTGGTAAAGTGCTCAGATGATGCTTTCCTCCTCCATTATAGTACTACCTAGAGATGATACTTGAGATTATCATCAATACATGAGTCGATTTGACTCGAGCTCTGAAGAGCTCAGTATCTATCATTATATTAGATTGTATGCCTGAATTAATGTAATTGTATTATGTACTTGTATATTTGATTAGTAGTTGTATTATTATACCATCTCTAGTTATGTCCTAGTATATTTGGCTTTTAGTGGAGTTGTATAAGATTTATATTATATATAGTATTTGAATTTTAAGTACTATTATTATTAAGTATGATTTAAATATGTTGTATTATTTATAATGGTGGAATGAATTTGAAGAAATCATTTTAAAAAAATCACTACATTTTCTAAGTATAGCTTGAGGGTTTATTGCATTTGGTATCAAAGTTTTGTCTCAAATTTTAGGACATAATAAGTCAATTACCATTTTTGTATCCTCCTACTTATCAAAAAGGAGAATTGAGAATGTATGTATGGTACATTAAGTGTGTACCTTAGAGCATTCATAGCCCCTTAGAGTTACTAAAGGGTTGGTTTATCGAGTGTCTCATTAGTCATGTTTGTGTTTAGTGTTGGGTAGGAGAGTGTATAGCTTAGTTCTTGAATTGTGAACAAGTGTTTACTACCATATTCTTGGTATTTTGGATCGTATACCTTGAGTGTAATTGCCTTTCTCAACTTACCTTCACCATTTATGTTTTGTGAGTGTTTTAAAAACATGGAGTGCTTTACACTTAAGTATTTATGCATTATTTTTGTCTCTTACTTACACAAATCTTAGGAGTGGGAATCCTATAAGACCAATTCTAGAGTGGCACCACCTAGTATAATGGAAATTTTCTTGTAATTAAGTGTAGACATCTTGATTATGTATTCTTTTATGTTAGGTGTTTTTTATGTGGATTAGTATCCTTGTATAGACTTATGAAGATGAATTTATAATGGTGGAATGAATTTGAAGAAATCATTTTAAAAAAATCACTACATTTTCTAAGTATAGCTTGAGGGTTTATTACATTTGGTATCAAAGTTGTGTCTCAAATTTAGGACATAATAAGTCAATTACCATTTTTGTATCCTCCTACTTATCAAAAAGGAGAATTGAGAATGTATGTATGATACATTAAGTGTGTACCTTAGAGCATTCATAGCCCCTTAGAGTTACTAAAGGGTTGGTTTATCGAGTGTCTCATTAGTCATGTTTGTGTTTAGTGTTGGGTAGGAGAGTGTATAGCTTAGTTCTTGAATTGTGAACAAGTGTTTACTACCATATTATTGGTATTTTGGATCATATACCTTGAGTGTAATTGCCTTTCTTGACTTACCTTCACCATTTATGTTTTGTGAGTGTTTTAAAAGCATGGAGTGCTTTACACTTAAGTATTTATGCATTATTTTTGTCTCTTACTTACACAAATCTTAGGAGTGGGAATCCTATAAGACCAATTCTAGAGTGGCACCACCTAGTATAATGGAAATTTTCTTGTAATTAAGTGTAGACATCTTGATTATGTATTCTTTTATGTTAGGTGTTTTTTATGTGGATTAGTATCCTTGTATAGACTTATGAAGATGAATTTATAATGGTGGAATGAATTTGAAGAAATCATTTTAAAAAAATCACTACATTTTCTAAGTATAGCTTGAGGGTTTAATACATTTGGTATCAAAGTTGTGTCTCAAATTTTAGGACATAATAAGTCAATTACCATTTTTGTATCCTCCTACTTATCAAAAAGGAGAATTGAGAATGTATGTATGATACGTTAAGTGTGTACCTTAGAGCATTCATACACCCTTAGAGTTACTAAAGGGTTGGTTTATCGAGTGTCTCATTAGTCATGTTTGTGTTTAGTTCTGGGTAGGAGAGTGTATAGCTTAGTTCTTGAATTGTGAACAAGTGTTTACTACCATATTCTTGGTATTTTAGATCGTATACCTTGAGTGTAATTGCCTTTCTTGACTTACCTTCACCATTTCTATTTTGTGAGTGTTTTAAAAGCATGGAGTGCTTTACACTTAAGTATTTATGCATTATTTTTGTCTCTTACTTACACAAATCTTAGGAGTGGGAATCCTATAAGACCAATTCTAGAGTGGCACCACCTAGTATAATGGAAATTTTCTTGTAATTAAGTGTAGATGTCTTGATTATGTATTCTTTTATGTTAGGAGTTTTTTATGTGGATTAGTATCCTTGTATAGACTTATGAAGATGATTCATCTCTCTTAGTTAGCTTAGAGGTTATTTTTTATTCTCTCTCTTCCCCTACATCATTTTAAGCTACCAAGAAGATTTATATTCTCAAGATGTTGTTATAGAGTTTCCTTTGGTGGAAAACTTGATTCTAAATTATTGATTGATATTATACCCTTGAGTTTGTGGGATAGTGTTATGTACTTATTATTGATGCATCCTTATGGTTCATATTTTCTTTTCAGTTGTGGAAGTAGGTGATCATACTACACTTACAAGTTTGGTAAGTGAATAGTGATTGGCAACTTGGGTTGTGATGTTACCTTCTACCATGTGAGGGAATATAAGAAGTTCTGGTTTATGAGATGCTAGTTCTCTACTTTATAATTGTGGATTTTTAGAGTCGTCATTTTATCTAAATCATAGACTTGATCATAAGGAGTGGCTAACAAAGAATTTATACTATAGTTGATTATAACTATTATGTTATTAAATACCTTTATTAGATTGATATTATTTTAAAGAGTACTATATGTACCTTTTTGTCATGAACAAGTAAAGTACAAGATGTGTAGAACATCTTGGTAAGCCTAAGGGTTGATATAAAAAATTTAACTTGTTATGTGCTAAGTGTGCAAGCAAGGAGACATTGTTTCACTTATAAGGTAGAAAGGATGGTATGATCCTTAGCCTTTGTATGTTAAGTTAATTGTGATATTATTTTTTCTTTACTGTGAATATAATACTATAGTAAGTTGTAGGATATAATACTAGTTTTGATTGATTAGCAACAACTTAATTCAATCTCGAGATGATTGTATGATTTCTCTTCTGTGTATGTTAGTGCATATGGGATCTTTTAGCACATAGCATTGCTTTTTATGATCTATTAGAATAGATTTGTGAACCTTGTGAATATTTTGAATATCATCTAATTGTGGAGACCTAAGGAATTATTGGTGATATAAGAACGTGAGTTTTAAGTGATAGTGAGTTATCCTACTTATCCTCATATTAAATTGATTGATATTGGGTTGGATCAACAAATAGATTTGTCAAATCTAGCCATATGATCATTTATTTTAACTTTTGTGATGAACTCATGTATTGTTGAGTTAGTAATGAAACTTTTACTAAGTTATTTATTAGACTTTTCTTACGTTTCTAGATCACGGGGTGGTCATGATAAAACTAATCAACATAAAGTGACTTTTGTGAAATTATTTTCAAAATAGAAAATGACATAGAGTAACATCTTATGGGACTAATATTATCTAATAAGAATAGTGCTAGTTAAGAGAATTAGTATAAGTTCTTCAAGTAAATTTTTACATTTAATTACATGATATGGTAATTGATAGTATGTTTTTATGCTGTTAGACTCTATTTTTATCAAAAATTTCATTTTTCATAAGAGTCATCGAGGCAATGACCACTTTTAGGGGGGGAGATGTCACATCCCAATTTCACTATGTAATTAATATTATTTAATATGTTGATTAGTATGGTTAATATTTCATTACCATTACTTTGATTTGAGCATTTTGACATTTACTAGTAAGGGAGAGTAGTATTGTTGATTAGTGTACATTATGTGATAGTTATATTTTGATGATTCTATACATTGAGGATGTATAATTATTAGTTTTTTATCATTGATTTATGATGACTCAGACTAAATACCTATTTATTATGAGGTGGATGCAAGATAGGTCCTACCTCATAGCTTGATGAGGGAGAGCATCATAGGAGAGGGTCGGCTAGATGGAGTGATTGGGGGAAATATCATTGGGAAATGCTAGTGACCCTACACACATGCATAGTATATTCTAAATGACATTTGTGTAAAAATGCTTTGCATATTGCTAGTGATTATATTTATATATGTGTAATTAGTTTTAGTGTGCATTTACTTTATTTAGCCTAACTGATTTGATTTTTGATTTTAATTTGGAAAAACAAACATTAGTGTTAATAGATATAATTATTGTGAAAATAATTATCTTGCAAGTAAAATGCAATTAATTATTTATTTTACCTTTTTAGTTAAATAATTGATTATTATTGTTTTCAAAATTGCATGGAAGTTGTGATAATGCAATTTAAAGTAAAAATTGGAATGATGCATAAATTTATTTTAAAATGATTTGGAAAATATTTTTAGAAGTTAATTATGTCTAGAAAGAATGTTTAACTCTATTTATTAAATTTAGAAGAATATATTAACTTGCATGGATAATTAAATATAGAGTAGATTCACAAGCACGGGTTAAATAAGAATAGAAAGTTCATATAAGAGGGAAGCACAATAATATGAAAGAAAAGATATTTTATAAATAAATCTTCTTCAAAATTAATAAGAGGGAAAGAGGGAAAATGGAGGAGATAGAAGAGGTAAGATATTTTGGAGAAAGAGACGTATTCCTCATCCATGTATTTTCATCAACAAATTTTTATCAGGTAGGTCATATACTTCAAATATGCATGGAGTGTTCTATGAAAATATTTTAGATTAAAAGAAAATTTCTACCTAAATATAAGAAATTTTCCCAAATAAATCTATAGAAAACAATAGCATCATACATATTAGCTATTTTTATTTAATAGACATCTCATATTAATACTACTTTTTTTAATTTTAAAAACCCAATCCTACTGAGTTGATAGCGATTTTTCCTTATTTTTATAAACTGGTATATATATATATATATATATATATATATATATATATATATATATATATATATATATATATATAGTCATCTTCTATTCATTTAAAAATTTATAGTGAAAAATGGCATTGTACTTAAAGCTAATGGCAATGTTGTTTAAACACTATGGGCTGCATGAAAATTATTTTGAGGCAGCGTCTAAGTATAAGGTTGTGTGTAAGTGTTAAGGAGAATATTATAACTACCATTCTCAATATTGTAATGCCATGCTTTATCTAAAATCCCATATTTTCACAAGTCATTAAACATATGCTATAATAGGCCAAATTTTATTATTATTAAAATTGCTAAATCATTGGGTAAATATATTTACTTTAAAATAGTTGAGTCATATAAGTTAAGACACCTTGTATAAATAGAAGTCATTGAGCAATTAAAATAAAAAAAGGTTGTATACTGAGATTCCATACTGAGTATTACAGTGCCAAGTTTACATAAGTCACTAACTATGAAAGTCAGGTTTTAAAATATTGATCTAGAGTTAAAATAAAGGTTGAGTATATCTTGGTTAGTGTTGAGGTTAGTAAATTAAAAAACTATGCAAAAAGGTAAGTCATTGAAACAATAAATAGTGACACTTTATATTTAATTAAATGATGAGGTTATGTGAACATCAAGCTGAGTATCAGGATATGATGCCAAGAAAATTAATTAGATGTTGTGTATTAATAATTATAAATGCCGAATATAAATCAAAGGCTAAGTGTAAATAAGGAAATGGTGGACTTAATTTGAAGCACCAAGTATAAGACAAAGATATTGTTGTATATTTAAATTGATTCATAGATTTTTTTTTAAATAAATCATAGAACCAATATTTATTCTTAGAACCTTCATGAAATCACTGAAGTCATTTAGGGGCATCAAGATACTTGTTGGACACCATTTTACGGTTGCTATGTATTTTTATTAAATATTGAGTCACTTGGTAAAGTTAAATATATAGTTGAAATTAACTCAATCAAAATGAATCTAAAATGGCCAATTTAAATTTATAGCATTGTGAATTTTATTGAGGCCGTGGAGTCTTTTTTTTTAAAAAGAATATATGTTTCTCTTGAATGCAAGATTGAATGTTTTGTGGAACTTTGTTTTTCCTTAGAATTTTATATTGTGGCTTATAAAAGTTGCACTTTGATCTTAACTATCATGGTAACCATTTGAGAATATATGAATAGTTGATTGTTAGTAAATATTTATTATTAATCATACTTTTGGGGTTAGTATAAAGCCAAAGTTAAAAGGAGAATTAATTCATTAGGCTTTTTTAAAGATAGTGGTTAATATTTGAAAATTTATGAATGCTCAAATGGATTATAGGTCCAGATGATATATATTATGAGGCATGCTAAAACATCTTTAATAAGGTAATATGACAACCTTAGATAATGAAAGTCTTTGGTTGAAATCTAAATGATAGTTGAAACCTTAAAATCCATTTTAAGAATTGTTAATAAGTACTTTAGAAGTAAATAAAGAGTATAGGGATTTTTTCATATATAAATTGATGAATTCATGAAATTGAGTATTCATATGATTATGTAGCTCCATAGGACTGTAAATAATAAATCTTACATCTAAAGTAACAAATTGATAATAAGAGTTCTAGGAAAATGAGGAACTCAACCGTGTGAATATTGACCCTTAAGTTCCCACAAAGCTTAATTTAATTTATAGATATTCAATATTAAGATAGTTTTTAAAGATTAAAACTTGTGTGCAATAATTTTTGTGTATGTATTTATATGCAAAAGTAATTAGACTATTAGAGCATAAAATAGTGCATTGAGGTGTGTGCCTAGAAGATATGATTACTTTATTAACAAAAGAATCTAGGGTATACTTGGGTGGTATAACCTTGTGCTTGCTTGTTTATAGTAATTAAAGTTTAATATTATGTTTTCATGTTTGGGTAAGGAACTCATGCACGATGAGCTATGACAGTATGGGATGTCCTAGGTTTTACAATACAAAAAGTACCAGATGGTACATACTATATTTGAGCCACACTTAAATAAACATATATGTATTGGTTGTTACTTGAATAATACATGTTGTAGAATTTGGTAAGATATCATTTAGGTGTGCATATAATCTTGATAGTGTAAATGAATGTTGAGATAGAGTTATATACATTGTATGACTTGTTGTTATAGTTATGTTTGCTTGAATATGAGCGTATGCTTCCATGTTTATATGATTGCTTTGTATGACAATTTAAGGATAAACTAGTGGGCATGCCTAAGAACACCAAACTAAGATAATATGGGTTATTTTAAGGTGTAGTTACTTGGATATTATTATAATAGTCTATAGTTTATTATGTGTTTTACTTGGGTGGTGTAAATGGTGGTCATTGTTTCTAGTTTGGAATTGATTTTAAGGTAAGACCCATTCATGTATAGATGATTATGTGTATATCTTGATTTTTCCTTGTTTAACTTATGATGTGTTATTATTTCTAGGAGAATGTAATCTGTATGATTATTTGAGTTACATACTATGACATATATATTGATGATACTAATAAGTAGTAAGACAGATTCCACCAGCCTAGGTAGTACCACCAATAGATAATCTGATTAAGTGGTGTGTTATGAAATTGAATGATCTAAATGATCATATATTATTCAAAAATTTGAGCCTAAGTAATGTTATTTACATTTTTATTCATATGTTTTATTTTCATGATTTGTTATATCATGTTAGAATAGATTTATTTATGGTACACTACATATTTTTATAAATCTTACAACACATGGGGTACTAGAATGTCTCACTAGATTCTCGCACCATTATATCTACCTATCCCCAAAGAGAGGTCCATTTCCTAATAGGGGATTGTGTGAAGGATCATTGGTCTGTGGTTAGTTTCTTAAAGTGCTCAGATGATGTTCTCCCTCCTCTACTAGAGTATTACTTGGAGATAACACTTGATATTATCAACAATACATGAGTTGGTTTGAATCAAGCTCCAGAGAGCTCAGTATCTATCATTGTATTAGGTTATATTCTTGAGTTAATGTAATTATGTTATGTAAATATATATTTTATTAGCAAATGTTGTATTATCAGACTAGATGTAGTTGTGTCCTAGTGTATTTAGCTTTTGGTGTAGTTATATAAGATTTATATTGTATACAATATTTGAATTTGAAGTATTATTTCTATTAATTATGATTTAAATATGTTGTATTATTTATATCGATGGAATGAATGTGAAGAAATCATTTTTAAAAAAAATTATTACATTTTCTAAGTACAGCTTGAGGGATTGTTACAAGATGAATATAACAAATGAGGATACAACATTATTGAATAAATGAAGAATATTAAGGAAAATATCACTCTTCATGAATTGGATCAAATCACTAAAAAGATGGATCTCTTGTAGAGGTTTATCATAGAAAATTTTCCTATAGAGAATATAAAGGCTACTCATACAAATGTCATATATAAAAGTAAGAAAGCAGTTCTTCCTTTATTACTAATTATTAGAGCATTTAGAAAGAATATTCATAATTGCTTAGCTGATTCTAGAGCTTAGGATATTATGATTCCAACATATATTTATCAAAATATTGGATTGACTCCAAGCCCATCTAAGAGACTAGTTTCACAATTAGACAAAATAGTGTTGCTTATAGTTGGAAAACTAAATGACATACACATTCAAGTGGCATCTAAGTCATGTGTGTAGATGACTATTGACATACTTGTGGTAGATATATCAGAGAGATATGGGCTCCTCTTAATTATATATTGGTTGAAGATGTTGAATGGGTATGTAGTAACAAACTTCACTCATATTTAGATGTCATGGAGAGGTATTGCAAACCAGATTCAAATTAATTGGGAACTAATAATGAAGCACCCCATCATAGAGTATAATACTAAGAATGAATAGGTAAGCTAAAAATATCCTAACCTTGGAGTTTATACCTTTACCACAAAGTATGAGTTGTAGGAACCATATGTCTAGGGACCTTCCTAATTATGGACTCTCCATTTTGATGGTGTAAGCTCCAAGCAAGGATTAGGCACTCATGTTGAATTGGTTGATCCACAAGGTAAGAAATACCTAATGGCATACAAGTTAAACTTCCCTTGCACCAATAATAGAGTAAAGTATGAGGCACTAATTTTATGATTATAGTTTTCTCTCAAAAATAATGTCAAGAAGATGTTGATATATGGAGATTTAGAATTGGTTATTAATCAGGTCAGGAACAAATACCAATACAAGTTATCATATCTAAAGAGGTACAAACGCAGATCTTGGGATTTTATTGAGTTCTTTGAGGCTTTCAATATAATGGTTGTTTCTAGAGAACCAAATCAAGCTAATAATTCATTGGATATTTTACCTACCAACTTAGCACCATTACAAGAGTCTAAGGTGCAGAGGTTTTCCATCAAGCTAGTACCTTATCTATCTATTCTTGATAACATGGAAAATCTCCAAGTCTTTAGTGATGATAAGTACATCATCCAATTCTTGATTAATTCAAGATAATTTGAGTCTCAAATCATTGATGACAAGGAGATCAGTTAAATATTTCAAGAGGAATTATGAGTCATTTAGTTGAAATAAAACCATCTTCCTTTGGGAATGGTTTTTTTAGATGGGGTCTTTTATCTATATCCCCAATCCTAGCATCAAAGACAGCCTAAAGTAAATGAATTTGAGTTCAAGAATGATAATTTATTGGATTAATATGATTCATGTTATGTCAAAATTAGCCTCAACTACACTCTAGAATAAATACAAAGGGTGAAAGATTTACTCACCCAACATAAAGATGTGATTGCATGGTCTTAAGAAGAATTGAAGGTTTTTAACCCAAGAGTCATCAACCATATAATCCCATTGAATTAAAACCATAAGGAATTAAATAACATATAGAGACCAATCAATCATATCCTCTATCCTCTCATTTAGAAAGAAGTGGAGAAGTTGCTAAATGTCAAAATAGTTTTCCCTATCAGATATTCTACATTGGTTGCCAACCTAGTTCTAGTCAGGAAGAAGAATGGAAAAATTAGACTGTGTCAATTTCAAGAACCTGAATAAGGATTTTGTGAAAGATAATTACCTTTTACCTTCCTTGGATGAGGTGATCCATGTATTAAGTGGTTCTAGAATGATGTCCTTTTTGGATATATTTTAAGGATATGACTAATGTTAATTGAATTTGAAGACATAATGAAGATCGTGTTTACCATAAAATGAGGTACTTATGTAAACAAGAGTATGTTTTTTGGCCTAACTAATGTAGGAGATACCTTTAAATAATAAATGGACCATGCATTCTAAGGGATAATGGATAAATGCATAATCATTTACATGGATAAAGTTATTATTTTCTCAAAGACTAGAAATGATCACATAGGTCATAAAAAATTAATCTTTAAAAGATGAAAAATGTTTGGCATCTTGCGAAACCCAAATAAGATCATATTTAGTGTTACTAAGGGTAAGATTTTAGGCCACATTATCATAAATGAAGGAATTAAAATTGACCCTGATAGAGTTCATGGATTTTCAAAGATTGTGTTTCCAAACAGTAAGGAGCTCAAGTCTCTCTTTGGGAAGATAATTTTATTGAAGAAGTTTATCTTAGGATTTACAAAAACTATTAGACATCTAAATGCAATGCTCAAGCAAGATGCTAAACTAGAATGGGCACTGGAGGCACAAATGTATTTTCAAGGAATCAAAGATGAAATATCTTAGGCCCTAGCACTGATAAGCCTAGACTACACTAAAGATTTATTCTTTTATTCATTCACTTCAAAACATACAATTTCTACCATGCTTACCTAGAATAAGGATGAAATTTAGAATTCTATTACATTTATGAACATAAATTTAAAATAAGTAGAGCTCAAATATTCCATGATAGATAAGAAAATATTTGCCCTTATAAAATCTATAAATAAATTTTGGCACTACACCTTGATAAATAAGACCATCACCATTGTGTTGGACTCTGCTATCAAACTTAGTTTAGGGAAAAATCAATTAGGATAGAGTAGAGGAAAATGGATGTAAAAATTATAAGATTTTGACATAGAAATCAAGCCTACCAAAATTTTTAGAGGTTAAGACATCATTTAGCTTATGACTGAGCCTGACCCACACATAACCATTGAGGAGGTTTGTGAAACCAGAATCTAAAGGAGATTGGTATATTGACATCATTTAATATTTACTCATAAGTACTTATTCCCTACAACTCAATAGAAAATAAAGGAGATATTTGAGGCTCAAAAAAATTCACTACATGATTAGAAAGGGGATTTTCTATAAAATTAATTACGAAGGCATTTACCTGATATGTGTATCACAAGAAGAAGCTCAATAAATTTTAGAAAACTTACACTAAAAGATAGGTATTGGTCATCCTTATAGAAACACCATAGACCATATAATATCTAGGATGGGTTATTCTAGCCAATAGTCTTTAAGTATGCACATGTTCATGTAATAACATGACATGACTTCTAGGTCTTGGTAAAAAGACAAGTACATTGATGCAGGAGAATCCTATATGGATGACTCATTTGATGTTTATTGAAGAAATTTTGGTTTGAACAATGTTTTTTACACATTTGGTATGTTTAGGATGTTTCCAAATATGTCAATAGTCATGTCATGCACATTTTAATGATTTCTAAGTTCTTAAGAATGCCAGGGTAGGTTTAGATTTTCAAATTTAGGTTTTCTTGCCAATTTTCACAATTCAAAAATTTAAATTTGCTAAGCATGTTTAGGGAGTTTTATAAACATTTCAAGGATAATAAAAGTTTAAATTATTAGGAAACAATAATAAATACCCCATGTATCTTACCATGGTCAAAAAGGTTACCTTTTATAGACAAGCAACCTTGATGCTTGTGTCAAGTTACAAACTCACTTGCAAGTGACCATTGGAAATAGTTTAGGTAGTTACATTTAATAAAAAACATATAAATTTTGGTTTTCAATTAAATTTTAAAATTTTATTTGATGGATAAGGTCTTATACCTAGGATATATGAATAAATATTCTCAAATTTTCCAAAGAGGTCTGTATACTATTTTCTTGAATATACATATGTAGTTTGACTGTGAACAGAATGCTCCATGAAAGGACATTTAACAATGATTTGTGTATGATGATTGATCTATGTTTGATGATTAATTTACATGTTTCTTAATTTTTTTAATTATTTTTAGTTTTTATATTTCATGTTATTTGGCTTGAGAACATACAGTCCTATTGGAAGGCATAAACCCAGATAATGAGCACATAGTCTATGACAAAAAGGTGTAGCAAAGATCTATCTAAGAATGGTTGTTGTTTTCATATGGTATTTTGGGTTTTTTTTAAAACCTTATAAAAATTTTATAGAGTATAATAAGAGTGTATAATCCTCTGCAGAGGTTTCAACCTTTTAAACAACCTTGTATAGTCTACAATCTATAACCATATACATAATGAGACTAATATATTTATAGAAAGGATGTGTAGAGGATTTAGAGTTGGTGTTTTTTTAAAATCAAGGATGTCAGGTGTGTCAATGCTTATTAACCTTGGATATAATTTAAAATCATGGTTAAGAACCCAAAATCTCAAAATAGTTACTCCATGTACCCTATAAAAGGTGACTATGAGTTCTGAGTGGGAAAGAATGTGAATAAAATCATAAATAGATGATTGGTATTGAAGAGGTAAAGGTTGGATAACATGGATTTATTTTTATTAAAACTAAAATAATATTTACAATCCTTTTAAATCTTTTGAGGATCATTGGAAATCATTTTGAATGCTTTGGGGTCCTATACGACACAGTGAAAACAAAACTAGGGTTTGGAACCAAAGTTAGAATTTTAGGGAAATTTTATTGGAGGTAAAATCATTTAGAGGGGTAGTTAATCAGTGATGAAATATATTTCAACTTAAAATTTAATCATTTTAAACTCTTAATCAATAACCATAATCATTTATAAATCATACAAGATGTTTATAATAATGAATAAGAAAGATGATGTAAGATCACACACATAACACAAAATCTACATGGGAAACCCTCTTAGGAAATAAAAAACACTCTTAAGATGATCAAAAACAAGATAAATTTTATTAAATCATTCACTTCATAAGGAACACCCACTCATAAGTATGAACAAGCACCCACTTGTTCTATAAGTTGAGCACCCACATAACACCTTATGAAATCAACAACTCTTGAAATTTGATTTTAGATCAATTTGATTGGAGAAACAATGTATAACACCTCTCTTTCAACTCATCAAACACAATGAAGATTGATCTTACAATAAATGCATCTAAACACCCCTTTTAGATCACTTTAGGCTACTTCTCTCATCCTTAATTTACTTTGTACTTCAATCCATCCAATGATCACACTATCTCTGATCTCTTTCCTTCATCTTTATCTTCTACTCTCTCTCTATTCTTCCACACCAAGTTTAAAAACCATTACTTTGGTCTCCACTATTTATAGAGTCTTCATGCATATTAACTTCTAGGCTGGCCATAATACTTTACTTAACTCTTAAGATATCTATATAGCTTAATACCATCCTTCCAAGTTGGCCATAGCATCCATGTGTCACACTTAAGTAGCTACACCTTTCAATTAGGCCTTAGTAGCCCTTATAGGTCTCATGGATACCTATTACACCTTTAGCACTATATCAAGCAAATTAAGAGCAAAAGATCACTTTTAAGTACATGGGTACACTCTATATGACCTTTAAGACATATTCAGGTGATTATTTCTACCAAAATAGTTTTCTACGGAAGCATAAATTGCTCAAACATTATTATGTACATAAAAACACCCTGAAAAAACAAATAGTCAACTTTGAAGCTCCATAATTTTTATTGTACAAACATTCAAACCTTATAACAAGATTCTTTGGATGTGGCTTAAAGTCCTATACAAATTTATTTTTTATTGCATCAATAAATTTGTCCTGGATCAAAATATATAGCTTAAAAACTAAGCACTAGTTTTCCCTTTTTAATTTGAATATTCAAATTCCAACGGTCACTATTCAAATGTTAAAAATCAAGCACTTTAACCTCATATTGTACTCCCTATAAAATTTTGAAAACCACAATCCATATATCTCTTTGGATTATCTTAATATTTATCTTTCATCTCTCACCGTTGATCATTTATATGTGCTTCTAAGATCATACCACTTCGAAGCCCTGCATACCTTCTATGCACATTGACTAGTTGAATCCAATGAGCTCCTACAACTTAGAATCCCCATGCATATTTTGAGAATCCTTTAACATATTAACTAAATATTCATCATTGGATCACAAGTAACAAGGTCACGTGCTTCATTAGATCATTATCTAGTTAGATTAAACACTCATCATTGATCTTAGAATTGATTGAACACTCAACTTTAGATCTATCTAGACTGTTTGACGTTAAAATTTAATGTAGTTAAACTTGATAGTCTCTATCTCATCATAGTCTTTAAGAGAATTTTTGAAGGTTTATAACTTAATCTAGAAAACACTTCAAGATTTTAAAACTATAGGGTACCTTCTTGTCACTATAGAAAATATCTCCAAGAAATCCTTTAACCTCACTTAACCTTTTGAGTACCTACATTAAATGCATAAACTTATTGGTTCATTCATATTTACATGATGCGAAGTGATCGTCTGGATACTCTTAAGCTATAATATGCATGTTTCTCTTTCAAAATGATCAATTTACATACCAAAACTTCACCAAGACATCTATGGATGCCTCACAACTTCTTATTTATGCTTACAAACCTGCAAATGTATCATATCTCTCCAAGCTATCAAACACATCTTCTTTGTCATTCATGCACTAAAACCATATGCTCTCTTTGAAATTAATATAACCTAAGACATAAATGAACATGCTCAAAATATTATACTAGTGGAATGTGACCAAATTTTGAATTTTTATGGAATTCAATACAAGTAACAAGATTATAATTGTTTTCAAGCATTTGAGTACAGTTCCATACTATTTCAAGAGCACTGTTTATAACCAGGGTTTGACAAAGCCTAATAGGGAACCAAAAAGGATTGGAAAAATTCTTTTCAAGGATAATTTTGTCTTGATATTTAACTAAGATATTAATTTAAATAGAGGGTATTTGAAACCATTTTTGGATTCCTAATTTTTATCTATAGATTTCTATATTAGGTGATTTTTCTCAAAAAAGGCTAGTAACCCTTTGTACTAGTCAAGAAAAAGTTGTGTAAGAGAGGAAAATAAGAGATCAGATATTTTTAATTGAGATAAGGGGTCTAAATAGGCCACAAGGATTATGAAAATGGTAATAAAAAGTACAAGCCAGTCCCAAACATCTAAGAACCAATGATGAATTAATGACCTGTGCTTAAAGGAGTGAATCAAACCAAAGGAAGTGTGGAATAAGTTGCATATCCTTTGCATAATTTGGTATTATATCTTAGGATATCTTGGGAAATAATATATCATGGTAGGTATAGGATGAGGATCAGAAGTATTAGCCCAAAGGAGATTACAAGTACTGGATGTTATGGTGGCTGAAATGAAGAACCTACAAGCAAGATTACAAGCCATGGAGTTGGTACATTGAAAAGAGATAAATAGGGTTGATTTTAGTGATTATGAGGATGATATTCCTCATTAGTAAATAGTATAGTAAGGTGATTAAGTAATATTTTAAGAGATATTTATTAGATCAATGCTTGGGGTGACTTCAAAGCCTAATATGGAGGTGTCCATGCATGAAGGAAGCCTTAACATGGAGGATTTAATGGATTGGATCATAACCATGGATAAAAACTTTGATTATAAAGAGGTGAAGGAGAATAAGAAGGTAAATATTTTAGTAACAAGGCTTAAGGTTCATGCATCCTTGTGGTGGGATGGCATCTAGTAAGAGAGAAGAAGAAGAGGCAAAGATTGGATAAGATCATGGGATAGAATAGTGTCCAAGATGAAAGGAAATTTCATGCCTAAGGATTATCAAAATAAATTGTTCAGGAGGATGCATAAATTTAGGTAGAAAGATATGATAGTAAAGGATTACATGTAGGATTTTTACAAGTTGACAATTTGAGCAGGCCACATAGAAGATGACACTAAGAAGGTTGCTAGATACATGAATGGCTTGAATTTTTCCATTCAAGATGAGTTGAGTATTTTGGCACCTAGGACTATTGAAGAGGCTTATCAAGATGAATTGAGGGTATAAGATAAATTTTTAAGGAGGTAAATTCATTTGAATAGAGGTAGAGGTGGAAGAAGCTACAGAGGTAGAGACCAATAAAAAAGAAGAGGTAGCCAAGCAATAGGAGTCAATGCCAAGGTCAATGCAAATAAGTGGGTAGTAGTTCAAAGGCTTAAATTTCATCAAATAGAGGTGGTTATAGCAATAAATGTGGTAGGTTATATGTTAGGGGAAGAGGCAATAAATTGTTTGTATGCAAGTTCTTCAAGTGTAATAAGTTTTCAGGGCATAGGTCATATGAGTGTCCTGAAGATGTGCAAAGTAGCATCTCTTAGAGTGAGAGTAGAAACTAGGTGGTGAAGCAAGAGAATGATAATGTAGATTCATTACCTAACTATATGGCAGATCCTAAAATAGGTGAAATATTACTAATGAAGAGATTTCTATTGAATACTATCTAAGAAGAGAGAGAACCACCACAAAGAAAAACATTGTTCCAAACCATGTGAAAGAGTAAAGGTAAGTACTAAAAAGATATAGTAGATAATGTTAACAAGGGTAACTTAGCATCTTCATTGATGGTTTCTAAACTAGGATTAGAAATAAGTAAGCATCCAAGACCATACAAGGTTTCTTAGATTCAGAATAGTCACCAAGTCCTAGTGAGTGAATAATGTTATGTAGACTTGCAGATAGGTGGATTCATTATATGCCATTCCTATTGATGTTTTCCACATCATTCTTAGGAGACCATGGTATTATTATATAAGATATATTCATGATGGTAGAGCTAACACCTATACCATTGAGAAAGATGGTTGCATTCATACATTGAAACCATTGAATGATAATGAATGGAGAGACACCAAGTAGTGTCATGTTGTTTTGAGAGAAAGAGTACCTAATCAAGGAAATTAGTTAGAGTAGTAAGAAGGATAAGAACATAATAGTTTCAAATAAATACCAAGAAGAAGTCAAGCTAGTGCAAGTTTCCAAGCCATTAGAAGAAGATAAATCAATAGTTAAATAGCATTTAGATGATTTGAAGGCAAGCAATAAAGAGTTGTTACACTTAGACCAGTACGGTAAGTTTTTTTTAGATGAACATTTGAAGGATTTTTGTACAAAATTATCCTCTCATTTGACCCTGAGATAAACTAGTGAGTATATAGAAGGCTTTGTTGATAAAGTGGCCATGTTGAGGGAGTTAGTGATGGAAAAAGAATACAATGATCAAGTGGAGAGTGGATAGTAGAAAAAAGTGGATAAAAAGGTTGAAAAAGTTAAGTATTTTGTACAGGAGAAAAAGGAACCATCAACAACAATTCCAAAATTAATAAACCCAAGCGTGTACAAAGGAATCATGCCAAAGCAAGAATTTGATTTCCAGTAATATAACCAGGAGTTTGTTTTCTTTGACTTTTTTGTCCCATGTGCATGATGGTTTCAAGAAAAGGATTAGGTGATAAAGATTTTCAAGTTGAAGATCATTATGCAAAACATCCACTTCAAAGAAGTAAGTAAGGTGGATTTCGTCAAAGTATAAGGAGGTCTATGTGTCACTCATAGAGCTTGGGATCCAGGAAGTATACCATTACATAGAAGGAGAAAACCAAAAAGAGGAATGTTGGGTAAATTAAGACAATTTGACTAACTTTTAGGGACTTTCATACCCTAGGAGTATGATGTAGGAGCATCCTATATGGATGACTCATTTGATGTTTGTTCAAGAAATTTTGGTTTGATCAGTATTTTGTACTCATTTGACATGTTTAAGATGTTGAAAAAGATGTCAATAATCATATAATGCACCTTGGAATGCTTACCAAGTGCTTAATAATGTTAGGGTATGTTTAGATTTTCAAATTTAGGTTTTCCCACCATTTTTCACAATTTAAAATTTTGAATTTGATAATCATGTTTAGGGATTTTTGTATACATTTAAAGGATAATGAAAGTGTCACTAGTTATAAAACAATAATAAATACCACATGTATCTCACCATGGGCTAAAATGTCACCTTGTATGGACAAGCAACCTTGATGCTTGTGTCAAGTTGCAAACTCACTTATAAGTGACTATTAGAAGTAGTTTAGATAGTTACATTTGATATAAAACATATCAATTTTGGTTTTAAATTTAGTTTTAACATTGTATTTTATGGAGAAGGGATTAAACCTAGGAGATATGAATAAATATCTTCAAATTTACCAAAGAGGAGGTTTGTATCTATTTTTCCTGAATATGCATATGTAGCTTGACTATGAACAAAATGCTCCATGAAAGGAGATTCAATAATGCTTTGTGTCTAAGGATTGTCTATAGTTGGTGAGTCATTTCCATGTTTTTAAATTTTTTTTAGTAGTTTCATTTGTTATATTTCATGTTATTTGGCTTGAGAACATACAGTCTTGTTGGAAAGCATAAACCCAAATACTGAGCACACAGTTTATGATAAAAAGGTGTAGCAGAGGTTTATCTAAGAACATTTGTTGTTTTAATATGGTATGTGGGGTTTGTTTTACACCTTATACAACTTTTACAGATTAAAAATAGAGTTTATAATCCTTTGGAGATGTTTCAACCTTCAAAACAACCTTGTATAGTCTACAGTCTGTAACCATATACATAGTCAGACTAATATCTTTATAAAAAGGATGTGCAAAGGATTTAAAGTTGGTATTTTTAGAAAATGAAATGTGTAAATAGGTGTTTAAATATTTATGGACATTTTATAGAATTTAAAACCATGGTTAGGAACCCAACTCTCAAAATAGTTGCTCCTTGTACCCTACAAAAGGTGACTGTGAGTTCTGAGTGGCCAAGAACATGAATAAAATCATTAATAGAGGATTGTTAATGAAGAATTAAATGTTATATAATGTGTATTTAAGTTTATTAAACATAAAACAAGATTTAAAATCCTTTTAAATATTTTTAGGATCATTTTAAATCATTTTAAATGCTCTTGGGTCTTGTAGAACATAGTGAAAACAAAACTAGGGTTTAGAAGCAATGTTGGGATTTTAGGGAGACTCAACCAATGGAATGTGACCAACTTTTTGTTAGGGTGTGGAGCTAAAAGCTTCACCTTGTTGCAAACATGGAGGATGCTGAGTATGCAGTCACCAGCGTCGGTAGGATCACCGATGTCGATCAATGGATAGTGCAAAAGGAAACTGACCTCAGCAAAAGTCGGCTAACGTCAGTCACCTCCAGTTAGATAGGGACCAATGTCAGTTGACTGTGTGGTTCCAAAATTGCTATTGACAAATAGTCAGTTAGTTGAATGGGTTGTTTGCATGTTAAAGACTACTTCGATTCTTGAGCCACTTGTCTAAATTAGTTTATGCATGAGATCTATATAATAGACTCATGGGTTGTATTGTAAAGCGTAGAACTTGGAGAGTTCTTCCCATGATAGAATCAAGTAGGATTCTTCATGTATGTATGATCAGGGTTGGTCTGCAGGGTGTTGCTAGATCATGGAGGAGATCTGCATGTGATAAGTAAGATCGGGTTGGTCTACAGGGGTTTGTGTATGCGAGGGTCAAAAGGAGATCGGCGGGGGAGCAAGATCCAAGGTGACAGCAATACATCAAGGAGCAAGATCATGGTGAGATCTACTTGGAGTACCGGTTCATACTCAGTTGTACTGACAGTACAATGAGGTGAACAACAGCTTGTGTTAGCTGTGTGTTGTGACCTATTAAGAGAAGATTACTCTAGAGGGAAGATTACTGTAAACCCACGAAGTGGAAGAAGAGTGTGATCTCTTTGTTGTAATTTTCTTCTAACTGAGTTGAATACAATTGTGTGTTGCCTCTCATATTCTATGCTATTTCTCATTGATAGTTACTTGTACTTCTGGTATAATTTTTGCATGTTTAGTTACTTATACATTGGTAATCATGTGTGCTCTTAAATCTGACAAGTTGTGTTAGAGCTTTGGGGAACCTAGGTCCTATCAAATGGTATCAGAGCGAGGTTGGACATTCTCAAAGTGAGTTTGACTAACAGGTGGTTCAGATCTAGTTAGTGTGTGTTGATTACAGGTTACTCATAGGGGTTTCTGTTTGAGTGGGAGTATAGCAATGGCAGAAGAAGGTAAGCTGAGAATGGAGAAATTTAGACACAAGTGTAGCACCACAGGGTGTGTGGTGGGTAGTCTTCAAGATTGAGCTTGAAGAGGAATACAAGCCAGGATGCAGATTAGACAAAGTACTGGTATAGGTACAGGTGTAGCTGTTTATCTCCAAGTGGGAGATTGTTAAGGTGTGGAGCTAAAAGCTTCACCCTGTTGCAAACATGGAGGATGTTGAGTATGCAGTCACCGGCATCAGTAGGATCACCGACGTCAGTCAGTGGATAGTGTAGAAGGAAACTGACCTCAGCAGAAGTTGACCGACATCGGTCACCTCCAGTCAGATAGGGACTGACGTCGGTCGCCTGTTTAGTTCCAAAACTATTGTTGACAAATAGTCAGTTAGTTGAACAAGTTGTTTGCATGTTAAAGACTACTTCGAGTCTTAAGCCGCTTGTCTAAATTAATGTATGCATGAGATCTATATAATAGACTCATGGGCTGTATTGTAAAGCATGGAACTTGGAGAGTTCTTCCCATGATAGAATTAAGTAGGATTCTTCATGTATGTAAGATCAGATTTGGTCTGCAAGGTGTTGCTAGATCATGGAGGAGATCTACATGTGATAAGTAAGATTGGGTTGGTCTGCAGGGGTGTGTGTATGTGAGGGTCAAAAGGAGATCGATGGGGGAGCAAGATCCAAGGTGACAGCAATACATCAAGGAATAAGATCATGGTGAGATCTACTTGGAGTACCGGTTCGTACTCAATTGTACTGACAGTATAATGAGGTGAACAACAACTTGTGTTAGCTGTGTGTTGTGACCTATTGAGAGAAGATTACTCTTGAGGTAAGATTACTGTAAGCCCATGAAGTGGAAGAAGAGTGTGATCTCTTTGTTTTAATTTCCTTCTAACTGAGTTGAATACAATTGTGTGTTGCCTCTCATATTTTGTGTTATTTCTCATTGATAGTTACTTGTACTTCTGGTATAATTTATGCATGTTTAGTTGCTTATACATTGGTAATCATGTGTGCTCTTAAATCTGACAAGTTGTGTCAGAGCTTTGGGGAACCTAGGTCCTATCACTTTTGAAGTTTTATGGAATTAAATAAAATTAAAAAATTATAATGGTTTTATATCATTTGAGTTTGGTTCCATACCATTTTAGGAGCATTTTATAACTAGGGTTTAACCATGCCTAATTAGGCCTAACAAAGAGCCAAAAAAGATTGGAAAAAGGATTTATAAGGAGAGTTTTGTCTTGAAATTTCACTGAGAGATCAATATAAATAGAGGGTATTTGAAACCATTATTTTATTCCTAATTTGTGTTCGTGTATTTTCATATTAGGTGAATTTTCTCAGAAAAAGGCTACTAGCCCTATGTACCAATCAAGTAGAACTTGTGTAAGAGAGGACAAGAAGAGATAAGAGGTTTGTAAGTGATTTAAGGGGTCTCAGGAGACCAAAATTTGTAGGAAAAAGGTAACAATAAGTATAATCTAGTCTCAAACATCTAAGAACTAATGATGAATTAATGACTTATGCTTAAAGGAGTGAATCAAACCAAAAGAAGTGTGAAATAAGTTGCATATCCTCTGCATCATACAGGCAATAATGTTGTTACAATTTTTTATTGAAATAAGACCATTTTATTAATAGGTCTTAAACTTCATCAATGTCATTAACCTAACTTCTTCATTCAACCATAAAGTTTTACTCACTAACACATATTATTACACTCGATGGACTAAAGTAGTAGCTACAAGGAATTCTAGAGCATAATATGTAATTAAATTTTTAGAGGAAAACATCACAACTAGATTTGGTACCCCCGTTTCCTTGGTTTATGATAATGGGCTAGCATTTTATTAATCATAATTCACTAAATGGGCCCATAATAATCAAATCACCATTGGGTCATCTTCCAACCATTAACCACAAGAAAATGTATTGGTTAAATCAAAAAATAAAAAGCTAATTGATGCCATTAAAAATTTAGAAATAGATAAAACTAGACAGTGGCATATTCTACTAAAATTTTCACTATGGGTTAATCGAACAAGATATAAGTAGGCCTTTAAGGCTTCGCCTTACTTAGTGGTATATGGATGAAAACTAGTTTTCCCTTTCATGCTCAAATTTCAAACATATAAATTTATGCAGGAGTACATGGAATCAAGTGAAAAAGTGGATTCTCAATTATTAGGAATAATAGAGAAATAAGTGTTAGGTTGTGGAGCTAAAAGCTTCACTATTATGCAAACATGGAGGAGGTGTTGAGTGTCACAGTAACTAACGTCGGTTAGGCCAACTGACGTTAGTTAGGGGTAGACAAGAAGCCATTGACATTGGTCATGGATCAACTGACGTCAGTCATCTCCAAATAGACAGCGATTGACGTCGATCGCATGTGCAGTTCCAAAACTATTAGTTACACAAACAGTTTGTTTAACAAACTGGTTGTTTGCATGTAAAGACTAATTTTAGTCTTGGAGCTGTGTTTCTAATTATTGTAATTAGAAAGTCTAATTATTGTTTGTATGATCTATTTAAGAGACCCATGGGCTATATTATAATTTGTAGAATCAGTTATGTAGAATCAGAAGGGTTTTATCCAAGGGAGAATCATAAGGACTTGGTGAGGCAAGGACAAGGGTTCTTTCGGGTTGTGCAAGATCAGGGGAGATCTACATGGTAAGTAAGGTCAAGTTGATTTGCAGGTGTGCAAGATCAAGGAGATCTACTTGGAGTACTTTGAGTACTTGTGTACTGGTAGTATTGTTACTGACTGGTGGAGGGTACAACTTTGTGTTTGAGTTGTGGTTGTAATTAGTTGTGTGAGAGAGAACTCTTGAGGGAGAATTACTAGTACACCCAAGAGGTGTGGGAAGAGTGTAATTTCTTTATTATATTTCCTTCTGGATGAGTATTAATACAAGTTGTGTATTGTCTCTCATATTATGTGTTGTTTTTGAATTCTAGTTACTCATCATTCTGGTTAAATTTTGTGTTTAGTTGCTTATACAAAGGTAATCAAGTGTGTTCTTAGTGAGTAAGGATCCTCACAATTGGTATCAGAGCTTGGTTAGGTACACTAATAGGTGCTTAGAGTGTGTTAAGTGTTTGTTGATTACAGGTCACTCTCAGGGGTTTTTGATTGAGTAGGAGTATAGCAATGACAGAAGAAAGTACACTAAGAATGGAGGAACTCAATAGCAAGAATTCTCAATTACTAAATTATGGAAAGAAAGAGCAGGTAAAGAAAGATTGTTGGTTGGTAGAAGATCAGCATGAAGGAAATGAAGAAGCAGATGTTGCAGGTGTTATTGCATATGATGCTCTTGTATGTTCCTTGGATAAAGTAGAATCTTGGATTATAGATTTTGTTGCCTCTTTCTGTGTAGCCCCAAATAGAGTATTTTTCCATGATTATGTCCAAGGAGACTTTGGAAAGATTTACTTGAGGGTTGGTGAGCCTTGTCAAATTGTTGGCAAAGGGGAAGTGTGGCTGAAATTGCAGACAGGAAATACATGGGTGTTGAAGAATGTCATGCAGATCTCAAAAGGAGTCTAATTTCTATAGGAAAGTTGGGTGATAAGGGATGCATAGCAACTCTCACAGCGTATGCACTTGAATTAGCATGTGGTAAGAAAGTAGGTATTCTTTATCTATCTACTTGTATTACTGATTCACCTTCTGTTGCAAAGATGTGGCTTTGTAGGCTTGATCACATGAATAAGAAGGAGATGCATGTTCTTAAGAGGAAGTCTAATGTCTTTGACAAACTTAAGAACTGAAAAGCCTTGGTTTTCATGGAGGAGATGATGGACAGAGATTAGTCATAGGGGCTGAATAATTCTGAGTAGGGCAGTTTGGACAGGGTTTTGATCCAAGGTGAGCTTGCAGGTAAAAATTCATCACTCATAAGGAAACACAATTATAAGCATCAGTCAGGTGAGAATCAATGTTGATCAGGCAAGTACTGACATCAGTCATGTGCAGACCAGAGTCGGTGGTGTTGGGCAGTTGTCAACAAGTTTGTGGCCAATCTGGGAAAGAAGCACTAGAAAGCAGTTCAGTGGATTCTCAAGTATCTAAGAGGGACCAGTAGTAGGGATTCATGCTATGCAGGGTCAGGGACTTCTCTACATGGGTATGTAGAATCAGATATGGTAGGTTACTTAGATGACATGAGAAGCATCACAAGTTTCACTATGGTGGTTGGTCTTCAAGATTGAAATTGAAGAGGGATACAAGCCAGGAAACAAATTAGATGATGTATAGGTATAGGTACAGGTGCAGTTGTTTATCTCCAAGTGGGAGATTGTTAGGTTATGGAGCTAAAAGCTTCACTATTATGCAAACATGGAGGAGGTGCTGAGTGTCATAGTAACCGGCATTGGTTAGGCCAACCGACGTCGGTCAGGGGTAGATAGGAAGCCATAGACATCAGTCATGGATCGGCTGATGTCAGTCATCTCTAGACAGATAGAAATTGACGTCGGTCACATGTGCAGTTCTAAAACTGTTAGTTACATGAACAATTTGTTTAATGAATCGATTGTTTGCATGTAAAGACTAATTTTAGTCTTAGAGTTGCGTTTCTAATTATTGTAATTAGAAAGTCTAATTATTGTTTATATGGGATCTATTTAAGAGACCCATGGGCTGTATTGTAATTTGTAGAATTAGTTCTATAAAATCATAAGGGTTCTATCCAAGGGAGAATCATAAGGACTTGGTGAGGCAAGGACAAGGGTTCTTCCAAGTTGTACAAGATCAGGGGAGATCTACATGGTAAGTAAGGTCAGGTTGATTTGCAGGTGTGCAAGATCAAGGAGATCTACTTGGAGTACTTTGAGTACTTGTGTACTGGCAGTATTGTTACTGACTGGTGGAGGGTACAACTCTGTGTTTGAGTTGTGGTTGTAATTGGTTATGTGAGAGAGAACTCTTGAGGGAGAATTACTGGTACACCCAAGAGGTGTGGGAAGAGTGTAATTTCTTTATTGTATTTCCTTCTGGATGAGTATTAATACAAGTTGTGTATTGTCTCTCATATTCTATGTTGTTTCTGAATTCTAGTTACTCATCATTTTGGTTAAATTCTGTGTTTAGTTGCTTATACAAAGGTAATCAAGTGTGCTCTTAGTGAGCAGGGATCCTGACAATAAGATTTAAGGATTGAAGCCTTATATAACTTTAGTAAACATTAAGACATAGTCAAAAGGTGCATTGACAAAAGAGCATAATTCAAAGCATTTAGAATATCTAAATTGGTGCTTCTATGGGATAAATCCCATGAAAAGAAAGGACATAATTTCAAGTTTACACCACTATGTATTGGACCTTATTAGATTTCCTAGATCCTAGGTAATATGCTTTTCATTTGAGGGACCTCCAAGGTAATGAATTGATATATCCAACCAATGCATAGTTTTTAAAGCACTATTTCATGGTTTTATAATCTAAAGATGTCCCTAAGTAATAAAAATAATTATGGTAGAGGTAGGAGTATAATAATTTTATTTATTTCATAATTATTTTTCTTACTTTCTAGGATAGCATTTCTAGTTTTCAGCATTTTTCTTTCCTTAATTTATCTCCCTACTTTATATATTATGTATCTTTTGTTTTATGGCAATTTGATTGACTTCTCATGGTATACTCAAGAAAGTACAGAATTCACTATAACTTTTATTCATGTTTGAGGCTAAAAGTTAAATCCATTGGAAAGGTTCTAAAATAAAAAACTAGTGTGTGAAGGGCATAAAATAATGCAAACAAATTGGTTTGTTTACATGTTTTACACCATTGTGTTTAAGATATTCAAAATTCAAGTATGCAATAAAAAAATTTAATCATGGTCATATTTCCATTTAATACTTATATTAGGTATATAAAATATGATCTCATTACTCCATACAAATTTAGAAAGTTTTCTCATTTTCACTATCTCAAATGTACTTCTCATGTTAATACTTGTTTAAGGTAATAACCATTGATATAGATGTAGCTAGCAGGGATAATCTAGTAAAATTATGAACTCATATATATCATCTCACTATGGTTTCCTCTCTCCTTCTTCCAACCATATTCTAAAAAAAAGAGAATGAAAATGAGGATCAATGCATCCTAAAAGAGTGATAAAAAACCTAAATAAAATATAAATGTGATCAAAGGCTCACATTATGAAATAAAATCAATTTATCAAATATCATGAAAGAATATAAGAGGAAGAAATAATAGGAAGCAAATGTATCTCTATCAAGACTATGGATTCTTGCCTATCAGTAGAGAAATGCTTGAGCTCCCCTAGTTTTAAATATGTTTTCAAAAAGACCGGAATGAAACATATAGCTATCCCAATTATTTGATAAAATCCTCACAACAAGGGTAAAAGTAAAATCACTAATTCACATATAGATCTAGGGTATGATCAAAGAAAGCATGTTGTATGCAATTGTTTAGAATCTTTTTCATGTCTCTAATTCAATTATTATCTTATGAAATGGTTCATGTTTGATTTGGTAATTTCTAACCAAATATTTTGGGTTCTTGAATACTTGGGAGTAATCCCCTTATGAGTCACCATTTGTTTTACTCAACATACCCCCATTATTTTTTTTAAATAGGAACCCACTATATTTTGAAAAGTCTAGGTATATTTTGAAAAGCTTCTATCATATATATTTAATGTTCACCTAACTTTTTTATTTTGTACAAATGAAAATGGGCATTTTCATATGTTTAACTTATTCAGACTAACCTATTAATAATCTTTTAAAAGTTTTGCATATACATAGGTTTTGTGAACATTTAGTGATTATAAAATTTTGACATTGATATAATCTACATTTCAAAAAAAAAATCATAAATTACATTTTAGAACTTCTATTTGGAACTAACCTTCAACATTTTTGGGTCCTACACATCTGCTTAACCTTCATAATAAATGGTAATTGTAAATTTTATTGGGAAGATTTGTTTCATAGATTTAGTATTCAAAAGTTTGTGTATGATATATTCATGTCTTTTACATTTATGTTCAATACAAGTTTTGTTTAGGACTTTGGTACTTTGTAAATTTTGGTCTTTGGTGAAAGTGTTCCGCATTTACACTTTGGGGAAAATGGTTGGCATTTTTATTCAATAAATAGGTCTTTAGAGAAAGTGTTTGGAAATTACATTTCAAAAATTTTGTTATGAATCTAGCCTTTAGAGAATTTTTTTGGTAATAGTAGTCAGAGAAATTGTTTGAAAGTGGTCTTCAAAAAAAAAATTGCAAGGTATTAGTCAAGATTTGGTCTTCAATAGAAATGTTCAAAATTGCACCTTACAACCAACTTTTAGCATCTAGGTCTTCAAAGAAAATGTTAAGAAAATACATTTTAGAACTTATGTTCAGCATATTGGCCTTCAAAAAAATTTACTTTAAAACCTTCGTAAAAGATGATAGCCATAGGTCTTCATAATGTTTTTTCATGAGATGTGTTCACATCACAAGAATTTGGGCTAACCCTATTCCAACACAATATCTGACACCTAAATCTTGAAAGCCTCCATGGCATGACTGAATTAGAGTAGAAAGAGTGATAAGATGACACTTTTCAAAGGCAATATCATGGCATTCATCTGAATGTCTATAAGGTCTACATGGCATACCTGCTAAAATAAATTTAAAAAGTGTAAAATTAAACAAGTAAAACAAGTTCATAGACATTTTGCAATAATGGAAAATAAATTAGAATTGAATACTAAAATATATATCAATGCATTGAGAGTGAACATCATCTCCATTAATCATTAATGTTCCCAAAATAATTTTCATCCCTAAGAGAACTTGAATCCCTAGCCACCTACATTCAAACTATGAACTACTTTCAAAAGAGCCAAACCATTAAATTGAATAACTAGAACTCTATGGGCATATCAAATTAATGATGGCTTCTTCATCCAAGACATTTAATGGATTCCATCCACCTTCTAGGTTTTCAATAAAAGACTCCATGTAGTACACGGACATCATTTTTGATTCAATAATAGTCAGTGATTATTATTCTAAATATTTAACTTTTTGGTATGTAATCAGGAAGGTAGATACCCTTACATGTGAAAAAAATGTAACACTAGCATAAAGTTAATTGTCTACATATTTTTTCCCACTCAATAAACAAGGATTAAACTTTTTAGAATCCATGCCTGAGGTGATACCATACATTGACCTGCTATAGGATTTGTTATTAATGGTCAAGATAATTGGTGGCACTTTTCTACATCACATAGAGCATAAAACCATCTGTGTCTATATTTCAGGAGATGGATTCTAGAGGTAAATATCTTTTCCTATTGTAGACGCCAAATTTTCCATTCATAGAGTTTTGGCATGGAAGAACAACAACATAATTACTAAAATATTGAGAAAATGGATCATCCTTGGGGAAACTATTATCCTTAAGGAAAAGCTATCAATACATATTACCAATTTTTTAATGGGAGTCTGCATTAGAATGGCCTTTAAGAATAGGTTATATGTCTACCCTATCATCTATTTTATCCACCTAGAGTAGGATCTATTGTTATATTTATTTAGGAACTTAGAGCTAACTTTCACCCTAAGAAAGATAATTAACATAAGGTTACAGGAGTAACAATTGAATAAAGATAAGAGGCCTATGGGAGACCATTTATACATGATGTCTTACCTCTTAGATGTATTCATGGGTGTAGTATACATACATAAAAAATATCATTAGATCCCAGTTCTAGATTACATAAAAAATGAATATGTGACTCTTACTTATTCATGCACAACTATGCATATATAATAAATATAGTCAAAAATGCAGAGGATGTGTATCCCCTTGTATGACAAGCTATCCATGAAGAAATATTTCCCAAAGTATCAAAAAACATATTTGATACATTGATTTTAAGAGGTGATTATTGGCTCTACTAGATTCTATAGTGATCGTGGTCATTGGGAATAAGGTTAACCCATTGTGTCTCTCAAAATATATGCTAGATAAATTATCCAAATAGGATATCGCATACCCATTATGGTGGGGCATTGATGAATATTTAAATAATAAGAAGAGTGAATTTCATGGATCTTATTTCATGATTTTAAGAATGTGTTGTGTCAACCACAACCATTTTAGAGAGGTTAGCAAGTTTAGGAAATATTATTCATTGGCCACCCTACCACATAGAGATTGTGACCCTCATGATTAGATTCTGAATCATATATAATGTCTTGGTATCCCATACCAATATGAACCCTATGATCATGAATTTTTATTTTTGATGCTAAAATGATTCCTAAGTTCTAGAGAGGGCTCAGATGGCTAGACTGGCTAAGGAACTATTGAAAATAATACAAGGAGAGCCTTCAATTTTAATTATATATGTATGGGTTAGGATTTCACCTTTAGGTGAATGGGATATTATAGACTTTTGAAATAATAGGCCTTATTATCCATCATTATACAAATATTAACCATCTTAAATGACACCCATCATGATGATTATTTTAAAGCAAGAGCTTAGGGTTGAAGAAGTTCCTAGTATTTTGGTTTCTTTTGGGAGAGCATAAGAGCCAATTTGCATTAACTCTTCCAATTTAGAAGACTCCAGTATTACCATTACCTCTTCAAATCATATTATTGGTAGTGTTGAAGTCCCAAGTTCCCCCACACAAATGGATTCCTCCTCAATTCAAAAGGTAACTCTTTATCATAAGAGGAAACCTAAAGCCCATAAACCTCTTGTGAACACAATAGTTGATACACCATCTATAAAATAACCTAAGGACTATGAGCATCCATACATAAGAAGTGATCCCATTAATGAATATGAGAAAGAAGAGTTCTAAATATATAAGGTCCTCAGCCTCAAAGGATAAAAAGGAAAAGCACCACTATAAGTGGGTAAATCAACTAAAGATATGGTTTTAACTATCTTTTCAGTTCCTCTTATTTCTACAATGCTAGTTGTGTCATTTGTTTCTCCCGTGTCTATGGGTTCATTTTTTCCTATTTATCTCAATCCTAGTGTCCTACCATCCCAAGTGGTTCCTAAAGTGGAATTTTTTTTCTTTTAGTCCTACTATCTTTATAACCCCAACTATTTCTTTAGTTTTAATAATTTCTTTAGCATCAGTTGTTCCCACTTCTACTATTGTATAATCTACCATTTCCTCATTTTCCCTTGAGTCTAAGAGATTCCATACTAATAAGACTAGGGTAGTATTGGAAAGTTCCCGATTACATGTTTATTTCACCTAATTGGGCTTTCTAATGCCTTCTTTCAGTCTTAACTAGACCACTATTGTGGTATCATCCAAGAAGATTGGGAAGAAGTTTGTATACATAGACCACCCAATACACTGACACAATGGTATTGACTAGTGTAAGATAATTTGGCCATCACTACAAGACCTATTAAATTCATAATCCTTGAGGTAATCTTCAGGGGACCTGTTGGTTGAGACTACTTCCAGGGACACTTAGCTAATCAACTCCACTCAATTGGTCACCCACAACAAGCCACAAAATTAGAAGCTCAAGCTTCCAAAAGGATGAATCTCACAATAAATGAGTTACCCACTATAATTTCAATATTTGATAAATCTATAGTGATTATCCAAATATTCAAGAAGAGGAAGATCGAATACAATTTTTATAGAGGCATAGTTTTGGAAGAGGTAAGATGTCTTCTCTCTATCTAAGAGAAAAAATAGGAGACTGGATCATTACCCTTAGAATGAATATTTTATATCTTATTTATAAATGTAAAAGGAAGCTTTTCTTGAAATTCATGAGGGAATTACATAGGTGTGAAGAGAGATGTAACAAGCATTTGAGCTAGTTTAAGAATAATAATAAATTATTCATGTTCCCAGAGAAATGAAGACATATGTATATAATGTAGCCTCAAGATTATATAACATTTTGGACATCATTGGCTTAATTAGAGCTAAATTAGATCCTTATATTTATTAAATATCTAAATTTGTTAATTATTTAAAATATGATGAAAACAAATTGAAATTTTTAATTTTGTACAAAAAAAATAAGGCTTACAACTATTTGAACTTGATGACACCATTATAGGCATCCAATTCCCTCAATTTCATTATCATACAAATGAATGAGGCAAGAGAGAGGGTTGTAAGTGTAGATTTAATAATACCAAAATTTATAGAGTATGAGAACCTAATTTTACATATTTTAGATGAGCCAAAACTTTTACAAGCTAGAGACTCTACATGGTAATTAATAGGTAGAGCCAATTTTTATCAACTTCTCCACCAAGCTTCAAACAAATTTAAGAAAAATATCCAAGGGATACCATTGGAATAAATTGAGGTAGACATAAATTTTTCAAGTAAAAAGGTTAAAAATTTTGAAACATTATAGGATAAATTTAGAGCCACTAAGGCTAAACATGCACATTCAATGGAGGAATAAAACAAGGTACATTGGCTGCCTCTTTTGAACATGGACATCATCAAGTTTTAGCATGAGGTTGGTTTCAAATATTACCAAGAATTGGAGGTGAGTGTAGACACCAAAATACACACACCATAATTTTGAATGTCAAAATATCCCTTGACCACTTTGAGATCCTCTCGAAACCAATCTAACCCTCTAAACCCTAATCAAGCTCACCCATAGTCAGTTTAACTTAACTATCTTAACCTTGCCTTATATCCATTTTTACCCTTGGCATTCAACCACTGATGATTAGGTTAACTATGGATGCTCAAGGTCCACCTCTCTAACCAAAAGCATGAAAAACTTCTAATTTGCTTTTCTAAATATAGCTTGTCTAAATCCTATTGTGAGTATTTGCATGTATAATTTATAATTAGATAGCCTAGTTGAACCTCCACTTCCACCTCTTGCTTATGCCTATAAGAAGAGAGGAGATGGGAGGTGAAAATCTATCTACAATTATCATCAAGAGCTTGTATATCCAAGATTTTCTTTTTCTACAAGTCAATCATCATCAGCAATCTAGTAATTTAGCATCCATAGTAGAGATTCGATTCGCTTCCTCTTCACCAAGCCTTTAGATACCATTACTTTATCAAAATCATTTCTAGCATATTTATTAGCAAGATTTTCTTGTATTTAGTTTTAATACCCTTTGATTCATTGATATAAGTACCTTTATTTTCTATTTATGAACTTAATTATTTAAAATGTGTGGATTAATAGCCCTTAAATAAGTTATCACTTATAGGATATAGCCATCACTAAGAAATCCACCCAACGATTTGTCTAATGAATAAGTTTTTTTTAGTTCTTTCTTTTCTATAGGTCATTATCCCAAGCCAAATAGGAGCTCTTCATAATTTTTTAAATTCCATGTGCACATTATCAATAAGGTTTTTCAACCATACCCATACTTAGTTTCTTATTTTTCTCTTTTCCCTAATAAGCAAGAAATTCATTAAAACATCGGCATGCCTGGTGTGATCCTTATGTCTTTACTTGCGTTCTTGATTGCTTGCATTCTCTCCCTATTGATTACTAATTAATGAAATCAGAAGTTCCTTTTAGGCTTAAAATTTAGTGCATACATCAATTAATTTAAATTTTAGTTCACATAGCTTAACTTAAAGTCAAAGTAATTTATCATGGCTTCACTCTTTATTTCACACACCTAAAATAAACCACTTTCATTAATTAAACACCAAACAAACTTGATACAAGGCCCAACTAGGATTTCATCACCTAATGGTAACCTTACCCTTTCCCGATGATCCTACTAGGAGATCATTACTAAGTGGAGGACCAACTCAACTTTCTGGTTGAGTACAATCTTTAGATATCAATATGTTTTGGCTAAGCACCCAACACCCTTATCATTGTGGTGTGTGAAGTTATGGGGTAGGTCCTAATACTAATCCATGTATTGATTCTAATACAAATTATTTTTGAGTGCCTAAACATAACTTAAAACCAACCAAAGATTTCCTTTTTAGTACCCACTCTACAAACTAGTTTCAATCACATGTCTTCTTAAGGCATAAGCCAAAAGAGAGATTAATTAAAACTCTAGGGATTAACATATCTTCTAGAGTGTGATTTGATTTCTTTGATCATTTGATCATCTTCTCTTTATTTTGAGTAGTGAGGTTATTTATACTTTCTATCTCTCTTATCTCATATGGTTCTCACTCACCAGCAACAAAGAGACCTTGTAGAAAAAAACCCATCACCAAGTCAACCTACCTCTTCATCTATGGACTACATTTCTAACCCAGCACACTCTCCTCACCCCTTAGGAAGTCCTACCTTCCCTTAGGAGGTCTCTCAAGGAGATGAATATTTTGTTACTTTCCTAGAAAATAATCCTATAGCCTTGCAACATTACCTTATAACCACACCTTACCATATTTTAACTCCGAACCCATCCATAGATCCACCTTATGGCATGCCCCCCATCTCATGGGGAGTACTTTCATTGACCTATTCACTACACAAATTTTGATTACCCAAGTTTCCTCATCAACCAACAACCCATTTGATATCACCATTGAGAACCAACCAACCCAAACTACCACTTTCCTTATACCTTATACTCCTAACAACCACTCCTTCACTCTAGGAGTACCTACCTCTAGCACTACCAGCCTTCCTCTACCTACCTTCAACCAGTCAACCACCACTCTACTTCAAATCCTTTTGGTGTCCATACCCTCTACCCTACCACCAATTAGTATGAGCGTTACCACCCTTTCATTGGTCACCAACCCTACTACCACTCTTATCTAACAAGCACCCATTGGACCAACCTTTGGCTATATCCCTAATCTACAAGGGCATGTACAACTTACCTAGTTCCCTACCTTTATCAACACTTATATGTCTTCCACCCAACCATTTACATCCACTTACTCATATGTTGTATCCTCCCAAACTTCTACCCACTACCCATATGTCTCTTAACTACCACAACAATATGCATCTTATAACCCTTTGGGTACACAACCCCAAGTAAACTTAATAAAGATGCTTATGGACAATATGACCACCTTAGATTCATCCATCTTAGGTGTTCATAACATATTTTCAAATGACCAAATCTATAATGAGCCTATCCATCTATCTATATCTATTAAGCCATATCCTCCCCAATGGGAATTTCCCAAATTATCTAAGTTTCAAAGTAAGGAGGATCCCCAACAACACCTTAGGGAATTCAAGCATGTTTGTTATCTCATCGCTTATGATGATTCCCTTCTCCTCCACACCTTCCCCATGTATTTATCTAGTATGGCCCTATATTGGTATAGTCCCTTACCATAACATTCCATCTTTTCCTTCACCTAACTGGCCCAAACATTCTTGGACCATATTTTTGATCAATATTTCCAAGAAGGTGTCTATCACTGACCTCTATTCTATGTGGTAGTTTAAGGATGAATATATTGTCAATTTTTTGGCTCATTGGAGGAGCCCTATCAACTAATTATCCTTCTCCATACCCAAACTTAGAATTATAGATCTCTTTGCTTAAGCAAGTGCCAAGCATATCTGATATACCCTGCATGTCTAAAGCTTCCAAACATTCAAAAAATCCTTTATCATGGCATGTAAGTTGGAGAACTGAGCCATTGATGAAGGTAAGCTTAAGCTCAAGAACAAGAACTCAAACTATAAAACCAATGAGGCTTACTCTTCCAAGTCAAGCAACCAAGCCAATACCAATACCAAGAACAAGGGAACTATGAATATAGTCATCCTTAAATTTGTTCTTCCACCATCTATCAACCAATAAAATTCCTCTAGTTCCTCAAATAAAAATGTCAAGAACCAAACTTGGAACACCCAAAAATAATTCACTCCACTTGGATAATCCTATGCTTTCATATTGGAAAAGTTATTGAAATCAAACCTCATTCAAATTCCTCCTATCAATCCACCCCAATGATTTGGCTCTTCTCATCCCACACCTAATTGGTAAAATTATAATGACTTGTGTGCCTTTCATATGGTAATAAGACATGATGCCACTAGGTGTAATACCTTCAAGAGCCTCATTCAATCCCTCATTGACAAAGTAGAGTTTACATTGGATAACCCCAATACACCATCGAACCAAGCCCTTGATATATTTAGGTAACCCTTCCCAAACCATACTCCTACCAAGAATGAGAGAAACAACATCATATTCTCTCATGACACCCATAGAATTAACATAGTCCTTGATCTAATCATTACCAAACCTCCTAGTACCCAATCTTCCAAAATTCTACCTCCTCTATTTCTTGAGGTAGAAGAGTCACCTTCCCTTCCTAGGGACACTTAAACTAAGGAAATACCATCCCCCCTCCCTCCACTTATTGAGGCAGTGGAACCACTAGCCATCCTTTAAACTGATATACTAGAACAACTAACCATCACCACCTCACCTTCACCTTTATTTACTGAGAAAACTAATTTACCTTTAGAGATCATTCTTGAGGAGTGAATCCTCATGTCTACTGTTCCCATAAAATAACCAGCTATTTCAACCCTGATCCTTTGATTAGGAAAGAGGACAAGTTATCATCCCTATGTTTCCACCTAGGGGCCTATCTTTCAAGTTTACCATTCAGGGAATTAAGCCAACCTACAAACCCTTCAAAAGGCTAGTATAGGAATTGGAATTTATATACAACCTTGACATGGATCAAGCCACCTTCTGGTAGTAATTAGGTCTCCCTTACATTACTTGACTAGAGCCTCCAACCCTTTCTTGGTCTGACCAACCCACCACTTTTATTAACTAACCCCTTACCATATATACTATAACAACCAAACCATCTAGAGAACCAATTAAAACTTCCACCAAATTGACCAACCCCCAACCACTTAATCCAACCAAGACCCAAGTATCCAAGACCTCTCATATCATCCTAACTTGGTCTACCAAGAATATTGGTATTCTCCCTACAATGAGCCTTATTTACTTGTCTATCAGCATGGACCTAACCCCTTCAAACCCACCAACCAAATGCTAGACCAAAGCAACTAAAGAGGAGAAGCAACACAAAGACTAGAAGGCTCAAATTTTTCCTCCCTCAACCTTGTCCTCCATCCTAGGTCCTCATCCCTCTACCTTAAATAAGATACCAATTACCTCTACCAAAACCTTACCACCTCTCTTGGTTACACCTTCATAATTTATCTATGATGCACCTCTTTTCACCATGCCACCAATACTTAAGCTACCTACCTTGTGATCTTCCACCTATATCTCATCAACCCCCTTTCCTAAACTGAATCCACTGACTAAGCACACCACCTTACCTAGGGAACCTACTACCACATTTATTTCTAAGTAACCTCTTACTCCAACCACCAAACCCAAAACTGCTACACCTTTACCACCTTTAGCTGAGTTATACTTAGCTATATTCTATAGTTTACTATAGAATTCCTATTTATCCTTACCTCCCATCAATCCTTTTGACCCTTTAGCTTCAAAACCCACTTGGTGCAATCACCACCACATGTGTTCCTATCATAGGATGCTTGGCCATAATATGGAAAACTACAAGGCTCTCCAAACCATTATCCACTAGTTTTATGATAAGGATGATATGTTAACAAATGAACCTCCTCTGAGCAACTTACCAATCCAATCACCCACCATACCTACCCAACACTTACCCACTCCTCCACTCTCACCTCAGAGTGAAGATGAATCTAACCAATACTCCATCTTAACTTCTCCTTCTATCCATACCATCAACATGGTCATAAGATCATAGTAGAAGGATAAAGGGAAACCAAAGGTGTCCATTCTTTGGACATATCGATCTTCAAACTCCCAACTAACCTTCACCAAACCATTTCCATCCTCAACCAAACCCAATATGTCTATCTTAGATTCCTCCCAATCTAACCCTTTGACATCCATCTAAAGAGTTATCGTCAAACAACTTCATTAGATGCTAGCAAAGATAAACTTGTACAAGTTGATCTCTACCTCTCCCCATCACCACCAAGCACTAATAGAGGTTTTACAATCCATTAAGGTCTAACTTGAAGACCCCCAACCTCTAGCCACCTTTGTCAGTGCCCTTTAGATTTCTAAATTTGTTACCTTTAAGGATTCAAAAGTACCCTTTATCCACCTCGATGACCCAGATCCTCCTCTCTTTATCACTACCTACATCAACCAAACCCACATCAAATGGGTCATGATTAATAGGGGAGATAGCATCAACATCATCTCCTCTCATGCCTAAAACTAGCTCAAATTGCTAGAAAATGTCATGCCTAAGTCCTCAACCACTCTTCACTCTTTTAGTGATACCATAGCCATGACCTTGGGAAATATCATCCTTCATATCCATGTAGGACCTTGCCCACTCCATAAAATATTCTATGTTGTAGAAAGATAATTCTAATATAGTCTTATTGGGATAACCCTAGATTTTTTCCATGAGTTGTGTACCCTCTACCCTCCACCATTACATTAAGTTTGAGCATGAGGGCCAATTCATCACAATACAAGCTAACCCAATTCCTTTATCGACATGTAACATGACCTATCACCCTAATGATGTCCTTTTACCCCCATCCAACACACCCTCAATAGCTAAAACCCATCCTTAAACAACCAAAGTGGATATCATATCCCCTTCTACCAATGAGGTGTCAACTATATCCTCTATACTTTCCCACAAAATTCCTACTAGAGACCCTTTGGAATCAATGTTTCATTGCCTTTTACTAGGGTAATATTACCTTCTCACCTTTAATGCTTTCCCTACTCCACATGAGTATGGACAACTTACCAACCAACTTGGATATGACCCCAATGTTAGAACTATCATTCCCTTTGGGCCTCCACACCATCAGACATACTTTATCTATGGGGGATAGGACAAATCCCTTGGTGCTTCTACCACCTCTCTTCTACCTTGACTATTTACTATTGGTTTTTCTTACCTCAATAAACTAAGATTTGCTAAGACATACCTCTAACGATGTGATTAGAAAGGTTTAAGTCTTGGATGATATGAGCATGGCCCACATGAGTTGGTCTCCATTAAGACCCAAAACCCTCATGAGAAGCAGAGACTTGGTTTCATCATGCTTAATAATAAGAAAGCCAAATAACCTACCCCTAATATTATTGAGGTAGATGTTCTTTCCTCACTAACCTCACCTCTACCTATGTGTGAGGATGATGAAATCATCACACTTAACTTTATTTTTCATCAACATGATCAGCCTCAAACCCTTGACTTATCAGAAAGAGGGGGCAACCATAACTATCCCTTTAACCCATCTTGAGATGATAGGAGAAAACTCTTGTACCATTAACACTATGTAGTTTCAAGATGATGATTCTATTCTCACCTACATTAGTACCCTAGATTCTTCAAACCATAAATCTCTTCCTCTCAAGACCTCAACCATGTTAAATGAGTCCACCATGGATCTCAACTTAGGTACTTTGAATAACCCTCACATTATCAAATGTGGCAAATATTTTAATACCAAGGAACTTTGGGACTTCCCATCCTTCCTTCAAAATTATAGCATATAATTTACTTGGTCTTAAAGTGATAAGCCTAGAATTGACCCCACCATCACTACCCATAACATAATCACCCACCATGATGCCAAATCTATCCAGTAAAAGCTCCAATATATGCATCCTTACATATCCCTTCTCATCAAATAAGATCTTCATCATCTCCTATCTATCAAATTCATTCAACCTATTGACTACCCCTAATGGGTCTCAAATGTCATACCTATCACTAAAGCCATAGGGGGACTATGCATTTGTGTAGACTTTCATGGCCTCAACCTTGCGTACCCCAAAGATGACTTTCCTTTACCTAACATTGACTAGCTTTTTGATCTTATAGTCAACCACAAGATGTTATCTCTTATGGATGGATTATATATCTATAATCAAATCTTAATCACCCCTAAAGATCAGCATATAATTGCCTTTACCACCCCTTAGGGAACCTTCTACTATAGAGTCATGCCTTTCAAGTTAAAAAATGTTGGTGAAACCTACCAACATGTCATGACCTACATCTTTTATGACCTTATCCATAAGATCATAGAGGACTATGTGGATTATTTTCTCAAAAAATCAAAACTTTGAAAGGATCACTTGGTCATTTTTAAGATCATCTTTGAGTGACTTATCCACTATAATGTCCATCTTAACCCCAAGAAGTGCATTTTTGGGGTCTTGTCAAGAAAACTCCTAGGTTTTATCATATCCCTTCAAAAAATTGAATTCAATCCTACCAAAATCAAATCAATCTTATACATGCTCCTTCCTACCAACCTTAAGCAAATCTGAAGCTTACAAGGGAAGCTTCAGTCCATTCATCATTTTATCTCCTAGTTTTCAAATCAATGTTAAATTTTCCACCACCTCCTCAAGAAAGATGTCTTGTTCAAGTGGAATAGTGATTGTCAAAAGGCCTTTGATTCACTCAAAGAGTACCTTTTGTCACCACTTTTCCTTACCCCTCATAAGGATAACCAACTTTATTACCTATATATCTCTACCACCAACCATTCTCTAGAGGCAATGTTAGCTCACCAAGATAAACAACATAGAGAGTAAGCCATGTACTACATTAGTCACACACTTGTAGAGTATGAGACTTGATATTTTCATATTAAGAAACTCTACTTATCTTTAGTCTTTGTGGCCACCAATCTTTTCCACTACCTTTTTAACCATAAAACCTATGTCATAACCAACACCGACTAGCTCAAGTATATGTACTCCAAGCCATACCAATATCAGTGTATAACCAAGTGTTTCATGCTTATAGTAGAGTTTAACCTAGAGTTCTTCCAATAGAAGTAATTTAAGGGGTAAGTCATTGCTAATCAATTGGTTAAAGCACCATTAGCAGATAATTAACCTCCTTCCTTTGAGTTCCTCGATGAGTTCATTGTGACCCTATCTCAAGTGAATTTCACCTACCAAGTCACCATGTATTTTGATAGATCAAAATGTTAACATGGTGGGGGAGTAGGTATCATACTTATCCCCTTAGATGGTGAACCTCTTCCTTCATCCTTCAAGCTTGATTTTGAATGTACCAACAACATGGCTAAGTATGAATCCCTAGTAATAGACCTTCAAAATACCTTGGCCTTCAAATTTAAAACAATCAATATCTTTGGTGACTCCCAACTTGTGGTCAATCAAATCAATATCTCTTACCAGTGTAAGAATGATGTTTTACAATAGTAAAAATAACTAGTTGATGAACTCTTAGCATCATTTGAACACTATCACATCCAATCAACCCTATGATCTCCCAACAAGTTCATCGACACCATGAATTCTCTTGCCTTGAAAATATCATCTACACCCTCATATTCTAAGTTATTTATAGTTATCCATAAGCTTACCCAACCATCCTTTATCAAAAAATATTATCCCACCATTTTCACTATGGAGGAGACCTACCTTAACCTTTTGTACCAACAAACCTTTGACTGCCTTAACCTTGGCGTAGTTCCTTCTAGCCTCTCTATGAATGCTTATAGAGCATTTATTCATATTACCTCATGTTATACCATTATGGGAGGCATTATTTATAAATTTAGTGTATCACTATGTTTTAAGCTTTTTTTATATTCAAAGAGAGAGAGAAACAAAAATGAAAGAGAGTTAGGGATAAGTGGTTAAAAACCTAGATAAGTGTGCACCATTCTAGACTTTGTAGATTCCCCTCTTTAGTTGTGGAGGAAGACACCTATAGATAAGAAAACACTACACAAAATAGTTGATAGTGAAGATATGTGTAGACTACCAAGCTATGAACTTGATCTAGGAAGTGTGAAACTCCCTTGGGATGATAGTATACTATTAGAAAACAAATTTTAAAATAAATTCAAGAGAGAGAGAGAGAGAGAGAGAGAGAGTTAGAGTTTTATTTATCATGTTGTAGTTCTGAGTGTAGTGGAGGATAATATAGTGTAGGTAGATAAGTCAGGTCTATGTTTTAGGGAAGGTTATTAGGTGATTTTGAGGTTACAAGTTCAAAAACATAGTAACTAATATCGGTTAAAGGACTGATGTTGATTAGATCATTGATGTTAGTTTGGGTAATTGGTATAAGTTTGGGGTCACTGATGTTAGTTAGGGTAGTGGTATTAGAATGAATTAGAGAAGGATTTTCTAGGAGGGAGAATTGGAGTATGGTTAGGTTGTGAGGTTGGGAAGAGTTGTAAAGAGGTGGGTAAGACTCAGGTGAGTCTAGACAAAGGGTTTGTGTGTTGGGGTAGAGATAAGTGGGTTTACAAGACCTCCATAAGAGGAGTCAAGGTTCATGAAATAATAAATAGTATAATGTAAATCAATTATGAAATTACTATTTAAAGACTCATAAAACATTAAGATATATTTAGCTAGTGAAATGGGTTAACTGTGACTAATAGATAGATGACTCTAGAGAGGCTTGTGAATTTATGGGTGAACAAACAAGACAAACATGTGTTTTTGGTCCTCAAGAGTTCAAGCTCTATGCAGTGTCTCAATTCTTGATTTGGATCAATTTTTATACAATAACAATAAGCATAGATGTCCAAAGTGAATGTAGGATGCTCTAATTGCCAAAAGCTTGTACCTAAATTCTTGATTTTTATGACTTGAATACCAACTTGGAATTTTACTTAAGTAACCAACATCAGTGATCTCCCTAACATCAACTAAGGGTTGACCGATGTCGGTGGCATGAGAATAGGTAAAAGGGACATTTTATCCCATTTTTTGTTTCTTCTTTTGCCAAGTGTGGTGTCCATTATAAAAAGGTAAAAACTCAAGGCTATGAGGAATGTAGTTAGTTAGGAATTTATGTTAAGGGTGAGAACAAGTCATAGGTAGTTAGGATTAGGAGATTAAGTCTCAAGGTGACTCAAAGGGTAAGAATTAGTCTTAGGATGAGGTGGCCAGGAGAGGTGGTATAAGTGGATTTTGGATTTTAATTAACTTAATTAAATATTTTAAGGTGAAATGTTGGGTTAGAATGGTTAATTATTAAAAGGGGATCAAGTGGGGTTTCAACACAGGGAGTCGTGCAAGTGTGTGACATAATTTTAGTATCTATATTTATCCTTTTTTGTCTTGTAACTTGTATTGACAAATTACAAGACAAAAATAAGAGTTGGATGCTCTAGGTATGGGATGAGATATTCCCCCTCAAAATGGGAACCAATGAAGGAGAATCTAAATTGGGTACCAATTTGACAAGTAGTTAATGGATGGTTGGATGGTAAGCTCAAACATGAGAACATGATTGCTTGCACTAATACTATTACTAGGTATAGTTGACATAATCAATAATGGGTAAAGGAAAGGAGGACTTGGATAGAAATAACCAGACCATAACATGTAGGTGATAGAACTAGTAAGGTCATGATCCAAAAACACTTGACATACATATGTGCATATAATATCCAACTATAGCATGATAGCATAAGTGGTCAAAATGAGCAAGGTAAGGTTTACTCAAAAAGGGTCATTGGTTAAGGAGATATTTATGATCTCTAGTCAGATTTGACATGGGTAGAAAGTTAAGTGATTTCTAAGGTTAGTTGTATAGGTGGGGAGATATACGTGATCTTCAAGTTGCCCCATAAAGAGTCCATGTGAACCAATAAAGGCATGTAATTAGGGTGATTTTATAAAGGGTGGTAGTTGGGATTGGAAACCCTAATTTTAATGTGGCCAACATCGGTTAGGTTACTGATGTCAATAGGGCCTACATCGATTAGGTCACTAATGGTGGTAGGAAATATGTTGACATTGGTAACCTATGGCAAGACTATCAATGTCAGTGGGTGACCAAACCCAAGAAAAGGGGTTTGGTGGCCCACTAAAATTCATTTATGACATTGGATTGGAGGAAAATAGAGTTTTAAGTGTCATGCAGCATAAAACATCCAAAGCTTATCTTATTGTGGTGAGGTGGTAAGAGGTGATTAGTGGAGAAGAGTGTGTGAGTGAGGGTGTGATTTAGTACTTTGTGAGCCATGGTTTGATTGATGGAGTGTTGGTGTGGATGAATATTGTAAATGGATGAGACAACCTAGTTAGAGGTGCTCCATAATAGGTGCTAGCCATTCTAGCCCAAAGGAGATAAAGAGATGAGGTAGGAAGTGGCTTGAGTTTTGTTGTTTTTGAATTTAAGTTTTGATCAAAATTTATTAGTTAGGTTAATGTGAGTGTTTTGTGGGGATAGAGGGTAATTAAGGGGGGATTAGATGGGGTAAGGGTAGAGTTAGGTGTATTGGTGGGGGGTTGGAGTAGTTTATAGGAAAAACCTTAAAATTTGGGTGTGGGTTGTTCATCCCTAGGGTGGAACCAATTGCCAATGTCGATGGGTGTGCTGACATCAAATGATAACTGGAATCGATGTCAACTGACAACTAATATCAATGTTAGCATATAAGACTGATGTTGGTTGAAAATATAACTAATAACTAGTATTGATGTTGGTATATAAGACCAACCTTGATCAAAACATAATTGATGTTAGTTAATATAAAACCCAAAGTGGTAATTTTAGGATGAATGAGGTTTAATTATGCATCCTCAATTGAATATGTGCATTAGTGAGCTAACCTAATGGTTTAGATAACCTTAGAAGACCCTGTGTCAATTGAGTACTACCTACATAGCCTTGATTAAGGCCTTAGGCCAATGTAGTTCTCCTAAAGGGAAGGGAAAAAGGGGTGAGATGTGGGTTAAAATTTTCAAGGCTAGTGGTTAGGAAAAAGTAGGTTGAAATAGGACATGGAACTTAGGGTGTTTAAAATATAGGCCATTAGGCCTAGGGTGTAACATATAGGCCATGGGGCCTAGAGGTTTAGAATAGGCCATTTGGCTTAGGGTTTAAAATATAGGCCATGGGTCTTAGAATTTAAAAATAGGTTGGTTGGCCTAGGGTTGGAGATATAGGTTGTGGTGCCTAGAGTTGAACTGGGTGAATGGGCTAGTTAGTTAGGTGGGTAGATGATTGAGCGAGCCTTAAAAGACCCTGTGTCAACTGAGTACTACCTACATAGCCCAGATTAGGGCCTCAAGCTAATGTAGTTATCCCAAAGGGAAATGGATTAAAAGAGGAAGTTTATAAGTTAAGGTATTTGAATTGATAGAGTGATTTTGTGCATGTGGATGTAGGCTAGGAAGGAGTTGACATTACAAGATTGATTACCTATAATATTGATGAGGAGGGATGTCACCATGGATGATTGGGAGCACATGGTAACTATAGGGTTAGGAGGAGTGTGATGATATTGTAGATTTGTGTGAGATGTGAGCTTGATGGTAGCTTTAACAGAGAGGTGGGATCACACCACTAACACCTTCCATCTACCTACAATAGAGTCGATAGTAATGTAAGAGGGCATATATAATATTTTACAACTACCACTCCAAGGTGAAGATCTATTCATGTGTTTGAAGGAGGATCATGATATTCATATGTCCACATTATTTTGGGAGCATGTCAGTGAGGTGACCTATCATTCAATGAGTTTTATATATAAGCTATTATACACTACCAATGAGGATTAGCATCACTTGATTATCTTGATGATGATAGGCATTATAGTGTATGCACTACCTAACATGGATAGAGGGAGATTCCCTATTGTGATTATTAGAGTTTTAGCATAGATGTTTGAGTAATGAATAGTCTTTACATGGGGACTAGCTTTTCTAGCACAACTATATAGGGAGTTATGGGGTGTGAAGTTATGATGATGATATAGTCTTTATGTTAGGAATTTACTTCATTATTGGGAATATGAGCACATTGTGGTGACACATCTACTGGGGTTAATATTCATGATTTTGATTAGTTTAGGGTTGGTTTAAGATTATGGAGAGATAACATGGCATATACACGAGTAGATGGCATTGTGTAGGATATTGATTATTACACGTAGATGATGGATGGATTGATTCCATTAAATATTTTATGGAGGCCCTAATTGACATATCATATATTTAGAGGTCAAGTAGAGTAGCTTGTAGGATTCCCTATTGTGATTATCAGAGTTTTAGCATAGATTTTTGAGCAATGAATAGTCTTTACATGGGGACTAGCTTTTCTAGCACAGCTATATAGGGAGTTATGGGGTGTGAAGTTATGATGATCATATAGTCTTTATGTTAGGAATTTACTTCATTATTGGGAATATGAGCACATTGTGGTGACACATCCACTGGGGTTAATAGTCATGATTTTGATTAGTTTAGGGTTGGTTTAAGATTATGGAGAGATAGCATGGCATATACACGAGTAGATGGCATTGTGTAGGATATTGATTATTAAACGTAGATGATGGATGGATTGATTCCATTAAATATTTTATGGAGGCTCTAATTTACATATCATATATTTAGAGGGCAAGTAGAGTAGCTTGTAGGATTATACAGTATGAGATGGGTCAAGGGGAGGTGATTTGGAGAGTTGGAGATGATACTTGTGATCAGGTTCAGGAGATATTTTGGGTTATTATAGGACATACCTCAAAATTTTCCTCAATATAAGAGGGATTATATAGAGGCACCCCTTCCATTACCCTAGGAGATAGATGGGTTAGATTTTGAGGAGTTAACAGTAGGCCCAGGTGTGATATATTTAAGGTGTACAGTGGCTTATCGAGCATCATGGGTAGGGTTGCACCCAATGATTCTAAGGAGACCATGACCAAATTTATAAGGAGTAGAGAGAGAGATGGATGCATCTATGTGGGCATAGGATATAGCATAATCATAGGTTTTAGTCCTATATGGATAGGTGATGACACTGTAGGGCTAGTTGACTATAACATAGGCATAGGTTTTGGTCCTATAGAGATAGGTGATGATACTATAGGGACATGTTACTATATTGATAGAAAATAGAGATGATTTGAGAATAATAATGTAGATTCCCCCCTCCTCCACCATAGGAACTAGTACAGGATCCACCATATGAACCACATCAGGGTCCTATAGTAGGTTTGATGGGTCCACTGTAAACTATGCCACTAGTGAGATACAACACTACTTTAGATGAGATTACATACTATGTGAGAGCCATCAGGTAGTTCCTAACAAATTTTGAGGTATTCAGAGGCTAAAGAGTAGGAGAGATCAGAGAGATACACCATGACCTCTGGTTCATGCAAACATAGATAGGCAGAGGGTGGTGATGATATTGCCTCTTCATGACCATGACCATAGCCTTGAGTATTATGAGCACTAAATGTATTATGATTTTTTATATATACATTCAAGCCTATGAGCTGAAATTGAGAGATGTATTGTGAGAGAGAGATGATACTGATATGATTAATTAATGTATATTCATATTGAATATATATATATATATATATATATATATATATGTATATATATATATACATATATGTATATATATATACATATATGTATATATATATACATATATGTATATATATATATATATACATATATGTATATATATATATATATACATATATATATATGATATTTTGGTATTATGAGATGTTGTATTGTTATGATGATGTTATATTATGCATGAGGTTTATGTGATGTTATTTTTGGTTATGTTAGTGATAGTTAGTGTGTTATGCTAACATTTCCCATATTCGTGATGGTACATGCATAGTTGAGTAGTTGGTTTCATCGTAGCATTTTTCCATATATGTGATAGTGTATACTAAAAATAAGTTGTTTGAGTTTATAGTTTCTTGATTTACTATTATTTAGAGAAGATATGTTGGTTGTATTTCACATGAGGTTGTATGAAATAAATTAGTTGGTAAATGGTTTATTAGTATTAGTATTGTTAATACACCATGATGTTTATTGATATTGTTTAACATCATTGCTTGAATTGGATATGTAAGTAATAGTATTCTTAAACACATAAATTTAAATAGGGATTGACATGTAGGTGAGAAGTTAAGTGAATCTTGTTGTGAGATGATGCCTTATAAGAGAAATTGACATGTGATAGAAAAGAAAGGACATGATGCTCTTGCATTGGTGAGGACCATAATGACCATAATGACTATATGAATAGGCATAAGAGTATGAGCCTCATTCATGTGTTACAGTATCAACCATTCATTTGGTAGAGAAATGTCATGATAACCTTGTGTTAAGTGAGTTTAAAGTCCCTTGATTATGAGGGATTAAGAGGGGAAAAAGGTAAAAAGGAATTAGGGTGTTTAGGTAGCGTAACCTTCTTAGTGGGGATGGTATGCCCCTTATAGAGGAGACCTAAGAGATACCACAGGTAAGTCCATCACTAAAGTTTTTCATTTATTTTTCTTGTGTAAGCTAATCAATGTGGGAAGCCTTCATTCAGATTTTGTTGGTACCATGAGGTCATGCAAAGTTGATCAATGTGGGAACTTTCTAAGTCATTATTTTCTTGATAACAAAACTTGGCTTAGCTATCCTTCAAGGGAGTTATTTAAGATCTTGTTTTTAGCTTTTAATGGTTGTCCTTCTAGGAAGCGGTCTATTTAGAGTAGCAATGAGAAGTTACATAGTTGTCCTTCAAGGGATCAGTCTACATTGAGAATCATGACCTAAGAGATACTAATTTTTCTATATATCCCAATTTTTTTGTTATTATATTATTATTTTTTTATTTTTTATTTTTACATATGACTTTAGTCATGGATAGGACTATAGAGGCTTAGATGTTTTCCTTTATGAGGACAAAACCATAACACTTGGAAGGTTAACTAAGTGTGCAGGAACAAGGGTTAAGAGAAAATGAGGTGAATGTAATAGGGTTTTTCAAGGGGTGAGCTCAAGTTAGACATGAAGTGAAGTGTCACTTGATTAACAAAAGAAAGGTCATAGGTGTAAAGCATTTAAAGGCTCAAGTTATGGCTTGCCTTCAAGAGAAGACAGGTGATAAGTTGTTGAGCCATACTTGCGAGTTATGATGTAGGGTCCAATCCAATTAGGGGTAAACTTTCCCTATTTGCTTTTCTCCTTGTTCATCACATGTTGATTTTCCTTTAAGATGAGATCTCTGATATTGAAATCTCACTCCTTGATATTTTTGTTGTAATCATGTTTGATATGTTCTTGATAGATTTGGAGGTGATTGAGGGATGCTAGATGGCATTCATCGAGTAGCTCAAGTTGGACCAAACATTCTTGGTAAAAGTCATCATTAGTAAGTATGTCTTGTAGAGAGATGTGAAGAGAAGGAATCTAGACCTTGAAAGATAAGACTGATTCCATTCCATAGACCAGTGAAAAAGGCATAGCACCCGTAAGGGTTCAAATGCTAGTATGTAAGCCCATAAGGTGAAGGGAATGTGTGTATGCCAATCCCTACCAGCAACATTGACTACATTCATGAGGATTTTGGTTAACGTTTTATTATAAGCTTTTGTCTATCCATTTTCCTATGGATAGTATGGTGATGAGAAGCTTAATTTGATGCCAAAAGCATCACAAAGTTTTTGGATAATTTTTTTCTTGAAATATTTGCCATTGTCCATAATAATCTTATAGGGGACACCAAAATGATAGATGATATGATGGTTGATAAAGTTGATAATTTTTTTAGCCTTAGTGGAGATGAGATGAATGGCCTCGACCCACTTGGTGAAATATTCAATAGCAGTCATAATAGAATGATGCTAGAGAGATGAATGAGGGTTAATCTCACTGATTATATCTAACCCCATTATGAAAAGGGCCAAAAGTCTCTGGTGAATTTTAAGGCATAGCTTAGAGTATGAAGGAGGTTAGTATTTTGTTGACATTTAACACAATGTCAAACATAATTTTTTATATTTTTGGTTGAGTGTCAGCTAATAGTATCCAATTCAAAGGATGCATTTGGAAACCAAATTTCCACTAAAATGTCTACCATAAATCCCATCATGGACTTCCTTAGTGGTAAAGGGTATTTCATCATGAGTGAGGTATCTAAAGAGGAGACCATCAAAGCCCTGTTTGTAGAGAAGGCCCCCTAGTATAGTGTAGCGAGTAGTACTTTTAATGAAAGCACATATCTCATTACTGGAAAGGTATAATGGAATGATAGTATATGTGAGATAGTCAACAAGCTATTTGTACTAGATGTCATGAAGATTAGAGTCAACATTGCCCATAAATAGGATGTTATTTGACACATATGAGGGTAATGTGAGGTGATGCATGGTGACATAGATATTTTAAGAAGAGGGAGAGGATGGAATGTGTGAGTAAAGGGAATCCATCATGTTGACAAACTTGTTTGTAGAATGAGGAGCAGTCTACAAGAGATAATGGTTGAATTATTCTAATAGTGCATCTACATGATGTTTATATCATTTTAGAAGTTTCAATTTTGTAGAGATAATAATTATTAACCTGATTAATCACTAACTAGGAATCACCAAAGATATTGATTGATTTTACACCCAAGAAAATGGTAGTTTAAAGCCCTAAGATAAAAGCTTCATATTTAGCCATATTTTTAGTACATTTAAAATCTAGTTTAAATGACAAAGGCATAGGCTCACCATCAAGAGGGATGAGAATGACCCCCACACCCCCATCGAATTGATATTTATAACCATCAAATAATATCATCATTTGATAGGAGATGTCATTGGTGGATAGCATTATGATAGACTCATTAGGGAATTCATGGTTAGAAGGTTGGTTGTCGAGTAAAGGGGCATTAGCTAACTCAAGGTTAGAAGGTTGGTTATCGAGTAAAGGGGCATCAGCTAACTGGTCAATAATTATTTGCCCCTTGATAGACTTTTGTTGGATGAATTCCAAGTCAAACTCAATAAGTAGCATGAGCCAATGAGCCATACGTTGGTTTTGGTATGGCTTAGAATATATGTATTTAAGGAGGGAAGTATGGGTGACAACATAGGTTTTTTGATTTAAAAGGTAATGGTGAGGTTTGGAAGCTATGAAGACCAATGGAAGGAAAATCTTTTCGGTATGAGTATACCGAGTTTCATAATAAATAAGCATTCAACTTATGTGGTAAACAACTTGTTCTCTATGTTGATCATCCCGATGCGCAATCATAGCACCCAAGGAATGGTCTATTGTAGAAATGTAAAGGTAAAATTTTTGGTCCTCTTTAGGGGGAATAAGAACTAGTGGGGAAAGGAGATACCCTTTAAGTGCATCAGAGGATTTTTGACAATCCATATTCTAATGGAATGAGACATCCTTTTTAAATAGATGATAAAAAGGTTGATATCAATTTGACAACTGAGAGATGAAATAGTGGATCGATTGAAGTTTGCCTTGTAATCTATGGAACTACTTGAGATTAGTGGGTGGAGGCATTTTTAGTATTTCCCTAACCTTAGTAGGCTTAACCTCGATACCACAGAGGGAGACAATGAAGCCTAGAAGCTTACTTGAAAGGACCCTAAAGATGTTTTTCTTTATGTTTAGTCAAATGTTATATTGGAGGAGATGAGTGAATATGATTTTGAGAATTGCCAAGTGATTCTGGTGATGTTTAGACTTTCCAAGTAAGTCATCCACATAGTCTTCTATAATTTTATGTAAAGGGTCATGAAAAATGTAAGCCATGGTGCATTGGTAGGTAAAACCAACATTTTTAAGCCCAAAAGGCATGACTTGGTAATAAAAAATCCCCCATGGGGTGATGAAGGAGGTCTTGTATTGATATTCAGGACCAAATAGGATTTGATTGTATCCCAACAAACCATATATAAGAGATAACATCTCATGGCTAGCCATCAGATCAACAAGTTGGTCGATGATTTTTAAAGGGAAGTCACCCTTTAGATAAGCAAGGTTTAGATCATGGTAGTACATGTAGATGTAGATTCCCCTATGACTTTTGTGATAGGGATGATATTAAAAACCTATTTTGGATAGTCAATGGGTTGAATAAAGTTAACAAAGAGGAGGCATAGGAGCTATTCTTTGACAAGTAGAGAATTATGAGGGTTCATCTTATGAAGCTTCTACTTAAAAAGTTTATCATCCTAGTTGGTTACAATAGTGTGGGTGATGATAGAGGGGTCAATGCTAGGGATGTCATGATAAGACCAAGCAAATTCTTTACTATGATCAGAGAGGAAAGTGGTATAATTAGCTTGTCCAAGGGAATCTAAAGATTGGCCAATCTTGAGGATTCAAGGGTTATCTAGAGAGGGTAAATTAATTTCAATGGTTGATTTATTTAACATAGTTTTCATTTTACAAGGGAGTGATCATTAGATATAGGAATCCTCTGCACCCATGTAGGTGAAAATAACATCATCATCTTGACATTGGATAGTGTTAATAATGGGAGAGTCTTTGTCAACCATTTCAAGATGAACAAAAGGAAGGGACCTTGTTTCTTCACCTAGATCATAGGTCAGGGGTCCTAAATGAATGGCATTTATTGAAAAAAAAATTAGGAGGCACGAATACTTTTGATTTTGTAGGCGATGGTGGGGGAAGAGGAGAGCCTGGAGAAGGAGATAGTGGCTCCTCGTATTGAGAGATCTTGATGGGTTTCATTGGTTCATTAAAACCCACACCATGACACTTTTAGGCATCTTTGATAGTCTTGTTGGTGGGGTATTCAATGGGTGTATGAGCATCCTACTCATAATGACCTAACCTAAATCCTTTCTAGATGCACCTATAAAGATAATTGTGAGAAAAACTAGGTTTGCCTAGGAAGGAGAAGTCACAGGTAAAAGGTTGTGGTGAAAAGGAAGGATTTTTTATAATAGGAGCTTGATTAATTCCCCCATATATGAGATTAATTCAAAGGTTAAGGGGACTATACGGGATGACCATCCCAATATAGGGATCTGAACTGAGGTGCATGTGAATTTTTCCATACTCTTGTGGAGTATGAAACATGTCAAGTGTCAACAACTAATATTTTCTAAGTGAAAGGCATTTAAAAGTGTCTTTCATGGGGTCCTTATTAGGAATTTGTGTCATTCATATTTGAGTAACTAAGGAAGTCAAGCTTATTAAGGTTTTAATGGTAGAATGTGAAGAGGAAGATGTTTTTAATGGAAAGAGGACATCATTGGGATGATAAGTCATGTTATAGGTTTTGAAAGTAGGTGGGTCGATAGGAATAACATGCACTTACCCATCATGCTTGAATTTGACACAACAATGTAAAGTTGAGGGTACACATGCCATGGCATGTATCCAAAGCCATCCAATAAATATGTTGTATTAAAACTCTCCTTTTATAATATATAAGATTTTTAGGATTGTTCAAGGACCACATGGATATGCAAGACTACAGTACCCATAGTAGTCGATGTAGTATCATTAAAGGAATGAAGTATCACATCAAACTGTGACATGTAATTATCAAGAAGTGATAGCTATTTGTAGGCATGAGTGGAGATAATATTAATATTACTACCTCCATCAATCATGAGTCTATGAACATGAGTTTTATCAATATATGTGGTGATAAAAAGTGTAGGGTCCTAGTCTCCAAGGTGAGGAGCTAGAATTTTTGAATCACTGAAGGTAACTAGGGAAATAGTATTAAGAGAATCTACCAAATCTATAAGAGGTTGAGGATCATAAGGTTATACATCAATGGCTTGTAAAGCCTTGATTAAGGCTTGATGATGCTAGGATGAGTTTTGGATTAACTCATATAAAGACATCTTTACAAGGGTTTGGTGAAGTTATTTCACCATTGAGTCTTGAATGACTTGTGAAGATGTGGGTTGGGGAGAACCAAGAATAAAGATCTTGGGATTTGGTGGAAGAGCATCTTTTAAGAATGGATGATACCAATGGGTGGTAACCTTTTCCTTACCTTTATACTTTTTATTTTGAGACTATGTAGCTACATTAACTGTGTTGATCTGGAGCACAGGTAGAGAAGGTGGTGGATGAGGCACAACCTCATCATTGGTCTTGGATTTAGGTGAGGTGATAGGTAGAGTTTAGAATGGAACTAGTGGATTAATTTTGAGGTTAAAAAGAGTATTTTTAATGAAAATTTTGTTCATATCAAAGTATTGTTATAAAATAGCTATGAGAGCTTTATAGTTTTATGTATCATGTCCAAGTGAGTGATGATATAAACAAACTTGTGTGTCATTGAACTAAGATGGTTTTGGTCTGAGAGGTTGATAAGGCTTGACTAGAGAAAGGGTTATGGTGGAAGATTATAATAACTAGATAGGAGAGAGGCTTGAGAGCCTACCAGTGGGCTAGTGCTTGTTGTCACAATAGGGGTAGACACCTTATTTGATTTAAGAGGTGTAGATATGGTTTTGTGTGGCACCCTTTTGGGTGAAGGCATAGCCACTAGTTTTGTTGACACCTTTTTAATTATAGGTGTTAAGGTGTTGGATGTGTAAATGACACTAATTGGTAGAGGAAAAAGAGGAGGTAGCTTTGTCTATTGTCCTACTTGGAAAGAAAACACTCCAACTAAATTAGAAGGATGGGGTCCAAAGATTAAAGGAAAAGTTGAGGGCAAAAGAGGAGTGGAATGATGAGGCCTAGGAATCTTAACATTCTTCCTTAGTTCAGGCCATGGAGCTCCAAATCATGGTTGAAGATTCAAATCTAAATTTACCTGTGGATGAATTAGATTAGACACTGGGTAAACACCCAAAGATCTTATTTGTTTTAGTGTAGTTGATACCCATGATGGTGATGATTCTTACGTAGAGGGATACACTTATGATGGTCTAGGTAAATAAGTTTTATCTTTATCAAAAACTTTAGGATAAATGGTAGTGAAAGGATTATTGGTAGATGATGACATTTGTTACATAAGATAGGGAGTTTTAAGTTGGTCCTAAAATGCCAAGTGGTCTAGCTTCTTGGAATCAAGAAAGTCTAGATTTTTGACCAGCTATGAGAAGGGTTTAGATGAAGTTATCATAGGCCTTATATTTTCTTCCATATAATACTTGGGTGATTGGGAAAGAGGGAAGGTGTTAGCTTCTACTTTTTTGGGTAGGCATAATAGGTCCTTCAATTAGTAAAGGAATAGATAATGCAGACTCCTCTATATGTAAAAGAGGAGTGGATGGGGTACTATCCTTCATTGGTAGAGAAAAATTAGGTAAAGAAGAATCTTTAAGAGGGTAGAGCAGAGGAATGATGCTCCCCTTAACATACAAATGGGGAGTGGGTATGGCATGTTCTTTTAAAGGTAGGAGAATAGGCAAAATAGGTACAAGAGGAATAGGAATTATGGGTTCCTCCTATGGATAAAGGATAGGTAGAGGAGGCTCTTCCACACATGGGAGAGGGATGGGTGAAATAGGATCCTCTACTCATGGAAGAGGAATAGGTAAAATAGGCTCCTCCAGTTTTTGGAGAGGTTAGACTAAACGTAAAGAGAAGACCATATTAATCGTATGAATATCGTGATGAGGTGAGTTTTTGGTCATGGCCTAAATATTTGTTTGACTGAGTGAATGGTTAGGAAAAGGTTGTTTGAACATATCCATGGTTTTCTTAGTAGGCACATTAGGGTTATCTAAGATAAACTTGCCTTTATCAAGCATATCCTGAATAATGTTTTTGAATGTTTTATAGTTATTATAATTTTGGCCTTTAACTTAATGATAGCCACAAAACTCATCCTCCTTGTACCAAATTAGGATAGGATGGGAGGGATCAAACTATATAGGAGGTCTAATTTGAGGAAGGGTAATATCTCCTTGCTATGATATTTTATCCAAAATAGAAGTGTATGACTCTCTAATAGGAGTGTATTTTCTTTGTTCATACCATTGTTAGAATTATTTGGTTGGATTTTGTGAGTTGGATGGCCTACACTTGTTAACTATGGTATAAGAAGTTGATTTAATCACCATGACATTGGCAGAGCCTTTTGAATTTTGATTGGAAAAAGAGGGTCTAGAGGAAGAGTCATTAGGTTTGGAGTTGGTATTTTTATTATGAAACTTAACCCTATCTTCATCTATAGCTCAAATCTCTAACTTTCATGCCATTGTAAAAGCTTCATCAAATGTGTGGAAAGTCTAGACGTAGAGGGTAGAAGAGATATGTTTGGCACATGATCTTGAGAAAAGATCAATAATCTCAAGTTAAGGTAAATAAAAGGAGAGATGATTGATTAAACCTCTCCAATGAGTGACAAAGTTAGAGATAGACTCATCATCAAACTATCTAATAGAATAAAGGTTTGTAATAGAGACCTTTTTTAAAATATTGATAGAGAAGTGGTCAAAGAATAGTTAAACAAGTTGGGAAAATGAGAAAATGGAGTGTCAGGTTATGTAACTATACCAATCCAAGGAATCACTCAAAAGAGACATAGGGAAAGTGTAAAGAGTTATTGCATCATCATACCCTATTAGGTAACAAGCATGTCGAAATACTTATAAGTGTTATTATGGATCCTCTTTACTCTGGAAATGAGTAAATTTAGGGAGTTTCCATTTACTCGTATAGGGATGAATAGGTAAAAAAGGATGGATGGGTTCAATACATATTTGATCATAAGATAGAACATTCTTTGAACCTGACACAAATGTTTCTAGGTTACACATCTTATCCATCAGCATCTTGATGAGATCAAGAAGGGGATGGTGTGAGGAGCACCCCCTAAATTATAGGGTACTTGAAGGGAGCCAAAGGTAGGATATGACAGACATTTTTATGGTAGTGTAGATGCAACATACTAGTAATGAGTCATGGGTTGAGGGGAGAAAATGAAAGAGGCTTGTCCTATGGGGATAGAGACAATGCCTTGGCTAGGTACCATCACTGAAGGTTGGGTTGCTAGGAAGTTTACATGGTTTGAAGGGTGAGTTGAAACTCTTGTAATTATGGGTGAAAGAGTTTATGGGATGGTCACTACCAAGTTTTAAAATGGTGTTTGACTTGGTTGGGCTAGTAGTGGATGTGAGGCTAAGGGAACTACTAAAAATTTAGGTTAAGAGAATGAAACTGAGTAATTAGGGTGGTTATATTTTGAGGTTTATTGATGGTTGGGTCACTTTTTGAAGTATTAGTTTGGGTGACCATAAATGGAATGGTGTAAACCACCAAGACTATAGCTGTCTCCATCAAGGAAGTCGGCATGCTATAGAGGGGATCTCCCATAGTGTTACAAGTTTGGCTCATGGTGAGATAATGCTAAAGGGATACAATGTTATGATCAAGAAATTTCATGAAGTAAAGATCTCTTATAGGTATAATGGGAATCTAGTTAGGACTTGTAGTCACAGGGGTATTCTCCATACCTAAAAAATGCTCCATGGCAGAATCAGAAAAGAGAGGGGAAGGTGGGAGTGGTTGCCAACTTCAGTAATGAGTAAGAATTTTTGCTTCACTACACGTCAAGACCATGAAAAAGGGATAAAGGTAGGCCTCAAACTCTATATTAGTGATAGAGCATCATAAAACCATGTTTGAGTGTAGGTAGGTAGGTAATTTTAGCTTTCTATTTTAATGAAGATAAAAATCATAAAAACACACAGTCACTGATATCAGGTATTTGACTAGTGTTAGTTGGTTGCCTTATCGATGTTGGTTACTTTAGAATCCAGAAAGGCAAAAAACCTAAGGTTTTGATAACCTAAAGGCAAAATTTGGGTATAACAAAGGATACAATAGGTCTATTTAAGGATAAAGGACACACAAAAAACCTAAAATCAGAGGTTAATAGAATTTGAGAGGTAGAAATGCCTAGATTCTATAAATTGATAAAGGAAACACCCTCACTAACTCAAAAATGTAGAAGATAAAAGGAAGGATAATAGGAACATGTAGCCACTAAATGTTAACTCCTAGAAATTAATTTTATTCTTTTGATGCATTATGCCTTAGAAAGTGTGAGAGTAAAACTAGTTTGTGAAATAGGTACTAGATGAGCAGTCTAAGGATGGTTCTAGGTTAGTTTTGGTGCTTAATGAAAATATATATTAGACTAGGCATGTGGCTTGTTATATGGGCTTGCTCCCCATACTTAATTATCTTTAAGCCAAGCTAGGTCACTTAACCATAATATACCTCTTGTCTAGATTTTATACTCCGTCAGAGAAGGGAGTGGGTCCTCTCTTTAGTGGTGAAATATAAGTGAGATTTCTATGTAGGGTAAGGTGATCTACTAGGTGATGAAATATAAATGGGCCTTGTCTCAAGTGAGTTTAGATGTTTAATATTGTGAGTGTAATTTTTTTGTGTAGCATTTATGTTCTAAAATTTATTCATGATGTTGTATTTAACTAGGTGAGCTAAGTGTAGCAAGCAAAATAATGAAATGCAGTAAGTTTTAAACCCAAATCATAAATGTTTAAATTTAGATGAAAAAAATGGTGAATAGGAGAATAGGATGAATTTCACTGTCCTAATGCTCAAAATATATAAACAAAAGAGAGTATTATTTTTAGCTTGTAGGAAAATAATGAAGTTCTTTTAGAAGCAAAAGAAGAGGAGAGTCATAGGGAAGGGAAATTTTAGTTCTTTCCTTAAATATAAAATAAAAAGTTCAAATTTTAATTTTTGAGAAAGACAAAGAGATAAATTGCAAGGAATGAAAATTTGACTATGTTGCACCTATACGATTAGCTAGATAAGTAACAAACCAAGGAAAACTCTAGGGTCACTTCTGGCATGCCAGAATGTTTCACTACATTTTAACGTCATTTTATATTCAAAGAGAGAGAAAAATAGAAAAAAAAAGAGATTTAAGGATAAGTGATTAAAAACCTAGATAAGTGCACACCATTCCATACTTTGTAGATTCCCCTCTTTGGTTGTGGAGGAAGACACCTGTAAATAATAAAACACTACACAAAATAATTGTTAGTGAAGATATTTGTGGACTGCCAAGCTACATGCTTATTTTGGGAAGTGTGAAACTCCTTTGGGATGAAAATCCACTATTAGAAAACAAAGTTTAAAATAAATGCAAGTAAAGAAAGAGAGAGAGACAAAGATAGAGACAAAGAGAATTAGAGTTCTATTTACCATGCTTTAAGTCTGAGTGTAGCAGAGGATAATATAGTATAGGCAAATAAGTTAGGTCTATGTTTTGGGAAGGTTATTAGGTGATTTTTAGGTTGTTGGTTTTAAGACATAGTAATAAACATCATTTAAAGGACCAATGTCAATTGGATCTTTGATGTCGATTGGGGTTATCAATATCAGTTTGGGGTCACTGATGTCGGTTGGGGAAATTGTATTAGAATGAATTAGAGAAGGTTTTTTTAGGAGGTAAAATGGGATTATGGTTAGGTTGTAATGTTAGGAAGAGTTTTAAGGAGGTGGGTAAGACTCAAGTGATTCCTGACAGAGGGTTGGTGTGCTGAGGTAGAGAGACGTGGGTGGGGAGCTTTACAACTCCTCCATGAGAGGAGTCAGGGTTCATGAAACAATAAATAGTATAATGTAAATCAATTATGAAATTATTGTTTAAAGACTTATAAAACATTGAGATATACTTAGCTGGTGAAATGGGTAAACTATGACTATCAAATAAATGACTCTAATGAGGCTTGGTAAACTGATGGGTGAACAGACAAGATAAATGTGTGTTGTTGGTCCTCAAGAGTTAAAGCTCTATGTAGTGTCTCAATTCTTGATCTAGATCAATTTGTGTAGAGTAATGATAAGCATAGATGTCAAAAGTGAATGTAGGATGCTCTGATTGCCAAAGACTATATGTAAATTCTTAATTTTTGTGACCCGAATACCAACTTGGATTTTTGCTTAAGAAATCGATGTCGGTGATCTTGCTAATATCAGTCGAGGGTTGACTGATTTTGGTGGAATGAGAATAGGTAAAAGGGATATTTTTATCCCATTTTCTATTTCTTCTTTTTCCAAGTGTGGTGTCTATTATAAAATGGTAAAAATGTGAGGCTATGAGGAATGTAGTTAGTTAGGAATTTATGTTAAGGGTGAGAATAAGTCATAAGTAGTTAGGATTAGGATACTAAGTCTCAAGGTGACTCAGAGGGTAAGAATTAGTCTTAAGATGAGGTGGCCAAGTGAAGTGGCATAAGAGGGTTTTAATTAACTCAATTAAATATTTTAAGGTGAAAACATGGGTTAGGAAGGTTAATTATTAAAAGGGGATCAAGGGGGTTTTAGACATAGGGAGTCATGAAAGTGTGTGACATAATTTTGGTGTCCACACATAGCTTCGATGGCATCCTCTTTCATTACCTACATAGTCATGAAGCCTCTCATGCTATCAAGGAAATGCATGATGGTATATATGGGGGTTATTTTAATGTCCTCGCTAAAGCTAAGTGCATCCTCAATCTCAGCTATTATTGGCCTACCCTTAACCAGGACTATTATCATTATGTGAAAAAGTGTGTCGAGTGTCAGGAAAATTCTAATTTACATCATGTACTCAGCTATAGCCTTCATATCTCCACTAATTGTTGGCCCTTTTCATAATGGGGTCTAGACCATATTGGGTAAATAAATCCCCATTCCTCATAGTGACACCATTTGATTATTACCATGAATGAGTACTTTACCAAGTGGGTCAAGGATATCCCTCTAGTCTCAACCAAAGTGAAAAAGATTGTTGATTTTATCAACCATCACATCATCTACCACTTTGATGTTCCCATAAGATTATCACTGAAAATGGTAAGTCCTTTAAGAATAATCATGTTTAGGGTCTATGCAATGCATTCAACATTAAGGACAAGCAAAAACCTCTAACAAAACTCTTAATAACATGCTAAATAAAATGGTCAATGCATCTAGTAAAAATTGGTATTTGCACATCCCCTTCACCTTGTGGGAATATTGTACTAACATTAGAACCCCTATGGGTACTACCTCATTTTCTCTTGTATTTAGGGTAGAGGTTGTCTTTCCTCCTGAGGTCCATATCCTCTCTCTTTGCATGTCTTTAAAAATCTTGTTTCTAAGAACAATTATCACCAACACTCTTTAGCCCAGCTTGAGCTACTCGATGAATGTCACCTAGTAGCCCTCACCCACCTTCGTGTCAACCAAAAACATATGAAGCATGCCTATAACAAACACCTTAAAGTGTAATAATTCAACATCAAAGATCTCATCCTAAATTAAAATAAACATATCACTAATATGGAGAAAAGCAAGAAAGAAAAGTTTCTTTTCAATTGGCTCAAACCTTACATCATAACCCTTAAGTATGGATCAAGATCATACCAGTTATCTTATCTCGAAGGCCACCCAAAACCTAAGCCCATCAACGCTTCACATCTACATTCATTCTTTTGTTAAAAAGGATCAAGTTCACCTTTTATCTAACTTATTCTCACCCACTTTTCATCTCCCTAATGCAATATATTAAACATGAACAATGTGATTATCTATCATTGGAATTATCCTAATCTTGAACAATAAGTATCATGGCTCTACCCATGGCATGTTTCTCATGGTACTTTCCACCCCTTCACAGGATGGATTCCCATGGTCATTGTCACCTAAGCCTCTTTACACCTACCTAACCCTCTTTTGCTTTTAGTTTTGTTGCCATGTAGGTGAACCATAAAGCCAACCTGAGCAAGTCTATGTCAAAAAAAATCAAACAAGAAAAAAAACAAATTTCCAAGCCAATAACAATCATGGGTCATTCCTAGCATTCACAGACTGCTCCCTTGAAGGACATCTATTGAAAATTTATTCAAAATGGCCAAAAATAAGGTGGACTGCTCCCTCAAAGGATAGATATCAAAAATCATTAGGCAAAGCACATAAAATTAGACCACTCCCTTGAAAGATGGTTGAGTAAGCATTTGTCAAAAGCATAGTAATTTCTTGGTAGCTTCCCACATATAACAATTCACTGAGGATCTATTATCATTATCAAAGAAAACTAAAAATAATCTAGAAAGCCGTAATCAGATATCAAATAACAAGATAAGGTATAATCCATAATCAGCTTCCATAATTAGACTTCCCAAATTGATCAGTATACATAGCTTAGCATAGACTTGTTTACCCTGGTCTTTTGGCTACCTATAGCAAAGGCTTACTAGTCTTTCAATAGGGTCCCATTTTCACCCATCTCCCCTTTACACTAATATTCTAGGGATTTTTTGCTTAATTGGCATTATGTGGTTAAGACACATTTCTAACCAACTAATGAACACTCATGTGAAGCATTCAAAGTGCTTATGTTCATTAACCCAATCCAACTTTGGTTTTGTTTTAGTCCTTGTCAATGAATAAGAATCATGCCCTCTTCCTAACCTATCATGAGTATTTGATATTTTCATTATGACATTTGTCTCTTGATTATATTCACTATTCTCCCATCTAGGGTTGTTTTAACATAATCATAACAACAACCATAATCATTACTATCATAAGCAATAACCATGATCATAGCCATAATTGCATCCATGTATCTTCAACCAAACCAAACCACATGATACATTAGATTGGGGTACCCCATTTGAACACCACTAATGAATCATTATACCACATCTACCTCATCATGGAGAAATACATTTGGCCTAAATTTTTTATTGGATATTACATCCATGGAATTATGTAGGTAGCATCCACTTGCCTAGTGCATATGGAGTCAAATCAGCCACCCCCTACCTGAACCCTTACCAAACCACCCTAGTTTGAACCACCCATGTAAATAACTACCTTCTCTACCCAACCCAAACACCTTATCACTTTACCATTGGTTTATTTTGGCCTAAATAAGCATGCTTTTTGTGACACTTTATACCTGGTCCCTTAATCATAGTGATAATATTGCCATGTTGACCACCTTTTGAATTTGCACCACCTCACACTTACATGACCCACTTGTGTCTTTTAGGAGCACTTCCTAACCTGGATACCCATGACACTTGACCTATTTATGTTTCCATAGGAGTACTTTCTACCTCAAATACCCATCAAAAACACTAACCTTGTTTACAAGACTAACAAGTGTACCTAGCTACCATGCCTAAAATACATTTACATGGTACACTAGTCACTTTTTCCTTAGAATTTACCTTTATTATTTTCACCTATGGAAAATTTATCTTTGCATGATATCAATTACTATACCTACTATTTAACTTCATGTGCCTATTTGTACCTTCATCTCCAACCTATCATCTACCTTCATCCTCACCCTTGCATACCTTGTCAAACCCACAGCTGATTTGGTTTTCACCTCATCGCCTCTTAGTTTTAGGGGAAATACCTCATCCTATACTCAAGGAAGTAAATATATCTTCAACCTAGCAATCAAATTTTATTTTGCAAGTTGTTCACTCTAAGTTGCACAACAAAAAGAGGGAAAATGTAGACATTATAACTATGCACACTCTAATTTTGAATGTCAAAATAGTCTTTAACCACCTTGGGACCCTTTTAAAACCAATATAACCCTATAAACCCTCACTAAGCTCACCCACAATTAATTTAATTTAATTGGATTAACCTTGCCTTATAACCCTTTCTACCCTTAACACTCAACCATTGATGGTTAGGCTAACCACTGATGGTCACCTTGACCATTGACAGTCAAGGTCCACCCCCTAACCAAAACCATGCAAACCTTATAATTTGCTTTTCTAGTTATATCTTGTATAAATATTATTATGAGTCTTTGCATGGACAATTTATAATTTGACAGCTTAGTTGAACCTCCACTTCCACCTCTTACTTATGCCTATAAGAAGAGAGGAGCTGGGAGGTGAAAATCTATCAACAATTATCATCAAGAGCTTATGTATCTAGGAGTTTATTTTTTTTACGTCAATCATCATTAGTAATAATAATCAACAATCCATTAGTTTAGTAATCATATCAAAGAGTTGATTTGTTACCTCTCCACCAAGCCTTGAGGTACCATTTTTCTATCGTAATCAATCTCGATTCCACCAACAGATCAACTACCTCAACCATTCACCTAATCAACCTTTGGTAAGATAAGTATTTGACTCCTAGTATTCATTTACTTTATTTATATTTCACAATCAACCCAAGCCCACCTCTCAAAATCCATCTTTTGGATCTCATTAATTAGTAATTTACCAACCCAGATCTTCACATAGTAATTGTCGATAGTCGGCTCAACTGTCGATGGTCTTCTAAATCATTGATGGTCAGCTTAAGTTATTTTCACTTATCCATACCCAATCAAACCTAATTTTTTCTTTCCTTGAGTATTCATAGACCCCTTTCTAATTTTTTGAAGCATATCCCAACCCTTTAAAACTAGTATTGATTAGTTTATTTCTAATTTAATCATTTTAGCATATTTTTAGCAATATTTTATTGTATTTAGTTTTAGTACCCTTTGATTCATTGATGAAAGTACCTTTATTTTCTATTTATGAACTTAATTATTTAAAACATGTGGATTGATAGCCCCTAATACATTTTTCACTTTTGGGATGTAGCCATCACTAGGAAATCCACCCAACTATTTGTCTAACGAATAAGTTTGCTTTAGTGCTTTCTTATTTGTGGGTCATCCTCCCAAGCCAAAGAGGATCTCTTTATTAGTGTAGGTTTTTATTTTTCCCTATTTTTTAATTAGGGAAATTGTATTTTTGTGCATACATAGATTTTTCCTACATTTGTGGATAGGCTAGCTTATGTGGAGATGTGTGTCATAGATATGTCATAGGTGTCATAAGAATGTCATAAGTAACTCCCTTGATGGGAGTTACTTCTCTATTCTTAGCACCTTGTCACCACCTTTCATGGAGGAGTTACAGTCTATTCTTTGGGTGCCTTGGCCACCTTTTTGGAGGAGTTACTTACGTGCTCTCCTATATGTATTCTTCACTTTGGCCATCTCATGTTAATCAAATTTTGGTTTTCTCCATTTTGTCTTGTACAATTTATCTTCTTGTGTAATTTTCAAATTGCTTTAGCATATATGTGTTGTGCACTTGCTTCATCTCGTGTGATCACATCTCCATTGTATTTGTATTATCCAGATTCTAGCAACAACTCTGATATGGTATCAGAGCCACTCTGGTAATTGTGTGTCTGGTTATGCTATTAGTTTATTCTGAAATTCTTACTTTTCTTCCTTAGTAGTTTTTTTGTTTAACTCCGTTGCATTTGAGAGTTTTGGTAGAGTTTTTTGAAAAATCATGCAAATCCATACAAAAACTTGTTCAAAAAATTACTTCTGAGTTAGAATTTGCCAAGACATCTTGTTTAGATCTGTTGTGGCTTTAGCAAGGCAGTGGAATTTTCTTTTTTTCTAGTCACTCTACAAGAAAAAGATAGATCTCTGCAATCTGGTTCTGCTTCTTGGACGTTGGAGTGGCTGACTTTGTTGCAAGCTACTAGGCACCATTGTTGTGAGCAGAGAGAGGAGTAGCATCAACCATGCCATCAAAACTATGCACTTTTTCTCGGTGCCACCTTTTGTTGTATATGTTGTGTATTCCTTCCTAATTGATTTCCTTGCTATCTGCCCTGTCTACGCCATCAGCAATGCCACGCCAAGCTTCTGCAACGCCACGTAATAGTGTTTCTAGCAAGCCTTCAGCAATAGCAAGGTGCCAAATAGCCATATGGCGTGCAGCGTGCAGGTCTATAGTTCATTCTTTTTCTATTTTCTCCCAACAAATCAGAATTTTTTTCCTTTAAAAATGGCGCTCCCTTTTTGGTCTCCAACGCCCATGTGGTGGGCCCTCTCTCTCTCTTGCTATTTGATTGACAATTCTACTTTTGTCCAATAATTTTTTTGATATACATAAGACAATAATTTGATTTTTTGAATTAAAGACAAATTGGAAATTAGCATTCAAAAAAAATAGTTTAGAGTTTTTTTTTAAAAACTTGTATCTTCAACCTACGAAGACGAAGGGTGAGGCCCGGGTTGGCAGGAGGCCAATTACTCCTCACACAAACCTCCTTTGGATTCCTTGTTTTGTGCCAAATCCAATGAGTGGTTGGAAGGCCACTTTATCTCTCAAAATAGGCATTTTTTTAATGTTTTAGTGCTTTTTTTGCAAAAACACTAGTTTACGAGAAAATTAAACCTTTAATATCTTGCAAACGGTAGCTCGGATTTGGGTGCCATTTTTTGCAAAAGTATTTGTAATTCAATTCTCCATAGTGTAGGCTTGTTATTTGTTAAAAATTCACTAGTTTATAAAGTGCCAAAAATTTAGGTCTCCTGAGACGCATTTTTAGTTGAGTCTGACGTCTTGTTTGCTTTAGTCTTACACTGATTGCTCTAAGACACATTCTCGGCTGAGCTCAATGTCTTTTGAGAATGCACTTTCATATTTGTGGGGGGGGGCTCAACATTTTGCGGGGGTGTGATTGATTTTCACAACTTGTAAATCTTTGCTTTCATTTTTCTTTCTGCATAATTTCACAACTTGCAATCAACACAACTTCACCTAAATTTAGCTTAAAATAAATTATTTTCAAATTAAACCCCTAACACCCTTCAACTATCTTGAATGGAAGGTTAAAATGTCAATCATTCTTAAAAGCAAAGGGTTGTATAGGATCACTATGGGTACTGAAGTAGAACCCAACACTGATGCTGAAAAGGTCAAGTGGTACAACCGTAGTGATGAAGCCTATGGATTACTGAGCTTGTTCGTGTCTCCAAAACTTCTCTTCCATTTAGAAAACTCTAAGACTCTCAAAGAAATATGGAACACCCTAGAAAACTTATTTGAAAAGCTTGATGAGATGAGAGGTCATGAGCTCGAAAATGAACTCATAAGTCTAAGTCCTAGCAACTTTGACACCCTACAGGACTTCTTCACTAAGTTTAAGGCCCTTAGATTGCAATTAAAAGAATGTAGGATAGAGAAGAAAGATGATCATCTCATCCTTTCTATTCTCACAAAGTTAGGTCCAAGCTATTCAGTCTTTGTCTCCACTTTCCATGCCACAAAAAGTGCCCTTGGCACTACATGGAAAATGCCTTCTTTGGATTCATTCATTACCGACTTGACTAGGGAGCAAGATAAGATAATTCAAATGGGCACAATGAAGTCTACTCAACCCCAAGCTTTAATAGCTAGAAATGGTAAGGATAAGACTTCAATAAAGGAGAAGAAGAAAAAGAACAAGGACCAGGAGAAGAAGAAAAAAAACAACAATCCTGCCAAAAACAACACTAAGTCTTCATCCTCTAATGCTAAACCTAAGAAGGAGAAGGTTAAGTGTGCCTATTATAAAAAGATAGGGCATGATGAACACAAATGCATGAAGAAATAAATAGATCACCTAACAAATCTTCTAGAGAAGCACAACATAGGTGTTCCTGAGTCCATCAAGCAGAATTCATCTACCCAAGATTCTACCAAGGCAAAGGGCAAGGGTAAGGATAAAGAAAAGGGCAAGGCCCTTGTAGCTACTATAGCTTCTACATCATCATGGGTCATTGATTTGGGTGCTTCTCACCACATGGGCTCTTCACTAGTTGAGTTTTCATCTTTAGAGCCTTATAGCATGACTTCAATTAGTTTGGGTGATGACACATTAGTTTCTGTTGCAGGGAGAGGGTCAGTTGAAATGGAAGGAGGAACATTCAATAATTTTCTAAGTGTTCCTTCTCTTTCAACCAATCTCCTATCAGTATACCAAATCACTCACATTGGTCAAGGCATGAGAGTTGAGTTTTCACTAAATTTAGTGGCTATAAGGGAGTTGCATAGTGATACTACAATGGCAGTGGGTAGGGCAGATCACCAAGCAAGGTTATACACCTTCTCACATTTTGCACCAAATTCTTCTCCAACAACATTGTTGACTCATTCAGATGAAGTTATCAAATTGTGGCATGAGTGTTTTGGCCACCTTAACTACCACTACCTTGAGCAACTTTGCAAACATGACATGGTCATTGGCTTGCCTCGTGTCCAATTCTCAAAAGGACTTTGAGAGGGGTGATCCCTTGGGAAGCATCCTAAAGCAAAATTTGACAAAGGCAAAGCTTGGAGGGCTTTACAACCTTTAGAGTTAGTCCACAGTGATGTATCGGGACCCTTTCCCAAACCATCTTTCACAAGGGCCAAGTACATCCTCACTTTCATTGATGATTTCTCTAAGTACACTTAGATATATTTTCTCAAATAAAAGTCTGAAGTGTTTGAAAATTTTCTAGAATTCAAGGCTCTTATTGAGAAATAGAGTGAGAAACCCATCAAGGTTTTTCAAATTGATAATGGAGGGGAGTATGTCAGCATCAGGTTTGAGCAATTTTGCACCATAGAAGGGATTGATTTGCAGCACACAGTCACTTATAGTCCTTCACAGAATAGAGTTGTAGAATGCAAAAATAGGTTCTTGAAAGAGATGGGTAGCTGTATGATTCACTCCAAATCCTTAGCACCATAGTACTGGGCTGAAGCCATCAATTTTGCTTGTTACATTCAAAACAGGGTTCCTCACAAAGCTTTGAAAGGGATAACACCCTTTGAAGCTTGGCATAAAAGGAAACCTGATGTTGAGCACCTTAGGGTTTTTAGATCCCCAACCATGGCCCACATTTTGAAGAAGAAATGCAAAGCTATGGAATGTCAGTCCAAGCCTTGCATCTTTGTAGGATATCTAGATGGTATTAAGGGGTATCACCTTCTAGATCCAGTCACTCATGAGTTGTTCATCAAGAGAAGTGTCCATTTTTAGGAGAGTCCTAGAGACTCAACACTTGACACTTATCCCTCATTGTATCTACTTCTTCATGATGATTCTTCATCATATTTAGATCAGCCACAGTAGGTTCTTGAGCTAGAAACATCTTCTTCTTCGAGTTCAGACATCGAGGATAGTGATGTAGAGTCATCCACCTCTAGTCAATCAAAGGATGAGGAGTTAGCACCTGACTCACCCACTTCTAGGCCACTTTGGGCCAGATAGACACTTGAGAATATTGGCACTTAGGCAGGAGATCTTGTAGATGATAGACATACTAGGGGAGTTTTTAGAGAGATCCACATGCCTTCTTTGCTTCAATTTTAGATCCATAGACTTTTTGAGATGCATCTAGGGTACCTGATTGGGATAGTGCTATGGAGGAAGAATATTCTTCCCTAATCAAAAATCACACTTGGGATTTGACTTCACTTCCTAAGGGAAGAAATATGGTTCGATGTAGGTGGATATATTGGACTAAGTTTATAGTAGATGGGTCAGTTGATAAGTAAAAAGCATGATTGGTTGCCAAGGGTTTCTCATAGGTGGTAGGCATTGACTACTCAAAGACCTTTACACCTGTTGCAAAGATAACTTCTATCTGACTCACATTGGCTATTGCCACAGCACATGGTTGGGATGTGCATCAGATGGATGTGAAGAGTGCCTTTCTTCATGGAGACCTAGAGGAGGAGATATACATGGAGTAGCTGCCAGGGTTTGTTTAGGATTCTTCCTTAGTATGTAGAGTTAATAAATCTATCTATGGCCTTAAACAGGCCCCTCAAGCTTGGTATGCCAAGATGGATTCCTTCCTTCTCACAGCAGGTTTCACTAGGTGGCATTCTGATCCCAATGTCTACTTCTTGTGGCAAGATGATTCACTCTTGATTTTGGTTCTATATGTTGATGACCTTTTGATCACCGAGAGTTCTTCATTAGATATTGTAGTGGTGAAGGAATCTCTCTAGGATAGATTTGACATGACAGACTTGGGTATGTTGCACTACTTCCTTGGCATCAAGATCTCTCAGTTAGATTTAGGGATTTCTTTTGCACAGCCTAAGTATGCTCTTGACTTATTGGCTCGGTTTCATATGGTTGATTGCAAGCCATCTCTGACTCCCTTTCTATCAAGAGTCAAGATTGAGGCTAATTGTTCTTCACCATTTATTGATGCCACTTGATATAAATAACTTGTTGGTAGTCTCATCTACTTAACTCACATCAGGCTTGACATATCATATATAATGGGACTTGTCTCCATATTCATGCAAAAACCTCATGAGCTACATTGGAAAGTAGCTAAGAGGATCTTGCATTACATATAGGGTTCACAGAGATACGGGATTCATTACAGATTTGGCATAGAGGTTGACTTGGTTGGATATATAGACTCAGACTGGGCTAGTGATTCACACACTTACAAGTCCACTTCTATTTATAGTTTCTCTCTAGGTTTTGGTCTTATCATTTGGTCTAGCAAGAAGCAGAATGTTATTTCTATATCATCCACAGAGGTAGAATACAGGGGAGCTGTGAATGCAGCTACTGAGGCTATTTGGCTTCAGGGGATACTTTTTTGGCATTCCTATCAAGCAGCCCACCATCATTTATTGTGACCACTAGAGTACCATTTAGATTTGTAGGAATCTAATTCAGCACCAACAGACCAAGCACATAGAGATTCACATGCATTTCATTCAGGAGCTTATTCATAGTTAGGTCATTGACTTGATATTTTGCCAGTCTTCGGAGTAGGTTGTAGACATCTTCACCAAACCTTTCACCGAGAGTAAATTCATTCATCTACGAGCTCTTCTTGGGGTGCAATCTACATCTATAGTAGCATCATCTTCAGGGGGGCCTTCTAGCCTCTTCTTTTCTTTTATGTCTCTCTTTTGGGGGGGGTTTCCTATAGGTTTTCTCTTTTTCTCTATCTTATGGGAGATTACATTTGTACATGGGTACCTCATTAGGCCTAGTTGTTGGGACCCATTTTATATTTCCACACTACCCACCTAAGCTGCACTTATGGGAGGTATTAGTGTAGATTTTTATTTTTCCTTATTTTTTAATTAGGGAAATTGTATTTTTTGCATACATGGAGTTTTCCTACATTTTTGGGATAGGCTAGCTTATGTGGAGATGTGTGTCATAAATGTGTCATAAGTGTCATAAGAATGTCATAAGTAACTCCCTTGATGGTAGTTACTTCTCTATTCTTAGCACCTTTCATGGAGGAGTTACAGTCTATTCTTGGGGTGCCTTAGCCACCTTTTGTGGAAGAGTTACTTACATGCTCTCCTATATGTATTTTTCACTTTGGCCATCTCATGTTAATCAGATTTTGGTTTTCTCCATTTTTTCTTGTGCAATTTATCTTCTTGTGTAATTTTCAAATTGCTTTAGCATCTATGTGGTGTGCACTTGCTTCATCTCATGTGATCACATCTCCATTGCATTCGCATTATCCAGATTCTGGAAACAACTCTGATACTCTTCACAATGTTTTGATTTCCACATGTGTATTATCAATCAAATTTTTTAACCATACCCATACTTAGTTTCTTCTTTCTTCTCTTTTCTATAATAAGCAAGAAATTCATTAAAACAATGAGAAATAAAGCTAAGGCCATATATTCTAACTCAACTCCACATTCTAAATTGGCTCCACCTCCTAGTTCAACTCAACCATCAACTTTAGTGCCTCCTACCACATTAAGTTTAAAAATGTAGTTACCAAGTTTAAATAAGCCTTAGTTATCTAAGGTTAATTTTGTATGTAATTTTCCATATAAGATTATTCAATATAATTATAATTTATTCATACTTCACATATGCATGTGGTAGTTAGCCTAAGAATTTTATAAGCATAAACATGTTACATGGCACCATGGGCATAAATCTATTTTTGGATAGAGTTATGATCAACTGTCATTGTACATGCATTTGTAGCATCCAATTAGAACTAAGGTTCTGATTATTAACATGTAACTTTGATTTTTACATGAACTTTGAGGATGAGATGAATTTTTTAAACATAATTAATGAGAAAGGGGGTGAATTAGTCTCTTAAAACTTTATTTCACATGTACTTTAACATTCCTTGAACTATTAAGGCAATACAAAGATATAACAATGTATAAAGAGTCATTCATATGAGCATAATAAAAAAACACACATATGAGTGGGAAACCCTTAAGGGTAAAAAACTCACTAATACATAAAAATTGGATATAGTCTTATAATTCAAAATATCATAATTTTGTGAAGTACCAACCCCAACTAGCTAAGCACCAACCCAGTTAGGCTTTAGTAAGCATTGACTTTCAAGGAGGATCCAAATCCCTAGATGATTTAGCACAAAATTATCTACCTAATTTATTTGATCACATTATTAGGCCTTTTTCTCATATAATATATGATTATCACCTTCTTCATCTCTTCTCACTCTTCTATCCCTCTCAAATTGCCTTTTAGGCTTCTTCGCTAAACTAGGTCTCTTCAAGATAGATTAGGTCATATGAACTTGATATTCGTATATAGTAACCTTATTATATCTTAATTATATTTTCTCTACACTCTTATTATGGTCTATAATACCTCTTATATATCTTCAAACTTCTTTATCCTTCACTTTTTTTAACTCCTTCTCTAACTAGTCAATTAGGCCTATTAGGCCTTGTTTTTATATTGGGCTCTTACTCATACACCTCTTAGTAAACCACACACACTTGACCACTTATATTTTATAAAAAAATATGATTTATTACATGCCATAAAAAATAATAAATCATTACATTAGGTTGGCCATAGCTCAAATAGACCAAATCCTTCTTTAAGCCTTAAGGAGACCTAATTCAATTAGGCCTTCATTAGTACACGTTATGATTTAATCTCTTTGGAACACTTTAAAAATTCATAAACATAATTAAAAATTCATATAAAACTCAAATATAACCCTAATAATCTCATCTTAGGTCTATGACACTTTTTATCTCCAATCACCACTCGAAGCATGCCATTAGTATTGTTTATATTAGGCTATCACACACACAGAAAGGTCTATCTTGAACAACCAAAGATAAAAAAATGTTTAGACACACAACCATGATAATAAATAATATTTAAATAACCTAAAATAATTAAAAAACTTAACCAAGTGCATTAAAATTCATTATATAGGGCAAAAGGACTCAAAAACACTCCTACAACTTGCTCACTCAAAACTACTAGTTTTCCTCAAAGACCAGTCATGGTGACTCACACCTCTAACACCTATATATAAATATTCAATGAATTATGATCAAATGATATGATCCTATCATATAATTATACCATTCTTAGATATAAATATAATATTTTCAAATGATAATATTAGTCTTGCAAACCAATCTCATAACCTTATATCTCATTGTCTAATATGAATCAGATAGGTCAACTTGTGAGAAAAATTTTCACTATAACCAATAACCTCCAAAAATTATACCAAAAATTAAAATTTATTAAAATTAATAAAAAAACATGTCCATTAACTTTTTTTCATCACTATTTCATGATAACACATGCCTAATCATCTTCTCACTACTACCTAGATTTCTCATTGTTTTTGCCATTAGTCATGTTAGTGACTGGCTAACGTGGATGACTAATTTATAAAACTTGAGACATATAACCTGTCAAAAAACCATAATTTAAATGAAACATTAGTCTCAAAATTTATCCTCTATCCATTTTCATACTTTTACTTGGTCAAGTATGACTGCTACAATAAATATCTAAGAAATGTGCACTTTTTGTAGGGTCTACTCACACCCCTAACAACTCAAACACACCTAGAGGTTCCTAGGATAGTTTAATACAACCTAAAATATATTAATTTATAACACCAATCCATTATAGGCACTAATTATCAACATATTCAACATTGGGTCCTTATTAGGGTTCTAAGAGGATTTAAACATGTTTCCATTCTTAACAATCCTTCATAAAGCATAACACTTCAATCCAAAAATAAATGCCTAGAATTTTGATCTAGGACCCTTACCCATATATCATTAATATATTAGGTTTTCATTTATAGTTTTTACTATCTAATTATCACAATAAAAACCTTCTTAGGTAGAGAACCCTTCATTTTGTGCACTTGAGAGACCTCAAAACCACTTTTCATGCCTTTTCTTACAAACCATGACTTCAAAATTTGTGAAAATGATTGAAACAATATATCATACCTATGAAAACACTAATTTTTCCCTAATTTACTTATAAATAGAACATCATACCCCATTAGGCCATACTCTCTCTCTTTACTTGCTTAGACCTTGACCTGTAAACCATATTATGCCTTAAAATTGACATTCATGTTTCTTTACATGCGCTCTCCACCACTCTCACATATTTAAGAAACCTAATAAATTATTAAACACTATCATACATACTTTATATGCCTTGAAAATAGATCATGATGGCTCATTAGGCCAGGTAGGGTCCATGAGTGGTCTAAGTGTAAAGTTGTTCTAAAAGTCTTACCATTGTAGGCTTACCCTAAGATTCTCATGAGTGATCCAATGCCTCATACACATTATAAATATACCTCATAAAACCACTCATTCTTTTGTGTAGTCATTTCACCAATCCACCATGCTCCTTTATTCACAAGACTAAGCATTCTATGCATGTACCTTATTAATATACTACAAGGCTAAAGAACTTTACAAATTTGACAATAAGGACCTTCCATATTGACCTTAACATCACTAATATAGTCATAATAACATATAACAATCATATTTTACACTCTTAAAATCAATAAAATACTGATAAATATACTCTCTCATAGCTACACTCATCAAATACCTCATGAAGACCTTCTGAAGAACCTTTGACATCAATGTTAAACCTCAACAATAGGAACAATGCTAAAAAATCTCCCCCTTTGTCATTTATGTCAAAACATACTGCAAATTGATCATTATTATCTCCCCATTCTATGATTTCTCCCCATTTGACATAAATGACAAAGTGATGTCTGTAACTCCTTGGATCACACTTCTTGCAATAAAAATACTCAACACATAGGACTATGATTTTATGAGACATAATAAAAACATGATCCCCATATCTTCATGCATACCTTCTTGTAATAACTCACCTATTCTTGGAGCTAATGATCCTGATTAGCTACTCCCAAGTACTTGTCTTCCTCAATGATTACTAGGGGTAGGAATTACATCCAATTCCTATCTTAGGTGTTCAAATGTTACCTTTGGAATTGTTTTGGTCAAAGTGTATGAAATCTAATCTCGTGTAGAAACATATTCAAGTCTAAAATTTTTTTCACTTACCTACTCTCTTATAAAATGATACCTAATGCGAATGAGATTAGTCTTTGAGTGCATTATAGGGTTTTTTGAGATGTTTATATCACTTGTATTATCATTTATATTTTAGGCTCCATATCATCTATAGGACTTGAGTGAAAAATAAAGTTTCTACAATGTACTTAGCTTCACAAGTGGATAATATTATTGATGGTTTCTTATTGCTTATCCATGAAATTAGGAACCTACCTAAGAAGAAGGCTCCTCCATTGGTACTTTTTTTGTCATCTAGACTTCCTACCTAGTCTTCATCTATATGGGCTATTAAATTGAATTCCTTTCTCCTTGGATACCAAAACCCATACTCCATAGTCCCTTTTAGATACCTAAGTATCCTTTTAACTTCTTGTAGATGATTTTCCTTTGGATCTACTTGAAACCTTCCAACAAGACCTATTGATTGCATGATATTAGGTCTAAAGGAAGTGGTATATAGTAAACTTCTAATCATTAACCTATATGATGTATGATTAACCTTTGGAGGCTCATATTCCTTTCTCAACTTACACCCTATGATTATAAGTATATTAACTACCTTGTAGTCTTCCATCTAAAACTTCTTCATCTCTCTTATGTACTTGGCTTGTGAAATATATACACCTTTTTTAGATTGAGTGATTTATAACATAAGAAAGAATGATAGTTATCCTAGCATTGACATCTCAAACTCTTTCTTCATCACATCTACAAATCCCTTGGTCATGTTCTCACTATTTACAATAAGTATGATGTCATCTACATAGACAACTATAATTAACTAATGGTCATCTGCTAATTTTATGTATAGATTACTATCTATAACTCCTCTTTTGAATCCTTGATCTAATATATACCTATCTAATCTAGCATACTAAGATCTAGTAGTTTGCTTTAGACCATAAAGAGCCTTTTTCAATATAAAAACATAGTCCTTATCACCTGATAGTGAGAACTCCTTAGGTTTCTCTATGTACACCTACTCTTCCAAATTCCCATTCAAAAAGGTAGATTTGACATCCCTATGATATACCTTAAACCCTTTTAATCTTGCATATGTTAAAATTAATCTAATGGCCTCCAATATTTATACTGGTGCAAAGGTATCCTCAAAGTCCTTCCCTTCAACTTGTGTATATCCCTTGCATACAAATCTAACCTTATTCCTAGTGAATTCTCCATCTTCATTTAACTTGTTTATAAACACCCATTTTGTTCCAATGACATTCTTGTCTTTAGGCCTAAGAACTAGTTCCCAAGTCTCATTATTCTCTATTTGGTCTAACTCCTCATTCATAGCACCTATCCAAAATATGTCTTTTCTTGATTCTATAATATTCTTAGGTTCAATCTTAGATAAGAAAACAACATTCTCTTGATTTAGATTACTTATCAGCCTCCTCCTTGTTTGCATATTTGTATTCTTATTGACAATGATTTGAGATTCAAGATGATCTCTTTGAATCTATCTTTAAGGGAATTTTAATTTCTATCTCTCCTCAACTTATTCTTCCTCATCAACCTCTATAGTTTCCTCTTGATTCTTGAAGTCCAGACTCTCTAAAGTATCCTTTGAGTATGAGTGATTTTATTATCTCATCAATCTTCACATTGGTGCTCTCCACTATCTTCTATAACCTTTTGTTATAACATCTATAGGATGAGCTCATTGATGAGTATCCTAAGAATATATCTTCATTAGATCTAGATTCAAACTTTCCTAAGTCTTCATCATCTCTTTTAATGAAACATTTTCTCTCAAACACTTTAAAGTGTTCCACATTAGTAAGTCTACCTTTCCATAATTCATAAGGAGTTTTGTTTTCATTAGTCCTTATCTATCATCTATTCAAAATGTAGACTACAATGCTTATAACCTCTCTCAAATATCCATCAGATAATATAGAATCAGTTAGCATAGTTATATCCATCTCTTGTACTGTCTTATTATTTCTTTCCACTACCCCTTTCTACTAAGGTGTCCTAGCTACTGAGAATTGTCTCCTTATTCCATGAACCTCATAGAATTCATCAAACTCATTGGACCAAAATTATCCTCCTCTATCATATCTTAGATAATTAATCTTCCCATTCTTCTCATTCTCAACAATAGCCTTGAATACCTTGAACTTGTCAATATCTTATAAATTTTCTCTCAAGAATGCTAACCAAGTCATTCTTGTGCAGTCATCTATGAGTAACAGGAAGTAAATATCTCCTTGAATGCTTTTAATTCTTGTAAGCCCACTAATATCACTACGTATTAACTCCAAGGGTCTAGTATTAGAGTACTCCTTGGACTTGAACCTTCTTCTATTTTGCTTACCATGTTGACATTCTTTGTAAAGTATGTTTGTGGGTTTAGTGATTTTAGGCATGTTTTTCATAGACTTATTACTACTTATCTTGATTAGATTATCAAATTTTAGGTAACCTAGCCTTATGTGCCATAGACAAATTTTATCCATCTTTATCATAAATTATATCTCATTCTTGATCTCATTTAACACATAGATTGTTCTCACATCCTCTATCATGAAAGTTTAGTGTGTGTCCTTGATTGAACATTTAACTTACACTAAGAAGGTTATGTTTATAACCTTCCAAATACAACACATTTTTTGTCTTTATCTTTTTATTGTTAAAACTCAAGATACTCTTACCAACTTTATTGGTAATTGTGTTGTCTCCAAACCTCATTGTTCTTCTAGCATTCTTCTTCAAAGAGATGAACTTATTTTTGTCTCCTATCATATGGCTTGAGAAACCACTATCTATATACCATTTCATATCTTCATATTTAATGCGAAATGAAGTCTAAGCTAGCATAGAATCCACTTTAGTATTTTGTTATTCCTTATAAAATAGTCTGTCTTGACTCTTGTGTTGGAGTGAGCATTCACACTCATTCATGAGTTAAGCTTTATTGGGAGTCGATTAATTAGTTGTTATGAGTTGAATATTTTCACACCTATTTTGTGCATGCAAATATTCTATAATAACTAATATTTGTTTCACACAACAAATAATTCTTTTTTTAAGGTGAAGGTTTTTTACTATTACCTTGGAGAGCACTTATTTGTAAAAGTAATTACTAAAGTGGTGGTAATTATTTTAATGGAGGAATTTTTTATATTTTTTTAATATATAAAACAATATTATATTTTAAAGGGGAGACATTATTTTTTGTGGTATTATTGTAATTTGAAGGCCATTTTAATTATTGAAGCCATTTTTATTATTGGGATACCACTCTTGCATCCTCATTTGTTGAAGATGGAGGGTGAGGTCCAATCTGGCATGAGGCTAGACCCCTTCATAGATAAAACAAACTTGTTCTTACTCCTCCTTACCTTAATTTTTTTTGGAGGTCCTTATTATTTCACTTGTGCCCTCTTGGCCCATATTATTATCCTTATCATCACACTTTGCACTCATGGATGCATTATCAGTAGAGTTTAATTTCCCATTTTTTAATTGTGTATTGTTATTTTTGTGTCACTTTTGTACTCGCTTATGCATTTTTGGTAGATCCTGATGTCTTACATTCTTGAGTATATTTTTATGTTGTATATTGATCCCTTGTTTTAGGATAAATTCTCTTCTTGATGGCATCTTCTATAGATTAATCCCATTCTAGTTTGTATGCATCATCTGGTGTTTTTTGTTGTATGGGATCTTTATTTGTGGTCACATTGAAATTCATGGAGTCTTTTTATTCATTTTTGTATGCTCCACATTGATCACTTACTCTTTAGTTATTGACTATCCTATCACCACCAGGACCATTTTCTTAAGAGATTTGTTTTATATCTTTAGGACTTTTTTGATAATTGATAGTCTCCTTTATGTTTGTTATGGAGCTTGATCTCCTTGTGAAGAGTAGCTATTCTAATGAATACAGTGTCAACCTGTTAGTGTTTAAGTAGTGGATTTATCCCACTCATACAGATGTTTATACATCACTCCACCTAGTCAGTAGTATGGGGGGGGGGGGGGGGGGGGGGGGGGATGGTATGGTGAAGATCATGCTTATTCAGTTGTCATGTTCCTTCTTAATTTTTGATGCACCGCATCTTCTAGAAGTTGATTGAATTTAGTTGGTGAACATTTTTTGCACTATTGACACCTTTGATTGTCTCTTTTCATAAGATGTATTATGGTGCATTCCAATGTTAGTTGTTTTAATGATCAAGTTGTGGATCTAGACCACTCATGTAGATTTGAGTTTCATTAAGACTTTTGAGTCCACCAAATGCATTTGTCTTTGATGGCCTTTATTCCATCTTATGCACCTTTTTAAGCTTTATGTTTGAGTATTCAGCCTTTGATTTCTTGGGACACCATACAGCAAATGTTTTTTGCTCTATCAACTTTAGCTATTGTTACTAGTTTTTGGGTACCTTGAAGTGATATATTTCATCCTTGGTGACTCTTTTTCCCTGTTTTGATATCAATGTTTTTTACAAAGTTAGCCTCATATAGAGTATCAGTTTATATTTGACTTAGTGGTTATATTTATTCATCATCCATGTATTCTATTAAGATTGATTGGTTACCATAGGGACACTTTGTATCTCACTATGATTTGTACATGGGTACCTAATCAGGCCTTGTTGTTGGGACCCATTAAGTATATTTGATTTGCTTTTCTTACTCCCTATTTTTCACTTAAGGGAAGGTGTTGGAGTGATTTTTAAACCAAAATCATGGAGTTAAGCTTAATTAAGAGTCATCTAATTAGTTTTTATGTGTCAAATATTTGCATACCTATTTTGTACATGCAAATATTCCATATCAACTAATATTTGTTTCACACAACAAATTATTTATTGTGTGTAAACACCTTTTATTACAATTTAATAGGCACTCATATTGATTATCCTTGTCAATTAGAGAGGGATATTTTACATGTTTGTATTATTCTTTTGAGGAAATAATGTAGAGACTAGTTTGTGCATAATGTCTCAAATGTTATGGTAATGGTGTGCAGAAGTGATCCTCTTGGTTATGAATTCAATATGAACTTATTCATCTTAGTATAAATATAATTAGTCATAATTTTATTTGCCTTCCATACTAATTTTTTACCCTTCTCATCCACTCTAGGAGTTTCATATATATTTTTGAATCTTGAGGGCCTCCTAACTCTATTAGAAAAGAATCTTGCAATGTGTCCCATATTATTGACAACTATAGAAAACAACATTTTTTTACTTACCTCTTGACTAATTACTCAATTTCCCAGGGATCCATGATAAGTTATCCCTTATTACACTGGGTTGATTGATTGATCTTTACATGTTAGTAATTATGGCTTGTTTTGACTTCTCATGTTGTTTCTCAAGCTTGTTCATCTTGTCTATGAGTTGTTCATGCTCAACCTTCAATGAATATATATTTATATTAAACTTGTCATACTCAACTTCCTTTAACCTAAACCTTATGTTAACAACATAAAATTGACTCTTGAGATCATTTATAGTCTTCTTTTGATGCTTAAAATCATCAATGGCACATATGAGCTTAGCTTCAAGGTCTACTTTAGCTTCTCATTTTTCACTATCATAGTAGACTTCTTCATCATATATGTTGTCTTCTTATTTTTTATCACTAGGAATATTATGCTTCTTAGGATCACCTTCAAGCTATTAAACTTACTTCAAACACCACGATCTGATACCAATTATTGGAAACACAATGACTGAGGGGGTGAATCAATCTCTTAAAATTTTCTTTCACATGTACTTTAACACTATTTGAAATATCAAGGTAATACAAGTATATAACAATGTATAAAGGGTCATTCACATGAGAATAATACAAAACACACATATGAGTGGAAAACCCTCAAGAGGAAGAAAACCTATTAATCCCTAAAATGGAATACAATCTTATAAATCAAAAGATCACAATTTTTTTAATCACCAACTCCACATGAATCACCAACCCCAAATAGCTAAGCACAAACCTAGCTAGGCTTTAACAAGTACCAACTTGTAAGAAGGCTCCAACTCCCTACATGAATTAGCACCAACTCATCTAATTGATTGATTTGATCACCTTTAGTATACCTTTTTCTCATCCAATATATGATGATCACCTTCTTTATCTCTTCTATCCCTCTCAAACTATCTTCTAGGATTCTTTGCTCAACTAGGTCTCTTCAAGATAGATTAGGTCATATGACCTTGATATTCATCTATAGTACCCATGTTAGATATTTATGATAGTTTATTTACACCCTTTTTATGGTATAGAATACCTCCTTCATCTCTTCAAAGTGTTATATCCTCTCTTTTTTTAAACTCTCCACTTAAAAGTACTAAATCCTATGATATCATTATACCATTATCAAATATAAATATAATATTTTCAAATGGAGATATTGGTCTTATAGACCAATCTCATAACATCATATTTCACTGTCTCATTTGAACCAGATAGGTCAACTTGTGAGAAAATTTTTCACTATAACCACTGAACTCCAAAACTTATACCAAAAATTAAAATTTTCTTAAAATTATTGAAAAAAATTTCCATGCACTTTTTTTCATCACTATTTCATGATAACACACCCCTAATCATATTCTCATTACTACCTATATTTCTCACTATTTCCACCATTATGGATGTTAATGATTGGTTAACTTGGATGATTACTTTAGCATACCTGAGGGATATAATCTATCCATAAACCTTCATGGACATGAAACATGAGTCTAAAACTTAATCTTCCATCCATTTTTGTACTCTGACTTGGTTAACTCTAATTACTACAGTAAATCTCTAAGAAATGTGTATTTTCATATAGGGTTTACTCACATACCTAATAACTCAAACATACTTAGATTTTATTTGGAGAGTTTAATACAACCTCAAATATGTTAATTGAGCACACCAATCCATTCTAGGCATTTTTGATCAACATATTCAACATTGGGTCCTTATTAGGGTTCTAAGAGGGTTTAAAACTATTTTCCTTCTTAACAATCATTCATAAAGCATAGCCTTTCAATCCAAAAACAAATGCCTAGAATTTTGGATAGGACCCTTCCCCATATACCATGAATATCTTATATTCCCATGCATAGGTTTGATGAGATAATTATTACAAGAAAAAACTTCTTGAGTAGAGAACCCTTCATTATGTGAACTCATAAGACCTTAAAACCACTTTTCATGCCTTTTCTTATAAATCATGACTTAAAACTTTGTGAAAATTATTTAAAAACATATAATAGCTATGAAAACACTAATATATCCATAATTTATTTTCAAATAAAACCTCATACCCCATTAGGCCATACTCTCTCTCTCTCTTTGCTTGCTTAGACTTAAACCTGCAAACCACATTAGGCCTTAAAACTGACCTTCATGCCTCTTTCCATTCACTCTCCACCACTCTAACATATTAAATTAACCTAATAAAATATTAAAAAATTAATACATCCTTTATATTCCTTGACAATAGATCATGATGCCTCATTAGGCTAGGCAGGGTCTAGGAGTGGTCTAGGTGCAAACTCAATTTGAAGGTATTACCCTTGTAAGCTTACCCTAAGACCCTCATGAGTACTCTAATACCTCATATACATGCTCAATAAACCTCATAAAACTTATCATTCCTATGTGTAAACATTTCACAAATACATCATGCTCTTTCATGTGTAAGAATAGGCATTCTATGCAAAACCTTATCAAGATACTACAATGCTCAAGCACTTGACAACTTTGACAACAAGGACCTTCCATTCTGACCTTCAAATCACTCATGTAGTCATAATAACATATACCAATCATATATTACACTCTCATAATCAATGTAATACTTATCAATATACTCTATCATAGATACACTCATTAGAGACCTCATGCAGACCTTCTCAAAAACCTTTAACATCAATGACAACATCAATACCAAACCTTAACAATAGGAATAATGCTCAATAGCAAACCTTATCCAAATCTATTTCTACAGGTAAATCCTTGATTTTAAGCATTATAAAATTATCAATACATGAAGAAGTCATTTTTGATTGTCATGCAACTTTATAGATGTGTTTTCATTCTAATTACATGTTATTAAATTTTTATTTCCTTAGTTTTTTATTTTATTTAGTAATTTAAAGTGTGCCATAGCTATGGAGAATTCCTTTTGTTATCATTAATATCTAATAGTTCTATATGTGAAAATTTTATTAAATAATTAGTAATCATTATTTAATATATGTAAATAGGTTGATTGTCTTAATTTGTAGAGTGTGCAGAAGTGTTTTTCTTTGATATAGTCTTCTAGGTGTGAGCAATAGATATCTTATATACCTTTATGATCTAACCTATAATCTCTTGAGTAAGGGTGTGTAGTAAATACTCTAAAAGGAGAAACTTTTAGCTGATATCTTTGAGTTCACTATATCATATCATCCTAAACAACATAATTATGTTTGTATGTGAGTGTACAATAGCTACCAGCCACAAGCATTAGTTCTAAAACACTTATCCACAAATAAACCAAAATTGGAAGTAATCCCTTAAGACCATATAGCCTTATTTTATACTCTAACATTTCCTCTTTTTTTGAGTTTATTTAATTGATATCTACTCACTTTAGAATAACATACATCAATACAACTCAAATAAGTTTTAATTTACTTATTGGGTTTTATTTCACCCATAAGCACACCCAATTAACAACCTATATACTCAACCTGTTATTCCACCACCCATTTTTTTAACCCATACTTTAAGCTCATGACCTAGATTTTATTTTACCTCCATTGAATTCCTAAAATTTTAGAGGCTACCTCATTAAATTTTTTTGTGTGCACAAGACCCACATCAATAAACTTAGCCATGAAACTTCATGTGGAAAGTAAAAACAAAGAGTAATTGCTTGGAAAGAATATTGGGGTTACTAAAACCATTAGAATGAATTTAGAGTCACTATTGATGTTTTTATAAATGCCTCCAAAGGCTGATGTATTTAAGGACAACACCAATAATCCCTCAATAAAATGAGGTACTTTAAGTACATGTCCCACAGGGTGTGACAAAAACTATTATCACTTTGAGTTGCACCCTTTGAGGAGGTGATTTAGGTATCCTTGCCTAATTGACACAATGGGATATCTTTAACTTTATGTATGGAATATGACTAAATATAACCTCTAGATATAGATGGCTCCCTTAATGATACACCTAAACTAACACTACACCTACTCAAATTACAAGGAAAAGGGAGAGAGAAAGCATTAAAAAATGACTAAAAGGGGTGATCCACCAAATTATATTTATTCTCTACTTATTTATGATTTTTAGTATGGACTAAAACAATACTAAAATCTTATTTCACAACTCCAAATAGTTCTTCCAATATAAGTGTTTCAATATGGAGGTTATAGTTAATGCATCAATCAAGAAGTCTAAAAGAAGTCACTAGTGAAGAATTACACACTTAACCTTTGAAATACTACTTGACACACACAACATGACCTACAAGAAGATGAATTAATCATAAAGAGGAAATATTGGAGAGGAAAAATGTAAGGAATTTGAAAACTATCACACATGATGCTCTTTTGTGAGGTGGCATAGGAGTTCTTAGCCTTCTATAACTCATTATTGATCTCTTGAAACTAGCCTCCCTCCTTGATATAAGAGTTAAAAGTTGAAACATGCCTCTATTTTATTTTTTTATTCTTTAAACCTCTTATTCACACTTAGACACTTTTCAATATGATGTTGTAGGTGTATTAGGTCTTTTAGTGGTCCTCAAGAACATATTTAACTTGAGACAAGCTTGAAAAGGCTAATATAAAGTCTTTAAATATGCCATCAATCACTAGAATGAATTTTTTTATGAATTTAAGATTTCTCAAAGGATTCATTTATATGTCTACATGGGTGTCTCAAATATCCTTATGCCTTAAATGGCCTTAATAATGTATGTAACTTCATTTCCCCAATGCAAGTGAATGGGCAGTCTTCACTTGGCTTAGTCTCTTGATAAACTATTATATCACAATTAATACTTATTATATGGATGGTGGATAGTTATTATACCTTTTTTAAAAGATTTAAAATATTACAAAACTGGTCAAGTGACTCTCACACACTCAAACACCATGCAAACTAATCAAGAACCTTGATTTTCATCATGGTACTGACCTATGTTTTATCCATTTATCCCTAATCATTAACTATATGTACTCTATAAAAATTCTATAACTTAAATTAATTAAAAACATACCTCCAAGTTATTTTTCAATAGGTATCATGGATTACAACTCAAAATATGCACTTTTTTGTGAAAACTAGGCTTGTAGGGTAGCATACAGGCTAGTTTGCTATATATATATATATATATATATATATATATATATATATATAGAACTCTATAGGTTATAAATATATGATAATTTTTATATTTTAACCTATATTAACCCCTATGATCATTTTGATCATTATTTTTTCAATAAATATCACAAAGAATATCAAAAACATTCCTTTTTAGGTCTTTAACAACTTAGAAATCATGAACAATGGACCTAGAGAGAGATAAATGGGAATATCTTGAGTTTTATATGATATAAATACCTAATTAAATTTTTATAATACATGTATAGACACTACTCTATCCTCCAATAACTAGATGCATTTAATCAGTCAATAAAATCTTATAAAAACACTCTTTTCAGGCCTATAGTGTTGACATCAATGCTTGTAATAGGTATAAGGATTTTGGTAAGGTATTTATAAGGTTAAATAAAATAATTAAAACTAGTCTATAATCACCATTCATGCTTTAAAATTCTTCACAATCTTCAAACTTGCCTGTCATGTTAAGAAATAATAAAATAATGGGATTTTTTATTGTTACAGGTATGATCCTTAGAAGTTTTATTTGGTTTGATGTTTTATATACTATTATACATCTATTAGATGATTTTAAATAATTATAATTCACCAATCAAGCTTAGATATGTTTCTAAAAGGAGAAAAGTTAATTGATGGGGTTTGCAATGGTTTTAGAGGTGCTAAACTTGTTAATTATTGTTCATAAAGCCCTTCCCTTCAAACTCATAATTATTTCCACAAATTTTTAGGTAATATGGGCCCCTTTCAACCCCTAATATCATTTTTCCTTACACTCTTTCTTCTCCATGCATCAATTTTAAACATACTTACCTTTTTTGCTTGTGAATGACCATATGGAGTTCTTGAGTAATATTTTACATTGTTTAGACCTATACCTTCTATTTGAGCATGGTTTTGGTCTTTAGAATAATAGATGAGGTTCTCCAACATTTAAACCTTAAAAATATCATAAAAACATGTCTTATTTTCTATAGAACCTAATCATTTACTTTGGAATCTTAAATAAGATGTTTGTAATTGGTTTTTATGACTTTAAACTACCATCTCCACATTAGAAACTGACTCAAGATGACTTGAAATGTGTTTACCAATGTACATCACCTATATTTAACCTTTGTACTATATTTACTAATATTAAATCACATTGTCAAGACACTAAAATGATTTAGACAAGCATAAACATTAAACCTTAACTTTTTCTAAGACCCTAAACTATGATAAAGTACCTTAAACAATTGTAAATTATTAATAGATGATAATGCACAATGTTAGATAAATCACAACATTATTTTAATATACCATGACAAAGGGTAGATAAATTATCCAATAGATACCATAGTACTCACAAAGGATACTAGGATAGCTTATGTCGATGTTGAAGAATACATCCTAAACAAACATATAAGGATCACAAATATATTTAATCTAAATTGTAATGAGGATGTAGTTTATGTTAGAATATCTATTAATGTATGATGATTCTAAATTTGATTCTGACTCAATTAGTATGGTAGAAGTGTATATCCATTGACATAATATCCATAATATATTCTACTTCTGAAGCTGATTCTGACTCAAGGGGATTTAAAATTTGATGTTGAGATTAACATTTATTCTACTTATGATGCTAAATCTAATATTAGATCTAGAATGGAAGTCAATTCTAATATTTGTTTTATAATGAAACTTAATTCTGATGTTGATGCTGATAATAATTCTAGTTCTAAAGTGGAACCTATTTCTGATGTAAAGGTGGCCACAAAGAGGTCATGTTAAAATTAAGTTTTCCACAAGTAACTTGATCACCTTTCACTTAGAAATGAAGGGTTTAGTATGAAGGAATTTTTAGAAATGGGGGACTTCAATAAATGGATGAAAAATTAATTGTTGGTTAATAATTATTTACTCAAATATGATATCATCAAAGAGAGATTTATCAAAGAGAGGCCCATCAAAAAGAAGCTCATAAAATATGGGAGGTTGGTCAAAGGGTGACTCATCAAATATTGACTTGTCTAAGATAGGTGATTTGATAAAAGCATCAAATATGGGTTGATTATATTTATCTTTCTTTAGAATTTGATGTATGTAATCATTCTTAGTAAGGGGATCATAACATATCTTGATCGAGTAGTTATCAAACCTGGACACACTTGGATCTTCAATAGATAATGGCCCATAGAGGGGAAATAACATATAAGTTTTGGACTATTGGATAAGACTAGATTAGCTTGTGTACTAATGGATGAAATGTCAAGAGTAAGAAAAAAATGAGAAATATTATGGCTAAGATGTAAGAGTGTATCTTTCACATCTTGACTAAAGAATGGAAATGTTAGAACAAGTTTAGGATCATGAGATTCCATGACTTAGATTAACCTTGAACTAATGCCCCTAAGCAAGGATACATGCAAAGTGATGGGGTTGGAATAAATTGCCCCAAAAGAGGTAAGAATTGGTATTTTATTGGAATGGTTGCCCAAAGAGGGTGTTCTTGGTATTTGATTAGAATAGGGACCCAAAGAGGGAAGATTGGATCAATGTTATTGGATTGGACTGGATTTCCCCAAATAGGGTGGATTGGATTGGATTAGAATTAAATTGATGAAACTTAAACATTTTGATTTATTTTTATTGGACTTGGTTGAAATTGTCTTCATTTAATGTTGTAAATTGATGTTTAATTTGGTTAAGTTGTTTTGATTTGTTTAATCTTAAATAATGGAATAAAACATGGAAGTTATGAATTTTTGTCATTCTTAATTGACAAGTGCAGGAGATTGAATGGAAATAAAAGATATGATTGAATTAGAATGAGATTTATTTAGAATAGTTAGATTTGGTTGAAATAGACCTAATTTATCATTATTCTGATATGTGGCTTTGAAGTTTACTTTGGTCAAAGTTGACATAATTTGGAATGTTGAACTAATTTAACTTAAAGAGTTTGAATTCAAATGGTAGACTTTTCAAGGGTTGACCAATTTGGAATTTGTTTCAAAATGAACCTAATTTTGCTTCTATTGTCTAGTACATGGTTCAATATGAATTTCGCTTGCTATTGGACCTTGGTCAAAGTTGACCTGATTTGAATTTTGAAGTTAAATTTGACTTTCATAGACATTGAATTTTTAATTGGGTATATCAATGTAATTTCAAAGTGAAATAATTTAATCAAAGTCTATCAATGCAAGTATCCAAATAGGCAATGTGTGTGAACCAAACTTGTTTCCAAAAGGGTGCTTGAATCTTGGTCTGTCAAATGATTTCAAGTGTTTTTATCTCAAAAAAGATGTAAATGTTCAATGTTTTTATATTAAAAGTGTTTGATTTTGGACCTAAATTTCAATTTCTTATCTTGGAAACTTGACATGAGAATTTAGAAAATTAATTTGATTGATTAGGAATTTTTTAAATTGCAATGCTTGTCCTAAGTTATTTGATTTGATCATAAAATTTAACTTAGGATTTGAACAAGTTCATTATAGAATGTTGGTTTAATTTGAAGTTAGATTTAGACAATGTTTGACTTGTGTTTGACTCAGATTATATGTTAGGTTTGGATTAGAATTTTAATGTGGTTTTGGATTAGTCTCAAATTAGAATTGGAATTTAATTAAAACTAGGGTTAGTTCAAAATGGGAAACATAACAACATTATTTAGACAAGAATTTGGACATTGATCTTGAAATTGGTTTGAAATTAGAAATTTAAATTTTTTTTAGAAGTAGGAATGATTAAAATTTGACAACCTAATGGCCTAGTTTTGACAATAAGTGTGTGTATTTGAAAAAAATTTGACATGGCATTTAGAAGAGGTGATTTTTGACTCAAAATATGAATAAATTAATGCCTTATTGTGTAGGTGTGTATGGAATATGTTTTTGACTTGGTTTATTTTTTAATTGGTTTTGAATACATGATGAGTTTTTACACAACATATAAGAAAACAATCATCTAAGTACATGATCCTATCTTAGTGTTAGATTAAGAGGGCATCACAATCACCTAGCCTTCAATATACTCACTTTAAGAGGATAAATTTTAATAAAATGATTTAAATGTAGGTGAAAGACCCACCCTCTATCAAAATCCATCATGTGAGGAAACATTTGGGGGATATTACCTTTGTACTCTTGCATTAGTGAATGTTTTATAGCCAATGGATCTTAATCTAAAGTTTCTATTGGCTTTCTAGATGGTCCCAAGATGGGTAAAAAATCTCTTGAAGAATAGATATAGGTACAGGGATATTCATATGGGGATACATCCCCTACCAAAGAGGCCTTATATTTATCAATGGATATGTCTAATGGCTTAGCTTCAAGGAGTTAACCCTCTACATTCATGAAATCCTTTATAGTAAATTTTGTTATGCCCTGATGACAACTACCAATAATTTATATCTTATGTATGATGTATAGGGATAATAAGAATACTATGGGATGAAATATCAGTCACCACACCTTAAAGACCTATGAGAAGGAAATGATACCCCAATCATGTAGCCTAAAAAAGAGGGAAGGTATAATTGCTTTTGATTTGTAAGAATCCTACTAAAGGAAATTGAAAAACATACTTTAGTGAATCTTCTAGGATAAAAACCAAATGATTAACTTCAAATTTTTCTATCACCCAAATAAGGGGAGATTATACATGTGAAGGAACCACACAAACACGTACTCCAAGAATCAAAAATAAATTAAGAAAATGCATTAAAATAAAATGACTTAAAAACTAAACATTTTTGTAAACCCACTGAAGGTTTGTGTGTTTGTTTTAAGCCCAAAAGAGGAAATGCTTTGTTTTGAATTGTAAATCCACTTATTTTGACAATGAACTAAAAGAAAGAGGATAAAAGTTTTCAAAGTTATATTTGGAAAGCATAATAATTTATCAAGATATTTTCTTAAGTCTCAATTTTTTGACATATGGAATTTCTAATAAAATGCATGACATTTATACTAATTTGGTCATTTTCACATAGCATTAGTTCATTTTTTCCATTTTTTGCTAAACTTATAGAAACATAGACTTTGGAATTTCCACTAATTATCAGGGAATTTTCTCTAATTTCAATGATGTTTTCACCAAAAAGTAGGAAAATAGAAAAATATACAAGAGGTCCTTTATGTCATTACCTACATTTCCACTAATTTAAATGATGTTTTAACTATTTTCGAGGGTGTTTCTACCTTTTAGAAATACATTTCCATTAATTTGAGCTTCTTGTAAAAATTACAAAAAACAAGCAACAAGGCATTTCCACTATTTTGGGGGATGAAACCATCAAAACACATGGCATTTCCACTAATTCTACTTGGAATGGACTTTTGCAAAAAAAATAGGAAAATAAATGAATGGAGCTAATTACTAGGTTAATTATTGCAACTATAATAATGAATAAGGATGAGAAGAATTTTTTGGGTGCATAGGGTCCTATCGGGTATGCCAAATGTAGATTAAGATTACAAAGGGGGTTAGTCAATCGTTAGACCCATAAAATCCAAAACAACTTGAAGAACATAACACCCTAGGATTAACTACTTGATTTGATCAAGATTAATAATCAATGAACTAACAAAATAAGATAAAATAAACATGTTTATACATTCTGTGTGGACTTTACTTGCTAACCAGATTGAAAATAGGTTTGTGTTCTTCTCGTAAGACTAGATATATTTGGAAATATCAACTTCATGTGTGGGAAACATTTCCCCTTAGCTAATTAGTGTTTTAATTGGAAATGTTGAATAATTTTTGAGTGATGGCCTTAATATTTGGTAGAACTTCACTACATTGGTTGGTCATATTAAGAGAGTGTGAAGACCCTTTCATTTATAGAGTTGTAAAATGATTATGGACCATCCTTCTTGAAATGAAGATCAAGGGGCCAAGATTAGTCCTCCATTATCATAAATTAGATTCAAATAATGTAAGAGATTCAAAAAAATGACCTTTCTTTGAGTGTGTAATAATGGTGTAAGAGAAAGAGTGTGTAAGATCAATGTAAGAGCTTGCAAAATCTTTTACTTGTACACTTGGTATGATGATGTCACCTTAGGTGAGATGATAATTAAATTTATGCATTTAGAAAATAAATGATCCCAAATCCATGGAATTTTCCATTAGAAGAAGATTAGAGTGATTAAGTAGGATTAATCAATAATTAGAAGAATAATAGCATTTTGTAATGTTCTTTTGCCAGTCAAATATTCATTTAATTGTCCTATAATAACACTTACAAAGGATCAATTTGATTCAAGATTCTAATGTCAAATTAAATGTTGAAATATGATGCATTTCCCAAATTAGGGACATGGTGTTATAATTTTGGATTAAATCACTAATTCTGAGAATATTTGGTTTGATGTATGATTTTTGACTTAATTTTTATGTTATTGTAGAAAGTCATTCTAATTAAAATTTAGACATATAAATGATTAGAATGAATTTTCTACACCCTTGACATAATATAAAATATATTAAGACTTAGAATATGAATGTTAGAATGCTACATAATTAAAATTGGGAAGAATAATGCTCTTTTGTTCAATGTGTAGTAGAATTGCCAAGTGATTGATAGATATTTTTGGAGAAGACTTAATGTCCTATATAGGTGAATATTTAAAATATTTCCACCAATTAACCTTGCTAAAATCATGGTATGGGTTAAGTGCAATGTCTTGAATTTAAAATTTTAATGTTGGGGCATGAGGTGTTGGAAAATGTAATGTCTAACTGGTTCCCCTTATGGACCCTTAACATACATAGGTTTAATTAAATAATATTTTTTTTATTAACATGGGTTGAAAACATCATGTAAATAAATAATAAAACATATTAATTTATTTATTGTTTTTGGTTTAAATTATTTTCAGGGAGAGGTTGGACCTTTGGTTATAATAGTCCACCTCCACACCCCAATATATAAAAGCAATTTACTTATGGTAATTTACACACTCATGATCACATAAAATGCTTTGTGTGATGAAATGTTATGACATTTCAATATTTGAGTGTAGAAAATATTATTCAGAGAGTTTTGTGAAGTGTTAACATAGAGGAAGTGAGAAGTGAAGGAATTGTATTGAGTTCTAGTTTCTTATATATGAATATAAACTGTGGGAGTTTTTACCTCTATTAGAGGTTTTCACTCCTATATATGTGTCATATATTGCTCTATGTCATTTTATTATTCATAACTCATCTAAATCTCCTATGTGTGCTTAATGTATGTATGTATGTATGTATGTATGTATGTGTACGAAATTTTGATACAAAGCCCAAATCTTAAAGAAATACTTTATTCTTGTTTGACATGATATATTCATAAAAGGAGGGTGGAAATTGGATAGCTTTAGGGCTACCCTCATCTTGGTAAGACCCTTCTTCTTGTTGTTCAATTATCTCATGTGTTTCTAAATGATTCTCTTGGCTAGTAAATTGAAATGGATCATTGTCGAATGAATCAACCTATGCATTCATATTGTTAAGCATGGCCATTTTCATAGTGATAGCTAACATGGATATGATAAAATAAAATGACTCAAAGAAAAGGATGATTTGAACTAAAAAAATAACCAAAGTGACTAAAAATTCTAATTCTTAAACTAATTACTTTGAGTTTCAGGGAAAAGTTTGATTTTTAGGATTTCTTGATATCTTTAAAAACTCAAAAGAATTAATTTAAAAAAAGTATATTGTAACACATAAAAATCACAAGAAAACAAAAAACAAATTCCTACTTAAAATAGTCAATCAATTGCACATAAAAGGTGAAAAACTAGGATAAGGATCATGAACAACATTTGGGCCTTTTGATGTCACTTACTTGTTCATGTTCTCAGTCATAGCCTAATATTTCAAGGCACTAACCATGGAGGATCTTGTCATTCCCATGTCCCATTGAGTCCAATTTTGAGGGTGTATGTAAGGTAACTTCTCAACATTAACTTCTAAATTATACACCAAAGTCAAATGGTAAAAGAGGTTTTTTTAGGCTTAAAGTTTAAACAAGATTATCTAAGGGGAGTCCTCTGAGATACTTTTCAATATGTTGAGACCTAATTTCATGAAAGAAATAGGTAGAGTGGATTCACACTTTTGGGTATTATCCTAAAGTTCCCAACATATTCATAGGGGTTTTAGTTTTCTAATAATCAAAAATATCATATTTTGAGGTAATTGTTGAAACCATATGTATTATAACATGAAAACCTCTCACATCACAATGTACTTAAAATACATAACTACTTAGGTAATTGAAATATTTAGATCTTGATTTATATACCCCATCAAGACATAGGGTTTGGCCTACTACATGGTGGTGAAATAAACAATTAATAGAGCCCCAAACAAAAGAAATTAAAAAGTTAGTGTTAATTTTTTATTTCTAAGTATCATCACCAATGTGATGCCAAGGAAAGAGCACATACAAACACAACTTGGGTAACACAAAAAATTATGAAATTATTTTTTATTCTTGAGTATCATCACAAATGTGATGTTAAAGGAAGAGCATACACAATTTCATAATTAAAAAATAGAATGCTGAAAAGAAATAATTAACTCCAAACCAATTGTGATGTAATTACTGGAAACTTAAAAAAATGAATTGAAGGCATTAGTATCAAAATAAAAGAAATTAGTTTTTTTAGCCCTTTTACAACTTTTATTTTACAATCATTATTTAAACAATTGGTTAGAGTTTTTTTTAGGCTTAGAATCAAGGAAACCTACAATGGAGTAAAGAAAACCCATAAAAACTACACAAAGCTAACTCTTTGTGACAAATTCATGGTTACTTAGTAAAGTAGAAAAAGTGAAATTATAAATGGTTATCCACATGAAATAAATAGAAATAAAGAAAACATAGAATAAACTAATTTATGGTTATTAAACAATTTCACTAATAGAAATGATGATTTCACAATTATAGTTACCTATTTCACAGTTCATAATGATGATTTTGCAGTCAAAAAAAATGATTTCGCTGACAGTAATGATAATTTTTTTGTTTGAGATGATGATTTCACTACTATAATACGATTTTGTTATTAGACCTACAAAGAATAAAAATAAAAAATTTAGAAAAATGGATCAACAATTTCATGATTTTGTGATGATTTTACTACTTACGATGATGATTTCACTACTGATTAGGATGAATTTGTAGGTTTGAATAGTGATTTTGCTAAAACATTTGCCAAATTAATTGTTTACCTCTAATAGAGAGTTATAAAAAATAGAAAACATAGATATTATCATAAAGTGAATAGAAAAATGATAATAGAAATAAAGTTAAGAAAAAGACACTAAAAATATGATAAAAAAAGATTTCACTCTTATGGGGTACAATTTTGAAATTAATGTTTTAAATTACATAATTTAACAATGATCACACATAGCTAAGAAAAAAATGTCAAAAAAGTGACCTGTAGCTTCAATGAGCACTCACCAAACCAATATTAAATGCATATTCAAATACAAATAACAAAAATCAAATGAAAAATGCTTTTTAAAAGTAATTATGATGAGTGTAAGATGAAAAATATGAGGGAAACAACCCCACTGCGTGTGTCAAAATGTATTGAATAAAATATTAAAATGTAAAATAAATTAATAAATCTTAATCTAAACTATCTCAAACTAAGCTATAGCTCTAAACAAAAAAATAAACACAAACTTATACCTTGGTTACAAAATCTTATTCCATTGTGATGTAGATTCAATTAGTTCTTTGAAACATGGTTGTTTAATCTTCCAATGCAAGGTAAAATGGGAATATTTTTGGTGAAAAAATCTCTTTGGTAGATTTTATTATTGTAAATTTTTTAGTGATGTCATGGAGGTGTCCAGGTGAGTGGATGAAGTGTCTTGATAGTCTAAGTGTCAATGACAAAGTGTGCAATGTACTTGTCAAAGTATACTTTAATTAGGATTGGTTGATCTTAAATTTTAGCATGACTATGGATGGGTATAAATTATTTATCATGTGTGATGGGTCTTATTAGAGGTCAATGATGATTGGATAGCTTATGGAAGTGTATTATATTCATCTGGTTCTTCATTATGTTCATCTTGGCAAAGTTGGTTTTATGATTAAAAAATATGAATCATGTATGGATGATTCAAGGGGAGTTGTTCAAATGGATGTGATCACATTAGTCCTAATTTGATATGGTCCAAGTTTTAGGTCATGAGGTTGGGCATAGATAAAAATATGTGGATGTAAATTTGCCTCTTAGATAAAAGTTCACTAATTTCGTATACTTAGCCAGACCTTCACTACATGCTATACAGATATGAATGAACTAGCAAGTTTATTTATTTAATACAAATACTCAAAGATTCAATTAAGTTCAAATTTTTTCATGTAGATGTTATCTATAGTACCAAGAATGTACCCTAAATATTTGGAAACCTGAAGTGTTTTCTAGCATGAGATATAAATCTTCAAAGCTGCACTTAAAGGTTGTGATGGGCTAGAAACCATCACGATAAACTAAGTTGAAGCCTAAGGTCATCTAGTCAATAGATATAATGGTTAATTTTAAATAATATATATTTATTCAATGATACACATAAAATTTAATAAGTTAAAGAATGAATGTGCTAGTGATATGTGTCACATTCATGGAGCTTGGAAAGAAGATCAATGGTTCATGAGCGTTCATACTATTAATAGATCATTGGTAAGATTCAAATGTGTAGAAGGCTTGCATAACTACCAAGTGGAATAATTATAGGATCTTTGATATTATATAAATGGTGAGAACTACAAAATGAAAACCTAGTTAATCTATAGAGATCGATGGAGCATGTTCGTTCTAAATTATCAAGAAGAAGCAAGTTGATGATAAGTGCTTGATGTTTAATAGTAAAGCAAACGTAAATATCAGGATATTTTTTAGGGAGATAGATGATGCATATTCGTTAAAGCTATGAGAGTGCATAAGATGTTGATAAATTTTTCAATGTTTAATAGTGATCATTGTAATTTAAATATTCAAATTAATGAAGGAAAACTAGTGCTTATTTTTCAAGCTATAACTTTTGATCCAGGATGAATTTCTTGATGAGTAAAAATAAAATTTGTAGAGGAATTCAATGTAAATCTAATGAATCTAGTTATAAGGTTTGAATTTTTTATAATAAAAGCTATTAAGATCCAAAGTTGACTGTGTGTTTGACCATGTTCTGTAAGTCACCTGAGAAGGATATTTGAGTTGTTCTAATGGTATTTGGATGTTTCAAGGGGTATAATCTATTGGAGAGTGTTGTATACTCCATGATGATAATATATATGGATTTTTTATGTTTTACCAATCCATATTCAACATAAAAAAATGCTTATAAGTTAACTATTTATTCATTCATAGTGTTCTTGTGTACAAGGCTAATGTTTGAGTAGACTCAGCATGTGTAGATGTGTGTAATGATGATTGTAATCCTTTGAGGATGTCAAAGGGGTCATGTGGATTGGGCCTATGCTTTTCTAAGTGGTTTTATGTTTAAAATTTACTTTTTTAAGTTCTAAAATTGTGAATAGGTCTCCATGAGACCTATAAGGGCTACTCAAGCCTAATTAAAAGGTATAGTTGCATAAGGGTGAGCCATGGATGTTATGGATAACCTGTGTGGATGGTATTGAGATATTTTATATTTCTTAAGGGATAATACAATTATTATTTCCAACCTAGAATATATTAATCATGAAGTCTCTATAAAATGTGAAATCAAAGGTGATGATTTCTAGACTTCTAAGAAGGGGCTCTAAGTGGAATAAGAGTATAGAGTTGAGAGGCAAGGAAGAGTAAGGGTGCCTAGTGGATAGATTGAATAATAGAGAAATTTTATGACTATGTGTATGATTTATAGGCCATATTTTTGTTGTCATAAATAGTGCTCTTACAGGTTTGAAGACTTGTGAAAGAGAGGCATGTGTAAGAGTTGAAGAGTGAAGGAAAGAAAAAAGGGTGTGTGCCCAGTGGATGGGTTGTAGAGAAAAGCAGGTTGATGACTATGTGTATGACCTATAAGTTATATTTCTAATGTTAAAGATGTTTCTCTTGAAATTTTTAATTTTGGGGAGAGAAGTAAATGGTCAAAAGTACTTGACCATCCTAGGGGTAGGTGTTCCTTGTGGAATAGGTGTTTCACTAAAGTCTAGTCAAAAGGACTTAACCATCTTAGGTTTAGGTGCTCCTTGTGGAATATGTATTTCACTAAAGTCTAGTTAGAAGGACTTGACCATCCTAGGGTTAGGTGTTCCTTATGGAATAGGTGTTTCACTAAATCTTGGTTAGAATGACCTAACCATCTTAGGGACAAGTGCTCCTTTATAAAATAGGTGTTTTACTAAAGTCTCATGTTTGAATGCTTCTTATAAGACAATTAGTCCATGTGTTTATAGGCTTGAAATTGGATTTTATTTCATAAGAGGATTTCCCACATAGATCTTATGTTTGTGTGTAATCTTTCATTATCTATTTGTCCATTTCTATAAGCATCTTGAATGCTTCATGAATGGTTATATTGAATGCTTAAGTGTTTGAAGGTTTTGGAAATTGAATTGGATTATTTTCCACCATTGATTCCCCCCCCCACTCTCAGTCATTTGTACCTCTAATAATTAGTATTAGAGTAGGTCCTTTGGTAAAGGCTTGACATCTTAAAGGAGATCCAAGGTACAATATGGGTAGTCATCAAATGCAATGAGGTTTTTCCACTAAGAACCAATGTTCAATGGATCCAATTATGCTTTTTGGAGGGTAAGGATGAGGACTTACATCATGTCCCTAGGGTTTGACACTTGGAAATATATTGTGGATGGTTATTTTACACCTACTATTCCTCCATTTAGTGTTATAGATAAGAAGTTGTTTTAGAATAATTTTAAGGCAATGAATGCTATCACTTATGTTATTTTAGAGACTGAATATACCAAGATAATCCATTGCATATCTTCCAAGTAAATGTGGGAGAAATTAAATATTATTTATGAAGGAGATTCAAAGGTTAATTTGGCAAAGTTATAAACTCATAAAATACAGTTTGAGAATCTTAAGATGAAGGAAGAAGATTTTGTGGCATCCTTTCTATAGAGAGTTGATGAGATTATGAAAGTCATCAGAGATCTAGAGATAATCTTGAAGAAGATACTATAATTTAAAAGCTATTAAGGTCTCTCTCTCTCTCTCTCTCAAGTTTGATTCTAAAGTATATATTGTAGAAGAAAGTCCTGATTTTACTTAGTTGAAGATGGATGAATTGCATGGCATCTTTACTACCTATAAGATGAGAATACATGATGATATACCACCAAACAAGGAAGCAACATTCAAGATATAAATGAAGCCAAAGAATAAGTTTAATGGTAATAAAATCAAGGAGGATGACACATTTGATATTGATGAAGATGAACTAATTACTTTATTTATAAGGAAATTGGAAATAGGATTAGGCAAGTATAAGGGTAAACTACCCTTCAAATCCTTCAATTATGGAGAGGTAGGACATTTTGTTAATAAGTTCCCTCCTAATCATAAGAAGAATGATGATGAAGAGCACGGTGATGGTCAAGATGAAGACAAAAAAACATATAAGTATGATAAAATAAAGAAGGGATTCAAAAGGTTTGACAATAAGAAGTAGTTCAAGGACAAGAAGAGTCTCTACACCAAAGAAAATTGCATCTCATCAGATGAGAGTTAAGACAATGACTCAAAGTATGATCATGAAGATGATGGTCCTCTTAAAGATGAAGGCCTCTTCATGGCTAAGTAAGGAAGTTTCTCATATCAAAATGAGTCTACTTGGAGTAATTCAGATGATGATAAAGATGAGGTGGACTATGAGACTAAATCGATTAATGTTATTAAAGAACTGAATATTGAGAATAATACTAACAAGAAGATGAAGTCTCAAATCAAGGACTATGAAGAATGATTCAATGTGTCTGAGGTAATAATAAATTAAGACACCAAGGAGCATGAAGATCTAGTCAAGCATCTTATCTAACAATTGTAAATCCTATCTACAAGCTTGAAAGCTAAAGAAGATGAATGTTCAAGGTATGTAATTGAAAATGAGTCATTAAAAGATGAGTTAGAGAAGACATCAACTAAGATAAATTGATTTGTGAGATTTCAAAAGAGATCAAGTGATCTAGATGTTGGAGAGTTGTCATTTATGTCATGATGATGTCATGGAAGTGTCCTATTGAGTGGATGAAATGTTTTGATAACCTAAGTAACAATGATAAAGTGTGTAATGCACTTGTCTTAGTATGCTTTAAGTATGCTTGGTTGATATTTTATTTTGGCATGGTTAGATATGTTAGAGGATGACTATGGAGTATTGATCATGTGAAATAGGTCCCTAAGATTTTTTCTAAGCTTTGAGTTCTTGTGTTCATAAGTGAAATTCATCTAGTTGTCCATAGTTTTCATCTAGACACTTTGGGTTTAGTGGAAAAAAATTTGAATAGGCAATTAGCTAATGTCACCATTGCCATGTGTGGATGAGTTAGGGGGATTTGGTAATATGGTCATGATCACATTAGTCCCTAGTTACTATGCACTAAATCTTAGGTCATGTGCCTAAGCGTAATCAAAGATATGGGGTGAAAAGTTAGGCTCTGAGGTATTTTGATAGTGTTTTCCCATACTTAGCCAAATTTGTAATGTGGTAAGAAGAGATGAGTAATAATTTTGATGGTGTATCTCACATGTGTAGATGTTTTAGAACAATATGATCATATGTGTTTATTTAGTTTTGATCCTAGTTTATTTTGTGTTAAATTTTATGTCTTCCATAGAAGTACAACAAAAGTTATGCAAGTGCAAAGTTGGCTTCCCAAAGAGTTTTTTGACATAGTTGGTTTTGTGGCAAAAAAATTTGAGGAGGCATTTTAAATTTGTTATGTATAAAGCACGTGAGAAGTTTTTAGGAATAGTTTGACACATGTTTGGTTTATCCTATGTGAGGAGATCATATGGTCCAATTTTTAGAACATGCACTTGAGTGAAGTAAAAGATATGGAGGTGCAAAGTTGACCTTCTAGGAAGATAAGAAAGTTTCCCATACTTAGTCTTTTTTCAACAAGTTAAAGTTTGAGCAACATTGACTGTGTGCATTACTCCAAGAAGTTAGGAAGTAATGAGATGGTGCCAAAGTGTTATATGTTTAATTATAAATAGAGATAAAGATCGAGCTTCTACAAAGGATAAATGGTGAGTGACAAATCATACAAATAGAGATAAATGTTGTGTATTAAAGTTAATAGTTCAAAGTGAAAAAAAAATTGCACTGCTAAAAACCTAACTAATCTATAGAGATTGATGGAGTACATTGATTCAAAGTTTACATGTTGCATGAGATGAGGTTGAAGTGACTAAGGTTTAATGTTTGAGATTTGGTACCTATGTGTTAAAGATCAAAAAAGATCAATGGTATGTATTTGATCTGAGTAAAGAGGGCACGACATGTGAGCATGGTGTTCAAGGTTTAACCATGACCATTTGAATTTGAATATTTGAATTTTGAAAAGGAAAAGACCAATATCTAATTTTTGTGCCATATCTTTTGATGTATGCATAATTTTCTCATGGTGTAAAAAAGTAAGTTGTAGAGGATTCCAAGGTGCATCTATAAATATAAATTTTAAGGTCTAATTATATATATAGACAAAAAATATTAATCTCTAAACTTAATTATATGTTTTTGCATGTTTTGCAAGTAACTTGGGAAGGGTAATTGAGCTCATTATGATATTATTTAAATATTTAATGATGAATTGGATATTGGGGAGTGTTTTAGACTCCATAAGGATACTCTATGTGCATTATAAATGTTTGATCAATAGTATATAGTATTAATAAAGGTTTACAAGTCAAATGTGTATTCATTCATGGTGATTATGTGCACAAAATATTGTTTAAGTAATTTGTACTTAAGTAGAAGGGTACTGTGATGGATATGAACACCTAAAGAGGACCTATAGATCATGTTGTATGGGTGAAATGAGTTGGAAAAGTTTTCTTATGTTATTATTTTTCTCATATAAATGTTAAAGAGCTAAATGGGTCTCCATAAGATATAAAAGTGACTTAGGCCTATTTGAAAGTGGATTGTGCTTAAGCGTGACCCTCGTGAGATGCCTTAAGTTTGAAGGCATATATTATGGCTGAAAAATATTATTGTGGACTTGATAATTCATGATTTCTCTATATATGGTGAAGCAAAATGTGTTGGTTTCTAAACTTGTATGTGAGATTTTAGAGAAGTCTTGTGAGAGTTGTGAAGTGAAAGATAGGTAGTGTGCCTATTGGTTGAGTTAATGAGAAAAATAATTTATTGAATATGTGTATGACCTATAGGTCATGTTCCTAATGTCATAATAGTTATATTGTAATTTGAGGATATTTGAATAGGTCTGAGTGTGCATATGAGGACAATTTGAGTGAAGGAGAGAGATTGTGGCATGCCTATGTGAGAGGCCTATTTGAGACAGAGAGAGTTTGTGTAAGGGTTAAAAAATAGAGATCCATCATTAGGTGTTGAATACATAATTTATAAGTTGGAGGTGTTCAAAGGAGGGTCTAAAGGACTTGGTCTTCCTTAGGGGTAGTTTTTCCTTGTCAAACAAGTGTTTCACTAAATACCTTTAGTCAGGAGGATATGATCAAGGTTTGTTGGTCTAAAGGAGTTGATCAGTCTCTTGTTTGTCATTTATTATAAGACATTACTATATTGTGTTTCAAGCTTTAGAGTGGGTTTTATTCCCCATGAGGGTTTCCCAAAGGAACTATGCATTATGTGTTTAATCTTATGTATGCATTAAATGAATGAATTCTCTTGTTAATGTTGCTTGATCAAGTTGATATATGTTGATTTATTAATATTTTAAAGGATTATAATTGAAATTGAAATATTTAAGATCACTAATTCACCCCCCATTTTAGTGATTGTACCTTTAACAATTGGTATTAGATCAGGTCCTTTGGTAAAGACTTAACAGCTTGAAAGTGATCCAAGGTATAATATGGGTAGTCATCAAGGAGGTTTCTCTACTAAGAAACTACCAATGTTCAATGGATCCAATTATGATTTTTGGAGTGTTAGGATGAGGATTTACATTATGTATCTAGGGTTTGATGTTTTTAAATCTATTGTGAATGGATATGGTGTTCCTACTATTCCTCCATCTAGAGCTACAGACAAGAAGTTGTTTGAGAATAATTTCAAGGCAATGAATGTTATCACTTGTGGTCTTTCAGAGACTGAATACAATAAGGCCATCCATTGTAAATATACTAAAGATATATGGGACAAAATTTAGATCATTTATGAATTAGATTCAAAGGTTTAATCTTGCTAAGTTGCAGACTCACAGAAGGCAATTTGAAAGTCTCAATATGATCAAAGAAGATTCTATGGCATCATTTCTATAGATAGTTGATGAGATTATGAACATCATCAGAGGTCTTGGAGAGAAATTTGAAGAGGTTATTATTATTCAAAAGGTACTAAGGTCACTATCCCTCAAGTTTAATCTTAAAGTATCTACTATAGAATAAAGTCATGATCTCACTCAGTTGAAAATGGATCAATTGTATGGCACCCTTACTACTTATGAGATGAGGAAGAATGATGATATACCACTAAATAAGGAATAAAATTTCAAGACTAAAATGAAGGAAAAGAAGTTCCAAGGTAAAAACCCCAAAGAGGATGACATTCCTGATATAGGTGAGGATGAACTAATTTTTTTTATTTGAATGAAATTGAGAACAGGTTCAAGTAAGTATAAAGGTAAACTACCCCTCAAATACTTCAATTATGGTGAGATAGGACATTTTTCTAATAATTTCCCTCATAAGTATAATAATGATGATGATGAAAATAATTATCAAGGTCATGATGATGGTAAGAGAACATTCAGGGCTGATAAAAGCAAAAAGGGTTTCAAAAGGTTTGATAACAAGAAGAAGCACTTCAAGGACAAGAATAGTGTCTACACCAAAGAAGATTATAGCTCATCAGATGAGAATGAAGTCAGTGACTCAACTTATGATCATGAATATGATGGTCCTATTGAAGATGAATATCTATTCATGGTTGAGGAAGGTAGTTGCTCACATCAAAATAGGTCTACTTAGAGTGATTCAAATGATGATGAAGATGAGGTGGACTAAGGGACTACTTTGACTAATACTCATGAAGAACTAAAATTGAGAAGAAGATCAATAAGAATTTAAAATATAAAATCAAGGACATTGAAGATTAATTAATTGTGTTTGAGGCAAGAATGGATGAAGATGCCAAGGAGCATGAAAATATGGTTAAGCATCTCATTTGTCAATTGTAAATCTTGTCTACAAGCCTAAAAGCTAAAGAAGATGAGTGTTAAAGGTATGTAATTAAAAATGAATCATTAAGATATAATTTAGAGAATACATATAGTAAATTAATGACATTTTTGATATTTGAAAACATCTCAAGTGATCTAGACAATATTCTGAATGATAAAAAGCATCCAAATGATAAGACTAGTCTTGGATATAAAGAACTAGAGATTTCAACTCAAGACAAGATGAAGACTAATGTGAACAAATAAAATCAACCTTTGAAAATAAATCATTAGATAAGTAATGAAGGTGTTGGTAGAATGAATACAAAATAGATCAAACAACCAAATGCCATGAGGTATGCAAATTTCAATGGTTACTGCTATACTTGTAATCAGTTTAGGCATAGAGCTAGAGAATGTAGAAGACCTATCAAAAATGAATTTGCATAGAAATATGATGGGGTTCATATGTAAAAGGGTGTGATTAAGGTTGAGTGATTCAACTATCATGATATAGGACACTTTTCAAAACATTTTCCATTTAAGGTAAGGTAAGTTGAGTTTCCTTCAAGAGATATTGATTGCTATAGTTGTTATAAACTATGACACATTGCAATATTTTAGCCAGATTTGGTAAGATAGAATGAGATTTTTACAAAAGGTATAATGTGCTACAACTATGAATAGAGAGGTCACATTGCTATATTTTTCAAACAAATGCCATTAAATCAAAATAGATTCAATCAGGCAAGTAAAGTGTAAGGAAGAAGTCAAGTCAACTCATTGAATCCAAAGGTGGTAAGTATGAGTCATGATGAGACTATAGGTCCAAGTAATCTATTTGATATGGTAGAGAATACCATAAAAGGTGAAGATTTCCAAGAGATCTCATTGAATACTCATGTTGTGAATGAAGAAACCAAGCTCAAGAAGAAGACCAAGGTACTAGTTGAGGCTAGTCTTAAGATATGTATGGATCCAAGTAAACATATTATTTTTGTTAAGTAAGATTCATAAAAAGAACATCAATTATTTGTACTTAGTGATGATGCTCCAATATGCAAGAAAGATTTTATAGATAAAAAGGTATGTCATGAATCTATGTTGTCTCCATGTATTATAAATCCAATCATAGAAAAGAAGGAGAATGTTGTAGTGGATGAGCATGTTACTTCTCTCAAGACTAATAAAAATAAGAACTATAAGCATTAGATGACTAAGGAAAAGAAGGAATATGAGCAGTTATGGGCACCTCCTAGTTTCACATTGTTTTAGGACATTGTGAAATAGGGTGTCTATGCCTATCCTTCTTAGGAGACTCCTTTCAATGGAGAAGCAAGTGTTGTTGTGGTGTTATTTAGATGGTCCTAGAAGACTAGAGTTGATTTTTCTTAGTTAGAACAGTTATGTTCATGTGGAAAATATGTTGAGTTGATGTCTTGATGTTGATATTTATATATGGATTAGTTTGTAGGGTCAGATTAAAGGTTTTTAGATGGCAAAGGAGGACTTGTGATTTGTCAAGATAATATTTTTGCATAAAAAGGTCCGTTTACCTTATTATAGCATGATTCAGGTAGTTTTGTGATTTGAAGGTATGTTGAAGTCAATTTGAAAATTTTTGTTAGCTCTTCAATTTTCTAGTTTATGCTTAAGAGCTTGTAGGTCTTAAAATGGGTTATAAGAAGTCAAGGTTCCCAATAGTGTGGAAGCTCAAATCTTGGTCCAAAAGTGTGTAATGGTTATCCCTAGGTGTACAAGAATTTTTAGAGGTAGATACTAATTGAAAGGTGTTGTGTTGACCTTGTTTGTTTTGTGATTCTAGGGTTTTGGGCTCTACTAAAAAAGTGATATGCCTTATGAGTTGAGATATAAGGCTTCTTAATATGTTGAATGGGCCAAATTGGTTGTCAAATCATGATTAACAAAGATCTGAAGGTTTGTGTTTTTCAAATTATTCATGCTTTTGTCAAGATGGAGGCATAATTAACAAGTTGGATTATGAAGGATGTATGTTGTAGAGGTTGAGCTAGGTGTTACAAATTGGTTTGATTAAGAGGTCATATAAGAGTGCTCCAAATATGAAGTTTTTGGTCTTGAATATATGTCTACTAAATTTTTTGGGCTTTGGAAAGTTCCAGGTAGGGCTACAAAGAGAATAGATAGGCCTAGTATGAAGTTTTGATGTTTTTGCTTAGTGTTTTCAAAATAACAAGATATGTATGTTTAAAGGAGAGTTCTCAAGTTGGTTCAGTGCATATTTCCTATTTAGTATAGTGCAAATGCATAGTTGGTGGTCATGGAAGTGTCTTAAGAGAGAAGGTTGGTAAGCTTGCATGGTGGTTATTTATGCTGTATGAATATTTGAAGATGATCAAGTGGTGAAATGGCTCAAAAATATTGGGGGTAGGGCCTCTTAGATGTTTCTTGGTAAGTTTCATCAGATTTTAGTTTTTTTATGTGTTTTTTCTTCATTTTTTGTAGTACTTGGTTGAAGAGAGTGTTGGCATGGAGAAAGAGGAAGGTGTAAATGCAAGAAGAGGTAGGATCAAGGTAAGGGGGAGTCTGTATCATCTTTCTAATATGGTACTCTCTTGTTAGTTTTCTTTTTATGCCCTCAAAATAATATTGTTCCCACTTTGTCATTATGTCAAAGGGGAAGAAAGTTCATGTTATGAGAGTACTTGAAGAGAGAGAAACTAAGTTGCATGATGTTTGTTGACATCAATAACAAAGGGGGAGATTATTGGATAGATTTTAATTATGCCATAGTGATTTCATGGAGGTGTCATGTTGAGTGTATGAAATGCTCCAATAGCCTAAGTAATAATGACAAAGTGGACAATGTGCTTGTCTTAGTATGCTTGAAGTACACTTGGTTGATCTTCTATTTTGGAATGGCTAGAGATGTTCAAGGATGAGTATGGAGTATTGTGCATGTGAAATATTTTCATAATATGTTTTATAATCTTTGAGTTATTATGTGCATAATTGAAATTCATCTAGTTGTCCATAGTTTTCATCTAGGCACTTTGGGTCTAGTGGTAGAAAATCTAAGTAGGCAGTTAGTGGACATCACCATTATCATGTGTGGATGAGTCAAGGGGACTTGGTCATATGGTTATGATCACATTAGTTCATAGTTTTTATATTATAAATCTTAAGTCATACACCTAAGCATAGTCAAATATATGAAAGTGCAAAGTTGGGCTCCTAGGCATTTTGACAATGTTTTCCCATACTTAGCCAAATTTGCAATGTGGCAAGAAGAGTCGAGTAAGTATTTTGATGAAGGAATATCTCACATGTGTGTATGTTTATGAATAAGATAATCATATGGATTTGTTCAATTTTGAGCTTAGTTTATTTATGTTATATTTTAGGTCATGCGCTGAAGCACAACAAAAGTTATACAAGTGCAAAGTTGGCCTCATAAGTAGTTTTTGACATAGTTGGCTTTGTGGTAGAAACTTTTGAGAAGGAATTTTAATGGAATTATATCTAGCATGTGATAAGGTTTGAGGATTATATTGACACATGGTTGGATTCTCCTATTTGAGGAGATCATATGGTTCAATTTTTAGAACATGTGTTTAAGCAAAGCAAAAGATATGGAGGTGCAAATTTGACCTTCCAAGTAGATAATCAAGTTTCCCATACATAGTATTTTTTTCACAAGTTTTGAGCAACATCAATGGTGTAAATTTCTTTAAGAATTCAGGAAGCGATGAGATGATGCCAAAGTTTTATATGTTTAATGGTGAGCAAAGATAAAGATCGATCTTATTTCAAGTATCAACAATGAATAGGAGATCATACAAATAAAGATCAATGGTGCATATTATAGTCAAGAGGCCAAAGTTATAGTTGTTTATCGTTTTCAAATACCTGACTAATCCATAGATATTGATGGAGTGCATTGAGTCAAAGTTTCTAGATTACATAAGATGAGGTCAAAGTGAATGAGGTTTAACATTTGAGCATTGGAGACTATATGTTAAAGATAAAACAAGATAAATGGTGCATATTTGATTTGAGTAGTGAGAAAACAAGATGTGAGCATGGTGTTCAAAGTTTAACGGTGACCATTTGAATTTTGCAAAGGCAAAGACCAGTGTCTAGTTTTTATGACATATATTTCGATCTATACAAAATTTTCTCATGGTGTAAAAATAAAATTTGTATAGGATTATAAAACACATATGGAAATATGAATTTTAAGGTATAATTTTATATACAGTCAAATATATTGAGCTCTAAATTTGACTATGTGTTTGTGCATGTTATGCAAGTAACCCAAGAAGGGTAATTGATCTTGTTATGATATTGTTTCATTTATAAATGATGAATTACCTATTGGAGAGTGTTTTAGACTCCATAAGGATGCTCTATGTGCATTATAAAGGTTTGATCAATAATATGTTTTATGAACAAAGGTTTAAAATTTGACTGTGTATTCATTCATGGTGATTGTGCGCATAAAATATTGTTTAAGTGATTTGTGCTTAAGCAGAAGGGTACTATGATGGATATGGACACTTAAGGAGGATATATAGATCATGTGGTATGTTCTCATGATTTGTAAATGTGTTCTTGTGTTCTTAGTTTTCTTGGAGAAGTGTCAAAGAGCTAAATGGGTCTCCATATGACCTAAAAATGACTTAGGCCTTTTTGAAAGTGGATTTTGCTTAAGTGTGACCCTTGTGAGATGCCTTAAGGGTGAAGGGCATGTATTATGGATGATAAGTATTATTGTGGGCTTGATTATTCATGCTTTCTCAATATATACTGAAACAAAATGTGTTGGTTTCTAGACTTGTATGTGAGATTTTAGAGAAGGTTTATGAGAGTTGTGAAGCAAATTATAGGTAGTGTGCTTGATGATTGAGTTAATGAGAAGAATAGATTTTTTACTATGTGTATGACCTATAGGTAATGTTCCTAATGTCATAATAGTGCTCTTACAATTTGAGGATATGCAAAGAGATTTGAGTGTGCATATAAGGACTGTTTGAGTGAAGAAAGAGAGATTATGTCATGCCTATGTGAGAGGCATGTTTGAGATAGATAGAGAGTTTGTGTTTGGGTTATAAAATAGAGATCCATCATCAGGGATTGAATACATCATTTTTAAGGTGGATGTGTGGTGTCCCCAAAATTTGATACTTCAAGATTTTGGGAGACACCCCTTTTAAATTTTTGTATCTTAATAGTATGTGTGTGTCAGTTGTGTTGTTTGAATTCAATATTTAGAATAAAGGATTTGGGTCCTACTTATGTTTATTTTTTATTTTTTTTTTCTTCTCAATTACTTCAGGTCTCTCTAGAAGATTAAAAACACCAGCTTCAAAGCATCACCCATATTCTCCATATATCTATTTTTATAACTTAAAGGTAACTCAGCTCATTTTCTAATGCAAATTGAGTTCTTTGAGTTAATTTACTTCCTTAAAAATAAGTTATCTTGAAAACCCATCTCACACTTCCTAGACCAAATTAGATCTATCAAGGAACTTTGCTTATAAAAATTAAATGAGTTAAGTAGGTCACAAAACCTGATTAACACTACCAAGACCTTAACAAATTCTTAGGACTACTTTACTTATAAAGTTTATAAGTAAAATATTTTTAGGTTTACAAACCTAATTTACTTATAAACCAAGACCTGATCAGGATAATGAGACTGCTTTGCTTATAAAAGCCTAAAATAAGTAAAGTAATTTGAAGAACCTGATCAACAAGGCAAGTGATGTGGCATTGTCACACTTGTAATTAATGTTTTGAAAAATATATAAAATCAAAATTTCTACCTCATTTCCACCTCACTCCAAGTCATAAAAACTAAGTGATTACCTCTACGAACCTTGAGCTAAGCATTTTTGATCCTTGGAGAAATTTTGAGCATTTCCTTTTATGACCCACTTTTAGTTGAGGTAGGTAGACTGTTTTAATTTCATTATTTTCTTCTTATTTGCTTCTTTTTAAGGTTTGGTTTTTCCTCTATTTTTATTTTTGTTCCATTCATTTTATCTTCTGTTAGGGTTTGCGTACTCATCTTATTTTTCATTTTCATTGTTAAAATCATCATTTTTTGTCAAAAACTATAGTTGCAAACCTTACTATGTGTTTTTCATGTCAAAAGTCAAAAAATCAAAAAATTCCAAGGATGCCCTAATTTCTTAGACCAAATCAAGATTATCAATCACCTTAACTTATTTTTGGGTTTATACCTACTAGCAACTTGTCTTGAGAAACCCAAGTCCCAAAGACTGATCTAATAAGGTTTTCTATTAGTTATTACTTGTTTCTAAAGATATAAGTAATCAATCTTTGTAAAATTGAAGTCTTATGTTTTCATAAACCCAAAGTCTTATGTTTTCATAATCCCAAAGTCTTATGTTTTTATAAACTCGAAGAACCCAATGTCTTGTAATGTTGAAAACTTGAAGTTTTACAACATTACAAATTTGAAGTTATCTCGTACTACTGTAAACCTAGAATTGATTAACTTGAAAGAGTAACCTAAATGTGTTAAGACTTTTAGCTTAAAATCAAGTTACCTTAGTTTTTAGAAATACTTATTCTTTTAAAAAAAAATTTAAGGAACTTGTTGAGATTTAAAAAGTATCTAAGCTAATCTTATTTCTAGATTTCTCAATCCTTTGAAGTATTTAGTGAGTATCTCAAAACATTTACCAAGTGTTATTTAAAATTTAAAGGAGTAAATATCTAGGTCAAAATCATCAGGAAGGTTAGAGGGGAAAGTAGCAGAAGTAGAAGCACAAAGTAAAGTCATTAAAGAGGTCTCAGAATTAGTACTTGAGGAAATTCCTGAATTGATCAAGAACGATAAGGGAAAAGCAAAGGCAAAGAAATTAAAAATCCAAGAACCCATTATGAAGTACGAATATAAAGGTTATCCTATTGAATCATCCATTTCATCAAATCTCATTGAGATAAGTGACATAGACATGGGGCATGTGTTTGTTATTGAGTTCTTAAAAAGATCAAAGGCTACTACAAAGACTCCACTTTTGAATGTCATGACCAATAGTGGAATTATACAAGCAGAAGCTTTCCCCAACTCAACTCAGCTTCCTAAGCTTTTACTTGCATGTGAAAAATATTATGATTCCTTATTTAGAGTAGTAAGGGATACTACCGGGAATGTAGTTATAAGGCTTGATTTTTAATATTTTAACTATTGATTAAAAATCCCAACATCGCCAAAGGTAATTGACATTTCAATGGAGATAGCTGAGAAGCAATAGGAAACCAAGATGCTTGAATGCATCAAGATCATAAACACTTACTACTTGAAAAAGATCAAGCAACCCTCAAGGTTTTTCAAACACCTTGTTAGGTTTGATTTCATTCAAGTAGATAATATTATTCAACTATTGTGTAGAATCAATGGACAAAAGAATGTCAAACGGTTTTCACCATGGATATATGATTACATCAGAACCATTGATGTAACCCAAAGTTATTCTAAGATTGATTGGGCAAAAATGATCAATGATAACATTGGTCAAAAATTAAAGAATGTATTATACACTTTTGATTTCAAGATGACATCATATTTGGTATATATAAACTGGGGATTTTTCAAGGTTAAGGACTATTGGTAATTTATCAATAGTACTAATCTATGAATTCTATCCTTAGCTGGTCCTTGAAAAGTATTACAAAGATTACATCATAGTGAATGACAGTTTCTTTTATGAGCTTATTTGCAAGTTGGAAAAATTATTGAAGCATAAAAGGGTGTCAGATGAAGCATAAGATGCAGTGGCTTTGTATGGATGTATTTTTATCCAATTTATTGACTTCACTTATCTTAGAATAGGAGGATTCTTAGGAGCACCACTCAAACTACCAAGGTACCTAAGTGACAAGTGGATCCTGATGGAGATGAGTAGACAATTAGTTGAGTTACATAATTTGTAATCCAAAACACATAAGGCAGTTATTAATTTTCATATTTCTATTAGTCACTATCAATGTCCTAGCATCTACAAAGCTAATAATGTGTAGAAGGAAATCTATCATCATTATACTCAAGTTCTTTTTAGAGACTAGATCAAATTTTGATTGTAGAGGTGTTGCTCAAAATATAGTTTCTCTTGAGTATAGTCATGTTCCAGCACTAAAGGATTTTTGTATGGACTGCATAAATGAGTTTGAGATAAGAAGAAGAAATAACAATAGGTTAATTATGGATAAAATTTGAGCCTTTGATTTAGTAACTATTTCAGAGGATTTGCAGGATGATAACATGGTTGTTAGTGATGTTTCATAGGTAGTAGGAGGAGATAGGGCCCCACTTCCAAAATTTATCTTGGGTAATGATCTTGATAAGAAAATTGTAGAGAGAAATTCAAATTTTTTGGAAATTACTTCTAATTGGCTTTTAAACAAGGGATATCACATGAAAGACTTCTTAAGTGAAACTACACCTATGGGACATAAAAGAAAAGAAGTAAATCACGGAGAAAGCAGTCAAGGTCCCATAAAGAAATTAAGGCTCAAGAAGAATGTGGATGACACTTTCTCAATAGTAAAATACAAGGAGCCAATCCAATATATTGTTGTCATTTCACCATCAATTTATCCTATACTTGTTCCTCTAAGTATTCCAATTCTTATTCCAATTACTACTTCTATTCAAGTTCCTTCAATTTCTCCCTCATCTCCTAAGGAGTATAGCATGAAATGCTTAGAAAATCATTCCAAAAAATAAGTGAGTTCTCCTCCTCTTCCTTCTTATCCAAAATCTACAATGTCTCCACCTCCTTCAGATGAACCATCTCATGCTCAATAACTCAATAAGGTAAATGCTAAGAAGACTCTAGCATCACAAAGGAAGGATTAGTAAAAGAAAAGGAGAAAGAGACAAGCCTAAAAAATAAGCTATTTAAAAAGTTATAAATAAAGGAAAATATAAAGTGGAAATGGAAAAAGAACCTCCTATACAAAAAGCTTCTTCGCAGGAGTTGGTAACTAGAAGTGAACAACATGTAATGACCACACATCTAGTTATTTTCACCAATATAAATTTTTCATCTTGGCTAGCTTTGCAAATAGTTTTAGGGACCAAAGAAGTAATAAATCTTGAATAATTAGATATATATTTGTTAAATAGTCTAGAAAAAAGAGGGAATAAATCTAAGCAAGCAACGGTGACCTCAAAATTGATAATTGAGTCCTCAAGGCAGAAATTTGTTGAGATAGCAACTCCACCCCTTGGAGTCAACATAAGAGAAGTGACTAATGATAAATTATCAATCACAAGAGTATCCCTTGGAGAATTTACAATGTATGGACTTAAATAAGATACTCATACATTGATTAATAGTCTCTTTAAAAAGCTAGATGAAGAGAAGGATGCTAAAAATAAGTTAAATGAACAGAATGATCAGTTATGCCAAATAATTACAAAAGTGGTGAAGTCTATCCCTCAACAAGTTTTGATCCTAGATACTATGATTACTCGGTAAGTAATTACTGAAGTAGAATAAATTAGAGATAGAGCTAGGACCATTGACAAGTTGATTGAAAAGATGAAACAAAAAGCTAAGAAATTCTTTTGACTCAGGGAAGATCTCAAATTGATCTTCTAGGAAAGATATCAAAAATGAGCACAATAAGAATTGAATTAGAAATTGAAAATGGTCTTTTCAAACTCCAACAAGAAATTCTTGAAGAGATTTTAAAATTAGATGAGAAAATTGTAGTTCAGGAACAAATTACTTCTTATTTGAAGAAAATAAAGTAGGAAGACTATCTCCTTTATTTCTATTTAAGTATCCTTCCAGATATAGCTAAAGAAATGAAGATGATAGAAGAAGAGTCATGTGATGTCAATGTTGATATTGAAGATTGCTTTTTTGGAATCATAGGTATATGGATAACTATTGTCCCAACAACAGTTGAACAGTTGATAGAGCAGTTCAATCAAAGAATAGACATAGTCATGACTTCTTTTACAACTAAGTCTATCAAAGTGTTGATTAATTGTCAAATAGAGTTAAAAAGGATAAGTTCAAGATTGAGAAAGCAAAATTTCAAAGTAAAAAGCTTGAAAAGGAAATAGTAAGATTTGAAATAGAGAGATAAGCAATTGTGAAACTAGATGAAGGCGTCATCCAATCAATAATTTCCAAGCACATCAAGTATAGAGAAAAATGTAGAGATCAAGTTCAAGAATTGGATTAATCCTATCTAAAGATTGAAGTAGACTTTGTCTTTTCTTTAACTTTCCCTCTCTGATTTTTATTTAAGTGTCTTTACTTGATGTTGTTTTGTGAAAGTAAAATATTTCATCTAGTTTTTGTACTGCTTGCAAAGAATTTGTATTCAATTCAAACAATAAACATGAAGAAGGATACTTGGCACTTATCACTGCATGACATGAGGGAGAGTTTTGAGGAATTTATTGCTCAATGGTTTCCAATTTTAGTGCATCACATGTGAAATTGAAGAAACTATTTCCAATTTGGATTCTAGTTTTAGATTTGTATAAATATGAATGATGGACTACGTGCCAAGAGGATGACAAATTTTTGGCAAAGAAGAAAAGATAGCAAATTATATAAGTAGTTTAAGAAATCTAAAATGTTATGTTTGAGATAATTGGATTTTATTGTATGAGTTGTAATGGAATTTAATAAGAAGACATTTTTATTTTTTGAAGAGCTTTGTGTCCAAGGGGAATTATTTCATGTGTTCTATGAAGATAAAATGTTAAACTTTGTGTTACCCTTAAATCTGAATTGAATTCTTAGTTTTCTTAAGTTATTTGCTAAAAAATTATCTATTTTAAAGTGTTTATATACTTGCATGGATATAATAGACTCTGAAAAAGCTATCTATTGTGAAATTCAAACTCTATTTCCTCAAATACTATAATTCTTTTCTTATTATCAATCTTATTTTAAAATTCTTGAAACCAACTACTTACTTGCTATAGAATCTCTTTGTTATGGTTCATGAATGAAGAGATTAAAGTAATACCCCCAAAGTAAAGTAATTTAAATTTAATTTAATAGGTTTCAAATATAGAGTAATCAAGAGTAGATAAATTTAAAAATGGGATATTCATCATTAAATGAAGGAGATTTATCTCATGACTACCTAGGTTTTACGCTATACATAAAATCTAGCCAACAATTTCTGGTGACTCCGCTCAAGAACAAACCTAACGAGAGTCTCTAAGTGATTAACTCCTACACATAAATTCTTAAGGTTATCCTTAGTTTTAATTGCTTTTAAGCACTCACTATAATTTTGCATTCTTGAAATAATGCATCAGTCTATCTTGAAAATACTATTAAAATTAATTACTCTATTTTGAACTAAACATTCCCTACCATTAAGTTACCTGCATGTCAATTTGGAACTTTAGTTCACTCCCAATCCACTTTGTCTCAAAGTCATTACATGCCATCATAAAAAGCTATAAAATTGTCTTTCTTTAGAGGATTTTTCTAATTTTCAAACTAGCCAATCAACCTTTCACTAGAGCAAGAAGAACACAAGGGTAAACAAATTGTTTCTTTGAGCTACAAGAGCAATTTAATTTTTTTTCCCTATTCAAGCTAGAACTAAAAGAGCTAGTCTTTCACCTATTAGGTGAATAACTCCTATTGTGCATCAGCTTCATCATAATTCATCTAAAATTCTTTAATCAGCTAGTTCCTAGTTTTCAATCTCTAGAAGCATGGTGTTATTGCATTTTGTTCCATAGGGACCAGCTATTGGTCCATTAAATTTGACACTTCCTTTTCATGACTTGACAAAAGGATCAAGGAATAACTTTCTTAAGTTTAATAGTGATGGTAAGAAAAATCTTGATGAACATTTGGCTACTTTCTTCGTAGAATATAGAGTAATTAGTGTAGAGCATGAAGATGTCTCTGTTAGACTCTTTGTTGAAACCCTACATGACTTGGTAGTAGAATGGTTTTACCATCTTTCTCAAAGTGTTGTAACTAATTAGGCGACTATGCATGAGTATTTCAAAACAATATTCAAAGATGTTCAAGATGCTCACATATTATTGACACAACTCATGATTTCATTACCAGATTTAATAGATATTTTTATAAGATCCCACAAATTGTGTTGCCTATAATAGATAATCAAAAATGTTTCTTCATTAATGTTCCACTTCCATAAGTCAGATATCAACTTTAGAGGGCACATCCAACTGATCTTGCTACTGCTCAAAATCTTACAACAGAGGTTGAGGATGATTTAATAATGGATGATAAGATTAAAAATATTGTATCTAGAAGAGAATCATTTATTTCTATTACACCTTAGACTATATATCTTTTATTGTAAAAACTTGCCAATGACTGATTGTAAGTTAAGAGGAAAATTTATCAAGGAACTCATACAGCTCCAACTAGGAATTCTCCTGAATGCAACTTCAACAATCAAAATAGAAATCAAATTGTTGGTCCTCAAAAAAGACTAGAAATTGAAGATGTCCTAAGAAACCATATTGAGATGAATGAAGAAGAATCAACAGCTGATGGTGTTGATCAACCTCTTGCTAAAGAAGATGATTTTGTAGATCTTGCTGGTGACTCCAACTATTACATAAAATATGAATTAGAAATTGACTATGATGAAGCATTTCATGAAGATCATAGTCAATCTTTTATAGTTTTTACAAGGTCTCAAACTCAACAAGTTATTGATAAGTCATCAAAAGAACAAGAAAAGGGGAAGAATCAACCAACTACTAAAGTAAGTATCCTTAAGAGAGGTAGTTCTATACCTCCTTTTGTTCCTAAAGATAAGTATGTTCCCTCCACTTCCCAAGCTTTGAAGTCAAAAACTCATGTAATTGAAGTTAGTTCTTTGTCTCTTGTACCCATTCCTTCTTTTGACATGATTGAGCACATAAAGGAAACTAAAATCCAAATTTTAGAAGTTGAATATCTAAGGTCTTACCCAAATTAGCTAAATATATTAGTGAAGTATGTTTAGAGTAAGGGGTCAAATAATACATCCAATTATTCTAAAGGTATTTTACCCATCCCTAAGTTAAACCCTTCCTAGAATAACTCTATTGATGCTAGATCCTCATCCTCCCCTATTTCAAATAGGATAGAACCATTTTATGTATCTCTATTGATTAATGGATATAAGTTAAGTAATTACATTCTTGACATAGGAGCCTCTGATAATGTAATGCTAGCAAAGGTAGCAAATGCCTTAGGTCTTTCTCTAACCAAGTCCATAGGAAAATGTTACTCAATGGAAAGATAAGTTTCCCTAATTAGATAGATTAAAGATGCTCAAGCTATTCTAGTAGCCTTCCTAGATAAAAGGCTTAAAATGTTGATCTTGGTAGCAGATATCTTGGTCTCATATGGAATGTTTCTCAGAAGAAATTTCTATAAAGTGTTAGGAGGAGAAGTTAAAATGGACTGGTCATGTGCACATATTCCTGTTAAATAAGTAAATTATAAGTTGGAACCAGAGAATAAATCAAAATACATAGTTTCCAAATCTGAAGATCTAAGATCATATAGAATTTTTAAAGAGTCAGGTCATGGAATTTATTTTCTTGAAACAAGTAAAGAAAATCAAAAAGAAAAGATAAATATGAAGAGGATTTATGGATTATAGAATTTGATGGTAGTTTTAGTTTTCTTGGTTTAGGTGCAGGAGTGGTGCTAATTTTTCCAACTAGAGAATTTTTTCCCTATTCATTTAAGCTCTTGTTTGAAAACACTAATAACACATTTGAATATGAAGATCTCTTTTTAGGACTTGAGCGAGTAAAAGAGTGGGGAATAAAATTCCTTAGAGTTTAGGGAGATGCTAAACTTATAGTCATGCAAATCAAAGGATAATATCAAGTGAATAAATATAAGTTGAAACATTACCGTGATAGATTTTTGAGTTCTATAATGGATTTTTTTGCTTTCTCAATTAATTCAGTAACTCATGATCATAACTCTAGAGATAATTCACTTGTTGTAATAGCATCCTTGCTTAGGGTTGATCATCAACCAATAATCTTCAAAGAAGGTGATTATAAAGTGGAAATGGTTTATCACCCAGTGGTCCCTGATAATTTGAACACTGACAAGTTTTTAATGATGATAAACAAATAACAACTTTCTTGGAACAATAAGATAATTTTGAAGGATTACATTTTGAAGGAAGCAATTCACATTCCCATGAGACAATAATAGCTACTATTGATTTTGAACTTTCTAAAGATCAATCCATAATTTAACTTAAAGGGAATAAGATTCCTAAAGTCTTAGTTTCTTTAGAAGAGATTTTTGACAAGCATGACAAGTTCCTAAATAAGAAAAAGGAAAATGGGGAGACTTCTACAGAAATAGAACAAGTTAATTTAGGCAGCAATGAAGAGCCTAAAATGGTTAACATTGGTAAGATCTACTCACAGGAGGAAAAAGAAGATTTTACTAATTTCTTAAGGAATATATTGATGTATTTGCTTGGTCATATAAAGATCTCAATTCCTTTTAGCCAAAGTATGTACAGCAATGCATTCCACTTTAACCAGGTATAAATCCATTCAAGTAGAAGTTATAAAATCACAATCCTACCATTTCAGGCATGATTCATGTTGAGATTCTTAGATGCAAAGATTATTTATCTGATCCATCATTCAAAATGGTTAGCAAACATTGTCCTGATAAGAAATAAAAATGGAGAGATACATTTATGTATTGATTTTCACAACCTGAATTAGGATTCTTTAAAAGACAACTATCTATTGCCTATCATGGATTATATTTTATAGGTGGTTACAAGGCCTAAAATGTTATCCATGTTAGATGGATTCTCAGGATACAATAAAATAAAGTTAGCTAAAGAAGATCAATACAAGACAACTTTCACAACACCATAGGGGACTTTTGCTTATCAAAAGATGCCTTTTGAGCTAATCAATGTTGGTGTAACTTTTTAATGAGCTATGGATTTATCCTTCACTCATTTGAGCAACAAGAGTATTATGGTATATCTGGATGATTTGACTATATTTTCAAAAAAAGAGGTAATCACCTAGTTGACCTTGAGGAAGTCTTGATCTAATGTAAAACATATGGGATTTCCCTAAATCTTAAGAAATCCATATTTTTTGTAACTGAAGGTAAGCTTTTTGGTCATTTGGTATCAAGTGAAGGGATGAATAAAAGCTATTCAGAGTTTATTTATGCCTACATCTAGGAAAAGTGTACATTCTTTCTTTGGAAAAGTTAATTTTCTAAGAAGTTTTATCCCATATTTTACTAAGTTAACATGCCACATATCAGATACGATGAAGAAAATGGCAGATTTAAATGGATTTATGAAGAAAAATTAGCATTTGAAAGAATCAAAGCAGCAATAGTTGAATATCCAATGTTAGTTTTTACAAATTTTAGTAAGGAATTTATTCTTTACTATTATTATTTAGAACATACAATGTCATCCATCCTCATGCAAAAGAATGATGAAGGAGTTGAAGCACCTATAGCCTTTATGAGTCAACCACTAAAAACCTTAAAGTTGAAGTACTCTCAAATGGATAAGCATGCATATGCAGTAGTGAAAGCATGTAAAGTTTTCTAGTGTTATATTTTGTCTTCTCACACTTTGGTATACATTATAAGTTCTACAGTTAAGTCTATTATGACTCAGTAAGAGGTAGGGCTACTCAGGGGCACCTAGGTAGCTAAAGTATAAGAATTTGATCTTGACATTAGACCAATAAATTTAGTGAGAGGAAGAGGATTATGCCAATTGATGACTGAAAACAAGCATAAAGCTACAACATCTCTAAATCAAGGAAAAACTAAAGAATAATTACCCATGGTACTTTTTGTTGATATGATTCATGAATGATATAGTAAGATTGCTTACTATTTGACTTATGGAGATTTGCTAGATAATCTGACAAAGAAAGAAAAATAGATAATCAAGTTGAAATCTAAGGATTATGTCATTTGGTATAATGGTCTATAGAAAAAGGGAATTGATGGTGTTTTTCTCTATTGTGGAGATAAAAAATAATAGATTGAATTGTTAAAGGCATTTCATGATAAAGCATGTGGAGGTCATTTTTAGCCAGAGTCATTGCACATAAAATCTTATGGGCAAGGTATTTTTGGCCTACTTTATTTCAAGATGCATCTGAATGGGTTGCTAAGTGTCAAGCATGTTAGTTTTTTGTAGGAAGAGTTAAATTACCTACTTTGTAACTAAAACTAGTAATTATTAATGAGCCTTTCCAGCAATGGGGAATGGATTTCATTGGTTTGTTGAATCCTCTATCAAGTGCTAGACATCACTACATTCTGACAGCTACTGATTATTTCAACAAATGGGTTAAGGTTATCCCAGTCAAGTAGGCTACATCAAAATTAGTTTGTGATTTTATAAAATAAAATATTATTGTCAGATTCAGTGTACCACTTAAAATTGTGACAGATAATGTATCCAACTTCTCTTCTATGGAACTTACTAAATTATGTTACTCATATGGGATAAACCTAGTTCATGATTCAAATCATTACCCTCAAGGTAATGGAAAAGCTAAGTCGAGCAATAAAAATTTGCTAAATATCATTCAAAAATTGGTGGACAACAATCAAAGGACCTGTCATAAGAAGTTATTTGATGCATTGTGGGCTAACAAAACTACTCCTAAGAAGGTAATAGGTATGTCTTTATTTCAATTGTTATATGGAACAAATGTTGAAATACCAATAACCCTTGAATTTCTTTCTTTGCAATTGGTAAAAGCAATTAAAGACACCACATATCAAGATTCACTTGATAAGAGAATCATGTTTCTTAGTGAACTAAAAGAAGTTCATGTTCAATTTATTGATCTGCTAATGGATCATCAAGCAAAAGTTAAGAATATATTTGACAAAGGAGCTAGAGATGGACAATTTAAAGTGGGAGATTTAATTCTTCTATGGGAAAACCAAAATGAACAGAAAGGAAAGCATGGTAAGTTTGATTCCTTGTGGAAAAGACCCTTTACTATATATAATATTGTTGGGAAAGAGAGTTTCTTCTTATCTCATCAATATGGGATTACACTACCTTTACCTTTCAATGGGCAGCACTTGAAGCTCTACAAAAATTGTGCAGTAGGGTATCTCTTGCTTGTACATAAATAAAGTTTTTATCTTTTCTTTTCTTCTGTTTAAAGTCTTTATGTTCCACTTAGTCTAGTAGTTTTTGTGACTAAGCTTCTACAATGACTCTATACCAAATGAATTGAAAGCAAAACTAGAGATACTGAGATCTCACCCTTTTTTATTTTCTTATGATAGAAATAAGGGTGTCCCCAATTAGATCCAACTGGTGTCCTTAAAATTTGATACTGCAATATTTTGGGAGACACCCATTTTTAAAAAATTGTATCTTAATAATATGTGTGTCAATTATGTTGTTTGAATTTAGTCTTCAGAATAAAGGATTTGGGTCCTACTTATGTTTGTTTTTATTTTGTTATTGTCTTCTCAATTGCTTTAGGTCTCTCTAGAAGATTGAAAACACTAGCTTAAAAGCATTACCCATATTCTCCATCCATCAATTTTTATAGCCTGAAGGTAACTTAGCTCATTTTCTAATACAAATTGGGTTCTCTGAGTTACTTTACTTCCTTAAAAATAAGTTAAGTTGTCCTAAAAACTGGACTCACACTTCCCAAACCAAATCAGGTCTATCAAGGAACTTTTCTTATAAAAATTAAATGAGTTAAGTAGGTCACGAAACCCAATTAACACTACCAAGACTTTATCAAATTCTCAGAACTACTTTACTTATAAAGTTTATAAGTAAAATATTTTTAGGTTTACAAACCTAATTTACTTATAAACCAAGACTTGATTGGGATTATGAGATGGCTTTGCTTATAAAAACCTAAAATAAGTAAAATAATTTGAAGAAATTGATCAACAAGGCAAGCTAACATGGCATTGGCACACTTGTAATTAATGTGTTGGAAAATATATAAAATTAGAATTTCCACCTCATTTCCACTTCACTCTAAGTCATCAAAACTAAGTGATTACCTCTATGAACCCTGAGCTGAGCATTTTTTATCCTTGGATCAATTTCAAGCATTTTCTTTTATGACCCACTTGTAGTTGAGGTAGGTAGACTATTTTAATTTCATTAATTTCTTCTTATTTGTTTCTTTTTAAGGTTTGGTTTTTCCTCTATTTTTATTTTTATTACATTCATTTTCTCCTTTGTTAGGGTTTGCATACTCATCTTCTTTTTCATTTCATTGTTAAAATCATCATTTTTGATCAAAAACTATAGTTGAAAATCTCGATATGCATTTTCCATGTTAAAAGTCAGAAAATCAAAAAACATCCTAGGATGACCTAATTTATTAGACCAAATTAGGCTTATTAGTCACCTTAACTTGTTTTGGGTTTATACCTACTAGTAATTTGTCTTGAGAAACCCAAGTCCCAAACACTGATCCAATTAGGGTTTCTATTACTTATTAATTGTTTCTAAAGATATAAATAATCAATCTTTGTATAAGTAATTGTTAAATGAAGGAGATTTATCTCTCAACTACCTAGGTTTTAATTTGTGAATAAAATCTAGAGAACAAGGTTTTCAAAGGAGGGTCTAAAGAACTTGGTCTTCCTTAGGGGCATTTGCTCCTTATGAAATAGGTGTTTCACTAAATACCTTTAGTAAGGAGGATATGATCAAGGTTTTTTGGTCTAAAGGAGTTTATTAGTTTCTTGTTTGTAATTTTTTATAGGACAGTAGTCCATTTATGTTATAGGCTTGAGAGTGGGTTTTATTCCCCATGAGGGTTTCCCATAGGAACTATGTGTTATGTGTTTGATCTTGTATATGCATTGAATGAATGATCTGTCTTGTTAATTTTTCTTGATCAAGTTAATATATGTTTGTTGATTAATAATTTAAAGGACTAAACTTGAAATTAAAATATATGGGCTCACTAATTCACCCCCCCCCAACTCTTAGTTATTTTACCTATAACATTAGAAAATATTCTTAGTGGTCAAAAGTATGCATGTGATAGAACTGGTATTGCATACAAAGAAGAACAATAAAATGAAACTCAAGACAAGATGAAGACTAATGTAAATTAGACCTTCAGGGTCAACAATTAGTTAAGGAATGAAGATGATGGTAGAGTGAAGACAAATCAAATTACATGATGTATGCAAGTTTTAATGGTTATTTTTATACATGTAATCAGTTTGGGCATATAACTATAGATTACAAGAGACCTATTAGAAATGATTTTACATGGAACTATGATGGGGGTCATCAGTCAAAAGGTGAGTCTTCTTCAAAAGGATTAGTTTGTTTCAATTATCAAAATAAAGGACATATTTAAATATATTATTCTAATCAATAAAGGTGGGATAAGCTTCTTGAAAAAAGTATAGTGTGCTTCAACTATAAATATAAAGGTCACATTGTTAGATTCTTCAAGCAAATGCCTACAAGATAGAATAGGTTTAATCAAATTCCTAGAGTGAAATAAAGAAGGAAAGTTAACTCATGGAAACCAAAAGTGGTAAGTGTGATTCATGATGATTTTTCAGGTCTAAGTAATATATTTTCTATGGTGGATATTGCTACATAAGTTGGAGAGTGCCAATAGCTCTCATTATATATGCATATTGTGAATGAAGAGACCAAGCTCAAGGAAAAGACCAAGGTTCTAGTTAAGTCTAGTTCTGAGGTGTGTTTGGATTCTAATGAGAAACCTATTATATGTGAGAAAGTTTCAATCTTGGTTACCATGTTGTCAAGATCTAAAGGTGATGTTTTGCAATGCAAAGAAGCTACTTCAGTGATCAAGATATGTCAAGATTCCGTAGTTGCTCCAAATTTTATATATCTTATCATAGAAGACAAAGTGAGTGATGTAGAAAAGGAATAGGTTTTCAAATTTTAGAGTAACGATAAGAGGAGAAATAAGTCTAATATATATAAAAGGATTCTATTAGTTACTAAGGAGTTGTGTACCATTCCTAGCTACACTTTGTTTTAAAAACTTTATGGAGTAGAGGAGGTCTTTGTCTATGCTTTTTAAGAGACTCCTTTCAGTGGAGAAGTAAGTGTTTATGTGGTGTTTTTTAGAATCTCCTAGAAGGCAAGAGATGAGTTTTTCTAGTTGGATTTGGTGTGTCAAGATGGTAGAAGTGCTTTGATGAGGTCAAAGTGATGTCATAAGGTGTTTTTTCTATGTATGCAATGTTTGTAAGATCATAATTGGGGTTGTTAGATGGCATAATGAGATTGATGGAATGTCAAGAAGATTTTGGTTCTTATAAATATTTGTGCACTTCTTTGTGATGTGTTCCAAGTGGTTTTGTGTTGTGATGATCCTATTTGTGCCTTCTAGAAGTTTTTGTGTACTCTCGAGTTTATCTTTCTTATTGCAGATCAAATCCATGGTATAGGAATTCAAGGTTACCAAAGGTTTGAAGGCTCAAATATTGGTCAAAACTTGTGTGATGGTTGTCTCTAGGTGTGAAAAACATTTTAGAGGTGGGTGTTGACTAGAAGGAGGTTTGTTGACCTTGTTTGTTTTGAGAATCTAGAGTTTTGGGCTATGCTTAAAAAGTGGTTTGCCTTATGACTTGAGGTATAAGGCTTATTAATAGGTTTAATGGGCCAATTAGGTTGTCAAATCAAGCTTCATATAGCTTTTATGGTTTGTATTTTTTCAAATTATTCAAGTTTTTGTCAAAATGGAGGCCTTATTTACTAGTAGATTTGTGAAGGAAGTATGTTGTAGAGGAGGATATAGGTAATGAAAATTTGTGTGGTTAAGGTGGTATATAATATTTCTCTATATATGAATTTTTAGGTCTTTAAATTATGTTTAATAAAATTTATGGTCTTTACAAGTTCCAGGTAGGGCTACAAGGAATCTAGACATGCCTAGTATGAAGGTTTGATGTTTTTGCTCAGTTTATCCAAAATATCAAGGAATGAGTGTTTCAATGTGAGTTATCAAGCTGATTTAGAGAATTTCTCCTATTTTTTTATTGGTATTAAGTTCTTTTGGTGGTCCTTGAGGTGGTTTGAAAGCGAAGGTTGGTAAGCCTATATGGTGGTTCTTCATGATGTGTGGAGATCTGAAGATGCTCAAGAGGTGAAATAGCTTATAGATATTATGGGGAGTCCCTATAAGATTTTTCTTGGTGATTTACATCATATTTTATTACTTTTATGTGTTATTTCTTTATTGGTTATAGTGTTTGGTTGAAGAGAGTATTGGCATGTAGCAAGAGGAAGTTATCAAGGCAAAAAAGAGGTAGCCTCATGGTAAGGGGAGTTTTTATCATCTTTATAAGGTGTTAATCTCTTTTTAGTAGTATTTTTAGGTCCTCAAGATTATTTTTTTCCCAATTTGTCATTGTGTCAAGGGGGGAGAAGCTTCCTTTATGAGAGTGATTGAAGAGAGAGAATGAAGGTCAGTTGTATGATGGTGTTGACATCAATGAAAAAAGGAGAGATTTTTGGAGAGTTTTTAGTGATGTCATGGAGGTGTCTAGGTGAATGGATGAAGTTTCATAATAGTCTAAGTGTCAATGACAAAGTGTGCAGTTTGTTTATCCTATTATGCTTGAAGTAGGCTTAGTGGATCTTTAGTTTTGGCATGATTATGGATGGGTCTAAAGTATTTATAATGTTTAATGGGTCCTATCATAGGTCAAGGATGATTTGAGATCTTGTGGAAGTGAATTTTATTCATCTAGTTCTTCATTATATTCATTTTGGCATAGTTGGTTCTATGATAGAAAGATCTGAGTAAGTAGTTTGCTAATGTCACCATTGCCATGTATAGATGAGTCAGGGGGATTTGGTCATATGGGTGTGATAACATTAACCCCAATTTGTTATGGTCCAATTTTTAGGTCATGAGGTTGAGCGTAGATAAATATATGTGGGTACAAATTTGGCCTCTCAAACAAAATTTCACTAAGTTCCTATACTTAGCTAGACCATCACTTTACATCATGCAAATATAAATGAACCAAAAAGATAGTGAATTTAATATAGGTACTTAAAGATTCAACTTTTTGATGCTTCTAACTACCTCATAGGTGCTCTTAGTGTTGATGAATACTTCTCATTTTAAGATCCTGAGGATCTAGGGCATGAGTTACAATTTGTGACAATTTGGGATGTCTGTGGTGGAATAAAAGTAAAGTGTCAGAGTTGTCCACAATATTTGTTTAATTTGGTGGTTGGGAGCCACCAGGGTCCTGTATATTTGAAACTTTTTGATATTTATGATCCACAAACTAATTTAAGTGGATATTAATAATGATCTTAAACTAAAGTGAGCTTTGATAAAGAAAATAGAAAAAATGAAGGTAAGGCAAAAAAGAAAACTTGATTGTAGGATTCCATCTCAAATATCATGACAAGGTTATAATTAGTTTGAGCATACATGAACAAATTTATGATGTAAAATAGTATGAACATAGAATCCATCATAAACTAGGCAAGCATCAAAGGGAATATAGAAATCACAAGTAAGAACTAGATTTACTTTAATTAATTTACTACTATAACATGAGTAGCATGAGCACATCCAAATCTAGAGCAAATGAAATTAAGTATACCTAAGATCTCTTAGATAATATAGCATAGCACAAATTAACAACCTTATGATAGAACATGTAGCTCAAAATCAAAGAACCATTCAAATTTAAGACATTAACATGTAATTGAGAGATAGAATTAGATTTTAACACACTATTTAGACTGTAATCACCCTAAATTGGTTAATAAATAACACATATTATATATTTTCACATCCTTTCACAGGAGACTCCAATTGGATAATATGAGCTTTGTTTGTATTTAGTTAGGTACTTATATCTATCTTATATTAGTTTCACGATATTTCCCCAGACATCTCTTTGTTAATTCCCAATCATTTGTAGTTTACCATGTTTGACCCTTTCAATCCCAGAGACCTCTTTTGGACCTTGACCCATCCCCCTAGGTCACAAACCCCCTATACAATAGCGCTAAAAACTAGACTATAGCAATGAAACCTAAGGTGTCTAATTTCCAGTGCTATTGTCCAAGGTCAATATGACCCCCAACAGTTAGTTTTCTCTACCAAATATGTCTTAGCCCCTTTCTTTACTTCATTCCTAAGTCTCCCCTTTGTTATCCAAATGAAAATAAAGCTCCAAAATTTGAAATAAAGAGTCTCCTATATAAATGACTTCACAAGGCATTTTATACCTAGCACTTACTACTTTTGCACATTAGACATAATAAAAATTAGTCAATATTATAGCTCCACTTCTCTGCATCACACTTAGATTTGCATGCTTGATCAAGGAAGGGCCTAAGAAAATTTCATTCTTGCATCAATCATGTGCATTGACTAAGCATGTTCCCTAAGATAGAAATACATTAGATCTGAGACCCTAGATTAAGGGTTAATGTAAGCAGTAATCAGAATAGCAAGGTTTCTATATTGTGCAATTATTCTTCCCCTAACACAATTTTCCCCATTTAGCATTTGATCTATTTTTTTGTTTCCATGTGCACAGACAAGTATAGGTACTAAAGATGGAAATAGACCCCCAGTGAGACTCGATGACTTATAGAAGCTAAAATCTGATATGCAGGGTCTTTTGGAGCTGAGGGATATAACCTAGAAATATTAGAAAATGTAGATCAAAAGGACCACAGAGCCAAAAATAGGACTATAGCACTGGACCCCAAAGTGTCTAGTTTATGGGGCTATTGTCTAGGCACAAAACATACTTTTGGGTCCTATTTCTGATAGTCTTCCTAGCCAAATTAGTGCTTTATAGTTCCATAATCCTTCATTTCATTTCATAAATTAGATAAGTTTACATCATATCCCCTATTTGATATTCTTAGTAATAAATTGATCAAATCTAGATTTAGCTAAACTAGTAGGTTATCCTAGGCATACTATTTTTCACTAATTTTTTAGGTTAATCCAGACCCTTTACTAATTAAAAAATTAAACACATATAGTTTCCCAAAAATAGTAAAACATTTGGTGAACCCGACTTACTTCAAATTTCACACAAAAACCCTAAAACGCTAGGGCTAATTATTTCTGATTTTTAGCAATATTTTCCTAATTTTTCATAAATTTAAAAATAAAAAAACTACAAATAAAGTGAAATATTTTTAATAAATTCACTAAAATCCTAGATTTCAAAACTAGGTCATCTAACAAGAAGCCTACCTCCTTGCCAATTTTAAACAAATATTTTGGATTTTTTGTAAAATAATTACCTTGCCAAAAATTATTTCAAAATTAGTAGTTTTTTGTGCAAAAATTTAATTTTTCTAAATTCTAATTTTTGTATAAATTTTTGTGCAATTATTTCATTTCAAAAATAATTTTAAAATTTCAAATTATTGCATAATTTTCAAAAATTCTAAAAACCCTAGATTCCCAAACTAGGTCCTCAAACCTCAAATTACCCTCCCTTACAATTTTTAGAAAAAATAATTTGAATTTGTTGCAAATCATTTAGATTAGAAAACGTCATTTTCAAAATTCAATGTTAGTAGTTCTTTGTGCATTTATTTGCTTCATAGTACTTTTCAAAATTCTCTTTGGTGATAAACTGGCCACAAAGGCACCTCATCCTTCTCATCCCTTATATAAAATTCTCAAATTTTCTTACAATTATGACAATGATTGGATAAATTTGCCAAATTGTACATTAGTTAAAAATATATAAAATAGTTTCATTTATAGTGTAGATAGTGATTATGGTTATAATGAAGGATATGATGATGTACGTAATGATGAGGATGTCACAAATAGTTTTTCTCTTAAACCCATCTCCTTTATTCCTTCTTCTAATGAAAATAGTTTTGATAAATGGGAAAAATATTTCTCACCTCATTCTCCTAGGCATAATGCACAAAGTAATCATGCACTTTCAAATGAACATCTCATTGGTGATGATTTATTTCTATGTGAACCTAATCTCTCTCTACCTTTTGCTACTTCTATGTTTAAAATACAACAATATAAATGCAATAAAATCAAATTACCAAAGCATAGTTCAAATGATGCATTATGTGTTCCTAACTCTACTCTTTTAAAATAATGTTCAAATGATAACTCTTCTACTCTTACTTCTCACGCTATAAATGAAGGAAATTTATATATTCCATCCATGGATAGCATAGATACACATGATATTCCAAATTTCAATTACAAATTATTGCATATTACAAAGGAATCAAATCTTTCTCTTTCACCTATCCATAGCAATGATTTAAGTGATTATGAATAAAATAGTGAACATGGAAATGAATACGAAAATGAAGATGAATATGCAAATGATGATTCAAATTATTTTATTTCAAACTAACAAAATTAAAATTTTGATAATGCATGGAATAATGATGACTACTATGTATATAGTGAAGAAGAAACTACATATCATGCTTTTAACCCTTCTCTCAAGTCCCATGCATGCCAAAATGTTGATTCTCAAACTATGAATGATTTTATTTCTAATCATGCACGTGTTAATATTACAAGCACATCTTCTAATAATTTATAATGTGATTCACTAAAACATAAAGATACCAATGAATCTCCCAAGACACCCCTCATTATATTAGAACCTAATTCTCACCCATCACCCAAAGAGAATGGTAGCCCACATCCCTCTCGCAAGGTCCAAGCTACCATTACTCCCAAGGTTCAAGTGAATACACCACTTCTTTATGATCCCATTGCTAAATGTAGCATTCCCATGGTTAAATTAATAATCAAATTCAATGATTAAATGAACTACTTCAATATACTAATGTACCATCTTAGGAGATCCTTTCCTTGATGCATGTAGTTGGTGAATTATAATACCAAGTACATCTTCTTACACTAGAAAACAAAGCTTATAAAACTTGGATGAATGCTAATGATCTACATGGTAACCCTATTCCAAACACATCCATAAAAGTTTCATTGCCTAAGCATTTCTAGACACCATCATTGCCTCACTTTGATGAAACTGGAATCCATTCGCACATCTCCAAGCCTTTTGGATGGCTTTGCTACCTCATGCAAGCCCTTTGATTCTACTTAGGTTTTTTTAGTAGACATTAGTGGGGGAAGCATAAAATTGGTTTTTTCATCTACTCCCCATTGGTTTATTACATATATATGATTACTTAGAGGAGGCATTTCTCAAGAACTATAGCACAAACATAGGCCCTCATATTACATATGAGAAGCTTGGCACACTACATCAAAATTCTTTAAAGCCAGTAAGTGAGTACATATTAAGATTTAAGGTTCATTTGTTAAGATTGATATACAAACCAATATACCTAGAGGTTCAACATATCTTTATTAAAGGGCTTCATCAAACTCTCCTTGAACATCTACTTTATTAGATAAAGCCTTATTTTAGACATTTGTGTTACATAGTTCTAGCATTAAAAAATAAATTGGGATTGATTGAGGTAGATTCAATCAATTGAATCACTCTATATTTCATAATAGCATCTTCAAATATAGCTCCTACCACTCAGCATCCACCATGTCCTAAACAATATAGGAGACCACAACCAAAAAACCAACCAGTCAAGAACAAAGAGAAAGTTTTCAAAACACAACCTATAGTATGTAATATAGATAACTACCAAAAAGCACCACTATAATTTTATTCAGAGTAGGATAGCCCATCTATCATATTATTAGCACTACTAGATAGGATGTTGATCACATTACCTTTTATTCATTGGCAAGATCCACATCTCTTACATAGACAGCCATATCAACCCTTTTGTAATTATCATCATATCCATGGACATAATGATGACAACTATTTTGGAGTCTATGATTGCATTTTTATATGTGTTTATCATGGTATTATATAATTCATGTAGGGGGTATAGATCTCCTTCATCATCGAACCCTAGACCTCATTCCTCCATGACTGAGTCATCCCAAGACATTCCTTTACAGGAATCATCAATCACTCATTGTGCAAGTCATGTGGCTCCTAGGATAGAATCTCACAAGAGATCTCCTATTACATCTATTCAAAAAGTTTAGAAACTAATACAACACAAATAACCCACATATAATAATGTAGTCTATGGTATACATAGTGCAGTTCCATATACATATCCAACAGAGTCATAGGCACCACAATAAAGCATAGTTTCAGAGAGATATTCACTCTGAAAAGACTTTTTAGGTCTTATTTCACGTAGCAATCCAATACATTAGAGATCACATAAGCATTCTCTACAACATAAAGTTCTAACACCACAACCAATTAGATTGCATTTTTCAAAGTTATCACAGCCTAATACAATTAGTGCATCACATTCAGCATCATCCTTAGGATAGGGTTTTACATAACATGAGAAGTATGGGCACTTGTTCACTTGGCCATCAGGGTTTAGATAGTATTATAACACATTATGATACAACACACATTCAATTTAGCATCAGTTTAAAGCTTCACTTAGTAGGGTAATGATAGAACCAAAGGTCTATCTAACCTTTGTATTCTTCAGCCACTCTTGGGAAGGTAATATGCACACAAAGCTATCTTACTTTTCCCTTCTACTAAAAACTAACATTCCCAATCCTAGATAGCCATCCCTAGCCAAGAACTAAGCTATTAAAGTCCAAATCTTACCAAATCAATTGATACAAACTTTTTACCAATCTCAAAATAATGCAACTTATCTAAGAAATTTACCAATCTCAAAAGCCATACCTTACTTATATCCTACTTACAAACTAATTCACTTTACCAATTACAAAAATCCAATAAGATTATTGCTTGCATATGATTACAAATCAAATAATTACATCCAAACATATCCTAAATATCATCTTACCAAATATATCAACACAATTAAATCACATATCTTACATACCATTTACCAAGCATATACAACTTCAACATCAAACATCAAATCAATTATTCCAAACCACAACATTGCAATACTAGTATAATCTAAGAATTCATAACGCACATACACATGAGTTTCAAAATCAAACCAATAACTATATAACACATAAGTTTTCAAAACATATACATCATGTCAAGGTCAATCAATCATAGATAAGGGTCATGCCCTCACTCTCAATCTCACTCTCTCCTTCAGTGCTAGTCCCATAATCATGTCTAAAACTCAATGACTTTCCACCTCCTTAATCTCTTGAATGCCTCTTGCATTAAATATCTCACTCTAATAAATGACCATATGCCTCACATAAATCTACATGTTGCCACCGAAGATCCATATAGTCGTCTACAATCTTGGATCTCATCACTCCATGATCTGAAGGAGGCATCCTATGTCTATCTCACTCAATTATTAGCTCATATCTCTCTCCTACTACCTTAACATAGGTATTTATAGCTATATTAGCTCAGTCAAACAAGTGAGGATAAACACCATCCATAATTGTAGCTCTCTCAATCAAACCCTCCTCCATATCATCATCAAGAACATGTTGTGTAAGCTCATGTAATGTTGACTCAATAATAGTCTCCCAAAACACATCATCCCCACCACTAATTTTAACACACACCTCACCTTCCACATCCACTACCTCACTTAGGTACACAACATTACACTCTGATTGGTTACACATAATCCACAAGTAACAATAGAGTATACATACATGGTAAAGATCATATTATAACCACTCACCTATCACCCTCTGAATCAGCTCAATCTACTCATTTATAAGAGCATCTAACACACTAGTTGGATATAGTGTATCCCATTGATGTCTCAAACACCACACTATATATCCCTTAGTGCATCCCACATCATCTATGTTAGGAACATCTATAACCTCATCTCATGCATCTAATCACAATGATGCCAATTACACCTCAGTTAGTCTAGGATGAGCTCCCATTCTTGCTAGTGCTTGTGCACTCCTCAACCATATCCATGTTATAGGAGGAACATCATGTCAAACTCCAAACTACCTAGTCACATGCTCATACTAAAAGTGCTCATAAACTCTAGACTAATGATCATGTAACCAATAACCCACTCTCATGAACTATATCTATTCTCCATCCTTTGGTCATCAAATAAATCCTCTATAAGGCCTCCATCTGATGTCATCAGCCACTAATTTGTCTAGAAACTACCTATAGTGGTCCATACCAAGAGATCAAATAGCCAACTCACTAGTCCAATGCTCATAAAAATGTCTATGGATATGCCCAACTCACCCTCAACAATCCAATCAGCTACACTACCACTATATGCTCATAAGCTCAGCAATGAAACAAAGTGGTTGCACCCAAACCATCGCTAAAATATTCTTATGTAAATCTATATAAATGAGCAAGCATGGTCCTCCCCCATAAAAACATGGAACCATACATCTCAATAATTTGAACCACTAGATGCATCCTATAAGCAATGGATACTCCACTACCATCCATAGTAATAAAAGAAGCCAATAAGATACCCAACCACTTTCGTAAATGTGGAACACTTGACTATACAATAATCAATAGTAAAATATCACTCTCATTACCCCTATGGTGTACTCCTATAGGTGCTCTTCAAAATTATCTTGATGCTAGGTCAATGGCATCTGCACCTATGTCATCCTACAATGAAACTCACCACCCATTGATCGGCAAATGTAAAATCCGATACACAACCTCTAAAAAAATAGTAATCTCCCTTATCAAAAGCTAGAATGTGCATGTATCAGCATTCCACCTCTCACATAAGGTAGTGACCAAATATCTATCCCACTACACTACGAATATCACATATGTATCTTAGTCTAGCTCTATCCATCATAGCACTCTCATCAGTTGACAAAGGTAGTAGTATCAGAGTCTCCATAACCTGGCCTCTACAAAACTCTTAAATTTTCACCTCACCCTGAAAAACACCAAAAAATAGATTATATGTCAAACAATAAACACCTAAGAAATAGTAGAGTAGGAAAAACTCATAAACTAAAAAATTCATTCATAGTGAACACTAGTGCTACAAAAGGATACTATCACTGGAACTTGGATAGCCACACTGAATTTAGGATAGTAGCACTGAACCTAGGACATTAGCACTAGAACTAGTCAACTATTTTTTAAGACTACTTAAAATGACTCAAAACATCTAAAAATTAGAAAAAAATAGGCCTTAAAAACATACAAAAATCAAAATATTGTCAGTACTCACAAGGGAAACTCCCTCACCAACCTAAATTTGTGCAACTAGCTGCTCATAGTGAGTCACGGTGGGTACTCATCTCTTTGGCATCCTCTCACTCTATAGCTCCAATTTCCAACTATGCAATGAATAAATGAATCATGAATTATTCAAATCCTTCCTATATTAAACCCATTTCTAAACAAAAACAACATTCTATTTTCCCCATAATTTGAGCTCCATAGCTCTATTTTGTAAATTTGTTTGTTCCTCAAACTCATAACAGTGACACCTTTGCATTAAAGTAGTTTTCTCTCTCTTAATATGTTATTTACCTACTATGACACTCACATATCTACACCTATTTGGTACCCATATTAGTCCCTACAAATCAAACACCCATTCAAAACATTCAAACAACCCAATCTATTTTATCAAATCAATCTTTCATCCCATTCAATATTTTTTTACATCATTTACCTACCATGGCATGATAGCTCCTATATAACTCATAAAACCTAGATGCCAATTTTTTATCCTAATCAACCAAAGATACCTTTCACTCCCAATAATTCAACCTCATCAATTCAAACCAAGAACCTTCAATTTATTCAAATTAAATGCTAGCCACATTTCTATACATCCTACCACTAGTCATCACTTTTGGCTCAACCTCCTCTATTTTGGATATTATCCCTTTCCCCAAAAGGGGGAATCATTTATACTATCCCTACTCCCATAGTTTATCCAGTATACCTATGTAGTACATCATCATTCTTACACACCTAATAGTCAAACTATCAAGATTCAGCTCAAAACAGTCAAAACATTTAGTGATGTAAACTACATGAGTCACTCAGCATGGTTTTTACACCTTTAGTATCTAGATTAACAAGACTACTTACTCAACTTAGATTGGTAAATATTTCAAAATTAGTTCATATTATAAGGGTCACTTAGCATTACTCAATTTAGATTGGTCAAATTATATATTGATTCAGACTACATTGGATTACTCAGCATTACGCAAGACATTCAGAGGGATACTCCTTTAGTTTATAGATATACAAATTTCTAGATTATTGGATACATCACTCATATACCATATTTGGGGGTATGGCATAGATGTTCACGTCCATCTTTCAAGATTATACAAATTGAGATGGTAGGACATGTCATTTTCTTACACATTTTACCAATATTTTTAGTATACACCCAAGCATTACTCAGGTTGTCACCAAGATGGACCATATGGTTTTATATAGAGATTGGTCCATAATATTACTCAAAACTAGGATTTTTAATAGGAAAAAGGACAAACATTGGTTTTGGACCTCTAATCACTTCTCAAATCCAATTCAGATTATTCAGATTCAGTATGAGGGGCATCTATTTTAGGTATTCCTTTTCTTTTCTAGGCACTATTCAGATTTAGTACAGGGGGCATCTATTACAGATATTCCTTCTCTTTTCCAAGCACTATTTAGGATCAGTATAGGGGGCATCTATTACATATATTCCTTATTTTTCTCTGAGTACTATTTCAGTTCTTCAATCGACTTCCTTGGCCAGAAAGTTGGATCCTTTTAGCATACTTATCTTCACATAGGTAAGTCTAGGTATGCATCTTCTGTCTTTCTTTTACTCTAGTAATTCATTTCATTACATCACTAAAATAAAAGGTGGGGGAAATGTAATCACCCTAAATTGGTCAAGCAAACACACATATTATGTCTTTTCATGGTCCTTTCATAAGAGACTTTGACTGAAGAATATGAGTTTTGTTCATATTTAGTTAGGTCATTTTGTCTTATCTTGGTTTCACTATATTCCCTAGACATCCCTTTGTTAATTCCCAATCATTTTTAGCTTACCAATTTTTACCCTTTTAGGCCTAGAGACCTCTTTTGGACCCTATCCCATCCTACCAAGTCCCAAACCCCCTAGACAATAGTGTCATAAACTAGACTATAGCACTGAAACCCAAGGTGTCTAGTTTCTAGTGCTATTGTCGAAGGTCAATATGACCCCCAATGGTTAGTTTTATCTCCCAGATAGGTCTTATACCCTTTGTTTTCTTCATTCCTAAGTCTCCCCTTTTTTGTCCAAATTCAAATAAAGCTCCAAAATTCAAAATAAAGAGTCTCCTATATAAAGGACTTCATAAGGCATTTTATACCTAGCACTTGCTACTTTGGCACACTAGACATAATAAAAATTAGTCAATAGTATAGCTTGACTTCTCTACATCACACTTAGATTTGCATACTTGATCAAGGAAGGGCCTAATCAAATTTCATTCTTACATCAATCATGCACGTTGATTAAGCATGTTCTCTAAGGGAAAACTAGATTAGATTTGAGACCCTAGCTTGAGGGTAAATGTAGGTAGTAATTAGAATAGTAGGGGTTTTAGATTGTGTGATCATTCTTCCCCTAACCTAGTTTTTACCCCTTTGTCATTTTATCTATTTTGTTTTTTGCATGTGTGTAGAAAAGTATAGGTACTAAAGATGGAAACACACCCCCAATGAGACTCGGTGACTTCCAAAATATAAAATCTTATATGTAGGGTCTTTCGGAGTTGAGGGATAGAACGTAGAAAAATCCAAAAAAATAGATCAAAAGGACTATAGTGCCCAAAATATAACCAAAAGGACTATATGTAGGGTCTTCTTGATCCACCAATGTATTGAATTCTTTGTCACTTTTGGCCATGAGTCCTTGGATGCATAGTGCTTCTAAAATATACCTTGCTAAGGTAAGGATGATGTTAAAGACCTTTTGATTATCCTTGATAGACTAGCCTTGGTTCTCTTTGATGTTCTAGATGAAGACATTAACCCTTTTCCTAAATTCTTTATTATCTATTAGGCCCATGGTAGTGGGTTGAGAGGGGTTTACCAATAAGGTCTCCAAGAGCTTCTCCATTCTATATATCAAGTCCTTCTCATCCATTAAATTATGGACACTATTATACCAAGTACTTAGGTACTATATTTTATCCACTATGACTCCCAAGAGGATGTTCAAATTTCTTAATTTTATTATTTTGATGTCTTAGACCTATTTTTTAGTAAGCACATTGATCAACTCAATTGTCTGATCTTTGGATTCCTACCATTGAATGATTAATGTCTATGCCATCTCAGCTTGATGGGTTAAGGAACTTAATCTAAGCTTCATGGTATTCAATCCTTCAAATATGTTTAAAAGATACTTATTCAACATCTTCAATATGTCCTTAGGGACTAAAAATGTAGCATATGCTTCCAAGTCCTACTTCTCCTTTTCTATGTTGATGATTCTTGTTACATTCCCTTGAACCTAGTTAAGGTCATTATTGATTGGGCCTCAAAAAAACTTTTTATGTCCTCTTGATGGATGGGTTGATCCCCTAATTTTTTCCCTTACATAGGAGTTAGACCCATAAAAGGCTCCACTCTTTAGAAGGTAAACTCCTTAATGCTTATAGTGGCCTTCTTTGTTGTTACCTTCTCCAATCTAGCTATGTATGGATTCTAGTACATAGTGGCTATTGATTCATATAATTTGGATACCTATAGGATCTCAATCCTAGTACCACTTGATGTTTTAGGATCCTTCATTATTCTACCACTCTCTTTAGTTTCCTCAATAATCCTCCTATTCCTTCATGATCTCTTTAATCCAGGGTTTGATATCATCATGGGTATCAATATTTGTAGTGCTGGTAAGTTCCAATGAATGTGACTAGGATGGAATATTTTGAAACTTTTCATATATGAACCAATTAGGGATGACAGGTCTATGTATGGGGAACTCATCACTAAACAAGTTAACCTCACTGGTAGGATGGGTCAATGTCACTTTTGGCCTTTTGGAGGACCTAAGAAAAAGGACCATCTCTAGTTCCCTTTTTTTATGATATAGGGACTAAACCCAAAGCTATCTCCTTCCCCTTTTCCATCTCACCTACCTAGGGTGCTTCAGCTTGTGCCAACTTAGTTGTGGCTTCCTCAATTCCCTCATCTTCTTGATCTGACCTAGAGGTCTCTGTAATCTCTCTGAAGAATCCTTTAACTATTTCATATGGTTCTAAGGAAACAATGTCAACATGCTCTACTAGAGAAGGTGGTTTTGGAGGTGGAACTAATGATGGACATTTTCCTAGCCTTCATTTTAATTTCCTCTCATTAGGTCCTTAAATTTGGAGTAATTATTGTTGTGGTAGTATTAGAGGTGTACTTGAGGTGGAAGGAAATAGATGATAATGCAATGGATTCATCTCCTAGATTTCCCTAGTTAGCTTATCCTCTCTTTGAAATCTATGCTCAAGTTTGAAGCCATGTTGCATGTACTTGGATAACACTTCCTCAAATTTTTTAGCCTTGGTGTAGAGATGGTCAAATGGGCTAACCCTATGCTCATAGGCCACCTTTGTTAGCTACTTATATTATAGATGAAGGACAACTTTCTTATTTTGGTCTTATTCTTTGAGGTCATCCTTTTGAAAATAGAAGGCATCTCTATGTTTGGACATAATGTTCAACTATTTCCAACCATGGATCATGGTTTTTCCAACCAAGATTGGAAAAGGATGCAAAATTCCTTTCCTCTTCTCTTTGTATACATTTTCAATCCCTTGGAGGAGTTGGGAAGCAATTTCTTATTCAACCAATTTGGTAGGGACATAGACTAGTAATCTATATGGTTGAGTCATGACTCCTTCCATCCTGATGATGGTGTAATCTAGGTAATACCAAATGTCGCCCATGGGCTCTACATATTTATTGATGAGGGGGTACACTTTGGGCATGGGGTTCCTTTTGATAGTCATAACCAAAGTAGGATATACGCAATCACAAATGAATTGCATGTGACTCATGTATTTAAAGATATATAATTTTTAATAATGGTGGGATAGGTAAGCTTGCTATGAGAGGACCAATTCTTGATATCAAGGATATGTGTGGAGACCATAAATGAGTCTAAAAAATAGGAGATCATGGTGAATTATTGGCTATTCTTCCTTTTTATGTCATATAATTGTCTTCCCAAGTGGATGCTAATCAATTCTCCAATAGGTGGAGTTAGCTTCTCTTCCACCATGAAATATATGTAGGAAACCCATTTAGGGTCGACATAGGTTGTGGTGGTTACCCATAAATCTCTATTCAATAGGGTCATAATGATCCTAATGCCTCCCTTGAATTTCATAATAATGATCTTCCCATCATGGTTCCTAGATATGCGGTTTCCTTGGTTTAACCAGGGTTTTAGAATAGTGTCCAAATTATGCTTGGTTGTCCACTCCTTAATGGTGGGGAGGTCTATATGTGTCCTAAGGAGTTTATAGTATCCTTCAAAATCCATAGGTGAAATGTATGCTATCTCTTTTGACACACCCTCCCTATTTATCCAATCACCATCAATTCTACAATTGACATAGGTGCAAGGATATCTATGCAATGGAGTACCTCTAGTTTTCCAGCTACTCGGTGAAGACTAGACATTTGAATTAAAACTAAGTCATTGAATTTCATCTTGGTTACTATGATCCTTTATTCATTAGAAGTGAGAGGCTACATTTCCTTGATAGCAAAGAAGATCTTTGACCAATTCTTCATTCTATTGTTGAGTGCCCTAGTGTCCAATTTTATGTTTCCAAAATGCCTTCCATCATTATCCATAGATAGATACAATTTTGCCTCTTATTTCCATTATTGCCTAGCTGTTGCCATGATTCCTTAATTGACTTAGGTGTATGACTATCTTTTCTTTGCTCAGGATGAAATTTGATCTTGTTTAATTCAATTATGTCTCAACATTCAAGAATTAGGGATTTATGTTGTTCTACTAGGGTTTCTTGGATCTTTAATAGCAAAGGTGGTGGACTTAATAAATTCATTCATTCCTTAGATCTTATGGATAGCCTCACTTGTGTAAATTCTATCTTTTTGGGTGTGCCAAATCTTTAGATTTGTCATTTAGTGCTTACATGGCACATACATGGCTTTCCTAAGCTCGTTTTTGTGGCATCCCAAGAAAAATTCCTTTAAAAACTAGTCATTAGTTTTCAAATCAAGTATTTTATCTTCACTCCATTGGATCAAGATCCCAAAATGAGCCTGAACCATTGATGAAGAACCAAGAGGTTTCCTTTGATTGGCTATTTAAATCTTGAATTACTCAATTATACTAAGTGGTATATTTTTACTTCTTCAGGATATGACTTTGGAGTTTGGTATTAGAATGAGTGTGGTTCTTCCATGTGTCAAGCTATTGGGATTTGATATCTTTGGTTGAAAATTCATCCTTCATTTTATTCTATTTTACCAGACCTTCAATCAAACATGGTATGTTAGATCCTATAAAATGCACATAGTTAAGTTAGTCTCAAGGCCTTAGTAAAACTTTAGGTCTAAAATGCATTCCTAAGGTTTATTTATGTTGATAACACTAATAAACTTAGGATAAAACACTTCATGTTAAGTTTTCTATGTTAATACACAAGGGTATTTTTAGAGTGTTTTAAAAAAATGCCCCCTTTTTCTTGGCTAAAATATTGGTTGAGGTTCAATTTGATGGCCTTGCTAATGTCAAAGATGTCTTCATGAACATCAAATGATGGGAGTAAGATTGTCAAATTTAAGCCTTCAAAATTCCTTTAGTCGAATGACAAAACACCATGTGTCATGTTCTCAAGAAATCCCAATATTTTGGAGTTAATGTGATCCATTGGATCAAGATTGATGATGCAGTGAGGACTATTGATCATGATCCAAGAGGTCAAAGCTGATTGGATTTAAACTTCAAGAAGCCCCTTTGTATTTGCACCATTAGATTAGATATTTGGGTGAATGTAGATCATTAGATCTATAAAAGTGCATGAATTTTAATTCATTCCATTCAGTTACATATAGGCTTAAGTCAAATCATTAGTATTAAGTAGATAGTGTTAATAAACATGATGAACTTGAAGATAAAGTTTATTATGATAAGCCTAAGGTCAAAAAATTAAGGTAGTCCCCTTTTGGACTTATGTAAAATTTTAGATGAGGTTCAACTTGACAGTCTCACTAACATCCAAGATGTCCTAATGAGCCTCAAATGATGGGAGTGAGACTATAAAATTAAATCTTGTAAGAAATTTTTCATATAAAGCGAAGTCAATGTATGGTTCTTCATGGGTGCTCTCGTGCCATTAGATTAGATCTTAGAGGAAGCAAGAGCCATTGGATCTATGATTAAATCAATCATTAAGTTAGGACCCAATATGTATAATGATTTATACTAAGGTTTCAATCTTAAGATGTTGTTTGTGTTAATAAACACAAAGACATTTAAGATTGAATCCTAGGCTAAACAAAAAGCCTTAGCTATAAACGAAAGGGGCGTATGAACTAGAAATTAGGCAAGGTTAGAAGGTTAACAAAGGGGGAAAAAATAAAAAGGTCTAAAGTATGATTTTATATTAAGGTTTGGTCATGTCAAAAACATGATAGAGCCTTAATATAAAACTAGACTCAGGGTTTTCAAAAAAGAAACATGATTTACCGTTAAATTTATCCCACCATTTTTTGAATTCAAATCATAGGGTTTTCTGCTTGGGAACCTTCCTTTTATCCATGAAACTTTCACTTCATCATCCAAACACAACTATTAGTAGGGTTAGCCTATAAATCATAATCACTATGCAGAGGTTCATGTCCCTTCAAGTGGACTACCTTCAAATTCTAATAAAGAATGACCTTTCCAATTTCAATTCAAGGTACAGTTATTTTGAAACATTCACAAGGGTCCCTATTTTACAGAAGAAAAAAAATGGGGGTATGTTGGTCCCAACATAACTAAGGTTCAATTTTTCATGAAGATGTTGCCTATAGTTCCAAGAATGTACCCTAAATATTTGGAGTCCTAAAGTGTTTTCTAGCTCAAGATATAAATCTTCAAAGTTGTACTTACAGACTATGATGGGATATAGACCATCAAGATAAACTACATTGAATTTTGAGGTCTTCTAATTATTAGATCTAATGGTGCATGTTAAATCATAGATCTTGATCCAATGATGCACATAAAATTTAATATGTCAAAGAATGAATACGTTAGTGGCATGTGTCACATTCATGAAGCTTGGATAAAAGATCAATGGTTCATAGGCATTCATACTATTAGAAGATTGATAGTGTGAGTCAAAGTCAAATATTAAAATGTGAAGAAGGAATGTAGAGCTACCAAGTGGAACAATTGTGGGCTCAGATCTTAGATCAATGTTAATCATTGCAAGATAAAGACGTAGTTAATCTATAGGGATTGACAGAGCACATTTGTTCCAAATTATCAAGAAGTAGTGAGATGATGACAAGTGCTTGATGTTTAACAGTAAAATAATGGTAAAGATCAAGCTAATCTCGAGGGAGATAAATGATGCATATTTTTTCAATCTATGAGAGGGCACGATATGTTGATAAAGTGTTCAATGTTTAATAATGACCGTTGGAATTTGAATATTCAAATTAATGAAGGAAAACTAGTGCTTAGTTTTTAAACTATAAATTTTGATCTAGGATGAATTTCTTGATGCAATAAAAAATAAAGTTATAGAGTACTTCAAGGTGCATCTAGTGAATAGAGCTATAAGGTTTAAATGTTTATATAGTCAAATTTATTAAATCCAAATTTGACTATGTGTTTGACCATGTTATATAAGTGACTCGAGAAGGATATTTTAGTTGTTCTGATGGTATTTGGATATTTCAAGAGGTCTAAGATATTGGAGACTGTTGTAAACTCCATGAAGATAATTTGTATGGATTTTTTAGGTTTGACCAATCCATATTTAGTATGAACAAATAATTATAATTTGACTATTTGTTTGTTCATGGTGTTCTTGTGTACAAGGCTAATATTTGAGTAGATTTAACTTATGTAGATGTGTGTAATGATGATTGTAATCACTTGAATATTTTGAATGGGTCATGTGTAGTGGATATATTATTTTTGAAGTGGTTTTATGTTTTTAATTTTCTCATTTAAGTGTTAAAAGGATGAATAGGTCTCTATGAGACCTATAACGAATACTAAGGCCTAATTGAAAGGTGTAGCTACTTAAGGGTGACCCATGGATGCTATGGCCACCCTATGTGGATTTTATTGAGCTATGTGAGATGTATTAAGGGCTAAGACAAGCATTATGGCTGAATTAGAAGATATTAATCATGAAGGCTCTATAAAAGTTGAAATCAAAGGTGATGACTTCTAGACTTGTAAGAAGGGGATCTAAGTGGAGGAAGAGTATAGAGTTGAGAGGCGAAGGAGATTAAGGTTGCCTAGTAGATGGATTAAATAATAGATTAGGTTGATGATTATATGTATGACCTATAGATTATATTTTTGATGTTTGAATACTTGTGAAAGAGAGGCATGTGTAAGAGTTTAAGAGCGAAGGAAAGAAGAAAGGGTTTGTGCCCAGTGGATGGGTTGTAGAGTAGAGTAGGTTGATGACTATGTGTATGATTTATAGGTTATATTTTTTATGTCAAAGATAGTTCTCTTTCAGGTTTGAATATTATGGAGAGAATTGAATGGTTATAAGGACTTGACCATTCTAGGGGTAGGTGTTCCTTATGGAACAGGTGTTTCACTAAAGTTAGTTAGATGGACTTGACCATCTTAGGGGTAGGTGCTCCTTGTGGAATAGGTGTTTCACTAAAGTATATTTAAAATGAATTAACCATCCTAAGGGCATGTTCTCCTTATGGAATAGGCATTTCACTAAATTGTGGTTAGAAGGACTTGACCATCCTAAGGGTAGGTGTTCTTTGTGGAATAGGTGTTTTACTAAAGTCTCATGTTTGCATACTTATTATAAGACAAGTAGTCAATGTGTTTTTAAGATTGAGAGTGGGTTTTATTCCACAATAATGTTTCCCACATAGATCTTATGTTGTGTGTGTAATTTTGCATTATCTATTTGTTCATTGTTATAAACATCTTGAATGGTTGTATTGAATGCTTAAGTGTTTGAAGGGTTTGAAAATTGAGTTGCGTTGTTTACCACCACTAATCCACCCCCCCCTCTTAGTGGTTTATACCTCTAACATTTATTCACCTTGGATTCACTTGTGCTTTTTATAATACTTCATTATTATAAGTCAAAATAACCAAAATGATGGTTTTCATGCTTATTTATAGATTTATGGAGGATTCAATGGTAGAGGATTATTTGGACATTTTAAATGATCCAAATAATATATGATGGTTAATGATTCCTCATCCATGAGGATGATGACCATTTAAAATGGTTGAGAGAAGTATAGAAATGGTTAATTGAGTCACCAAGAATGAGTCAAACATTTTGACAACTCAAGGGATGACTCAAAGGAGGTTGAGGAAGTTATGGGTTTGGTTGGGATAAGTGAACATGTGAGGGAGATTAAGGTGGAAGATGTTACATGAGGATTAAAATCTAGATTTAATATTTAAATAAGGATTTAAAAATGTGCACAATTGATTAATTTGATTTATTCAATTGTTTTAATTTAGAATGAGATGTCATGAATTATATTAAGAAAAATAATTAATAGATTTTAGGTACATTTTGATACTAAATTTAATTTAGGTGTCTACACATGGGTATCTTATATCTAAATGTTGTAAATTTCATCCATGAAAATCTTATGGTAAATCCACTCATGACACTTTGCATTGTTGGAAAGCATCTAAATCTCCTAACTCTAAGGGTAAATCTATTTAGATTCCTAAAACTATTTGATCTTCTGGAGACTATGATGTGTTTTTATGTGATGCTTATTTGATTGCTTATCGATGCATATCTTTTGTGAAATAATTTTAACCCAAGAAATATCATTAATGACAAGCATGAAAGTGAGATAAAAACAATAATGCATAAAAAATTAAGTTACCTCTCATAATCAAACCATAAAGATAAGAGATTTAAAGTGGGAAATCGAACGTATCAGATAAAAACCCACATCATCTTATTAAAAGGTTTGTAATAAAATATCTCCACAAGTACAAAATTGAAGAAATACACAAGAGAAGAATAGAAGGAGTTAGATGAATCTTAAAGAAGAATAAGGAGAGGAAGACCTCTTTTATATAACTAGAGAAGAAAAATGGGAGTTACATAAGACCCCATTATGGCCTTACAATCACTCCAAGTGTGTGCTACTTGTGTCCTTATCCCTTACAAAGAGAAGGGAGGTGTGTGCCAAGTGGAGAGAGTAGTTACTCATACAAGTAACTCCCAAATCCTAAGAAAGAACTAAGGAGAGAGTGATACCTCAAAAATTTTGGATTTATGTGAATTTTTAATTCACATAAATATAAATTCCTCACACATAGAAAAGAAACTTAGGATAAAATAAATTATCCTAAATAAAGGATAATCCTAAAACTCCCCCTTTTAATTTATTTAGATATTTTACAAACAAACAATAAGGGAGTAAAAATCACTAACTCTCCCCCTTGATGAAAACTTTATTTAATTTTAACTTATTACAAAATAAAATAAACGTGTCTTTACATAGAGGTTTAGTGAATATATCAGCCATTTGTTCTTCAGTAGGGTAGAAAGAGAGAAGAATCTGATTGTCTTTAAGAATTTCACGTTGAAAGTGATGTTGAATCTTAATGTGCTTGGATCTTGCATGAAAAAATGGATTTTTTTCTAAGGTATTTGAACTTTGATTATCACCAAAAATTAGAGTAGTTGAATGTTGTGGGTGGCCCAAGTCTGCAAGAAGTCTTCTAAACCAAATAGTTTCCTTTACAACATGATTACAAGATTTATATTAATATTATATGGAAGATAGAGATATAGTTTGTTGTTTTTAACTATTCCATGAAATAGTGTTAGAACCCAAGGAGAAGTAATAACCACTAGTGGATCTATGATCATTTAGATCACCAACCCAATCAAAATCTGAATAACCTACCAAAGAAAAATTATTATTTAAGGTATAATCAATTCCATAGGTTAGAGTACATTTTATATAATAAAAAATTATTTTATCATATTTAAAATGAGTAGCTTGAGGTTTAGACATAAAATGAGAAAATAATTCAACAGAAAAGGCAATATCAAGATGAGTATGAGTAAGATAATTCAAACTACCAACTAATTGTCTATATAAAATTGGATCTACATTTTTTGTTTCCTTGTCACTAAGAAGTTTAACACCTACTTCACAAGGAATATCAATAAGTTTGAAATTTAACATATTAAATCTAGATAATAAATCATATGCATATTTAGATTGAGAAATAGAGATGCTAGCCTTTTCTTGCCAAACTTTAATGCTTAAAAAGTAATATAAGATACCCAAATCCATCATTTCAAAGGTATTTTTTAAAGAATTTTCAGTGCGAGAAACCATTGAACTATTAATATCAATTATGATTAAGTCATCAACATATAAAATAATGATAACTTTATCATTTGGAGTATTTTTGACAAAAAGATTAGGATCATTAGAACTATGAGTAAAGCCTTGAGCTATAAAAATTTGATAAATTTTAGAGTACCATTCTCTAGTAAATTATTTTAAACTATAAATAACTTTGTTTAACTTTCATACAAGATGTTCATTACCTTTATTTATAAAACCAAGAGGTTGAGACATGTAAATTTCTTCATGCAAGTCACCATTTGAGAAATCACTCTTAACATCCATTTGATAAATAGGCCAATGCATGTGAGTAGTTAAAGCTAAAACAACTTTAATAGTGGGCATTTTAGTAATAAGAGTAAGGGTTTTATTATAGTCAATTCCTTCAATTTGAGAAAAACCTCTAGCAATTAGTCTAGCTTTATATTTTTCAATTTGATTGTCATAATTGAGCTTGGTTTTAAATAACCATTTACAACATACTAAATTATGCACTTTAGATAAAGGAACTAAGTCCCAAGTGATATTAGAAATCAAAGACTTGTATTCATCATGCATAGATTTTTTCCAATGAGGGTGACCTTAATCTTGTTTTAAAGTTTCAGGATCATTATTAAGCATAAGTTTAGACATCAAAGCATTATTTCAAAATTGTTGTCTAGTTCTACGAGTATCATTAATATCAACATTAATTCATGAATCTTCTATAGTAGTCTTGGCCTATTAAGGCATAGCTTTAGGTGGAACAATACTAAAAAAAGAGAAAGAATTGGAGGAACAACATCATTATGCAACACATCATTATGATCATTATTAGATTCAAAAGGAAAATAAGCAAAAACAATATCAAGAGAATCTAAAGTGGAAACACAATCAAACACACCATTTTCAATATTATTAACATACCTTTTAATCTTGATTTTATTAGTTTGAGGATCATAAACCATGTAAGATTTAGATAATTCATCAAAACTAATAAATATAAAAGTGACTACTTTAGAATCTAACTTTTGATGATTTTCAATTACAATATGAACAAATGTATTACAACCAAAAACACGTAAATATTTTAAATTAGGTTTTCTACCACTCCAAGCTTTTTTAGGTGTAATATTTAAAACTACTTTAATGGAAGTCCTATGAATAAGATAAATAGCATAATACATGGCTTTTAGGGTGTGGAGCTAAAAACTACACCTTGTTGCAAACAAAAGGAGGATGTTGAGTATGCAATCACCGACGTCGGCAGGTCAAAACCGATGTCAGTCAGGGGATGCAAAAGGGAAACTAGCATTAGTAGGATATCAGCCAGAGTCGGTCACCTCTAGTCAGGCAGGGACCGATGTCGATCGCCTGTGGCAATCAGAACTACTATTGACAAATAGTCAGTTAAGTGAACGCAGAGTTTGCATGATAAAGACTAGTTCGAGTCTTTGAGCCACTTGTCTAATTATTGTATGCATGAGATCTATATAATAGACTCATGGGTTGTATTGTTAAAGTGTTGAACTTGTAGAAGAGCTATGTAGAGCTTGGAGAGTTCTTCCCATGGTGGAATCAAGTAGGATTCCCCATGTATGTAAGATCAGGTTTGATATGCAGGGTGTTGCAATATCATGGATGAGATCTACATGTGATAAGTAAGATCAGGTTGGTCTACAGGGATGTGTGTATGTGAGGGTCAAATAGAGATCATTGGGGGAGCAAGATCCAAGGTGATAGCAATACATCAGGAGCAGGATCATGGTTAGATCTACTTGGAGTACCGATTCATACTCGATTATACAGATGTATAATGAGGTGAAAAACAGCTTGTGTTAGCTGTGTGTTGTGACCTGTGAGAGAAGATTACTCAGGTGGGAAGATTACTTAGAGCCCTTGAGGAGGAACCCTCACAGAGGTGGAAGAAGAGTGTGATCTCTTTATTGTAATTTCCTTTGTAATGAGTTGAATTTGCCTCTCATTTTCTATGTGTTTTCTCATTGATAGTTGCTTGTTCTTCTGTGTAATTCTACATGTTTAATTACTTATACATTGGTAATCATGTGTGCTCTTAAATCTGACAAGTTATGTCAGAGCTTTGGGGAACTTCAGTTCTATTAAATGGTATCAGAGCAAGGTTGGATGTTCTCAGAGCAATTTTAACTAACAGATGGCCCAGATCTGTTAAGTGTTGTTGATTACAGGTTACTCACAGGGGTTGATGTTTGAGTGGGAGTATATCAATGGTAGAAGAAGGTAAGCTAAGAATGAAGAAAGTTAGGCATAGGATTAACACCACAAGGAGTGTGGTGGGTTGTCTTCAAGTGGGAGCTTGAAGAGGAATACAAGCCAGGATGCAGATTAGACAGAGTACTAGTATGGGTACAGGTGCAGCTCTTTATCTCCAAGTGTGAGATTGTTAGGGTGTGGAGCTAAAAGCTACACCTTGTTGCAAATAGAAGGAAGATGCTAAGTATGCAGTCGCCAGCGTCGGCAGGTTAAAACCAATGTCGGTCAGGGGACGTAGAAGGGAAACTAGCATCAGTAGGATATTGGCCGGCGTCAGTCACCTCAAGTCAGGTAGGGACCAACGTCAGTTACCTGTGGCAATCAGAACTACTGTTGACAAATAGTCAGTTAAGTGAACATGGAGTTTGCATGATAAAGACCAGTTTGAGTCTTTGAGCCACTTGTCTAATTACTGTATGCATGAGATCTATATAATAGACTCATGGGCTATATTGTTAAAGTGTTGAACTTGTAGAAGAGCTATGTAGAGCTTGGAGAGTTCTTCCCATGGTGGAATCAAGTAGGATTCCCCATGTATGTAAGATCAGGTTTGATATGCAGGGTGTTGCAGTATCATGGAGGAGATCTACATGTGATAAGTAAGATCAGGTTGGTCTACAGGGATGTGTGTATGTGAGGGTCAAACAAAGATCGGTGGGGGAGCAAGATCCAAGGTGACAGCAATACATCAGGAGTAGGATCATGGTTAGATCAACTTGGAGTACCAGTTCGTACTCGATTGTATAGATGTACAATGAGGTGAACAACAGCTTGTGTTAGCTGTGTGTTGTGACCTATGAGAAAAGATTACTCAGGTGGGAAGATTACTTGGAGCCCTTGAGGAAGAACCCTCACAGAGGTGGAAGAAGAGTGTGATCTCTTTATTGTAATTTCCTTTTTAATGAGTTGAATACAATTGTGTGTTGCCTCTCATATTCTGTGTGTTTTCTCATTGATAGTTACTTGTTCTTCTATGTAATTCCACATGTTTAATTACTTATACATTGGTAATCATGTGTGCTCTTAAATCTGACAAGTTGTGTCAGAGCTTTGGGGAACTTCGGTCCTATCAATGGCCTCAGCCCAAAAATTATAATGCATATTTTTATCATGCAACATATACCTAGCCATTTCAGTGATAGTCCTATGTTTACATTCAACAACACCATTTTACTCCGGTGTGTAGGAAATAGTTTTCTCGTGCTTAATTACATGGTGTATATAATATGAAAGAAAATAATTGTTAACATATTTAGTACCATTATTAGTACATAATATGTGTAAAGAGAAATGAGATTATTTTTCAACAAAGGCATGAAAGTCATTAAAAGTGTCTAAAACTTGATCTTTAGTTTTCAAGAAATAAATCTAAACTCATCTAGTGCAATCATCAATAAATGTTAAATCATACTTAACACCATTGATATAAGGAGTTTTCATAGGTCCTAAAATATCACTATGAACTAAATAAATCTTTTTAGTAGCACACCAAGAGTGATTTTTAGGCAAATATTCTCTATAAATTTTACTAGCCATACAACCATTACAAGTAGAAGTAGTGGGAGTAATGTTAGGCAAACCTTACATCATATTGAGTTTGTTCATGAGAGCAATACTTTACTAATTTATATTCCATAATCTTTCATGCCACAAGTTAACATCATTAAAAACAAGCAAAGCATGAGAAGATGAGGGAGAAGAGAATCCAATAAATTTGAATAAATCATCATTGTCTAGAAAAGCAGTAAAAACTACTTAAAAATCTTTCTTAGTAGATTTACCATAAGAAGTATCATTAATAAATTCTACCTTATAGTCATGTTTTCATAATTAAGGTATGGAAAGTAAATTCAATTTCAAATCAAGAACAAGAAAGACATCATGCAATTCACCATTAGGGATTTTAACATTTATTATGGCTTCAACATTGCAAGAAGCATGATTTGAAAGACTTAAATGATTGTTAGAAATATCTTATTCTAAAAAAGTAAAAAATTGAGCATTGGATGTCATATGTGGAGTAGCACCAAAACCAAAAATCTATTCAATAAGAGAAGCATGCAAAGCACAAGTAAAAGCAGATCTAGTATTAGACTTCTATTTTGTTTGAGTCTTATTGTTACTAGTGCTAGCAGTGTCTTTGACTTTAAACTTTCTATTTTTGATATCATGTTTCTTTTTGAAGAAATGATCTTCATCATGAGTGTTTTTATCACAATAATTACACTCTAACTTCTTCTTAGGTTTAGAGTTATATTTTTTATCTTTCGTATCATGTGTATTATTGGACTTAGCATGTATTTTATCATTCTTATGTTGGTGTTTAGAAACAAAAGCATGTTCATTAGTCTTAAGACTACCAAATTAAATCAATTTTTATTTTCTTGACATAAAAAATTATAAAATAATTAAAATTTCAACTTAGCAGATAGAGTAGGAAAAGCTAGTTAAGAATGAATATTAGTAACAAATTGTTGAAAAGGTTGAGGAAAAAACTTTTTCATAATAATATGTGTGCACCAAATTTCAATTTCAAGTAATATCAAAATAGTAATAAAAAAATCCAAAACTTGATCACACCAATAGGAATGAATAGGGAAGGAAAATCATAACAAAAGGAACATGCTTACCATCTTTTTTACCTCTTCATGCTTCCATTATAGGACTTGCACTTGACTGATTTAATGACAAAAACTTGAGTTGTTGGATTGTTTATGAGACCTTGACAATGGATTCCAATGGATGTGTGATAGAAATAAGGGATTGAATGGATGCTTGAATGTTATTATGGATTTTATAAGAGAGTTTGATGGCTTGAATGAATGATTTTTCAATTAGCTTGAGTGTGGAGGGAAGCTTAGTTTTACAAGCAAGGAGGGAAAGATCAGTGGTCCAAATTCAAATGTGGGCCATTGATATCAAGGGCTAGGAAATTTTTATGAAAATTTAATTCCATGGAAATCTCTAGAATTAAAGAATTCTAGAGAAGGGAGCTAGATTGGGGAAGATTTATAGAATCTTCCAATTCTATAAATCTCCCCATAGGGTTTAGGGATTTAGGAGAGGCTAGTATAGGGTGGTGGGTGGGTAGGTAGATTTTTTTTGAATTTTAGATTGGTTAGTGGATTTAAGAAATAGGTTAGTAGGTAAATAGGGTCTTTTATGGGTTTAATGAGGGGATTAATTGATTTTGAGATAGGGTAAAGGTTATGTGGGTATAATAATGGGATATGGGTATTAGGTTATTAGTTAATGTAGCTAGGAAATATGGGAATTAGGCTAAATTAGTGGAAATTAGTGTAATTAGAGGGGAAAGAATAATTTAGTGCATATATTTTGCCCCTCTTTGAAAGGGTATTACGAGTTGAGAGAAGTGTAAGGAGTAATGGTCTTTCAAATAAAAACCATAATGTTATACAATGTCAAATATTGGTAGGATATGATTCCCCCTTGAGGGAGCATGCAGGGAGGACATCAACCTACATGGTCACTTAAACAAGAATCCCAAGGTGGGATAAGACTAGGAAATTAATAGGGTTGGGATGCCCCAAGTGACCTAATATATGCCCCAAGAGGGATGATGAAGTAGCTCAAATGATGGGTTCTAGACAACTAAAAAATTATTTAGGAAGTGATTTAAGTAATATGATGAGGTTGATTTGAATGTGATGGGTTCAAGATGGTGATGAGTCTCATAGCAAGGATGCATGTTGGGGGAAGCTCAAAAAGGGATAAGAGGGGTAAGAATTTGTTGATTGGTGATAAAGAGCTACTTTTCATAAGATGTGGAGCTTAAAAATGGCATGTGATAATTGAGTGACTAGTCTAGAGATGGGAAGGTGATGAGGGATGAATGGTGGTCAAGCTATCCTTGGGAACTTGAAAAGTGGCTAGTGTTACCTACATAATCTAAAAGGACCTCAGTCTAATGTAGTTCTAGATGTGGGATCAAGTAGATGATAGAGAATTGGTACATTTTATGCCTCAAATGATGTTGATATATGATGAAAAATGGATGGGATTAGCAATTATAGACAATTAGACAAGATTGAGGATAGGGGATGTGAGTATGGGGTTGTTAAAGGGGGGATAGGGAGTCATATAGGATAAAAGAGCTAATTTGGGGTCATTTACACATTTTATCTTTTGTGATTTGAGCTCTGAAGATAAAAGCATGGATTGGATTCCTCAAGCTTCCCACCACGATAAGAGAGTTTGGGATCACCAAAGAGATGCAGATGTTAGACTTGTAGTGAGTAAAAGGACCCTAGATCTATTAATTTTTTAATTTTAGTTAATTTTTTATAGATTTAGAGGTAGATTTAGTATAAAAATATGTCATCTAATTTGATCAGGCAATTTCATGATTGGTAGTTTTATCCTTAGTCATGGGGTTGTCGATGCAACTAACAGGATTGTCAAATGGATTTGTGTGATTACAAACCCATAAGTAGTGAATGGTAGGATTTTAATCCCATGATAAGGGATTCATGGGTTTGTAACCCCATGACTGGAGAATCATGGGCTTGTAACCCCATGACTGGGTAGTCATGGGTTTGTAATCCCATGATTATTAAACCATGGGTTTGTCAAAACCATGGCTACGAGCATTTTTTGAATTAACAAGATTGTTAAAGATAGAAAATGGGGCCAAAAGATAGGTTAGATGATGTGTGTTAGATAGACTTAGGATGTTAGGCTAGGGGATTAGCTATGTGAAATAGGTGAAGGAGTGAGTGAGGTGAGTGAGATGGAAAAGATATAGTTAGATGGAGGAGGGTGATTAGAAGAATTAGGCTAAGTAGACTATAGTTCATAGGGTGATAGGGGATCAAGAGAGTGTGAGTGGAATAGAGGGTAAGTTACGTATTTTTATATTAAACATAGTGATATATGGATGATGATTGGTGAAAGAGGATTTGGGCATATTGGCATCATGATTATGGCATCCTAAGGTGCTACATGAGATGTGGATAATAACACCAAAAGAGTATGAGGTATTGGATCTAGTAGGATTATATGATGTGGTGATGATGTCTATGATTTGTATAGACTAAGAATTGATCATAGCATTAGTGGAGTAGTGGAACTTAGAGACAAGTGCCTTTCACTTCATAACTAGGGAGATGATGGTGACACTGGAAGATGTGAACAAGATTTTTCATTTGCCTATGTAGGGAGATAGGATCTATTGGTGGTCCTATACATTAATTTAGACATTAAAACATCTAGGTAAGAGTTTACATATTAGGATGCGAGATCATTATATTGATCTAGATAGATGTCATTATGAGGGATCTTTAGACAAACTGACACTAGTATTTATGGCTCTTAATTTAGGCATCCTCCTATAGAATAAGAGTAGATGATGGTTCCATCTTAGCCTAAGTGACATGGTTACTGACATGATCTATGGTCACTAATTATTCCCTTGGGGGGCCCATCATCTTAGCACACTTGTATATGGAGTTGTATTTAGGGGCCTATAAGGGAGCATAGAGCTTTGGACCTTCATTACTACTTCATATTTAGAGTTGGGAGCATATTATGATCTAGCAGCTATTGGGGAGACTTGTAGGGCTTGAGCCTAAATATCCAATGGTGTTTTGATGGTGTGTGGTCTTAAGAGTATAGATAGGTCATGATAGAGAGATACACTATTATAGAGAGGTGTTTGATAGCTTATGGCCTGGGCACATTATGTGGATGTTTTATAGGGGGATTCAATTTGGTTGGGCAGATGAGGTATGGACATAGTTCATGCTTACACCCTATTATGTGATAGGATGTCAAGATTATGTCATTAAGAGATATCATCTAGATCAGGTACAGCATCAATTTGGCTTTATTCAGGATGTACCCAGCCTCAAGCACATATTTACACATAGAAAGTGAGAGAGGTTACATTGGGGGATACCAGTAAATAGAGGGGATGATTACATGGTTTATGAGGGTATTGTTTCTATTTAGTGAGATTTTTACACACCTATTCTAGATCCTAGTGTGATAGTGGCATATGTAGCATAGTGGCAGCCTTGGACTTCAATTAGGTTAACATGGCCTCAGGTGGTGGTGTAGAGAGGTTTACTGAGGAGAGTACTGGAGGCATGAGCTAAGATATAAAAGAGGGTGAGATAAAGGAGATGGGTGCTAACATAGAGAGGTTAGGATGGAGGAGTGGATGGCCTCGATGAAATGGATGTAGATGGGGAAGATGGTGATTCATCATTAGTAGTAGTTTAGGTGGTATTTTAGGTATAGGCATAGGTAGGGCCATAGGTATAGAGAGTTTCCCATCCCCAGACATAGGTTGGTGGTAGTAGTGATGGTGTAGGTCCTTCTCAGCCACTAAGGTTAGTAGAGGATGAGGCTTTGATAGCACATTTATAGATATATATCTAGGCACATGTATCAAACATTACAGTTATTACCCATGAGCAGGACCAATTACAAGCCCATATGTAGAGTATGATAACTTAGGGTGATAGTAAATTAGTGTAGGCCCAAGGATAGATCATAGTATTATAGTCTTGTGTTACACATAGGGATGGGCATATTACATAGATATATACACAGGTTATAGTGTTATAGTCCCATGTGATTTAGGGGGATACACAACTCACCTAGGCTCAGGGACATTAAAACTTTGTAGGGTTAGGTGACAAGCTTATAGGGGTAGATAGCATAGTAGTAGGCCCATATTCATACATTGAGTGGTCATCTAGAAATGTTAGAGAAGGCCTAAGATGAGGCAGGTGAGGCTTTGAGAGGATAGGTTATGATGGGGTTGATGGACCATATTATGCAACTAACATAAGAGGCCCGGTATTATCAGACATTATATAAAGGTGAATTATTTTAGGGTTAGCATATAGGATCTTTTCATGCCATCCATTCATCTATTTGATATCCATTTAGTGGAGATCAGGGGTCATGAGGACCACCAAGGCCACCAAGTCCATAGCCCTAATTTTGATTATGTTTATACATGTATAGGGGCTTTTTTAATTATTAGCTCATTCTTTCTCCATGAGATTGTGTGATTGTATCATATATTTTGACATGGATTCCACTTGGAAATTTTATTCTTAGACATTTGATATATGTATGATGAAGACTTATGCTGATGAGTGTTATTTATTATGCATTATTTATGGATATGTGATGTATTTATTATTTTATGTGATGATGATATTGTCTATATGTACATGATGTGATTAGATTTGTATGTGATGGATTGCATACATATTGATTCCATGATATACATGTTGATGGATACTATAGATGTAGCATTGATATTTTATATATGTTGTGATTCATTATGGATGATGTTACATATGAGATATTGTTTTGATTTTATGCATGTTATTATATGATGTGATTCAAGATGTTTATGGATTCATAATGACATGGTATGATGTGATGATACTTGTGTATATATCATGATGGTTACACATTATGACCTCATGGGATGGTGATGTTAGCATAATAGTAATCTCTAGAATAATAATCCCCTATTTAGTTAATTGTATTCTTAGAATTAATGGTAAAAATCCTCTTACACCATGGAGGTAGGGTCATAATGGGATGGGTTTAGGTTCAATCTTAGGATGAGGTTAGGTATTATAAGGATTAGTTAGGATTGGTTATTTGGAATCCTATCAAGATGTAGATATATGTAATCCTTATTAATATTGCATCCTTTTGTTATCTGTGAAGGACATGACAAGTCTTAGGTATGGTAGCAGAGATGCGTGGGGAACTCAGTTTAAGAGATGGCCTTTTTTGAGTAAACTTTTAGGGGTCACCCATGTCATCCTTATTCCTATAAAAAATTATAACAAGATAAAAGATATATATGCAAACTAATTTGACAAATAAAACATTCTAATATGTACATGGAAATGTAGCACACATACAAAACACACAATCATACAAAATCAATTAAAGAATGACAACAAGAATTTATATGAGTGATGTGAGGGTTATCTTCAAGATATGTGACATTAAAAAAAAATCATAACAGATTGAAAGGTCAACTAAGTTACATCATGGGGATCATGATGACTCTTTAGGAATAAGTGGCATAGTATATGTTGTGATGCCTAGAAAGAGAAATTTTAAATGTTGTGACCCTCTATAATGATGATTATATGCAAGAAGCTGTGGACCTAATGTTTAGTGGTAACAATGGATAGATGGTGATGGAATGTGGCTTTGAGGCTAAAAAGAGACATACATGTCAAAGAAGATTTGGGAAGGTATTATATATATATAAACCAAGTTTGTATAAGTGACTCCAGAGATCCCTCTAATAAATAGCTCTTTAAAAATCCATGTCATTTCCTTTTACAGGACTAGTTGTCTTAAATTTTGTCCCAATTTGGATGATATATTTCCATAATTGAGATGAGGTTCAGGGTTATTTTACCATGATGCTAAAAAATGGTTTTCATCATGGTACTTGCCCAAGGCACTAGCAAGCTAGTTTTCACCATTCGATAGATTTTTTTATTTGGAATGATGAGGAAAGGTGATGGATAGATGGATTAGATGTGATGTGTCTCATAGATGGAGGATGATTATGCCTAAGTTAGGTGTAGAAGCATTTGAGATGCATAATTTTCATGGGATCATCCAATTCTTCTCCATCAAGCATGGCAAATTTATATGTTCATTATCTAAACTTGGAAATAATGACATAGGGCCCTAACTAATTGGCTTCAAACTTCCCTTTCTTATTTTGTTTTGCATTGGTGTTTTTATGATTCTCCTTTAGGAACAAGTCACTAATTTTGAACTCCCTAGCCTAAATATTCTTATGGTATTAGCTTTCAAATTTATTTTGATATGATCAGAGCTGATTTAAGGCCTTTTGTTACTTTTCATCAAAGAGTTCCAATTCCTATAGTCATTCTTGTCTTAGGTTATGATTGGTAATGATGCCTTTCAATGACTGTCGAAGAGAGGGGAGTTATAATTCTACTAGCAATATTGTTTTAGTCCCATAAACTAAGGCATATGGAGTTTCCCCAGTAAGTGTGCAGATACTTGCTCAATAAGACCATAGTGTTGGATATAATTGAGTGTGCCAATTTCTTCCAACCTAATTAACAATCTTCTTTAAAATATTTATGAGGGTCTTATTAATTGCTTCTACTTATCCATTGCCTTGGGGATAATATGGGGAGGATAAATGCTATGTGATGTGATGTTTTTGACATAAGGCCTCAACTTCTTGATTTTTGAATGATTTTCCATTATCTAAAATTATATTAGCAGGTGTACCAAAATGGAAAATAATCTAATTATGAATAAACTTAAAGATATGGATGCCTATTGTATAAGTAAGTAGCATTGATTCTACCCATTTATTAAAATACTTTGTAGCCATGATAATGAATTTATGACCATCTGAGGAAGTAGGATTAATCTTGCCAATTAGATCAAGGCCCCATATGGAAAATGGTCATGGGCTCATAATAGGCTATAATTGTTGTGTAAGATCATGAATAAGATTCACATGCTTTTGATAGGCCACACATTTATGCACATATTGGCAAGAGTCTTATTCTATTGTTGGCTAGTAATAACCAGTTTAGATGAGCTTTTTGGTTAGGGCCATTCCATTGATGTGCCCTCCATAGATACCATCATGGACTTCTTTGATTACCTGAGATGCTCTTCTAATGTTAAACACCTCAACAAGGTTCCATCATAACCTCATCAATGGAGTGTGCTACCAAACACTGTATATTGGGTGGTGCAATGGATAAAGGCTTTGCATTTATGATGGTTAAGGTTGTGGCAAAGGATATTATTTTGAAGGTAACTATAAATATCATGGTACTATGGGAGAATAGGGTTGTTGACTATACAAATTTAAAGTAGATCCATTGATTGATAGGCTGGGATAATCAGATGTTCAATCAAAAAATTACCTTCCAAAACATCTTCAAGGAGGTCAATGAGCGAGCTAATAGTAGCCATAAAATAAATTGATTTATTTCTTCTTCATGGAATCTATTAAAATGTTATAGACTAAAAATTAGTCTTTAATTGATCCACTAATTATTTGTAAGGAAATAGTTTTTCATCCATTATTTGGAATTCATCATTGACCTATTGATAATTAATTATGAGTCCCTGAATACTTGTAATTGCTAGATGTTCCACTGAATATCTAAATGAAGTACAAATATTAAGGCTTCATATTCTAAAATATTATTATTACATGGAAAGGCAAGGTTGTATGCTTTTGGAATGAGATCACCCTAAGGGATGACTAGGAGGATGCCTACCCCAAAACCATGCGTAGTGAACAAGCCATCAAAATATAATTTACAACCATCTAATTATGAAGTATTCATTATGGACTCATCTAGGAAATTGGTTACAATTAGCTCAATCACTTTTAAATGTGCCTCTATTAGTTGATCCACTATAATCTATATCCTTTTCTAGATTTTTTATTAATATACTGAATGTCAAATTCACTGAGCCACATTATCCATTTTTCTACTCGACCAGTAAGTGTTGATTTGGACAGTAAGTATTTCAAGGGATCAACCTTTGTGATGAGCTACACTTGATTATTAAGCATGTTATGTCTAAGTTTTTGTGATGTAAAAACTATGACTAAACATGCCTTTTTAATAGTAGCTTAATTCATCTCATAGGATATCAATGTGCAATTGAGATAGTATTTAGCTTGTTCCTTTCCCTGATCATTGTGTTTTGCTAGGAGAGCATCAATGGCACATGGTGTTATTGAAATGTATAGGATTAAAGGCCTTGTTAATATTGGTGGAGATAAAATATGTGGATTAGCCAAGTATTATTTTAGTCTTGCAAAGGCTTGTTGACATTCTTCATTCCAATTAAAGGAATCCCCCTTCTTTAATAGATGAGTAAAGGTGTAACATTTATCAACAATCTGAGAGATAAAATGTCATATGACCTAAATTTTTCCCTACAGACTTTGAAGCTTCTTAAAATTATGAGGTGGGGGAATTTCTATAATTTCTTGGACTTTTATTGGATTCATCTCAATACCCCTTCTTGAGACTATGAGTCCAAACACTTCACCTAAGGTTATGCCAAAGACACACTTTTTAGGATTCAGCCTTACTTTATATTCTCACAATCTTTTTAAAATTATTCATATGACCCTATGGTGATCTAACCTTAAATGTGACTTCCCCAAAATATCATCAACATAATCTTCTATAATGGCATGCATCATGTCATGAAAGATAATGGTCATAGCATGTTGATAGGTTATTCCTACATTCTTGAGACCAAATGGCATGACTTGATAACAAAAAGTACCCCATGTAATGATAAATTCTATTTTATATTGATCTTTAAGGGCTATTTTAATCTAATTATACCTTGAGAATCCATCCATGAGGGAAAGCATTTCATACCCAACTATTGAATATATGATCATGTCAATATTGGGGAGTGGGAAGTCATCTTTAGGACATGCCTTATTGATATCCCAAAAGTTATTAAAAATTTAGATTCCACTATGGTTTTGTTGTAGGAATAGTATTATAGATCTAGTCTGAGTAATCTATTAGGCAGATGAATCCAACTTTCAAAAACTTTTGTAATTCCTTTTTGACTAGTAGCACCACCTTGAGATGCATCTTTCATAATATTTGTTTGATATGTATTGCATTTAGATACATGACTAAGTGGTGTACCACCAATGAAATGTCTAACCCTAGCATGTCAGCATATCTCCATGCAAAGATGTCAATAAATTCTTTTAGTAGCTCAATAAGGACCTCATGTTCCTTTGTTCTAAGATATGCCCCCAGGTTCACTATTTAAGGATGTTTGTCAAATCTAATATTAATTTATATCACATCCTTAATAAGTGAGGGTGATTTATCTTTAAAATAAGGGGGTAATGATATTTTTGTAATATCAAAAGTGAAGCAATTATCAAAAAAATCTTCTGATGCAAAGAAGTTTTATGGGAGTTCATCTTATTCTTTTTAAGGCTATCATTCTTATTCAGGGTGTTCATCCTCACTTTGATGATGGGATGTTTGTTGTTCTCCAAAATATGTAGATTGATAAAGATTGATAGAAAATTCCTTTTTATGATCATTGAATAGCATGAAGTCTCTAGATCCCATGTATTCTAAAATAGCCTCATCATTTTGAAACATGTCAAAGGTAGGCTCCTATTTTGATTCGTAGTCTATGAGGAATGGATAGAGGAGGTAAATGTTAATGATAGATATAGAGGTTGTTGGCAGTGAGCTCCTCAAAGTGTCTACTGATAGAACCTGTTTCAATGTCCTCATTGAGGAGAGATAGATCATTATTCAAAAGAGAATCCATAATGATATTGGTCAGGTCATCATCATATAGTTTTTCCCTAATCTAAAATATTAAGGATGTTCTTGAACCACTATAGGTTCAATTCAACCTTGTTCTTGTTTTTCCAATCCCTTTCCTTTATACTGCATGTTTTCCATCATTCTCTGGACTCTAGGATTGTGTTTCTTAGGAGAGATGAGAGCCTTATCATCCAAAATAAGCCAAGAATCATCTTCATCTTCAATATAATCTTCAAACAAAAATCCAACACTTGAAAAAACTATTGGCCCAAACTGATAGTTAATGGGATTATTCTTCTTCATAGTGGGGGACCCATAGCTACGTGGAGATAGGGGTAGATTGTTAATGCAAAAAAATTTGTACTCATATTACCCACATCCTATGGATGTGATCTTTAGTTTGGTAATATTATGTTCTAATTGAGATGGGGATTCTAATTGATTTGGAGAGATATACTTAGTAGTTTTTAGGCTCACGATAGTGTTTTTATTGCCAAGGTAAGGTGATGGAGATAATGACTGATCCATCTAGAAAATATGGATATGGTCTATGACTCTAGGAATGGCGACCTCCATTATTTAATGGGGGAACTTTAGGCACTGATGAAGATTGGATGGCATAAATTGTATTTCATGAATCCATGGTCTTTCAAGCAACATGTTATATGGTAATTCCACATCCACAACATGAACCAAAGTTTGATGAACTACATGTTCTAATAATGGTCTATCATTATCATCATAAGCTTTAATCATTATTAAAGTGGGCCTAAGACATGTCTCAGAGTATCCCAATGTCTTTAAAAATACCAAATTACACAAGTTGAGCATGGATCCTCCATCTATGAGGACACAAGAAACTCAATGGTGGGAGATGGTGACTTCAATGTATAAGGGATAATTATGATATGGGATAGCTAGAGGTAGATCCTAGACACTAAAATTAATTTACTGTGATGGGAATAAATGTGCTAGTAGTACCTAAAACTAATTAGTATCTAGGTCACTAGGTACTTTTTAATAATTCATCACTTGATTCAATATTTCCCTATGTAAGGAAGATGTTTTAAAAAGTTCCATTAAGGAAATTTAAGTGGGAGTCTTTTCTAACTATTTAATGATATCATAGGATTTATCTAAACTACTTGAAGCTTTTTTATAAATATTCCCCTTTGTGGTAGTTGATGAGGTAGAAGGATCTTGGGAAGGTGTTGTGGGATTTGTTATCTTATTGCATTGGGTGGTTACTATATAATTAGTAGTAGCCCTATTAATTTTTAGAATGGGGGATGAAGATGGGGTAGACTCTTGGATTTTATGAATTTTGATGGTATTAATGTAATGGTAGGGAAAATTATGGTAGTTAGTGTGGTTAGATGATGATGCCTAACCCTAGTCCCTTTGGGGTTTTAATTCCTTTGATCATGCTTTAGGAGTGGATCCTTATAAATACCAAGTTGCCCATTTATTGACTGATTCAAGGTATCTTCTCCTTCAATCTCTATATCACCCCTTTCTATTAAATCTTGGATATATTTTTTTAATTTCATACATCACTCAGTGTCATGTCCTTTTACCTTATGGTATTTACAAAACTCATTTTCATGATACCAATCTAGTTTTGGTTGACAGTCATCCATAGTTCTGATCTTAGGTAGAGTAATCATGTTAGCGACAATTGATTAATCTAATACTATTTCTAGAGGGACTCCTAAGCTTGTAAGGGGTCTTTCTCCTATGTAAGGCTTAGGCTTGTCTCAAGGGACTTTGATGGAAGAGATATTAGGGCATTGTGTGGGGCCCTTCCTTTGGATAATTTATACATGTTTTTGCTTAGAATTTGTCATCCATGATGTTTTTGTTTTTATTGAAGACCTTGGATTTCCCTAAAAAGGAATTTTTTGGATTCAAAGTGTGCTCATTTTGAGAATATAGTTTTATAGTCGCTTTTTCTATAAGAGCCTTTTATATCTACATTCCCTTTTGTATGATCTCATCAAAGGTTTTGGCACACTATAATTTTAATTGATACTTCAATTTTGTATTAAGGTTATTGAAAAAAAATTATCTAATTCTTTTTCAGGAACATTGCATCTTAATTAGCTTACCAGGCTATGCATATTTAGAGTTGATATACTAGGCTCTCCCCACTTCATTGTTTAGTATTGTAGAGTTCAATGATGGAGATATCATGCTCTATATTAAAGGAGAAGTTCCTAAAAATTGCTTTGTTAATTCTCCAAAACTTGATATTGACCCTTTGGACAAGTGCATGAACCATTCTAAATTTGGCCCTGTAAGACTTTTGGGAAATAGCCTCAACAGATAAGCATCCTCATAGGCTACCTCATGGAAAACTATATAAAACTCTTGGATGTGATCTCTAGGGTCATCCTTTCCCTGATATTTCTCAAATTTGGGTAGCTCAAAGTGTGAAGAGAAAGGAATATATAAAATGCTAATATCTAATGGTGATGAACAAAAGTCTTCATACTTGTATTTAAGGGCTTGAGATTAAGGATCCATTTTTTAAAGGGTCTCTTTCATCACTTTACATTCTTGGGAAAAGGTAGGATCCCTAAGAGGATTGGTAGTTTGATTTTGACTACCTTGAGGGATATGAATGTTATGTGTATTGTTGGCATTTTTCATATTACTAGTGTTTTTTGTGGTGTTGGTGTTGTTGGTGTTATTGGTTTTATTTATGGTATTAGTATTATCGGCATTATTTTTTCTAGGTTATGTGAGTGTTGATTTTGAAGAAATAGGTTAATTTTTGTGTCAATTGATCAAATAATTCTTTAATGTCATCCTATCTCCTATTAGGCTTAGTGCAGTTATTAATGAGTGGTGGGCATTCTTCTTCTTTAGAAAACCCATGGTCTACACCTTATTCTTGTGGTATGTGATTAACATGTTGACATGGGGTATTAGGTCATGATGGAAGTCAGAGTAAATTATTTAGGAGGGTATGATCAAAATTGGAAGGTAGTGTGCCCCTATTTCTATAGCTCGAGCTAAGACCTAGTTACATTTTTCATATAAATAATGGTCAATGAGGTTTATCACCTCATCATTATGGATGGGGTTATATATTTCATTTTCTGACCTAGGTGTGTGCATAACACTATGATTTTCATCATATTCTTGAGTTGAGTCAATCATGTGCCCTAATGGATTATTACTTGGTTGAAGCCTTATCCAATTCAGAGTTGGGCTCAGGTGTGGATGACCATTGTAAAAGGTTGATGAGATGAAATGTGATAGATGAGATAGGAGTCTTTAAATACTACTTTAGTCCAAAATTTAAATTACTAGTGGTCAAAGGTGATGATGTAGGCAAATGGGTTGACCAAAAATTACCAAAAGATAGTCTTTTTAAGAAACCAATCTAGCAAAGATAAAGGAGGAGAGATGAGATCAAATAGTTTTATCTAATATAAAATGGATAAGTTAATGGGTGTTAGAGGACAAAGATACCTGATAGAGATGAAGATAATGATAGGTGCTAGATGGGGATCTTACAAGGCTATGTATAATGATAATTTCAAGTCAAGAGAGTGTGATGACTAATGATTCAAGAAAGATGGGTGACCACTAAAATTTTGAATTTTGGACAAAAACTAGTATTTGAAGAGAAAATGGGATGGATGGAAGATAAAAAATGTGTGACGTGTATGAAGTGTGATGTGAAGGATTGGACAAGATCAACTACTTAGGATGATTTCTAAATAAATAAGAGGGAGGGGCATGGATGGATTAGTTACCAAATAAAAGATGGGAGTAAAATGGATGGGAGTTAAATAGATGAGTAGTGATTGTAGGTGATTTATTAGGATTAGTTAAAAAGGATGGATGTATAAAGAAATAAAGAAAAAGGGGGACCTATAAGATGGATTATGGATAATAAATGGGATGTAGAACAAACAAGATAGATATGGTACGAGGTGGACAACCAAAATACACAAATAGATAAGAGATAAGATATATTCAAGATAATTTATGAAGATATAAAATGAGATGGACACTATATGAAAGTGTTGTCAAGTGATTATGCAGAAGGTTGGTAATTAATGATCAAATTGTAGTATGGAATGGGGATGATATTTGAATGGGTACAACTAGCTTGGTGAGAAAAATGATATTATTATAAGGTAACAAGGGTGAATTTACAAGAAGATTAAGATAATATAAGTACAAGAGGGGTGGATTGAAGGGATGAATATACAAATAGGTATAATGTGAGAGGATTAATATACAAAGATGTGAGAGGTGATTACTATATGAAGGTGTGGATGAGGATAGACACTAGGTTTAATATGATGTGAGTGGATAGAAGGATCTATATATATACAAAATGGGTATGATATATAATATATTCACATAAAAAAAGGAGATGGAGAGGGAAAATAAAAATTATAGATGTAATATAAGGGATGGATATGAAAAATGGATGAATACTGTGTGTGTGTGTGTGTGTGTGTGTGTGTGTGTGTGTGTGTGTGTGTGTGTGTGTGTGTGTGTGTGTGTGTGTGTGTGTGTGTGTGTGTGTGTGTGTGTGTGTGTGTGTGTGTGTGTGTGTGTGTGTGTGTGTGTGTGTGTGTGTGTGTGTGTGTGTGTGTGTATATGTATGATGATTACTATAAGATTAATGAGGGAGGATAAAGTAGACATGAATGTATGATGGAATGGAAAAATTGATCAAAGATCTACAAGAAAGGGTATGAACAGAGAATGAATACTAGTTGTTATGGATATAGATGAGGTGAATATTTGTAAGATATTGTATGAGATGGAAATGAGGTAGTGTGATAAAAATTAATCAAGACACACAAGAAAGGATATGTAAATGGGATTGATACTAAGTATTATGGAATGTATGAATATATTTAAGATGTAGTATGTATAATGATATAGTAAATGTGGTGTGAATATAGGGTGATGTGGTAGTCAAAAATTGGCTAAGATTATTATGAAAGGGGGATGATATTATATAAAGATATTTTAAGATAACTAGGATGGATGTAGGAGGTGATATAAAATGGAAAAGGTGTGGAAAATTAATTTCTAAAGCAAATACTATATGAGTGGTGTATGGAGTGAAATAAGAAAGTGGTAGATTAGTATAATATGACTATCTAGGATGGGATGACAATTGGCATGAGGAATGATGAATGTGTTAGGATAAATCAAAACCCAGATCTATCCCCAAATCACATACAAGAGAAACTATAAAATCAATTTATCAAAATTTTGAAAATAAACATAAATAATAATAAGAAACACCAGATTTAACGTGGTTCACCCAACATGGGCTACATCCACAAAACTTTTCCAATATATTATTTCCATCAATATAAAGGAGAAACAAAATCCTATAACAAATCCTATTACACCTCTCTACCTTTTATACCTCCTTTATGTGTATAATATTTCATTATTTTTCACACTCATACATCTCAGCCATATATCAATACATTTTAGGGTAAAAACACCTAAACATAACCTCTACCATCAAATCTAGAAACCTTTAATCAATGGCACAGATTGACTATGAAATTACAATTTAATAAGGTAATTTAAATATATATATATATATATATATATATTTGAGGTACACAACCCCCACACCATCAGAGATTTAAAGAATAGGATTAAAACTCGACTGAAATAATATCAAAATTTTAACCTTTGATCTTGGAAGATAATTAAGCTCCACACCTAATATAATGGGTAGTGATAAATGATGCTTATGGGTCTTCTAATGTATCACACAAAGTATGGGTGTTACTAACTCAGCTAATAAACAACACGAGTCTAGTCAAAATACTCAAACAACACACACAAGTATGATCCTAGTTAGTAAAATGTAAGGGTGTGTAACCTGATGTCTACACCACCTAACAACTACATAGGTGAGGATGTAGGCTGATGACCTATTAAAAAATATATCACACCCTCTCAACCTTACTTGATCCTAATGGCTACTTTCGAGCTAATACTGACTCCTACAATGAGACACCTATTACGACTGAAGTCCCCTACTTCAAGGTATACAAAAGGATCTACGTGCATCCCTCATATACATAATGGTACTTTAGGGCCCAAGTCCATGTAAGAGGCTATTTGATTACCCTAGGTTTTGGAGCTTGATTTACCTTCACTCCATAGAAACCTTATGGAGAATTTTACCTAGACCATAGTGACAACTTTATTAATATTTAGACTCCACTGAAACATAGAGTTTAGTCAGAACATGATGGTGAAATCTATGACACTGACCCTTATATATTAATCCTCGTACATGATGATGAAATCCACATCACATGTTATCCTAAGAGAGAGATTAACAAATAATAAAATGCATGATATGATTAATTGACTATTCTAATTACCTATGTTATGAGCATGATATGATAATTACAAACAAACAAGTATATACAAAAATGATTTTCATGAAAGAGACAATGATAAATTCTAATCAATAATTTTTTTTAAATGAAATTTAAGATGAAAAGCAAAATGGCACCCCTCCCTATATATACAAATGTTATAAATCTGATTGGTGTGTCAAAATCTTGAAATGACCCTACAAAAAAAAGGTTATTAATTCAAACTTATACAATTCTATGAGTTTCTGCAAAATCATGAGTACACAGGGGCAATACCATGACCCAAATGCACACTATAAATCCCATAAGTTAAGAGTCATTACTTTTCAAAAATTTAAAAAACTTCTATGATTAACTACAAGACTTTGACTATCTAACAATATCGCTACTCTAAATCACAAAATTGCTACTAGTAAAAAATTGCAATTAGCGATATTGCAGCTACTAAGAGAAATAGTAATATGTCCTAACTATCTATTAGATTAAAATGATTAAAAATATTTACTATTAAATAAATTTTAATATGATAAAATATGATTCTAAAACCTCACACTAATCTAAGTGAGCCTAAACTACAAATCTACAACTGTAGGTGACAAAATCTTTACTGATAGGGCAAAGCCGCAAGTCACAAGTAGCAGTATTGTAGAAGGGATTCAAAGCAGTTTATATCATAGATTTTCAAGATGTTTGTCTTCTTTTTTCCCTATAATAATATTGAAAAATAGAAACCACCACTTGTCAATAGCTTTTTCAAGTAAGAGGGTGGTTTTTAAATACTTAGATAGGGAAATGTCTAAGTTTTGTGACAAAGAGAAAGTTTTCTTAAATTTTGACTTATAAATCTATAAAAATATTTTGGTCAGAACCTAGAGATCCCTTTAAAGGATGATTCAAAAGGGTAATAAAGGTAGTGTTTTACCAATTTTAGATAAGAAGAAAATATCATGACTGTCAACTATAATCCCATGATTACCAACCTAATCCCACTACTGAGATAATGGGTTTGTCAAAAATACTTTAAAGGGTCTAAGTTTTGGTTTAATATATATTTCCTATGATCATAGTTTTAAGATATTCTCCTAAATAGAGCAAGAAGATAAAAGGGGACAAATTTATCTATTGTTAAGTGACAATAGGTACAAGTGATAGAATTACCCCTAAATACTATATTTAATAAAATCACCATTGGGATCTACAATATTGTGATTACCAAAATAATCTCACTACTGGGAGAGTCATGAGTTTGTCAAAAATGGTTTAAAGGGTCTAAGTTTTAGTTTAATATTTGTTTCCTATAACCATAGTTTTAAGATATTCTCCTAAATAAATAAATAAATTAGATATCAAGGAACAGATAAGACACCTAAATAAACAAAGAGTCAATAGAAATAGGTTATAATTTAGGATGAACTATTAGTTTTGTCAATATCACTATTATAATCTACAATATTTTGATTACCAGAATAATGTTGCCACTGTGTGAGTCATGAGTTTGTCAAAAATGTGTAGTCACCTAGATTCTAGGTAACTTCCTTCCTATCCTATACATAGAAACAATAGCAACAAGATAAGACTCTTAAACAAGCAAAGAGTCAGAAAAAATAGGTAATAATATAAGCCCAACTACTATATTTGACAATATCATTTCTATGACTAACAATATTGCTATTATTAGGACAAACTTGTGACTACAAAAGTCATGGTATTATCTAAGAGTTATATCTCACTAAAACCCTAATTATTAGCATCTAACTGATAATATCACTAATAGTGTTATCAAACCTATGATTATAATACCATGACTATCAAGACAGTACCATGATTCATATGTATGTATCGAATTATGAAATATGGGCTTGGATTCACCTAAAGTTGGTCTTAAATCACTTAGAACACTTCCAGCAATGTTATTAGACTAAATAAGGGAGGTTGTCCCATCGTGGTCACCAAAATGTGTACCAAGTTTCAAGTTTAAGCAATATAAAAACCCAAAACTTGATCACACCAATAAAAATGGATAGGAAAGGTGAATCAAAACAAAAAAAACATGCTTACCATTCTTTTTACCTTCTCATGCCTCAATTCAACCACTTGCACTTGAATGATTTGATGACAAAAACTTGAGTTGTTAGATTATTTGTGAGACCTTGACAATGTCTTCCAATGAATGTGTGATAGAAATAAGGGCTTGATTGGATACTTGAATGTTGTTATGGATGTTATAGAATATCTTGATGGCTTGAATGGATGATTTTTCAATTAGTTTGAGGGTGGAGGGAAAGCTTAGTTTTATAAGCAAAGAAGAAAAGATCAATGGTTCAAATTCAAATTTGGGCCATTGATATCAAGGGCTAGGAAATTTCTATAAAAATTTGAATTCCATGAAAATCTCTAGAATTAGAGAATTCTAGAGAAGGGGGAAAGATTGGGGAAGATTTCTAGAATCCTCCAATTCTATAAATATCCCCATAGTGTTTAGAGTTTTAGGAGAGGCTTGTATAGGATGGTGGGTGGTTAGGTAGATTATTTTTTAAATTTAAATTGGCTAGTGGATTTAAGAAATATGTTAGTAGATAAATAGGGTCTTTTATGGGTTTAATGAGGAGATTAATTATTTTTGAGATAGGGTAAAGATTATGTGGGATATAGGAATGGGATATGGGTATTAGGTTATTAGTTAATGTAGCTATAAAATATGGAAATTAGGTTAAATTAGTGGACACTAATTAACAAGGCAAGCATAATTTAGTGCATATAATATGAATCAAATTTAAATCAGAAAGTTTAACACCTAAACTATCTAGTTGAGAATGAAAAGAATGAATTTTAATCAAGAAATCATCCATAGATTTGAAATCATTATATTTTAAGTCAGACAATTGATCCTAAATTTGAATTTATCAAGATTCATTCACAACATCATAAAAAAATTTAAGTTTAGACCAAGCAATGGAGGCAAGAGAACAACCATCAATATGGATGTGCAATTCAGGGGTCATGGCCATGCCAATCAATCCTAAGGCCTCATCATTTTTTGCTTATTATTTCACTTGAATTTTGGTAGAGGTAGTCTTAGTGTCTATTTGAGGATCTATGTTATCTACTACACATACCAAATATTTGAAAGTGAATATGTATTACATATATGATTTCTATAAATGATAATTGGTGGATGTGATTTTAAATTTGGGCAACAATTGAGTCATTGTTTCGTGAAAGCTCACCTAAGAACTAAAAAGTGAATAGACAAAAAATTCACTTAAACAAGAAGGGTGTAGGAGGGGCAAAAAATCAAAGGATGACTTGTTGGAATGCAAAGGAATAACTTAGCAAAAAAGGAGTCTAAAATAGGATTAATGAATTGCGAAAAAAAATGGTTTTTCAAATTAATTTATTGGAAAGGTTTAAATTTAAATCATGAATAAAATATTTCCACTCTTATAATTTTTTTTAAACTTTAACCAATTAAATTATTTTTTCTTTAAAAAAAAGGTGGAAATGTATTTTTTTAATAGAAGGTTCATAAAAATATTAAATGGGAAACTTTTTATTTTAAATTTTTTTTTTTTAATATCTTTCATAAAAATGACCTGGAAGAGCAAAGAATTATTTGATAACTTAAATGAATTAAAAAAATTAGAAAAAAAACTTATTATATTTTGTTTGCATGAGATGGGCATTAAAGTGAGATGCCCTAAATAAAAATTAAAAAATTGGAAATAAGAGAAACGTACCTATAGTCACAATTTTTTTCAAAATCATTCAAATTTTTTTACCAGATAGGTCATCCAAAGAAGAAAATATTTGGAATAGACCAGAAGTACCCAGAAGGAGAGTAAAATTTACCAAAGTTGATGCCAAGAGCAGGAAATAAGATGGATTAATGTTGAACAGATTAGAAATGCTACCCAACAAGGAGAAGGAGGTCGTACGACCCTGTAAGAACATCATGCAAATTTGTACAGATGGTCATATGGCTATGGAAATGAAGAATAAAAAATTTACATGGGGGTGACACCTCGGCAAGGAGGCCCAGTGGCTAGAAGGTGTGACTAAAACTCAACTGGAAGAAGGAAATACAAGGGCAAAGGGCTAGAAAAAAACTCTACAAAAAAAGTCCTCTTCCAAAAAATTAGTTGAGCTTGATTTTTTATTTTTATTTTTTGTATTTTCTAATTGAAAAAAATCAAAAAATTATAAAGTAAACAAAAATCTGAATGAATATTTTTTTTTAAAAAAAATTGCTCAACAAAACTAAAATAATGAACAAATATTGGATAGATTATGAGTTTTTTTTTATATAAATTTGCTTAGAAGCACTTCTTTCCCTTTCTCTGCAAGAAAAAATAGAGTTCAAAAAAGGAAGAAAATATATATATATAAAGCACAATTATATTAAAATTTGTTAATGCTAAAAAAATTGAAAGGAAAAGATGGAAAAAAAATTGAATGTGGCTATGAAAGTCCTGCAAAAAGGAGTTAGGAGCCACTAATTAAAAAATAAAAAATGATTTTTTTAAAGGAAAAAAAAGATTAAAAAAATCTTGCAAAAAAAAGTTAGGAGACACTAAATAAAAATAATTAGGAGAAAGAAAATGGATATTTTTTTAAAATTGAGCAAGGGTTAGAACCCTTGTAAAAAAAATTGAATTTTCCGTAGAAAAATCTTCACACTCTCAAAAAAATGTCATTAGAATAATAATGGCTCTGAATACCATGAAATGATTTTAACCCAAGAAATATCATTAATGACAAGCATGAAAGTGAGAGAAAAATAAAAATGCATAAAAGACTAAGTTACCTCTCATAAGCAAACCATAGAGACGAGATTTAAAGTGAGAAAATGAACATATCAAAGAAAAAATCACGTGATCTTATAATAAGGCTTGTAACAAAATATCTCCATAAGTACAAAATTGAACAAAAGCACGAGAGAAGAATAGAGAGAGTTATATGAATCTTAGTGAAGAAGAAGGAGAGAAAGAGCTCTTTTATAGAGCTAGAGGAGGAAAATGGGAGTTACTTAAGACCCCATTATGACCTTACAAGCCCTCCAAATGTGTGCCACTTGTGTCCTAATCCCTTAAAAAGAGAAGGAAGGTTTGTGCCAAGTGGAGAGAGGAGTTACTCATATAAGTAACTCCTAAATCCTAAGAGATCTAAAGAGAGAGTAACACCTCAAGAAATTTGGATTTATGTGAATTTTTAACTCACATAAATATAAACTCCTCACACATAAAAAAAACTTAGGATAAAATAAATTATCATAAATAAAGGGTAATCCTAACACTTACCCTTAAACTTTATTTAGGGGTTTTACAAACAAACAAAAAGGGAGGAAATATCACTAACTTTTTATCTCTATTTTGATTAAATTAAATCTCATTTATTGCATTCATTACTTTTTTTTGTATAGAAAATATGTTTTGAATATGTTGACTAACTTATTTTCGTGTAGGTTTATGTACTTTATAATAGAATTTGTCTTTTCTTTATTTGCCTCTACATCTACTTTTATTACATTACATATGTAGATTATATTTTTGGCATATTGGTTACTTAACTTGAAAGATTGGTATTAACTTGTTTGTTTTACAAGTTTGTGGATCACTACTCCTTTTTTATTGGTTTTTGTTCCATTACATATTGATCACATTGTTTGAAAATGATTCTTAAAGATTCTTGGTGATCACAGTTTCATCCTTGTAAGTTTTAGCATCACCTTCTCTTATATTTTCCCTAAACGTTTTTTATTCATTCTAAAGAAAGTTTCTATTAAGGGGGGATATTATATAATTTCAACTCTATTTTATTTTGTAATTATGTGTGTATGCATTTATTATATTTATAAAAACACTTTATTCTAGAATTTTTTGGTGGAACTCATCTCTATAATCCACTTGTTGGATTTAGAGTTACTTTTATGTAACTCCTCTCCTCCCACATGATACACACATCCTCTCTACTTATAATATGATTAGGGACACATGGCACACATGATGGATCTTGCACTTGTAACTCATTTTCTTTCTTATCTCTTTTTATATAACTCTTCTCTCCTCTTATTCTATACTTGCTACATTATTCATACAACTCTCATGTTGATCTAGGCTTACACTTGTATCCTTGATACTCTCTTGATCTCAGGCAATTCTCTTCTTAATTTACTCATGCTATTGTAATAAAATATTCTTATTACAATATTTCAATACTAGTGTGGGGTTTTTCACCACTTGACAATTTCCCCACTTGTCATATTTGTCTCAACTTTATGGTTTATCTACTTTGTAAGGTAACATTTTTTTATTGCTTGTTTTCAACATTTTTCTAATATGATTCTTGAAAAATATTCTAATAACTTGTCAAATATTTCACATATATAAACCCATTAATACATAATGTAAAAATAAAGATCATAATTTATATCAATCAAGAGCTTAATAATGAGTATTTTTATGGTGATTATTGTTGCATGGCTTAGTTTTAATTGTCACTTGTAACTACTAGATGCTAGAGGGATTAGATGGTTCCTTTTATTCCTCATACACATATACCTCACAACTATATTAGATCATATCCTTCCTCTACTATTCACCCTAGGATTATAATAGACCATGTGGTATAAGCTATAGTTACTAGACAAGGTTAGGGTCCTCATCAATTGAGTAAAGAGGAATGATTCAAATAATTCCTCTTCATCCCCAACCTAATATAATGACATCAGTTCATCAATATAGAGGATATGATATTATTGAGTAGTTAAGAAATATACCAACTAAGGTTTCCATGATAAAATTCCTTCAAAAGGAAACTATTTTCAAGGATAATCTATATCAATAATTAAATCATGCAAATATGCCTCGTGGCATGGAGCCTTATTACTTTGCATCTATTGTAAACAATTTTAATGATATTGAGGATGTTGTCTCTTTTGGAAATGAAGATTTTCCTTCATATTCAACTATTGATCATAATTTACCTTTGTTGATATAATTTCAAGATAAAAATATATTAGTCAAACAGGTTTTACTAGATAATGGTTTTGAGTTGAATATTTACAATATTACATACTTACAGATATTAGGTATAAACAAGGTTATTCTTCAAAAGACATAATAATATCAAAGGATTTGATGATGAGCCTTGCTAAGATTTGGGTTATATAATTTTGGATATTATATTAGGGTCCATGACTTTAACCACTTAGTTTTTTAGGTATTATTTCTAAATTATATAGCATCTCCATCTTGTACACATTAAAACTACATATCATGGATGTACCTTCATCTTTTAGACCTTTCCCACTGTCAAAATGCTCATATAGACCTTCTCTCTGTGCATATTGATTATCTCTTAGTTAGACCAATTTTATTCTAATGACTCAGACCTTTTATATTGACCAAAACATTATAAACCTACTTATCATCCATCTCTATAAGTTCTTAACTTCCACGTATTTTTGAATTTCCCAAACACTTGCATCCTAGATAGATGGCTACATCTATGCAGGTGTCTTATTTTTACACTAGTGTCGAGTGACCTAAAGTAATCCAATTTACAAATGAAACATATTCATATGGTTGACCTAAGTGTTTTAATGTGAGATATTCTCCACATATATTTTTATAAATATAACATCAATCCTCATTCATTCTTCATATATCAAAAACCTATCAACTTATAAGGCAATTTACCAAAGGCACTCAATCAAGTATTCAAGTGATCAAAGTTTATTATTTCCTCATATTTATATATCAATCATAGGGACATCACATATATAGGTCTAAAGTATTGAATGAGAATCCCATGAGCCACATTTTCCAATTACAAGCTACATCATGATCATACTTAATTATCACTCATTGCATCCTTGTGCACACACAAGACAACACATAAGGAAAAAATGAATAATTCTGAGAATATATTAAGAGTATTGGATATGTAGGTAATGCTCATTTATAGAGGGTTATTTGGGGTATCTCAACATCATGTTTCCACTAACCCATTTTTCCTATAGCCACTATGAAGATGAGAAACTAGGGTTTTCTCATTTAACAATAAATGATAGTCCATGACCTAGATTTGAATGCACCAAAGTGAAGGTGAGATAAAACCTAGAAGCATCTAGGTGGTTACATCTAATTTTAATAATTTTTATATACTAAATACCTATGTTTAATTTTTATATTAGTATCAACATAATAATTCTAGGTTGATGTAAGCATCAATGACTATAAAGGTATAATCTCAAAAACTAGCTGATTGATCTAGAATCCAAATGCAGTCTAATTTATACTTATTTCAAATCTAGATCTATTTTAGCAAGAGAACCAACTATCTTATTTTCATTATGATTATAATATCTAACATATTTGTACTTTATATTTTAGAATATATCAGCATAATAAATTCATTATATGTTTATCTGAGTTTTGAAATTAATTATCCTACTATAAATATAGTTTATATCCATTATGCCCTAGGGTATCTCTAACCCTTTAACCCTAGACTCCCCAGTCGATATTGTAGGGTTAAACATTTCAGGAAATCAGTTTGTGTGAATGCAAAAAAAATCTAATTGCTAGGGTTTCAATTCATTGTTCAAATTTTGTAATTTTTCATTGTAAGCAATGAAAAATTAATCAAAAAACCTAATTTCAAATGTAAGATAAAGAATCATTGATCACTTATCTCAATAATAAAAAGGGCTTAATGAATACATTTTTGTATGTTATAAGAGATGAAATCAGTAATCTTAATAAGGCTAAGGATTCCTCACCTAATGATGATGATTCCTTATAGGATACTACAATTGATTCTATACCAACAACCATCCCCTTGAACAAATTATTACTTCATACTTCTAGTGGATGCATGGGACATGCATTGACATATTTTCTTCCTAAAAATACTATTTCCACATCTTACATGGTAAACCTTAATAATTCAACCAAATTAGTGGTTTCAATGCCTATATCTACCAAACCTAAGAGTACAAGTCCTTTAGTTACTTCTCAAATATCTAACCTTAAAGATGTAGAGGTGAAATCTCTTTTCTAGACTATAAATTTTTTGAAAATTAAGGTTACAAATATTGAGCAAAATTCTATGAAATCACCTTATGTTATTAATTCAGAAGAGGTGTTACATAATCCTCTTGCACCAAATATATATTTTCATCCCTTACCAACAGGTTTTGTTCCATCTAATTTCATATTTTATGATGTCAAGATTGATCCTAAACAACATCTTTGATCCTTATTTACAACATGCCTTGATTATGCCTCCAATGATAAACTTTTGACCAAACTATTTCTAATGAGCTTAAAATACGATGCTTTAAAGCGGCTCTATGTTTTACTAACCAATTAGTAAATTCATTAAAACCCCTTGTGGATCTATTTTTGACACACTTCTCTATTAACATTACCAAAAAATGTTTTCTATGCATTATTACAAAGATAACATAAGGAACCAATGAACCTATCAATGAATATTTTTTAAGGTACAAGAGAATATTAGCTAAAATTACCAATCATATGGTAGATAAAGAGATTTAAGACATATTGAAGCAAATTTTACTTTCCCCATTACATGAGTCTATTATTTTCAAAAAAAACAAATCTTTTGATGGCTTATGCCATGTTGTTCGAGACCATGAAATGAAACTTATCTCATTAAATAAACTTAAGTGTGTAAAAAACACACTTAATACATCTACATATAATAATAATTTTAATAGCAAAGTAAGTTATAAGGTCAAAACTTTTGAGCCTAAAAAGGAAACAACCACCATGGTTAATAGAGTGTCACAACAACCTAATTGACTTGTGTTATCTAATGCACCATGGAGACAATTTACACCTCTATTAATCAAGGTTCTTTCTACTTGAATCCCCTTTTCAATAATCTCATTAAAATATCTTACGCAAAGAAGTAACGACTGATGTCCCAAATTTGAGTTTATGTTTTTCATAGAAATGTCTACAAGCTCTATTTTATAAATGACCATGTAAAATGACTTGCCATTTCTCACCATCCCTATAGAAAAGAAGCAAAAGTTTTATCATTTTTTTGTTTTTTATTATGAGAATCTAAAGTTATCAAGTCTTTTTTGATATTTATAAGAGATGTGTCAAACAAAATTTTTAGATAAGTCTTCAAAAGTGAAGATATATCCTTTTGAAAGTCATGAGAACCATTCAAGGGATTAGCCCCTGATACTTCATGGAAATAAACACAACATGAATACATTACTATAAGCAACATCCACACATGTGTGATAGAAACTAGATAGATGTTCCTTGGGATCTCATTTACCTTTATACTTATCAAATTTTGGGAGATCAAAATATATGGGAAAAGATGTAGTTATTTTACTCAAATCATATGTATATGATCATACTCAAACTTAAATTGTTTTTTCCAATTATAAGAGCCATCTTACAAGCTTTGAACTCTATCCTTTATGCTTTGAAATTCTTGTATGAGATATGGGGATAGTTGATCCATTTAACTTAATGAATTAGGTAGTTGGATTGTGAATTGATTTTTGTTTTAGGGAATGTTTTGATTAAAATTATTTAGTGTTTGATTATTGAATTTAATGTTTTGAGGATGTGAAATGGTCTTAGAGTTATAACCAAGGTTTTGATTTGTATTGGAACCAAAATTTGTTTGATTTGAATTTGGGTTGAAACCAAAATTGGTTTGATTTGGGTTTGGATTAAAACCAAGGTTGGGGTTTTGTGTAAAGTTTGAATTTGTTTGATTTGGATTTGGGTTGAAGCTTGAACTATTGATGCATTGGCATTGAAGTTCATGGGATTAGGATTGGTGTTTTGACCAAAACCTATTTTTTTAAACAAACTTGAATTATTTTATTGTGAAAGCATGTTGGAGTTTAAGTTAAACTAATTAAAACCTAGGTTTGAATTAGTTTGGTTTTGATTTTGGATTGGGTTATTTTAGTTTTAGTTAAATTTTGAGTTAGAATTTGATTGTGTTTGGTTTTAGTTTAAGATGATGTTGGTATTTGGGGTAGAATTAAATGAAAGATTTGGATTAGAATTAAATTGATTTGGAGTTAGATTGGGATTTGAATTGGATGGAACCAATCCAAGTAACAATTGATTTAATACACTATGATTTAAATTTAGGTTATTAAATGTGCATGAAACATTATTCAAATTAGGATTGGATGATTGATCGAGCAAGCTGGAATAGGTATTCAAGCTTTGATTCTGATTAGATACGATTGGTGAGATTTTGAAGCTCTAATTGGGATTGATTAATGAGTTTAAATGAAGATTCAAACTCAGATTAACTTGATTTTAACCTTGTTAATTTGGGTGCATACTCAAATTTGGTGTAATCAAATATTAATCAATTAAACTTAAACTATGTGGGAGACCCATATTTAAGTTTTGATTATTTTGTTGCATGATGGGTAAACATGAACTAGGATTCAAGTTTTAAATGGTGGGGTGTGTGATTGATGAGTTTAAAGGTATATTCAAACTTGGATCATTATATGTTATTGTGAATTTAAATTTGTATGTACATTCATGTTGGGATTACCAAAGGGATTGATTGATTGATGAGATTGAAATATCATAATCTATTGATTTCTTTGAGTTGTATGGATTTTTATAGAAAAATCATGGCTATTTTGGTATGACTCCTCACATGAAATAGTTTTCCCTTTGTCTTGAGAGACTTGGGGATGAGGTTGTGAGGAAGGAACGAGAGTATTGTCTTGTGAGATTTGTTGATTAGGACTAGAAGATGAAGTTTCTTTGCTTGTAATTCGATATTACAAATTATTTACATCAAAGTCGAATAGAAACATTACTCTAAACCCTAAAGCTTGAATCAATACTTCATTTTTATTAGACATGATATACTCATCAAAGGAGGGTAGAGGTTAGATAGCTTTGGGGTTACCCTCATCTTGGCAAGCCCCTCCATCTTCTTAATTATTTCAAATATCTCTACATGATGTTCTTGACTAGGGAATTGAAAGGGTTCATTGCCAAAAGTATCTTCCATTGCATTAGGAGGATTTAACATGGCCATTTGACTAGTAATAGGCATGGTTCAAAAAGGAAAAATGACTCAAAGAGAAAGGATGTACTAAATTAACAATGCTAAATAAAAAGTTGACTGAAAAAATTAAATTCTTGGACCAATTATTTAAGTTTCTGATATAAAGGATATAATTTAAAGTCAAAAAGAACTTGTTTTTAAATAAGGATTTTTCAGCACATGGTAGACACAAGAAAACAACAAATAAAATTTCTATTATAAATAATCAAGAAATTACACAAAATGTGAAAAACTAGGATGAGGGTCATAAACAACTATTGGTCCTTCTAATGTCACTAACTTGTTTATACTCTTAACTGTGGCCTAATATTTCAAGGCACTAACCATGGAATATCGTGTCATTCCCATGGCCCACTGATTCTAATTTTGAGGGTGTGTGGAAGATAGTTTTTTAATGTCAATCACTAACCAATCCACCAAAATTGAATGATAAAAGAGGTTATCCTAGGATTACATTTTAAGAAAATATTATCTAGGGGAAACCATGTAAAAAATCTGAAAGTAAGATTGAAAGCGTTAGTAAAATAAATTGGTTTTTGTTTATCCTTTTTGTTGATTATCTTTGACAAGTATTTTGTAAACAAGTGGTTATATTGTTTACTTAGAATTGGAGAAAGGTAACCTGTAATATAATATGTAAAAACCATAAAATCAAATTAAAAACCACTTCTTTGTGATAAATTTATAGTTATACAGAAAGATAGAAAAGCAAAATTATGATAAAACAAACACAAGAAAAAGATAGAATACAAAAAATAGAGAACAAATAAATTTGTGCTTATAGAATGATTTCACTTCATTGTATGATGATTTTTCTACCCAAAAATATGAATTCACTACTAAGGACAATGATTTTACTCCTGAAAAGGATGATTTTGTTGCACAAAAAGATGAATTCACTACTGAAGGTGATGATTTCTTTGTTTTAAAAAAAAATTGTTGCTAAACCTACAAACATAGAACAAAAAAAAAGGGACTAACATAATGATTTCACTACTCAAATGAATAGTTTTGCTACTAAGAATGATAATTTCACTCTTAGACACAATGATTTCACTGAAAAATGTATTGATTTTACACTTTTCCTATAGCAAAGAGTTACAAAAAACCAAAAACATAGACAAAAGCAGAAAATAAATAGAAAGCCAATGATGTAAATAAAATAAATAAAAAAGCTAAAAATGGGTCAAAAAATGATTTCATGGTTATGAGGTACAAATTCACTATTGATGTTTCTGAATTCACTTTATGTAGTTGGCATACCTAGCCAATCATAAAACACCTAATAATGACCTGTAGCTTATACCAACACTCAAAAAGACAAGATTAAATGCATATGTCAATACAAATTAAAAAATCAAATGAAAAATGCTTTCTAAATGCAAAAATATTGATCAAAATATGAAAACATTGAGGGAAGGTCCCATCGAGTGTGCCAAAAATGTGTGAACTAAATTTAGAAATGCTAAGAAATTAACTAACAATGCAATATTAATTTATGCTAAATTCAACCTAAGATAGAGAAACAAACAAAGAAAATAGAAAACATAGACTTATTCTTCAAATATGCAAGCTTTTTTCATTGTGATGTAAACTTGATTTGCTCTTCAAAAATGTGGTGCTCACTCTTCCAATGCAAAGCAGAACAAACAGCATTTTGGAACAAAAAGAGTTTTTGTATGCTTTGATTCACTTTGATTCACTTATATTCACTTGTGTATATAACTTTGTTAGCATAAGGCAAGATTTTAATTTATAGGGTTGATTCTTGAAAATGAAGTTTTTCAAATTTATTTATAGATTTTTTGGAGAAAGATCCAATGATGGAGGATTATTTAGATTTATTAAATGATCCAAATTATCAATGGTGACAAATGAGTCCTCACCCATGAGGATGAATACCATTTCAAATGGTTGAGAGAAGCGTGGGATTGGTTAGTTAAGTTAGTAGGAATAAGTTAAACTTCTTGACAACTCAGAGGATGGCTCATAAGAAGATGAGAAACTTGTGGATTTAGTTGGGATGAGCAAGAAAAAGGTGGAATCTGTTATATGAGGTGTAAAATCTATATTTTATATTTAAAATAAGGATTTAAAGTATGCATAATTGACTAATTTGATTTATTCAATTATTTGAATTTGGAAAGATATGTAATGAATTATTTTAAGAAGAATTATTAAATATTTTAGGTGTATTTCAACATTAAATAAAATCTAGGTGTCTACAACTGCAATCTCATCTATCACTCTTAATCTCAACACAACTTAATTAACATACACTATGGAATCCAAATGATAGTTGTTAACATCAAAAATCACCTCAAATATAGATCTTACCTTCACATCCTTCACTATATGCATTATTACAACAATCAATCTCTCCATCCCAGCTACAAATTTTAACTTCATTTCCACATGCCAGGTGTAATCATCTAAAATGTCACTTTAATTCAATGAGTGTCACTTGAGACCACCCTATCCTTATCCTATCCCTAGACCTATCTTAGGGACTCTTTTGATCATTTTCTAGCTTCTATATATGTTTATCCCTTGCCCAAATATATCAAAAGTCATTTTAAGCCATCACCTAGGCATCCCCAATCCTTTTTCACATGTTCCAACCACACAGACAATAGCATGACCCCATTAGTCTATAATATAATGTGTTATTAGCGAAGGGGGTATCACTATTGACCCTTAGCTTCATTGACCCCTTACAGATATCTTTATGTTCCTCGAAGCATCTTAGGGTCAGCCTAGACTCATTTCATGTCTTGAAAATCATCAAAACACTATATAAATACCACTCTCATTCATTTATCCTTTCATGAATAAGCTCAAAAATAGTTGTGAAAATTAAGGTTATTGATCCATATTTACCATTATTTCTACATACATCCATCTATAGTATCCTAGATCTCATCTTTACTCAAATTTCCAATCTCAATCCACATTCAAATCATTCAAATTAGCATGCATACTCAGGCATACTATTATCACTCTAACATGCACCAACACTTAGATTTGGATAACTACATCAGGATCGATCCCCTTTCAAGGTATTGGTATGTAGGTAGCACTCAATACATGGGGTATTGAATTCTCACCCAACCTACCCTACTAACACCATTCTTCTTCCACTTATGTCCATTAAGACCCTAGTAAGCATGGAGGCTTAGGGTTTCATAGTGAAATTAGTCAAAGCAAAGAACATATGATGATCCAACTCTTAATCATACAAGTAAAGACTTCCTTAAATATAATAAAGTTCTACCTATAATTTCATTGATTCACCTACATATGGTCATTAGTGCAACATAAAAGGTCAGTAGCACGATGCACTATTGGTAAAGAGGGTCACAATATTATCTAAAGATTATTTTACCACATGTTTTATATTGATGACACTATGCCCTACTCTTACACCACTTCCCTACCTACCACTTGTCTTGATAGGACCTAGGCTCACAAACCTCTGATACCACTTTGTCAGGATTAAGAGCACAATTGATTACCTTGTATAAGCAACTAAACATGGAATTTAACCAGAAGTAACAAGTAACTAGAAATCAAAAACAACACAGAATTTGAGAGACAATACACAATTGTATTCAACTCATTCTTGAAGGAAATACAATGAAGAGATCACACTCTTCCCACACCTCTTGGGTGTACCAGTAATTCTCCCTCAAGAGTTTTTTCTCTCACAACCAATTACAACCACAACTCAAACACAGAGTTGTACCCTCCACTAGTCAGTAACAATACTGCCAGTACTCAAAGTACTCCAAGTAGATCTCCCTTGATCTTGCAACAACTTGCAAATCAACCTGATCTTACTTACCATGTAGATCTTCTACCTGATCTTGCACAACCTGCAGATCAACCTAATTTTGTACACCTGCAAACCTAGATCTTATAATTGGAAGGATCTCTTCCTTGTCTTTGATTACAATATAGCCCCATGAGTCTATTATATAGATCCCATGAAAACAATAATTAGACTTCTAATTACAATAATTAGAAATGCAAACTCAAGACTAAAATTAGTCTTTTACATGCAAACAAATTGTCTGTCTAAAATAAGACTAGTTCTGGAAGCGCATGCAAATGCATGCACACACAGGCTACCGACGTCAATGCCTATCTGACTAATGTTATTAGCTAACCCATAATCGACATCGGTTACTATGAACACTGAAGATGACCAACATCAGTTGCATTATCAATGTCAGTTTCTCTGTAACTCAGCAACCTCCTCCATGTTTGCATCAGTGAAGCTTTTAGCTCCACAACCTAACAATCTCCCACTTGGAGATAAATAGCTGCATCTATACCTGTACCTGTACATCATCTAATTTTGTTTCTTGTCTTGTATCCCTCTTCAAGTTCAATCTTAAATACCAACCACCACACATCTTGTGGTGCTATGCCTGTCATCCAAGTCCCCTGCCATATCCGAATCTACATACCCATGTAGAGAAGTCCTTGACCCCGCATAGCATGTTAACCTGCTGTTGGTCCCTCTTAGATACCTGAGAATCCACTAAACTACTTTCCAATGCTTCTTTCCTAAATTGGCCATGAACTCATTAACAACACCCACTGCTTGGGCAACATCAGGTCTAGTACACATGTACTTAACCTCATCATGTGAATTGGGACATTGTTCTATGAACTGTCCATCCATAGGTGTGCTAACCAGTTCTGCATCCTGCATAATGAACCTCGCCACTACCTTATTCACACAATCATCCTGAGACAACATCAACCTATGATCTTCCCTATCTCTAGGGATACTCATGCCAAAGAATTTTGTTGCTTCCAAATTCTTCATGACACACCTCTGAACTAACTTTACCTTTAGCTCAGTAACTCTTTGCATGTGTGACCCTGCAACAAGCATACACACAACATACAGTAATAGGATAATGTAGCTAATATTATCCAACTTGGTAAAGAAGACACAATGGTTACATTGACATTAACTAAATCCATGCTTTGTCATACACCTGTCAAACCTCCATTGTCCTGCAGCTTGCTCAAGACCATATACCCTGGCCTTCATCTCACGTGTCCATTCTCTCTCTTCTTTAACCTGGGAATCTATTCCTCTTTTAGTGCTTTCATTCCAGCTAGCAACTCTACTAAATCTCCCATTTGGTTCTCTTCCAAGGAATCAACTTCCTCATTCATACCATGCTCCCACTGTTTCTTGGATTCTACCTGCTCTGCTTCTTTAAAACTTCCTGGTTCTTGACCATCAATGAGAAACAAGTAGTCTAAAGAAGGGGAATAATGAATTTGAGGCTTACTTACACTTTTAGTCCTCCTCATGGGCATTTGAGACTCCTTGATAGCTTGTTGTCTGCCCAAAATCCATTTTTTGGTCAACCCTGGCCTGCACCTAACTGATGTCAATCCCACCTGATCATCAATGCCAGTTCCATGACTGACATTGATGTCCACCTGGTCACTGATTTTGGTTCCCTGACCGACATCAGTCACCACCTACCCAACACCACTAACTCTAGTTTGCACATGATCGACGTCGGTACCTACCTATTTGATGTTGGTTCTCCCTGACCGACATAGGTAAATATGTTTTCCTGTGAGTGATGATTTTTTACCTGTGAGCTTACTTTGAATCATAACCTTGTCCAAACTACCCTACTTAGAATTATTTATCCCCTTGAGCTGATCTCTATCCATCATCTTCTCCTTGAAAACCAAGGCTTTCCTATTCTTGTCAAAAACATTAGATTGCCTTTTTCCTGCAATAAATCTGATCCTTTCTTATAGCATACCACTGTGATCCTCTAATAGAAGCTCCCTTCTTTGTTGACCCAGTTTCAAGAAACCTCACTTTCTTTTGTTGCTTATATAAATCTTGATCTATGCTCTCCAAATCTGAACTCTTACCTTTTGACTCAAGAACATGCATCCCCTTCTTATTCATGTGACCAAGCCTACAGAGCCACATCTTCGCATCTACATCCAAAGTAGATAAACCAGAAGGAGAATTAGTAATACAAGTAGATAGATAAAGAGTACCTACTTTCTTACCTCTTGCTAAAACAAGTGCACCCTTGGAAACTTTCCAAGAATCTGCTGTGAGAGTTAATGTGCATCCCTCATCACCCAACTTTCCTACAGAAATCAAGTTTCACTTCAAGACTGGGACATGCATGACCTCCTTCAACACCCATGTGTTACCCGTCTACAATTTCAGCTGCACTTTCCCTTTGCCAACCATTTGACAAGGCTTACCATCCTCTAAATAAATCTATCCAAAGTCTCCCTGGACATAATCATGGAAAAATTCTCTATTTGGGGTTGCATGGAAAGAGGCACCAGAATCTAAAACCTAAGATTCCACTTTATCCAAGGAACATACAAGAGCATCCTATGCAACAATACCTACAACATCTGCTTCTTCATTTCCTTCATGTTGATCTTTTACCAACCAACAATCTTTCTTTATGTGCCCTGCCTTTCCACAATTTTAGCAGATTATTCTGCCGTACCTGGATTTGGATCTCCTGCCTATCTTTGACCTTGATTTCCCTTGCTCAATCTTCTCTCTTTGCCTTCCCCTGCTTTCAACACTTAAAGCATTCCCTGATGATTCACTTGTGCTTTTTCTATGAATTTCTTCATTCAAGCTTACACTAACAACATCATCAACTTTCAAGATATTTGAAGCAGATGCAGTATTACTAACTGCCATTACCAAACTATCCCAACTTTCAGGTAATGAGCATAAAATTAAGAGAGCCTTAATTTCATCATCAAAAACAATATTGACTGAAATTAACTGATTTACTAATCCATGGAAATCACTAAGATGACTGTGTACCGATCTACCATCCAATATTTGCAAATTAAATAATCACTTCATAAGAAATACCTTATTCGAAGCTGAGGGTTTTTCATATAAATTTTCCAAAAATTCCATTAACTCTACTGTTGTCTTAGCCTGTGATAAGTTAGAAATCACAAACGATGCCAGGCTCAACCTTATAGATCCCAGAACCTTTCGATCAAGAACCTTCCATTCTTCATCTTTCATATTCATGGGCTTGCTTGCAACCCCACCCAATGGTAAGTATAGATCTTTCTGATATAGATAATCTTCTATCTGCATCCTCCATAATTGATAATTCTTGCCATTGAATTTCTCCATTCTTAGCTTACTTTCTTCTGCCATTGCTTTACTCCCACTCAATCAGAAATTCCTGAGAGTGACCTGTAATCAAACACTAACCTACTTCGAACCAGGCTCTATGAACCTGCAACCTCACTCTGATACCACTTTGTTAGGACCTAGGCTCACAAAGCTCTGATACCACTTTGTCAGGATTAGGAGCACAATTGATTACCTTGTATAAGCAACTAAACATGGAATTTAACTAGAAGTAACAAGTAACTAGAAATCAGAAACAACACAAAATTTGAGAGACAATACACAATTGTATTCAACTCCTTCTAGAAGGAAATACAATGAAGATATCACACTCTTCCCACACCTCTTGGGTGTACCAGTAATTCTCCCTCAAGAGTTCTTTATCTCATAACCAATTACAACCACAACTCAAACACAGAGTTGTACCCTCCACCAGTCAATAACAATACTACCAGTACTCAAAGTACTCCAAGTTTATCTCCTTTGATCTTATAACAACCTACAAATCAACTTGATCTTGCATAACCTGCAGATCAACCTAGTTTTGCACACCTGCAAACCTAGATCTCACAATTGGAAGGATCTCTTCCTTGTCCTTGATTACAATACAGCCCCATGAGTCTATTATATAGATCCCATGCAAACAATAATTAGACTTCTAATTACAATAATTAGAAATGTAGACTCAAGACTAAAATTAGTCTTTTACATGCAAACAAACTATCTGTCTAAAATAAGACCAGTTCTAGAAGTGCATGCAAACACATGCACACACAGGCTGCCAACGTCGGTGCCTGTCTGACCGATGTCAACCGACCCATAACCGACGTTAGTTACTGTGAATACTGAAGATGACCGACGTTGGTTGCACTACCGATGTCATTTTCTCTGTAACTCAGCAACCTCCTCCATGTTTGCATCAGTAAAGCTTTTAGCTCCACAACCTAACATGTCTATCTCAATCATATGTTATAACTAAGTACACCTTTTCTAATTCATTTTTATTTATAGAATATTCAAATAATCTAATTATTATACAAATCAGTGGCTATTGATATTGTAGTATTTTATTCCCTAATTTATTAATCCACTCTTTTTCAAACTTAGGGTTATATTCCATAATCCTAAAAAATATAAATCATTTGGTGAACCTAACTTATTTTAAACATGTTACTCAAAACCCTAGTGCACCATTATGGTTTATCTTCTTATTTTCTAGAATTTGCTTAATTTTCCCTCTTTTTCATCATGATAATCATGATGGAAGCCATTTTCTATTTTTTGGTACAAACTTATGTGGTTTTTATTTCATGATTATTGCCTATCACTTGTATAATGATGCACATGTATGTCACTCCTATCATAGATCATATTATAACTCAACTTATTTCATACATTGGTCCACCTCATCCTGATCTACCCTTCAATGGAGAGAATTGTTACATGGCTAATTTTGAGTTACCTTTGGTTACTAATTGATGGCAAAAATCTCAGATGACTCCTTGTGTTCCTCCTCCACCTAGACCCACTGACTACATTCACTCACATCCTACCTTTACTACTCACCTTTGGCAAATAGTATATCCCACGAATCAAGTTATTACTAGATGAAATCGGATGCCTCCTTTGCCGATAAGAACAATGCAATCTCATAATCCCTCTTTGTCCCCAACATAATATAATGGGACTTTGGGATCAACATAGAGCATATGATATTGTTGATCAATTGATAAATACATCGGCCAAGATTTCTATATTAGAATTAAATCAAAAGGAAACCATTTCTAAATATATTCTTTTTCAAACACTCAATCATACATCTTTGCCTTGTGATAAAGATCTAGATTATTTTACATCTATCATGAACACTATAAATTAAATAGAGGATGTTATATCTTTTTCCAATGAGAATTTTCCCTCACAAATAGTTATCGATCAGAATCTACCACTCTTCTTTTAGGAACAAATTAAAATTGAAGTTATTAAATGAGTTCTAATTGATAGTGGTTTAGATCTTAACATATGTAACCTCACATTTTAATAAACTATGGGGGTTGATATAGCATCCATTCAAAAAACATATAAGAACATTCAAGGTTTTGATGACATTTCCCAATAGGCATTGGGTTCTATTACTTTGGATATCACAGTCATAATAAAGACTCTATACACATAGTTTTAAGTGATGCATAGCCATTTGCATTATAATTTATTACTTAGGAGAAATTGGATACATGCCATGGAGGTAATTCCCTATAGCTTGCATAGATGTGTCAATTTTTTACATAATTGATACTTATACATGTGTCCAATTAATAACTGACCATTTAAATATTATAGATTCATTGAGCTTACTAGCCTGAGTATATATTTATATGAGACACCTCATGTGCTCATAGATTCTCTACCTCATATCATTCATATAGAATAGATGTGTACATATGAGTTCAACAATCTAGCACCACTATTCCTATACCTATTCTATATCCTCCTACAATAGATTTATCTTCACCCATGATGGAGAATGAACCTCCTACAATACAATTCCCCCTACGCATGGTGGATGATGAGATCTTCATAGCATAATTACCATTACTTGTTAACTCAGAGGAAATATACATCAAAAACTTAGATATAGATTCCCATACCACCATAAAGGATAATACGACACCCATAAACATTGATGATTATTTATGTGAATTGAGATTCACACCAGTAGGCCCTAGAGAGTATAGAGATGATTATAAGGCATTCATAACTTTCCCTACATAGGCATCACCACTAGTTCATAATACCCTAGATACAATCCCAAACACTCACTTGTAGTTAGAGGTAGATTATTCTATGCATTTAGTACATATGGTTACATTTTTGGATATTTGATTATTTTCTTTGTGATCCTTATTATAATAGGGTACCATGTTTGGCTACTTGCGGATAGGCTTATTACCTTTATTAGCTTTGTTGATGATATTTCACTATTATAATATGGATACCCTTGTTTCCAAGTTTAGGCAAGTAGTATACAGGATAGGCCATAACTAATTTTACAAATATTACTTGACAAAGGATTGATGGCATTACCCATAGTTCACCATAGATCCATTAGCATAAAGTCATAGTAGGATGATAGACCCTTTTGTATTTTTCATAGGATTACTAGACATGATTCAAATACATGCTTATCATTATAATATAAATTGAATAAACTCAAATCTCAAGGCACTATCTAGATCACACAGCCTCTACCTCCACTAATACACACACCATGATGGACTCTTCACTGATCTCAACATTCAAAGAATGATTCATTGACTATCTAGGATTTCATCAAAGACCAATAAATCCCTAATATTTTTATAGATGAGAATCTAATCCCAACACTTTTACTTTTTCATTCTTACAACAAATAAGGCATCAAGAGATGGAGCTATAACATGCTATAAACTATTAGGAATCTTTTAGATATATCACACTACCAGTTGCATGTGGCACTAAGGTGGTCAACACACTAATTTTTTTCATGAGCATAGGCACTCACATAGAGGTTACACTTGGCAGTACATGGTTATAGGCAATGGATGCCACAATTGATTAGACAAACATATGTTTGAGTTTTAGTCATGAGGGACACATAGTTTGCATTTTACATGATAGCCCAGATGAAAATCATAGATTTCATATTGGCATCCAATGGTTCAATGTGGTCTACCCTAGGACTACATATTATTTGTCTTACATAATAGAATAAAATGTTATTCTAATGCATAAAATCTAGACTAATGCCAAGGATAAGGCTATACTTATGTACACAGAATGGTATGATGATCACAATAATGATGATTTATTAGATTTTGGGTAGATTCAATATCTAAAATTGGATGACCTCCCACTAGATAGACCATTTGACTATCCAAATCCTATGGATGTGCTCTTATGTCTTTAGAGTCACTACATTTCATTTGTACATAATCTCATTTTCTTCAAGTATTACTTGTACATAGTTTCCTTTATCTTACTCCTTGTATATAGTTTCATATTCATGTTGTTTATACATAGATTATACATATAAAATACATAAACAATGTAATATGTCCCAAAAAACACAAAAACATTTAAATATTGTTCCAAAAATATAAATTTCAGATTGTATGCATTTCCATATTTACATTCATTCTATTTTCTAGGTACGACATATGTTATGTATGTTAGTGTAGTTAGTTTTATCATACAATCATGTTTCACTTATTCCTTTTGAGTGCTCATAGATTATTATAAGAATCCAATCCTCTACATAGATATATATTTGCTATTATCCACTCATTGGAGGCACTACACATATACACCATTTCATCATTGATATATTAGCCCATTAGGAGCAGCATACACACAAATTTTGATTTACCAGGTTATATATTTTTATACACCATATCATAGATTTAACATTATTTATTTATTGATATTTATCATCCTATATTACACTATTTTTTTATCGATGACTACTACTATAGACTTAGCCTATGTACATCTTTGCTCTTATATGGATTCTTACCACATGATTATTCATACTTTAATTTCTAGATTTACTAGTTTAAATTTGATTATGTTTCTTTGCTTCTACATCTACTTGAGTAAATTTAAATATACCATTATCCTTTAATTGATTTCATGCTTTGGACATATTCCCATGTCCTTGTATATACTTCCTCATCATGTATGTGTACATTTGAATATGTCCTTTCATATGTATCTAAGCCAAACTTGTGTGTTTTTTTATGTATACAAACATTTAAACATGTCCTTCTATGTGTGACTTTTCTCAAACTTAGTGACATGTGAACATGCCCCTTGTATTATGGCCCCTTAGCATACTTTGCATGCCTCATGCATTTATGTGTATGATTTCATGTATGTGTCATGTCCATAACACTTATCTATTGTTTGTTGCTTTCACATCTAGTTTGCGATGACATGAGGGACCTCATGTGTCTCACCTTTCTCCTTGGGTGCCTTGATGGACATCATGCCCCATCCCCTAAGGTAGTTTACTAAGATTATATTTAGATTTTTTGTTCATATACATTCTTACATTGTTATATATATCTTGATAACCTTTTGAATGCTAGATCTAAAATACATTATACATCGCCAACTTATGTTCAATCTCTTTTACATTCTAATGTCATGTATACACATTATAGTGGTTTATCATGTATATATCATATATTTTTAGTCTAAAACACATGATGCATATCTTTTATTTTAAGGATAGATATTACAAATGTTCAATAACTCCTCTCAAAAGATGGGGCACTCATAAGTGTTTTTCATAGATATCAAGCCATCCTAGTGCACTCAAAACATAATTTTTAGCATGTAAACATAGATTATAGAGCTCAGACTCAAGAAAATATAGTGAAATATAGTCACACATATATTAGTCTTAGGTTTTACCAAAAGCAAAACTTTTGGAAAATATACCAATACACTTCTAGGAGCACAATGCACTATAGTCCACCCATTGTGCTATTGTCTAGGAGCCTCAAAAATAGAAATTTTCAAAATTGTTATCAATAATTATAGTTTAGATTTGCATAGTCTCAGTCACATATTGATAGGTATGCTCAATATATACTCAAGTTTTACATATAATTACATAGGTTTGCTCAGATTGGGGGCATCATAGGTCACATAATCTCTCATTTTTTAGTTTTTGATATGCACAAACACATATTATTATAACTCAGTCCATAATCTATATGCACAGATGATTTAACTATTTTAGGAATATTAGATTCTTATTTCTAATTTAGTTAAGGGTCTAGAATGATTAAATTAGTAAATAATATTACAATAATTATAGTATTGATTTGTATAATTTATTGTGATTTTTAAAGTTTTTTAAAAATAGTAATAAATAAGGAGAAATACAACTTAGCTTAAAATTAGATTGAGATGGCTAAGATAGAGGCTAAAACTAGTTGTACAGGATTAGGACAGTGTCATGTATATAGATCTAGCTTTCATTCAATTAAAATATAGGAGCATCAAAAACAATAGATTTTAAGGTATGATACTATAGTCTAGGTCCTACTACTATTATCCAAACTAGTCATAGAGATCTAAGTTTTTTGGGTTTTGTCTGTTGTCCTTGTATGAGCTTATCTGTGTAATTTTGAGTCTTGAATGTCGATAGAGATCCTCATAGAGATGATTTAATCTTAAAACCCTATACTTTCATTGTGATAGATAAAATTGAGAAAGAGGGGTGGGGTTAGTGTGTGTAAGATGCATTGAACGTGTATCCACACTCCTTATGTGGACATGTTACCTATATACCAATACTCTGAAGAGGGATAAAACCATACATATTTCTCCCACTTGATGTGCTTTATGTAATAGTGTAATGAGGCTATAAAAATGACAAACTAAGAGTGCTTGAGGTGGGTAGGGACTAGTGTGAGGGTTTAGATATGTTTACAGTTGTGTTGGGTGATTGTATGCAGAGAATAAGGAAATTTGTCATAGTGATTTGTTTATATTTTTTCTTGCTTTGTAAGATTTGTCACCTCCCTTATAAATTAACTTTGAATGGAATTTTATAGGGATCTATTAGTCATGGATTAAATGCATTTGCATTAGGCATACATAATGAATAATAGGAATCAAATGGAAATGGTCATTTGGGCTCGAAATGTGATTAGACAAGAGCACCAAAAATGGGAAACCCTAGGGTTTGGTGCTATAGTCCAAGTCTAGTTCTCCTATCTTATAGGCTCAGGACCTAAGGGGATATAATTAGCCTAGGAAATATAGCCTGGTTGAGTTAGAATTAGGTTTTAGAAGTCTACATATGGCCGGTTATAAGCAAAAAGGTGTCTAAAAGGGTTATGAGAGCATGCAAGAAGGTCATATGGATTGGGTGTCATAAGCCACACAAGCTACCAATTTAGACATTTTATATTATTACATTTTCCCCCCCTTTATTCTAGTGATGCATTAAAGTGAAATACTAGGATAAAAGAAATTAGAAATCATACATAAACTTACATGTAAGGGTGAAGCCCATGAAACTATGTAATGCTAAGTGTGGATAGAAAGAGCACATTATGAAGTGTAAATCTACAAAATAAAATAAAGAGTAGATCATTTATTACTAGATACATTATATCTAAAATAAGAATTTACAAAAGTTGATTAAAAGAGAGAGGAAGAGAAAGGAATGAATACACCTCATTGGGTATGCGAACTAATACAAAACCTGTTATGTTATTGAGTGATGTTGGATAATGTTGGATATGTGTTGTACCAAAATTAATATCATGAATGGAGCTGAGTGCTCAATTCCCTAAGAGTGACTCAAAAATGTAAAGGTTGGCACTTTGGATCCATCATCTCCCACTAAGTAAAGATATGTGATCATGCATGTGTTAATTAATGTTTAGACTATGTGTCCAATCCCTTTGAGTAGGTGGCTCAAGAATACAAAGGCTAGCTAGTCCTTTGGCTCCATCATTTCTCACTAAGTGAAGTTATGAACTGATACTATTATGAATGTGCATCATATGATATGGCTCTTGAATCCCATGAATGATCTAAAATCTGATAATGGGGTATGGATAGCTGAATGTGTACTATAAATTAGGCCAATAATTTCCACTTTGAAAGGAGGAGATTAGGCTTGTATAAAATCCACTCCAAAACTGGGAACTAGGCTTATGTGGAAGCCATTAAAAAATGTGGAGGTTAGGCTTGTATGAAATCCACTTTGAAATGATGCCAACCACCTACAAATGGAATAACGCATGTAACTACTGAGAATGCTTGGTTAATATACTAAACTTGGAAAGAAAAGAAGTCAAATATTTTATACAAATTACTCCAAATCACTAGTGTCTATAACATGGATTTTAATCTGAAAGTTATACCAACTAGCCAATCTAAAACTAGAAGTGAGAGCCATAATGTTGTGCTTGATGCCCCCTATATCTGGATTCTCTAAGAAAAACTATACTACAACTACAAAATTTGAACTCGTCTATATCTAAAAAAATTGTAATTAATCTTACCTTTCTACCTATTTCTAGAAAATATGGGTTTTTTGCTATTTGGATAGGAGCACCAAAACTAAGACACCCTAGTGTTCGACGCTATTGTCCAAGTTTGGTGTTATTATCCTTTGTTTAATTTGATCTTTGTTCTATAATCATCACTATTTTTTTAGTTTTTTCTACCTATTTTAACCTCTTATTGTTGTTATGATTTTTCTAAAAACTAATTTTTCAATTGGTAAGAGCTCTAATCTTTGTGATAAAACCCCTATTTGTTGCCCCCTCTTCTGAGGGTAGGAATGAAGACCCTTTAATGATTTCCCTTAGAAGAAAGAGCCCTATAAGTGTGTTATGCTATGAAATACATGATATAGTAATGATAATTGAAAATATGTCTCAAGATATAGCATAGTTTGTATTGGAGATTATTAGATCAACAGGAGTATGCCTAGATATATGTAACAATGTAAAGGCATGTGAAATATATGGAATTAAAATTAGAAAATTTAGTTGTTATTTAGTTTTTCAAGGAGGGATGGAGCATGATGTCCATCATGGTATCTAAAAAAGAAAGATAATGCATGATGTGGATGTTGGCATTACAAATAATTGAGAAGTAACAAGTAACAAACACACAAGTTAAGATATAAGAAGCATACAAGAGTGGCTAAGGGGACAAGTAAACAAGGGACATGGGCATATGTCACTCAAACTAAAAATCAAGCATACAAGGCATGTTCAAATGTCACATACATATACAATTGAAAATAAGCAAGGTTGGCATGAGGACCACAATCACATAGAAGAGTACAAGTAAAGGACATTGCAAATGTCCTAAGGCACATACAAGAGCCAAAATAAGAACTGAGAAATGCAATCACATCTAGCTATGTAAAGCAAGAAAAAAAGGCATGTAAATGCTGAAAATACAATCACATCTAACTAATCAAAGCAATAAATGAAAGTATGCAAGACATGTAGTACAAGACTAGGTAGATGCTAAGAAATACACAAGTGTTATATACTAGTGAGTATCAATAGAATAATCTATGTAAGCTAGTAAGTAATGTACATCAACATGATAAATAGAGTGTGTGGTGTAGGAATGACATAACCTAGATGGTGTAGTCATTTAGAAGATGCCCCTAGTGGGTAGATATATTGATGTGTCTCTCGAATGTAGAAATAAGATGCCCCCAATGGGTAGATATATTGATGTGTGTCTCGAATGTAGAAATAAGATGCCCCCTCAATGGGTAGAGTGAAGCAATCAAGGATCTAGGTGTTACTGCACATACTTAAATAAGATCAAGTAAAGCATGGTAATGTAGATAAATCAACAAACAATAGCATAAAATAGTAAAAATATAAATCTAGAATGAATGATGCATACAGTTAAAATGTTTTTGGTAATTTGAGTTATTTGAATGATTTTGTATTTTGAAATTTTGTATTATTTTTGTATTTTGATTTATTTGAATGTTTTTGTTATTTTTGATATAATTTATGTATAATCAATCATAAGGAGACTATGTACAAGATATTTGAAAAGAAGCTATGTATAATCAATCATAAGGAGACTGTGTACAAGAAATTGAAAAGAAACTATGTCCAAAAGAGACTGAGAAGAAATGATACTAATCGGCGAGTCTCATGAGAGACTCTTTATCATGGTGTCCTATATCAAACAAAGGAATCATGTGTGATTTTGAATCATGAGGAAATAACTTTGAATATGACTTTGAATATTTGGATTCATTGTCAATATCTTAGAAATCATATTAACCTTTATTGTTCCACTCATCATTATCATCTTGATTTTGAACCAATGAAATGCTAGTGCTGGCTTTTATTATATCTGGCTCTTTTCCTTTGATAAATTGTTTCTGTGAATGATTTGCCTTAGGATGTTCAATAAATCCCAAACCTTGGTGACAAATATTATCAACTACTAGAATAAGAATAGTGATGCCTTAAGCATGCTTGCCTAACCTTTGACCTTGATAATCAAACTGGTATAGATATTTTTGACCAAACCCATATTGTTTTGAAATTTGAGCCTCATTTTGGAGAGTTAGATTTGCATCTTTTTTGTGCTTTACATGTGCTTGTGGTACTATTTCTTTCTCTAAATTTGCTTTTTGATCTCTTTATTATTTTGGGTTATGCTTTGGTAACCACTTTTATATTGTTTTTGAATTTGACCCTTTGTGAATGTGTTCCTATGTCACTATGGATTGTTTGACTGATTTACCTTGTATAAGGTCCTCATTATCAATTATCTATTATATATTTTTTTCAATGCCAAACATGAATCTGTGTGATGCCCATGCATTATATGATATGAACAATAATATATGGATCTTTTCACTGGATGTAGAGGAATTAGTTTGATTAACTTAGATTTAATCATTTCCCTTAGTACCTTACTTGAACTCTTATTTTATTTTTGAATTATTTTTGAATCACTATTTGTAGACTTACTTTGTTGTGATTTATTGTTTTCATATGTAACATTGCATGCAACCAATTGACTAGGTGAAGGTGCATATACATGATTGGCACTAGGGTGCCTTTGAGAATTTTGTATTATAATTTGATTTTATAATGTTGTGATTTTTTCATGTAATAGCTGATTTTTCATTTGTAAATCTGAAATTAACTTGCTCATACTAGTGATTTGATCCCTTAGGGTCTCAGAAGTGAAAACCCTAGTTGCTTCTAATTAAACATGTAAGAACATATGTTGAGGAAGGTTTGAAGAAGCTATAGGTTGAATGTATGAATTAGGAAAAATAGTATAGGTGGCTTCACCATTTGGAGGGTGATAGCATAGACCTGGTTAGAGGGAAAGTATTTATCACCCTCTTGGGGTAGAGGAGGAGAAGGAAATTATTTCTTGTACATAAGATATGACATTAAAACTTGATAGGTAGTTGTTAGCTTATGTAATGGATCCTCTAATAATGTAATGAAACCTTGTATATGGGATGAAATTAATGTAATTGGAGTTATAAGTTGTATATAAATATGATTATAAAGAATATTTGACATGAAAGATAGGAAATAAGGGATAGAGAGCATAGAACTTTGCACTAATGCATAAAAAATTTGACTTGTAACATAACATTTCTAACATGTTTATCAAAATAGAGTTGGAAATTATTCCACATGAGAGAGAGAGAGAGAGAGAGAGAGAGAGAGAGAGAGAGAGAGAGAGAGAGAGAGAGAGAGAGAGTATGAAAAATAAGTAATGAAATCTTGTATTAAGGAAAGTAAACATTTCTTTGAAGGAAATGGATTTTAACATTTTTAGCAATAAATCTCTTAATATCATCCCATATTATGAAAAGTAAGCTTGAAAGGAAAAGAATGAAGCTTTTCATTAACATATAATAAACTTCATCATTTGTATACATGATAGGACCAAGTATGTACACCTTATTGTTTGCAAGAAATGTTTCGAAATGAGTGAAATCTATTATTGATTTTTATATGAAATCTAATTTAGATGTAAGGTGATACCTCAAGTAGACAAAGGGAGCTAGTATATACAACTAGGGTTTTGAAATAAAAATGATTTTAAAAATTACTATGGTAAATTTAAAAATAAAATGTGAAATTTTTATTTAAATATATAGGAAAAAAATTAGAAAAAGATTACAAAAATTAGGAAGGAATTTTCCCTAGGGTTTTTATGTGCAAATGGACCTAGTAAATTCAACTAGGGTTTTAAATAAATTATTTTTAAAATGACTATAATAAATTAAAAAATTTAAATGTAAAATTTTGATTTAAATATTTAGGAAAAATCAAAACAATGCTAGAAAAATCAAAAAGAATTTTCCCTAAGGTTATAAGGGTTTTTGTGCACAAAGGGACCTAGTAAATTCAACTAGGGTTTGGAATAAATGATTTTTAAATTACTATGATAGATTTAAAATTTTAAATGTAAAATTTGGATTTAAATATTTAGGAAAAATTAGAAGGAATTTTCTTTAGGGTTTTTGTACATAAATGAAGTTAATCGGGTTCACCAAATGATTTAACTATTTTAGGAATATTGGAGTCTTATTCCTATTTTAGTTAAGGTTCTGGAATGAATAAATCAATAAATAATATTGAAATTATTATATTACTAATTTGTATAATTTACTATGCCTTATAAACCTTTCTAAAAATAACAATAAATAAGGAGAAATGCAACTTAGCTTAAAATTAGACTGAGACAACTGAGATAGAGGCTAAAACTAGTTGTGCAAGACTGAGATAGTATTGTAAACCTAGATCTACCTTTCATTTGGTGAAAGGACATGAGCACCAAAAATAAGACACTTCAAGGTTTGGTGTTATAGTCTAGGTCTTACTACTATTGTCTAAACTGGTCACAAAGATCTGAGTTTTTTAGGTTTTATCCAGTGTCCCTATATGAGCCTACCTATGAAATTTTGAGTCTCAAATATCGACAAAGCTCCTTATACATCTGATTAAATCTTTAAACCCTAGACCTTCATTATGCTAGATAAACTTTAGAAAGAGGGGTGGAGTTAGTGTGTGTAAGATGCACTAAATGTGTATCCACACCCCTTGTGTGGTCACGATGTATATATACCAATACTTCAAAGAGGGATCAAGCCATATGTAGTTCTCCCACTTGATGTGATTTGTGAAATAGTGTAATGATGATGTAAAAATGCCAAACTAAGAGTGCTTGAGGTGGCTAGGGACTGGTGTGAGGATTTGAATATGTTTCCAGGTATGTTGGGTGACTATATCTAGAGAATAGGAAAATTTGCCTTAGTGTTTTATTTGTATTATTGTTTGATTTATAAGATTTGTCACCTCCCTTATAAATTAAATTTGAATGGAATTTTATAGGGATCTATTGGTAAAAAATTTAAATGCATTCATGTTAAGCTGACATAATAAATAATAGGAATCAGATGGAAATGATTGTTTGGGCTCAACATATAATTGGATAGGAGCACCAAAAATGGGACACCCTAGGGTTCAGTCTTATAGTCCAAGTCCAGTGCTCCTATCCTACAAGCTCGAGACCTAGGGGGATAGAATTAGCCTAGGAAATGTAGCCTGGCTAAGCTGGAATCAAGTTTTATTAGTGTATAGATGGCTCGTTATAAGCAAAAAGGTGTCTAGAAGGGTTATGAGAGCATGAAAGAATATCTTATGTATTGGGTGTCATAATCCACACTCAAGCTACCAATTTGGAAATTTTACATGACTACACTAATATTTTAGAATTATGGACATGTGCGTGGTACATTATTTTCATATGCTTAGTTTTGCATCAGTTCTCTTAGATGGAATGAAAACCCCATGTCATTCTCCATGTTGTATACTCAAGAAACCATATGCACTAGATTTTCACTAAGATTACACTAGATTGATGCCTCATTCCATCTACAGTAGTTTCCATTCCTGACTAGACCAAAGTCATTTTAAATTCTCAAGTTGCCCAAAGCTATTTTACATTCCTCAGTGGCCCAGAGCCATTTTACATTCCCAAGTGGCCCTTGAGTCATTTTACATTTCAAAGTTTTCAAGTGGTCCAAAGCCATCTTATACATTTTTGTGACATCACACATTTTCAATTTTAAATTCCTCCATTACACATGGGTAAGAAATGATGGAGTCATAGCCTACTTGAGTTCTTGAACCACCTACATAAGAGGGTTGGACAAATCATCAATCCAATCCAAGTTATTCATATATTATGATCCACCAAATAAGGGTGGACAATGATGGAGTCAAGGCTAGCTTGAGTTCTTGAGCCACCCACAAATGGGGATTGGGTAAGCCATCATCCTAATCTAAGTTATTCATCATTTGATCACCATCTACACACACAAAGATGATGTCACTAGGTTTTTGCATTGTTTAGCGTACCTGATGAGGTGTATTCATTAATTTTATCTCTCCCACATCTCTTTAATTAGATTATTTGCTTTTGATATCTATTAAAGATTGATTCATATATGTTTCATTTGTAGGACACATAATAGAGCATATTTTTTTAGACTCAAACCCACATTAATGGGATTCACCTCATGGGTAAGTCCAAATATGTTTCTCTTTCTTTTATCCTAATCATTTCACTTCATTATATTTATAGAATAAAGGGGGGGATTGTAGTAATCTAAAATTTTATTTTAATGTAATGAATGTCACTTGAGAGCACCCTATCCTTAGTTTAGCAATAGACCTATCTTAAGGCCTCTTTTGATCTTTTTCAAGTTTATATGTGCATCTATCCCTTGCCCATATATACCAAAAGTTTCATTGAGACATCACCTAGGCATCCCCAATCCTTTTTCACACATTCTAGCCACTTGAATAATAGCATAGCCCCATTAGTCTATAGCACAATGTAATATTGGTAAAGGGGGAAATGCTATTTACCTTTAGCTTCCTTTACCCCTAGGGGATACCTTTTCACTCCCCAAATCATCTTAGGGTCAACCTAAACCCATTTCATGTCTTGACAAGCATTATAACACTATACAAAGACCACTCTCATTCATTTATCCCTTATATGGAAATCCTCATAAATAAGCTCAGAAACATTTGTGAAAATTAAGGTTATTGATCCCTATTTACCCATATTTTTGCATACATCCATCTACAACAACCCATAACTCAGTTTTACTTAGACTTCTAGTCTTAATACACACTCAAAGCATTCAAATTGGCATTCATACTTAGGTATATTATCATCACTCTCACTTTAAATATCACTTAGATTGGGAAAACTACATTGGACTTGATCCCCTTTCAAGGTATTAGTATGTAGGTAGAACTCAACACATGGGGTGTTGGGGTCTCATCCAGCCTACCTTACTAATGTCGTTCTTATTTCACTTGTGTCCATAAAGACCCTAAAAATAATGGAGGCTTAGGTTTTCATATTTAAATTATTCAAATAATATAACAATCAATGATTTAGGTCTTGGTCATACAGGCACAAGATTTCCAAAATAAAATGAAGATCTACCCAGAATTTCACTATTTTGCCTACACAGGTTCATTAGCACAACACAAAAGGTCAATAACGTAGTGAACTATTTGTAAAGAGGGTCAAAATATTGTATGAAGAGGGTTATGACACATGTTCTCTATTTATGGTACACTTCCCTACTCTTACATCACTTCCCTCTCTACCACTTATCCATCTCAATCACATTTTCTAGCTAAGTACACCTTTTCTAATTTATTTTTATTTATAGAATATTCAAATAAGTAAATTATTATATAAATAAGTGGTTGTTGATACTATATTATTTTATTATCTAATTTATTACTCATCTCTTTATCAACCTTAGGGTTACATTCCATAATCCTAAAAAAGATAAATCGCTAGCACTGCCATAGACACTGGTAACTCCTCCTAATTGGTGAGTTTAAGAGACCCAACTCTCCATACCTATAACATCACATACTTGAGCTGATCCCAAACTCAACTAATCCCATTAATCCATATCCAAATGATAATATTGTTCCACATCAAGCTTAGGCTTCTCAAATCCTTCACCATCATTCTACCTAATCCTTAGGAAAACATTTAGTTATTCATGTGACAACTCTCTTTCCAGACATTACTAATAATTAACCTTCATATACATATCTCATTGAGAGATAACTTTTTACCATGCTCTATCACCCTCTCTTGTCTTCATATCAACTTGAACACACTCACTCAAGGCTGGAATATCATCATGAACTAGCTCTCTAATCACCACTACTATTGTCAATCAAGAGTGTGCCCTTGAGAGAAAGTGTGTTGTTTATCACTCCTTTTGGAATTTGGAATCTCTCCTAAGTGTGGGTGACTTTTTAAGGGAGATAATATCTATATATCATTGGTTCCCTTGGTGATTTCACTATAAAACTTACTCTTAAACCTACTATCTACTAATTCTAGTAATGGAAAGGTTGAAAATGACATTATTTGCAATGGAATTAAAAGGGAAAATGGAAATTAAGGTGATGCACCAATGTTTTATGAACATTTATGTTTTTAATGAACACTCTTATGAAATGGATAATCTTTCACACATTCTCTACACTCAAGAATGACTTATAGAATAGTATTTCACAAGAAGGGCTTGAAAATTTTAGTTTTTTGCAAGAAAGGAATGTGAAGGAACTAAATTCACATCCAATGCTTGGACTAAATCTGATCTAGACACTTATAATTACCTATATAAGTTTAAATATCTTGTTTTAAGGTATAAAAACCAAACAATATCATAGGAAAACAAATGCTTCACTATTCTATATCAATGGCAAACACATACAATTCACCCAAAAAACCTAAAAATGGAGGAACAAAAGCTTCTTATTTATCTCAAAAGGTGAATATAAAATTTGTCAAAATTTTAGTAAAACTAAAATCAAAGAGTGATGAATTACATTCTATAAAATGATTAAATCAAATGCTTGGAGACAAAGTAGCCCCACAATAAGGGTCTTCAAACTTGGTCTTATTCCTCCATCAATGTTACGTAGTACCTTTCAAAACCTTTTCCTTCATCCAAGTCCTTAGGGTGGCATAGAAGAGAGATTTTAAAAAAATTTGGGGACTTGGAAACATATTCATAATGATTGGTCAAGCCTTACCACTTAGAGAGTGCTTAAATCCTTATTTGAACCCCTATATACTAGGTCATGTGTCTTTATTGAAGAATTGATCTTTCCCATTAAAAATAGGAATTTAAGTCTTCCTTTAATATTCATTTAAAAATTCCTATATTATATTCAAAAGGCCTTTCTATCATCCATTGGATGTTAGAATCTCTTAAGTACAAGTTTGACTCCTTCAATAAGCCTAGATGTTGGAAGGAGAAGTCTTTTTAGAGACTTTGAGACTCTTTAAAACTTTTCCAACTCTTAAAATATTAACCTTGACTTTTTCCTACCTCATTTTTGGTTTGGATAAGTATATTAGACTTTACAAGTTTTATTATAAGTCGTATTCAATGGTTTAGTGTTTAGGCTCCTTGGAAAGCTCATTCTCATCATGGCATAGAAGGGAAAAGTGGAGTTTGTCTTCAAGGATGAAAATTTATTCCATGGATGGTATCCTAATATCATATAAGACCTATAAAAATACCTTTTAAGACATTAAACACTAACAAATACTTGGTTTTTCACCAAAACCATGAATTTCTTCTCAAATCCTTATAATCCTCTAAATAGGTAAAGCTCCTTGTCTAGAATAATATGGAGATAAAAATGGGAAAATGAGAACATTTTTAGATATTATATATCCACCTACAGTTCCACACAAAATTTTGTGATCAAATTTTGAGTGGAAGTGTACTTTCTAGCTCATTTTCTTCCCAAATTAGGCCTAATTAGCCCTCATAGGCCTAGAAAGTAGAAATCTTGCTACTGAGATCTCCCAAAAATTTGAAACTCTATAAAAGTATTTGATTAAATTTTATCACACTTTCATAAATTTCCATGTCAATTTTGGGATCTTTAGACCCTATGGAAGTGTGCAAACCAAGAAACTACATTGCTTTCTACGCTTATTTTGAGCCTATTTGGGAATGCCTCAAAAAATGTGCCTAGTTTTATAACCTAAAAAATATAACATGAAAATATTTTGACTTTAATAGATATAAAAACTCCAAAATTACCTCATCCACTGATTGGGAAGTTCTCCCCTTCTTAGAACACCTAATAAACACCAAAAACTTGCAAAAATAAGCTATTTTGGGCAGTCTATATAGTAGTTTGTACAAGTGAAGTACATGTCAATAACATAATTTAAGTCCTAAAAAACATCTAAGAGTTTTAAGTATAAAATTCTTCTATTTTATGTGCATTTGAAGTCCATTTCTCTTAATTGGTCACAATCAGGGTTTTAGAAGGTTTAAGACATGTTTAGGGTCTTAACGATTATTCATAAAGATGGGACATCCAACTAACCTTATTAAACTTTAAAAACCTTATTAAATTACCTAATAATATATCCAAAATGGATAATATCCCCATTATAATTTTGATAGATGGTACAAGCATCTAAACTTGCTCCTCGGGTGGCTTGCTTAGCACTCTTGAGGCTCAAGAGAGGTCTAATCTAAGTTTTGGGTCTCAAGACTCATTATTACTTCTTGTAAGAGTTAAAAAACCTTTATATAAACCTCAAAAATTATTATACCTAATTTTTAAGTTCTCATTACCTATCTATATTCAATTGGTATTATGATTAGGGTACTTTGGGTTTAAGCTTGCTCTCTCTTTGCTGGCCCTTAAGGGCACTTGGATGAAAACCTGAGCTTGATTACCTCTTATAGGTGAGTGTAAATATTTGTCATGTTTTTTTTGACTCAATATCTCCCCATGATTTTTGTAAAAAAAATTCATGCCTTTGAGCTCAAGTGGACTCCTAAGTTTCATGGTTGCCCCTTGCCCAAGGAATGGGCTAGGTCTAAGACAAAATAATAGAAATGTCCACTAATAATATTTCCTTAAGGTTAAAATTATTATCTTAATACACTAATTAAAATTACATTTACCAATTTTCAAAACTTTATCACACATATAGAGCTCTCAAAACACCATTTCAACTCATGACTGGCTGGGACTGCCTACGTGCAAATAGCCTAGAAAAGTTATTTGGGTCAAAAAACCTTATAATTCACTTTACCAACTAATGGATCACTTTAACATGTTTTATAAACATACATGAAATTATTTATGATGATTCTCCATCACCATTTACCTCTCAAAAGGGTCTAAAACCTTGTATCTTACCATTAAGGGTTTGTATGCTAAATAGGCTTATTGACCCTAGAGGTCAATAAAATGAGTTTATCCTTATTATCCATTGTTTTAAATTGATAAAAACTTAATTTATTTCATAATAATGTCATCCACACTCTTTCTAAACTTCTATTGTGCCAACTTAGGGAAGACATGTTCTTCTTACCTAGTTTATAAGTGGGTTGGTAGGTCTCCAAAGGGGATTGTATTCTCTGACTATATATGTTTGACTAAATCATTGTGTTTAGGCCATACCTTTCATATGTTTAATTTATTCTCATTAACTTATGACCTTTATATATTACTAAGGTAGGCCTTAAAACCCTTCAAGCATCTTTATTCTTCTTTTTAGGCTCAAGACTAGCCTATCTAAACATATAACATGTGTATGCCCTTAGAGACCACTTGACTATATCCTAGTTTATAATTCACTCTCACATCACCAAATTCCTCATTATTCTCATGAACTTTTTCATAGTCTTAATTAGCCTCAAAATCCTTTCAATACTGCTCTACATCTTTACTTAGACTTGAGACTATGTTGACCTTTCAAATAGGCCTGTAGGTGCCTATCAAGATGGTCTATTGACTATGTACTGATCCTTCTCTAGGATCATCAAATTTTCATGCATACCATTATATTCTCTCTCCCATAATCACATTATTTACATTCATCCACATCTCCACTCCTACCTTTGATTTTTTACAATCATATACTAGTTACAGTCTACCATTTTCTATTTGTTTTACTGTAGATGGATAAAAATATATAACAAGACCTTGAGAAGGTCATTGATATGAATTTAGAACCTCTATCACTCATTTAGTATCACCAAACTCTCAATACCTCTCTTACACCACTTTCAATGCATTATTCTTGACTGAGTATTGGCCTTAATGGTTGTAAGTATAACCTTTCACTTAGTGTATGGATTGAGGTGTCAAAAGATTGTCAACTCAATCTCTAAGACTCTATTGACTGATCAAGTGGCTTGGATACCTTTTGAACCTATTGTAATCTATTTATATAATCTCATATATTAGGCTCTTCAACACTTAAGTTTTTCTAAGGTGTTGATTTGGTACATAATGAGGACCTGCATGATTGAGGCCTATAGGTGCCTATTAGGGTTAGCTTGATTATGTATTGATGGCTTGGAACTTCATCATTATAACCAACCTTCCAATGGTTCTTTCAATTATATGAACCTATTTTTATTCATATATTGGGTTCAAACATATCTCTTTGTACTCAATCTACTTTCTTAGGTTTGAAGGTAGACTAACCCTCTAAGTAGGCATGTAGGTGCCTATAAGAGTGGTTGACTTCATACTATGAAACTTAGTCCTCATTATTGTTAACAAATTTTACGTTACCTAATTACTCTTTGATGATCTATGTCCTTATCTTCATTTTCCTCAATTTTGAAACCTCTATCTTAGCTTTGCTTCATGTTAGATAATTATGTTGATCAAGGTCCAAGATGAGGACCTACAAGCTTAGGTCATGTAGGTCTTCATCTCACAATTTAGGGATATAAAGAACCACTTTATTAAGTTCTTTAACCCTTCAATCCTATAAAACTAATTCACATTCTTTATCATTATTTATATGGTGCACAAATCATATGACAAGTATATGACACCTTTAACTCACTTAACTCATCTGTACAGACTGACTATTGTAGTTAGACCATGGTTGTAAGTGTACATACTAATGTAGGTGTACATGTGACTTTAATAGGTCTATAACCTTGAAAAAATGAAACCTCTTCCATTATCATGAGAACATATACAACTCTGTAGTCCCCTTAACTCACACAAGTCTATTTCTCAAGCTAATGCATTGTGTTTGTTGACTATATGTGCATATAAGCTAGATATAGGTGGACATAAGATGATTCTTTGCATATTGTGAGTAGTATGGATTTCCCAAGGTCCCTACCCTTCTTTTGGATATGAATACTACCATATTAGACTCTTTTTCTACCATTTTTGGCTTCAGAGAGCCACTTGACCTTAAAGTCTACATTTCATAGTCAAAAGAAAAGTATATCCCAACTGTAGGTACTCTTTCCTTGTCATCTAGGTCTTATCAGGCCTTGTCTTCATAACTTAATATGTTCTTAAAACCTCCTAGACTATATTATTAGGCATGTGACTTTGATTTAGTGCCTCAAATTCAACTTTGGAAGTTTTAATCTCCTCTTGAACACTTATCCTTGTATACATAAGTCCAAAGAGTGATTTAAGCCTCAAAAGCTACTTGGAAGTTTTCTCTTTGAACTAAGACACCTTTCCAAAGTTTCAATTTATATTCAACACATTTTTAAATGTTTCTCTAAATATTCCAACTCCATATATGGTCTTCAAACTTTATCTTAGCCATAATTAGTTGTATTATCCCATCCTTCTTTAACACAAGCACAATTAAGCTTATGAAAGACAATGATTTGGGCATGATGTGTCCATTATCCATGATTTCATAGATCTACCACTTGATATATTAATTATCTCTAAATTATATGTTGCATAAAAAGGTTTTAGGTAGAGGTATATTAGGGATCAAATCAATAGTATTATTTAGTGTACAATATGTAGGAACTTATTTAGGTGACTAAAAGATATTATTGTATTCACCTAGTTTATGGTTTAATTATTTTGTCTTTGTTATTTTTGGATAAAACACACTATGATATGGTGCTAAAAGGATTTTATTACATTTACTTCTTACCATCAATAGTATACTTATTGTTAGAACTGACAAGATTCTTGCACTTCCTGGCACTAACAACTAAAATCTTGTGAACTAACTATGATATATGGTATTTCATATCATGATAATATATCATAACATTTCAAGGATTTACTTCATAAACTACATGTAAATATTAAATATATGGTTTACCACATGTTAAACATCACATACCTCTAATGGTGAGATGTCACAAAGGATTGCATCTTTACAAGGTTTGATTTTGTACACCAAGTGACACTACTAGGTGATCCATTTCTCAAGGCCTACACTAGACCATACACTAGCATATGGTTATGGATGATGCATCAATTTCAAGTTAAATTTTTGAAAACATGATTTATGATGAATTAAATTATTTTAACTTCCATTAGAAATGATGAGGTTCATTGGTTCACCATTGATCTACATTTGTTAATGAAACAATATTTTTAATTCATATAATTTCTTATTGGGTGAATTAGAGATATTTTTAGTACCAACCATATCATTGGGTTATAGTGATATATAAATTGTTCCCACTCTTGGAGTTGTGAAATTAGATATCTCATAGTGTGACACTCTCAATTGGATTGAATATTGAAGTTATGAATTAAGCACCACTTTCTAATCTTGGACTACTTGTTCTAATCATTTGAAAATTATTTTACACTCTTTAGTATGATGACTCAATTATTAGACATATAAATAGAAGGCCTTCAATGTAATTATTTATATCATAAAATGTCCTCATATGGAAAGCAATTGATTGGTTTTTTAAAATCACATAGCTTGGTTATCCTCATATTTACTACCCATTTTTGGTGTTATGGTGGTTTTACTTTCTTCTCTTTTTTTGGTAGATCTTCAATTGTGAATTAAATCATTTATAATAGGCCCATATTTTTTCATAGGTGCTAAATATTTATGCTTCAAATTTGCCTTCACATCATTTTGATCACTATGTCTTCTACTTTATGCTAACACTCAACTCTCCACCTATAGATCTTAGAAATATTAAACCCCAACAAAATACCACCATAAAGTTATTGGATGGAGTGATTAAGGATGAGGAGGGATGAGGATGGATTGAGTAGAGATGATGAGGGAGTAATTACAGATGATAAGGGATGGTGAGGGTCAATGAGGGAGTGATGAGGGAAGATTAGAGAGTGATTAGGGATGTTGAGGGTTAATGAGGGAGTGATTATGGGTGATGAGGGATGAGGAATGAGTGATTAGAAATGATGAGGGATAATGAAACAATGGTTAGGGATGATGAGGGATGGGGAGGGTCAATGAGGGAGTGATTATGGATGATGAGTAATGGTGAAGTTTAATAAGGGAGTTATTAGGGATGAGGAGGGATGAGGAAGGAGTGATTGGGGATGATGAGGGATGAAGAGGGAGTGATTAGGCATGATGAGAGATGATGAAGTAGTTATTAGGCACGATGAGGGAGTGATTAGGGATGATGAGGGATAAGGAAGGAGTGATTAGGGATGATGAGGGATAGTGAAGGCCAATGAGGGAGTAATAAAGGATGATGAGGGAGTTATTAAAGATGATGAGAGATAATAAGTGTCAATGAAGGAGTGATTAAGGTTAATGAGGAATGATGAGAGAGTGATTAGGGGTGATGAGAGATGAGTAGCAAGTGATTAGGGATGAGGGAGTGATAATGAACAAGTGAAATTAACACAAAGTGGTCATTTGATGTGTGTAGGTCATCAATATGACCTATACTACCCCAATTACACCACTTTGGATTAAGTTCAAAGTGAGTAGTTTAAAAACTTCAATTTTGAAAAAACTAGGACTCTTAAAAATTCCAAGAAGCAATCTAAAAGGCACAAAAACCTAAAAAATAACTATATGTTTACCAAAAATGGACATCAATTGTAAAATTTATGCGCTAAAATTCCTAGGTTATATACTTAGACCCTAAAAATACTTAAGTACTGACCAAATTGGATTTTGAAAAACTATTTTCCACATCGTAAGACATGTAACTATGAGAGCAACTATATCAAATACAAAGTGACCCTAATTTATTATATTTACTAAAATAAATTTAAAGTATAAGGAAATAAATGTAACAATATAAAGTAGTAAATATCAACTTCAAATCAATATTGGCTTCATGTATATGTTTAGATCCTTTTATGTGAAAAATAATAGGAATGCATATGTGTTCCTCATAATGCGTACACATAATGAGTAATGCATACATGTTATTTGGAACATGTACGTGTTCCTAGGTTCAATGGTTTTGATCTACAATTCAAATAATGTGTATGCATTATTATCATAACACATACGTGTTAATAAAAATGTCAATAGAACTATCCCCCAACTCCATGCATATACTACATCTTTCATTGCATTGCATAAATATTTTCCATGGACATCATCAATTCAAATAATGCTTAAATTTTATCTCATGGATTATTATCTCATCTATCACATTTAGTTCAACACCTCTTTATTCTATCTACACATTCTACCTCTCATCTTATTTTTGATTAGCCTTCCATCTCATCCCTCCCTGTATGACCCCTCAAGTGGCCATTACCCTTCCAAACTTACCAATTATCACAAACATTTTATTCTTTGAAAAGCCACTACTTTTTCATCCACAATGCCCTTTCAAGGAGTGGAAAATTTTATACATCTAAAATTAATTGGTTCCATAAATCAATACTATAATTTATACAGATAAGGAACTCAAATAACTAACTATTTCACAAATTTTGGAGTGCTCTATCAAAATTATAATTATTGGTTAAGGAAAGAGGGTCTATCTAATGATATTGCTTAGAAACTTGCTAAAGAAATCTTGAATATGGTTCATTAATAATGGTATACATTGTTCTACCAAAGGATTCTTCCCTAATCATATTTATTCTATGAAATTTGTGATGTTATGGTTAGTTACAATTACCCAAGCCATCTTAGATCAAATTAATTATGATTATGTATCTAGTCATAGTTTCATGTGCCAGGATATTGAAATCTCTTCATTTCTCATAATGTTTAGCAGGATATGGTATGATGAGAAAACTAAGGGGTGTGTAAGTGGTTTTAACTAGATATACATTATTCCTTTTCAGTTCTAAAGATGCATTGAAAGTTATCTTTGGGATAATTTTGGTGTCACAAACATGGGAAAAAATTGCTTGGAGTTGAACTTACTTTAGCCAAGGAGTTGATGAAGGATGTAGAGGTTTGGGAAATTACTCATGTTGGAGGGTTTTTTACATTTATTCATAGGATAGAAGGCCATGACCAACATGTTTCCAAGAGATTTAATGCAAGATGGAAAGAAAGAGTGGTAAATATTAAGGGGATCACTGTTGAGGTGACTGAAGAGTTTATTACTTAGGTTATTGGTTTGAATGTTGAAGAGTTAAAATACACTAAAACTAGTAAAGGATTATAAAGGTGAGAAGGACAAGTTTTTTTTGGATACTGAGGAGCACACTACATATCAAGGTGGACAGCTAAAATAGTATTTCCATTGGCCCTATGATGAGGTTGCCAAGAATATTATGAGATACATCATGCTTGAAGGTAGGTATATGGTGGTTCATTATTATCATTTTACCTTCCTTAATTACTTTATGCATCATCTCCCAATAAGTTTATCATTTTAAATATATCACTCATTGGAGAGTTTAGTTATAGATGTCAAGAAGGGTAAGAATAATTTAACTCTACATCATGTGGTAATTTTTCTTATCTACAAATATTTTCATAGTATCAATAGAAGCCCTTCCCATGTCCCTTTTTGGGATATTCTCATCTCAAGTATCATACTAGCTATAATAAAATCCAAAGAACATTGTCCAAAGATAAATAGGTTACTAAGGAGGTAGAGAAGCATGATGACAAACACAAGCAACATCTTTGGGAAGGGATAACCATTAATACATTTTTCAATTTAATCATGGACCTTGATGATAAAATTTAGGATTTCATGGAAGGTCTTCAAATTCTCAAGGATAGTAGAGGGGATGAGTCAAAGATTCCCATCACCGAATTTGATAATAAAAATAAGTAAAAGATTGGTAGAGATTTTAAGACCATTGATGATAAGATAAAAGAACAAAACAAGTGATAAGAGTTGACTAAGGATATAAAACTACACAAATATTTTTTATGTTGGTTTATGAATTACCACAATAGGATAAAATACTCCATCATGAATATCAAATAGGAAGGAGGCATCATGTGCTCTAAATTAGAGTTGGAAGAGGTTAACACAAAAATGAAAATATTTAAAGAAAATTAATATTTTAGAAAAATAAAATAAAGTTCTTAAATAAAATTTGGGAATTATCATGGAGTTTAGCAAAGAGTATATGCAATATTGTATTACTACTATAGATGGCCTCATGCACCTAATTAAGAGGAAAGAGGAGGAGGAAGGACCTATTAATAATGGTAAGAAGGACAAGGGAGTGATAAAATAAATGTAAATTGACTCCCAGACTCAAGGTATTCTTCATATGGAAACATTTGTTAAGAGAATTATGCATAACTAGGAAGAGTCATTAAGGGGAAATAAGGTTGTTTGACTTTCACCTTTTTTTTCTAGTATCTAGGTGATATTTTTTCTATTATTATTTAGTTTTGTCTAATTTTATATTTTTAAATTTTTAAAAATATATTCGTAGTTATATCAAAGATGAGATTTACAAATCCTACATAAATCATCTTGGATAGAATCATCAGAACCATTGAAAACAAAAACACATCACTACATGGAGCATTATGTTCAAATAAAAGATAGATGTATTATCACTCCCAAGTACACTATATTCTCTCTTGGTTTGGGATTTCCTTTGGGTCAATTTTGGGTATGTTCTCATTATCTTTGTATGGAGTCAAAGCACTTTCTTCTTAAATATTAGTGTATATGTAAACATTGCAATAATGACCCTAAATTAGAGGAGCATTTTGTTTAGGTTATGATATTTGTGGTAGATTTTACTACCTATTTAGAGGAAATCAAGGCTCTTTACAAGATCTTATTCATTATGAGGATCAAATATGTGTAGCTTTATTTATCAGAGAAATGAACCAACATAAAGATAACCTCCTAAGCATCATCAACACAACTCTTTCTTTCATGGCTCAACTTCACAATCCTTTCTCTAACCTAAATTTTAGAGGTACAAATAGGCCCATTGTTCTAATTAGCAATTATAAATTATTGGGAAACATCTTGACAATTCAATTCCTTTATTTTGTGTTTAATTTGTTTTCCTCTTCAATATTATTATTAGTCCTACAACTTGCACTTTTTAATTACCCTACTTTTCATTCAATCAATGAATAATATTTAAAAATGTATTATTTTTAAAAATATAAAGTTTGGCATAAATTTGGGCATATAAATATTAAAATATTGTAGGTGTTATTTAAGTATATCCATGTTGTCACACAAAAAACATATCTTGGCAATATGAGGTATTATAGGATTGAAGCCACACATGTAATTGCCAAATGATTGGTGATCATTCCACACTTTTTGCACCATAATACAACAATGATGAGGGTAGCAGAAGCAATGAAAAACAAAAAATAAACTATAACTTACATATTTCTCATATAATATTTTTGCCACGTGGGTACCAATAACTTTTGTGTTAGCGTCAACCACTAAATAACTTTTACACATAAATATGAGTTTAATACTTAGAGATAACACCATCCATGAAACTAATAGAGAAATACTCATTGGTCACATATGGAAAAATTACAAAAAAAATTACTATCTTACATGTTGGGTTACAAGATCTATTGAAGACTTAGGTTGCACCCTAGCTGAGCAAAGGATTGTTTAGGTCCTCTACTCAAACCTAGTCCAACATGGGAATGACCCTAGGCTATGAGTTACCTAAACTTGGGTTAGACCTCTAGGGTTTTTAATGAGGCTAGATCCTCAAATTGTTAGTTATAGTTCTCACCTAAGACCTAAATATCTTGGGATGAAAAGAGAGAAGGAGTTGCATGAATGAAAACCTACTTTAAGTGTTGTGATGTATCATGAATTCATTGCATCCACACATAGGATTTAACTCTTGACACACTAATAGACTATGAATAGACTTAACACAATGCCTACAATGGTTTTCAACAAAAAGTGCTTCACATAGAGGTCAGTTTGATTGATGATTTAATAGTTTTGATAATATTGGAGTATTATCCCTAATTTAGTTAAAGGTCTGAGTTGACTAAATCAGTAAAATATATTGCAATAAACAGAGTACTAATTTGTATAATTTATTTGACCTTCGTAGCTTTATAAAAATAGTAATAAAATAGAAGAAATGTAACTTATCTTAAAATTGTGTTGATATGACTAAGATAGAGGTTGTTACTGGCTATACAATACTAGAATAGTGTCATGAACCAAGATCTAGCTTTCATTCAATAAAAAGATAGGAGGGCCAAAAATAGGACACTTCGAGGTCCAACACTATAGTCTAGATCCTGCCATTATTATCCAAACTAGTCACAAAGGTCTGAGTTTTGGGGGTTTTGTCTGTTGTTCCTATATTAGTTTGCCTATGAAATTTCAAGTCTTGAATATTAATGAAGCTCCTTGTAGAGCTGATTTAATCTTTAACCCTAGATTTTCCTTGTGCTTGAACTTGAATGAAAACTTTGAGAAAGAAGGGGATTAGTGTATGTAAGATGCACTGAACATATATCCACACCCCTTGTGTGGGCACACTATCTACATACCAATACTCTAAAGAGAGATCAAGCCATATCTAGTTATCCCACTTGATGTGCTTTGTGTAATAGTGTTATGAATATGTAAAAATGTTAAACTAGGTGTGCTTGAAGTGGCTAGGGACTAGTGTGAGGATTTGGATGTGCTTGTAGTTGTATTATATGGTTGTATATAGAGAATAGGGAAATTTTTGTTAGTGGTCTTTCTTGTATTCTTTCTTGCTTTTTTATTATTTGTCAACCCCTTATAAATTAAATTTGAATGGGCTTTTATAGAAATCTATTGGTCATGGATTAGAAGCATTCACGCTAGGCTGACACAATGAAGAAGAAGAATTGGGAGGAAATGGTCATCTGGGCTCAAAATGTGATTGGATATGAGTGTTATAAATGGGACACCCTAGGGTCCAGTTCTATATTCCAATTTGGGCCCTATTTTCCTACATGTACGAGACCTAGGGGGATGGAATAAGCATGGAAAATGGGGTCTAGTTGAGCTAGAATCAGATCTTAGAAGCCTAAGAATGACTGGTAATTAGAAAAAATATACCTAGAAGGGTCAAGAGAGCATGCAAGAGGGACCTATGGGCTGGGTGTCACAAGCCACACTCAAGCTACAAATTTTGACATTTTATATGACTAAAATTGACTTAGGATGGAGGGAAATGAGGGTAATGCTTGATTGAAGGCACTCACAATCAGCAGTCCACTTTATACCTGAGACATCAACATTATGACACACTAGATGACCTGTAAGGAAAGTTTGTTAGCACTTAGGTTGAACTTGGACCTAAATAAAGAAGATTAAACAACTTTTGCATATCAAAAAAATACAAAACACTAAGCATAGATTGGTAAACAACTACAAGTGTCTATCTCATTAATCCAAGAGGTTCATGAGTACAAATTATGATAGGGTCTAGTCATACCAGCCCTGAGGGATCATTTTTATGGCTTAGAAGACTATATATATAGTAGAATGGGATCAAAAAGATAGGGAGGGATGTATGGAAGAGTGAAGAAGGGGTCATAATGATCAAGGCTAAGATTATTATAGAAATTAGTCATAATAACCACTACATTAAATCCTTCTTGAGTTCCTCATCATATTAATTCTACTAAGATTATTTTAGAATGGAAGAGTGGAGAAAAGGTCATGGAGGCTAAAATTTCCACTATGAGAAATCATGGATGGCCACTTGAATCTCCTCAAGATCTTCATTGCATTAATGCTCTTTACATACCCTTAACTAATTTAAGTCCATCAAAGAACACACTCTGTGTTTCATACCAAGAGCTCGACCACACTAAACTATTAGTTTTGGACATGCATTTTAATCTCATGTCATTTGGATATTTGATCAAATCTACTCCATTAATCTCTTTAGCAATCTATTGGTTTTGACCTTAATCATCGACCATCGATCCATGGTTAGCTTTCTAGATTATGATAATTTTTAGCTCCCCATTTGTCTTAATTTCATCCTTTGAGAATGTGACACTTGTCAGTCTCACATGCTTTTTGAGTATGCACTGTTAGACTTCATCCACTTCATGATTTTGTGCCACATAGTGGCTTCATGTTTAATCTAGATCTTTGACCTTTTAACCTTATGCATATCATCAATTTCCTTAGAGTGAGTGAATACATACCATCGATCTCCTTCTACTTGATCAAGCATGCACTATTGATCTACTTTTTATGATCATGCCACTTATCATTGATGCATTTAATCTTAGGATCCTCTAAATTTTTAAATACAAGCTCACCACTGATCTTTGAGTGCATGATTAAATGTTCCATTAGATCTTTAAGACCCACTAACATCATTGATTTCCTGCTCATTGCTATATGTTGACTCAAGATTCCATGATTTGGACACTTGTCAGCCCCACATTTAGACTTAGGCACATTTAAACCCAAATGGTTACTTGTCATAGCTTGAACTTGACATTCTTTTACACATTACCTTCTTCTAAATTACTCATGCATGACATTTCAAAGATAGTCTGGTTCCTCTAGTGTTTAAGTTAGTTATTTTTTATTTAAAACAAAGACACTATGGGGCATAGAAAATCAAGATAAGGCAATGGTCATCAAAGCTTCAAATGATAGGGGTTAGCATTTTGTCTTGTGAGGCCAAAATGTTAACATTTTTGGTGATTTTGATGGCCTGACTAGCTTGTTGGTCATGGAACCTAGACACTTTTATGACAAGGTGACTCAATAAAGAAGCACAAGATGATAACACTTTGGATTTAATTGTACTCTTAGCACCTTAGAGACTTGTAGAAAAATAAGACACCCACAAACACAAAAAAGACACAAACTAACACTAAATAATACACCTAACAACTAAGTATAAACAAAGGAAATAACTAAACAATAAGTCACAACCTACAAACTTATGCAAGTCACTTATTTGTAAAAACAAACTAACTACTGTAAAACTAACCTAACTTTGACTTCATTCCCTCAGGGTTAAATGGGAATGTTTTGTGATCATTATGGCACCCTGATGTGGAGTTGTCATATGATGATTTGTGTGCAATCAGACTTGGATCATGACTAGCATCTGATTTACAATTAGATATACTTCTCTTTCTCAAAATAGACAAAGAGAGTAACCATAGATATGTACCTTCTACCTCATTTAAATTTTAACTTAGGGATGTAGATTTGATAGGATGATGTCACTATATGTACACACTCAATCTCTAATTTGACATTATGTTAATTGTATCTAAGATTTTGAAGTGTAGTAAATGAAATGCTTGAAATGAAACATAAATAAAATATAGTAAAATAAATGCTTATGCATGGAAGCTTCCCTAATTGAATTTAAGCAAGAATGTAAATTACACAACTCAAAAATGAAACACACAATGCTTAAGGAAATCAAATAACATGCTTAGCTATAAAAATAGGTTGGATTGTTATTATAGCCTTCCAAAGGGGGCCCTTCTTATTTCTAACTTCAGCTTCAACCCTTCCTTTTACAATACTAAATTGAACTTAGAATTTATAACTCATATTAATCAAAAGTGTAGCAATGAATTGATACATGAAGTTACAATCACAATTGCTTAACACAGTGTTATTTTGATAATATATATTCAACTTATACTCTTTTTTCCTATCCATCTCAACTTTGTTTCTACATATTTATATATTGTAGAGGAGATTGTTTTATGCAAAATAATATATACATTCTATTATAAGATACATTTGAATTGGGATAACCAAAACTAGTTCTTTTCACTAAAGACATCCTTCCTATGAATCTTGAAACTTTATTGTAGGAAAAATAAGGTTGTTTTATTCTTTAATCACTTCCTTATTTAGCTCTATGGAGGTTAGATTCATTTCTATGAGTTGGTTGAAAGAGAATCAAAATCTATTAATTCACAGCTTTGGTCATGCAGTGGTTACAGGATGGTTTGTACAATGAGATTCCTTTGCTGCAGGATGTTTCGTGCTATATACCTAATTCTCCAAAACATATTAAAAACATATTTATATAAAAATCATCCTAAAGCAATAGACAAACATCATATATTTAATTTCAATACATAATTATAACTATTCAAAAGAGTTTAAAAACATAATGTTATATGGTTTATGAAAGTAGGGAACTATATGAAAAAGTGTTCAAAAGCATGGTAAAAAAGTAGGATGAGTAAAATAGATGGACATAATAAAAAGACATTTATGGGGCTCATCACACCCCCCAACTTAAGATCTTTCTCAACCTTGAGCACCATACTTGTTGATTCCTAGTGCACAAAGAACTCTAAAATCCATGGGTTCTACAGTGCCCTTAGCAAGGTGAGCATAAAAATTCTACCTCTACTCAAATATTTACCAACTTTTGACTTATTTGGCTTTGTCCATCAGGATTTTGTCCTGCCAATTTTGAACAAGATACTAGTATAGGGGTGGCTGGAAATTTAGGTTCAATAATTATGATCCCATGTCACCTACAAGAATAATGTATTTTGTGGTCCTATTAAATGTTGCATTTAAATTAAAAGGGGAATAGGGATCCCTCTTCTTCTATATAGTAGTGATCTCATTCCAATTTTTGATATAGGACTCTTTGGCTAAAGGACTAGTATAATTTCTCAATCCTAAATAAAAATCTTGAACCTCATCACATTTCTATCCAAACCAAGTTTTGACTTCTTTCTCTAGCATGATATTGTTTCATTCAGCTAATACAACATCAGGGGCCATTGATTCACCTCTGATAAGTAACTAGATTTTGCTTTCATTTATCCTATATTCTACTATTTCTCTTCCTTTTTTTGTTAATTTAACAAATATGATGAAAATGCTTGCAATTGGACATCTCCAACATATAGATTTGGATTTCATTCTCTATCATATGGAATAGTGTAATTATGCAGGTAGAACTCACATAATTATGCTTGTTCTTCCTATGAACTTACTTTATAAATAGAAAATAAGGAAAGGGGATCAATAACTTCATGAGGCATATCACAATAAATTCTCACAAATCTAAACTTATGCCATTGTTCTTCAAGATAAATTGAATAAACTTTTGCAGAAGGCTTGCAATCAAGGAGTTATTGGGTTATACCAACCATGTCCTCAACTTTATATTTTAGTTTGGTGATGCTCTCTTCCTTCAACTTATTTTCATCTTTCAATTTTCTATTTTCTTTCCTCAGTTCCTTCAAATATTCAAATTTCTTATCCATCCAATTCAATAGTTAATAATATATTGCGAAAAAGGAGTGATACCTGACCTCAAGGGTAGCTTTATGTTCCTCTTATTGATTGACCTCTATAGAAGGTTGTAAAATGTTAGTTGTAGGATGATCATTGGCTAAGGACTATAGCTGACAAGTTATTGCAGCAAGTGCATTCAAACCTCCACTAGATTGATCTTGTAGTTGTTTCCTTAGTTTCTCAATTTCTTACAAGGTTTGCTCAAGAGTGGAAAATTCTACTTGCATTGTAGTAGGTTGCTACAATTGTTTAGCTTCTTCTTACATAGGTTCCTCATGCAGCTCTTGTTCTACTTCTTCCTATACTAGTTCCTCATACAATTCTTCAAAACTATGTTCAACTTGTTCTTTTTCCTCATGAATTTTTTCAAGATTGTGTTCAACTTGCTCTGCTTCTTCCTACATTGGCTCCTCATAGAATTCTTCAAAACCATGCTCAAATTATTATGCTTATTCCTGATGGAATACTGGAGAATATTTGTCCTTATCTATTTCAATCTCTAAATATTCATTAATACAATCAGTTCATTCTTCCCCAAATTCTTCATTTATTTGAATAATAGAAGAAAGTTTAATTCTCATCTTTCTCCTCAATCTATGAGATCTATGAGGAGTAGGGGTTACCTTGATCTTCTTGGAAGAAGATGGAATTTCCTCCTTAGACTCTTCTAAATTAGACTAGAGAATGAGTTTCCTCTTTTTCTTTCCCTCAGACCTTGCTACAGGTTCTTATGTTTCTATAGGAATACCTTCTTCCATAGGTTCTTGTGTGGCCGCAAGACAGTTTTTTGCTACAAGCTCTTGTGGTTATGCAAGGAAGGATTCTTTTTCTTCTGATCTTTTTTCTTCAACCTCTAATTCTTCTTATAATACATTTCCTTCTCTATAACTCTCTTCATTTCTTGGTATTTGGAAAAATTGCTCCCAACTAATGTTGGGTCTAGTTCTTTGTAAATAGTCTTAAATAAGTAATTGGATGAGACAATGGTGGGAGAGAGATTTAAAATTACCTTTTTGAAAAGCCTTTGACATTTTGGTGATCATGTGAATCAAAAATTTGGAAATACTTATCTCCATTCTATGCTACAAATGATTTAGGAGCTTTAAGTGTAGGCCATACAACATAGAATACCTTCCTTCATAGATGAAATATCTAGAGATAAACTTATCAACCTTAGCCCATCTTCCTAGTAGAGACAACCTTATGGTGCCTTGATTTGAGGTTTATAGGTGTTTATTTACTTTTTTAAACTTTCATCTCTTAACCTCAGCATCATATTTGTCTTGTCATTCCTCCCCTATTCTAGGCAGTCTTATTACTCTACTGATGGTTGTTTTTGTCAGCTTTACTTCCATCCCTTTTAATGTGGCCAAGCTATTATGCAATGGAATAGCAAATTCCTCTACAATTATTTCATCTAAGTCTTGTATTTTTTCAAAATACTATGCCCATCTTATATGTCAAAAAAAGGCCAAGATTTCCAAGCTGTTGGTCAAGGGGGTGATATCCAATGGTTCATGTTTCAACAAATCACCTCCCATATTGTGTGAGTTACATGTCTAGGTGTTTGTATCAAGGTTTTTGAGCAATGGAAAAATGATTTGTGACTTTTGCATTGAGAGGTAAAATAATCCTTTTGAATTAATGAAAATCCCCCCCAATTTAATTTGTCACTTGTCCTCGAGGGATGAAGTCGACGTGCACAAAACACTCATGGTAAGAGTAAGGGGTGGTAGAAGTAGTTTTGTTAATGGTCACATCAACAAAAGAGATGGTAAGCAGATGTAATAGGGATAAGATATAGTAGGTAATTAATAGCATTAAGTCTCATTATATTTTAGAAATAATTAAAATGTATGATAGGAAATAAATATAGAATAATTATTGTGTCACCTATAGAAATACCTTTCATAAATGTGCAAATGATGATGTAAAGTGATGATCATGGCATATGCTAGTGTTTGAGTGGGAGAAAATGCTTGAGGTAGGATGGAGTGTAGGAATACATCTTGTAGTAAGATATGATACCTATAGCATCAAGTGTTATCCTATAATAGCAAATTTTTATCTTACAGCAACAAGTTTTTCACCTGTAGCGAACAAGTTCTCCATCCTGTACAAGAAGGAAAATATATTTTTGATCTAAAAGAATGAATCTACAAGAAAATAAGGGAAAGAAAAATATTTTTATCACAGTAGTGTCTTTTCTCTTTTTCATTTTTTTTGTTTTTTTAACAAATGTCAATTAGCCAGTGACCTAATTTTCTAAGACAACATCCGTCAGCAATGCTCGAAGGTTTTCATTGTTGAATTTTTTTATTTATTTTTTAAGATTTTATGGTCCAAAATCAACTAAAATAACAAGAATCATGAAGGGTAAGATTTAATTCATCCTGAACCAAGCCATTGGGAATGACTTGTTCTTGGATGTAGGAAGCTTTATTACTCATGAAAAATATTAGAGAATGGTTGACAAAAATACCCTTCAGCTGTAGGAATAGGTTGATTTGCTTCATGAAGAAGAGATGGATTTTTTTATTCAAGAATTTGGTGAGTTAGAGTTTCCTTGAAGAATAGTTTTTTGTATAGCTTGAGTCTGTGGCCATTAACAAGCAGTTAAAATCAAACAAAGTCAATGGTCATGATCTTTATAGCTCCATTGTCAAAAACTTATTCAATATCATAAGGTCCAAGCCATCTAGACTACAAATTTCCTTTATGATCCTTGTATTTAGATTCAAAAATAAGTTCCCAGTCTCTCGGTTAGAAATTCTTAGTCTTGATGTTCTTGACATGCCATCCTACATGTTGTCTTTACACTATTTTAGTATGATGAAGTGCTTCCTTTCTTAATTCATCAAGTGTATGCAACTACATGATCTGGTCTTATTGAGCTTGAGAAGGATCTAAGCCCAAATCAAGTGTTGTCCTTAATGTCTTGTGTTCAAAATCAATGGAAAAAATAGGCTTTTTACCATAAACTAGTTTACATGAAGTGAAACTAGTTGTAATTTTTGAAGTGATTCTATAAGCCCAAAGTAATTCTAAAAGATGAGTTGACCAATATTTTCTATGTAGGCTAACATTCTTAGTGAGCATATTTTCTAATTCTCAATTTATCACTTCTACCTGACCATTTGACTCAGGATAGTAAGGGGTATATTTTTTGTGTCTTATTTCATATTCTTATACCAAGGTAGTTGTGAGGTCTGATGTGAACTATGGCCCTTGGTCTATGATTATCTCTCTTGAAAATCCATAGTGGGTGAATATTTATTCATAAAGGAATTTAGCTACCTTATCATCTTGAACATGGGATAAGGTTTTGACCTCTACCCATTTGGTGACATAATCAATACACACCAGTATACATTCCTTGTTATTAGATTTAAAATTAATAGGACCTACAAAATCTAGTCCTCATTTGTCAAAGGGTTCCAGAACTATTTATGGTTGAAATTGTATTTCATCAAAGTGAGTGGGCTTTCCCATACGCTGATATTGATCACATATATGGGTGTACATCATGGCATCCTTATGCAAAGAAGGCCAATAATATCCAGTAGTAAGTACTTTTATTGTAGTCCATTAGGCATCAAATGACCCCCATAGGACTCATTATGGTAGGCTCTAAGAATGTCATAAGCTTCATATTCTTGGATACATCTTCTCATAACTAAATTTGGTGTAGTGATAAAGAGATATCTTACAATCTAGAAATAATGTTTGCTCTTTTAGATAAGGTGTTATTTGTCCCTAGGTGAGAAATATTGTGGTACTGATCCTACAACAAGATAGTAATATATGTGAACTAAGGAGATTGAATTATTACAAAAAAAATGTTCATCAGGAAAAGAATCATCAACAATAGGACCGTGTTCATTATTTTTCAACTGAGATAGAAAATCTACTACTACATTATCCTTACCTAGTCTATCCATAATGGTGATATCAAATTCTTGTAGCAAAAGCAACCAACAAATTATCCTGCCTATTATTGCAAGTTTGTTCATTAAATACCTTATTATTGCATGATCAGTGTGGATGAATACTTAGTAACCTATAATTTAGTATTGAAATTTGTTGATGGCATAGACAACAACCAGAAATTATTTTTCCATTGCAATGTAGTTAAGTTTATCCCCTTGAAGATTCTTGCTGATAAAATAGATTGCATAGCTCATAGATTCATCTTTTTGGATAAGGACAGCTCCTAAAGTGGTGTCAGATGCATCTGTATGAATGTGAAAAGGAATTTTCCATTCAGGCCCTCTCAGAATAGGATTTATTATGAGCAAGTTTTTGAGTTGCTGAAAGGCAGTTTGGTAATCATCAGTCTATATAAATTCAACATCTTTAGTAAGTAATCCAAACAATGGGGTGACAATTTTACTAAAGTCTTTGATGAATCATCTATAATAACCAATATGTCCTAAAAATAACCAATATGTCCTAAAAAACTTCTAACATCTTTCTACTTCTTTGATGTGAGTATATCCTTGATAATACTTATCTTTGTTAGGTTAACTTAAATTCCAGTGGGGGATATGTGATGTCCCAACACAATCCCTTTAATCATAAGCATGTAACACTTTTCATTACTCAAAGATAATTGATGGTCCTAGTAGCATTAAAGGACTTTCTCCATGTTGGTTAGCATTTCTTCGAATGTGTTCCCATAGATGATGAAATCATCCATGTAGATTTCAACACATTCATGGGAGAGATTAAAAAATATGCTCAACACAGTTCATTGAAAAGTAGCTAGGGTATTGCAAAGACCAAATGGTAAGATGACATATGCATAGTTTCTCCAAGGGAAAGTAAAAGTGGTTTTGTCTTGGTCTTGTGAAGCAATTTGTATTTGATTATAACCACTATATCCATCTAGGAATGAAAAGTACTTCTTCCCTGCTAACATATCCCATACTTAATCAATAAATGGAAGGGGAAAGTGATCCTTCCTGGTAGTAGCATTTAACTCTCGATAGTCAACACAAATATGTCATTTTCCCCCTTTCTTAGGGATAATGACCAGGGGAGAGACCCACTAGCTATCTGAAATAGGATAAATAAATCTTGCATCCAAGAGTTTTTGTAACTCAGTTTTGACAATGTCTTTGACTACAGGATTCATTCATCGTTGGGGTTGGTGAATAGGTTTGCATTCTTCTTTAATGTAAATGTGATACATGCATAAATCTAGGGGTATTCCTCTCATGTCATGGTAATCCCAGGAAAATGTTATTGTGCACCTTCTCAACATTATAAGTAACTAACTTTCTTACTGAGTGTTAAAGAAGTGTTGATGTTGAGAGGTTTGTTTGGGAGGATGTTTACTTGATTTGTTAAAGAAAACATGGTCTCTACATTGGTGATTAAAGGAGCATAAATGCATTGATGGGGAAGTAATTGATAGAATGTCTAAATATCTCTTGTGGTTTCAGTTAAATAATTCTCAAGAATGGTATTTTGGAGAGGGCATGGTGTACATTTCAACATGTTGGTGGCTACACGATCCTATCAAGAGGTGTTTTGCAGGATACTAGTAAGGATAGTGTCTTCTTCTTGGGCTTACAAAGCTAGACTCCAATCAATTGTGCATAGAGTCTATAAAGAGATAACTTCTTTAAGGTCATCAATCAAAGGTATTGGTTTATCATTCAGAGAAGGTTGAGTTGGTGGATATAGTGTTGGGTGAATATTTTGTCACCAGTGTACTAATGAGCAAAATAGGTCTGATCAACCACAGTGTTGGGTGAATATTTTGTCGTCAACTAACTGATGACAAAATGGGTATATCAACCATAACATAGAGAGATTTACACCATGAAAAGTATGGGTTTACCAGATCTTTACGAAGTAAATCTCTCCTCTCATCAAGGAGAGGTTCCCTATAAATATTCACGCACTATATGCATATATATAATTAAGCAAAAAATAACTCATGGAGTGGTATAACAACATCTACCTCTCTTTTTTCAGAGGTAATGTGCAAAGAATGAAAGCAAGATATCTTGGTCTGTAGCTAACAACACTCCTCTTCTTTCAGGAATGGTATCAAATGGAGAGCAGGAGATCACCTGAGGTAACAAAGTCCACAAGAACACTCACGTAAGCACAAAGTCTTTCGTAGCTTCTTTCATCGATTCAGAACAAACGTAACCGTAGAATAAAACAAAGCACAAAATCTCCCCCTAAAACTACAAAAGATAACTGAATCTCAAAGATAAAAGAAGCTCAAAGTCTATCCCCTACCTTTAGAAACACCCTTAGATAATATAAACACACCCACTTTGCTTATTAAATCACATAAATAAGATATTACTAGGAAAAAAGACATAAGAACCATTTCCTAAATAACACAGAAAATCTCAACACAAAGTCTGAAATAACTTGCTTCTCATTCATTCAACAAAATATGATTTACAAATTTGAGCACAAAGTCTCAAAAGTTGCTTCAATTTCAGCAGTGTTTGCTATTAATTTTTTCAAGATTATTTACAAAATGAGGTCTCCACTATATATAGGAAGAAAATCCTCAAAAACTAGAAAATAATAAAATACAAAAATATCTCGGTCAAAGATGACTCATCTTTGACTTTGAGATATTTTTTTGAAATATTTACATGTAATTACATTTTTCAAAATTGCATGCACTTTTCACAAAATAGAAGTGCATGAGAGAAGAAGGGGAGAGATTCAGTTCTTGCTGCCAAATTTCTTCATATGTGCATCGAACATAGTGATGGATGCCTGAATTCCTATGTTGTCTGGCACAACTGTGTTCTTGGAGACGATTTTGGCTCTGATCAATGTATCCTTCAATGTTGTGATGGCTTTAGCATGGCCAGTTAACCTAGATTTTAGATTCTCCAAAGTTAATTGAGCATCTAGAATATTGTCCATAGAAGACATTGAGAAGAATTTTTCTTCAAAATCTCTCCGAATCATCTCTTTGAAGCTCTGAATCATTTCTTCCACTAGAAGGAACTGATTGTCCTTAGAGGTTAGGTTGCATGGCAGCTCTTCTAGTTTATTCAGCAGGCTTAGGTCACTCTTCTCACTAGCCTCCTTGAAAGCTTTGAGATCATCAATTAGATCTTTGAGTACCTGAATCTTGAAGATCAGTGACTTCTTGATTTCAACATAAGAGTCCTTACTGGAGATGACATCGATGGATATCAAGGTGTTTTTCTTCAGATCCTTCATCTCCTTCCATTTGCTAAGATCTTTTTCAGAATTATCGATCTCTTGAGAGATAAGGGAGACAAAGTCATCTAACTCTGCTTTTACCTTCTTCATCTTACCCATCCTTTTTACAACCTCTGATAGCAAAGAAACTCCCTGAGTATGCATCCTTTCAATATAGTCCTCCAGGACTTTTCTCTTCAAATAAGTCTTTTCTACTTTTTGAATGACTGGGTCATCCACAGAGAAGGCCTCTGGAGTTGTTGCTTTAGGGGGAAGGGTGAACTTTCTTATTACCGCTATTAGTTGCTCTGCCTTGGCCTTATAATAATCCTTCATCTCCTTCTCTCGATTGAATTTCTAGACCATGATGTCCATAGCAGCCTGAAGATCACTTTTCTCACCTTCGTGAGTAACTTTGCCAAGTTCAACGCGAGAGATGGAATAGCTGCTCATCTCGAAACCCTCAAGAGTTACATCTTGTGGAGGCTTGGCCATCTCCAAAAAATTTTGCCCTTTTTCTTTGACTAGTTTTGAGAGGATTCTTGGCCTCTTATGAGCTTTAGCTTTCACCGGCACTATTTTGCCAAAGTCAAATTCATGTAGGGAGATGGCCATCTTCTTTCTTTTGGGGGTGAAAGCTGTCATCCAAGGCAGGAGAGAAGTACCTGCTATGGTAATAGTTCCCTCTGTTGGTGTTATTGCGGTGGCTTCTACACTATTGGTGGTGATAGTAGTTGTAGTTGGAGTGACCGACGAAATTGTACCAACCACTGATTCTGGCTCTAGTGCAGGGCTTGCTGTCAAGTTGAAGGAAGGAGATGATAAACTGGGGATGGACCCAGAAGAGCGAGGAAAACCTCTAGAAGTGCCCTAAAGATTGCTGAATACGACTCTGGAAGGAGAGGCGACTCCAAAAGAGGCAACACTAATTAGAGAGATAAGAGAAGAAGGTACCACAGGAGACTAAGGAGGAGAAGGAGAGGCACTCTTGAGTGGCTACGCTTCTTCTAGTGAGAGTGGAGGTCCAGTGCTTGGTTGCCCTGATTGCTGATCATCTGTCTCCATTGGCTGGGTTGCTTGTGTCTGAGGACTCTATTCCTTGGTTCCTTTTGCTGCCGCTTCAGGCTCTTCAGTAGCCTTAGATTTCTTAGATACAAAGATGATTCTAGGCTTGTGAGGCCTAGAAGGAGAAGGTACATCATCTTTGTTTTTGGTTCTATTTTCAGTCTTTCTCTTCAACTCTGCTTGGTATTTAGCCTCGGATCTCGTGACAAATTCTTTTAGAATGATCCCTTTGGCTGCTAACCAATCATTGGTGTTAGCCAATATTGGTTTGAATCTCTTTTTTAGAGAAGTCTGCTCCTTCTGAGACCACGGTGTTGGAGGAAGAGGGGAACCAGCAACCTTCCCTGCCAGGTATTTGCTATTGATAACATTTTTATCATCAATCAGGCCAGAAGGGATCTCTGCAAGTACCAGATATTTGATCTGCTCTAGTGTCAGCCTGCAGAAGTCCATTTTCCTGATTTCCTCAGTCGTCCTTAGGTCGACCCAGATATCCTTAATCATTGGTTCATGGAACTGAGTTTTCCTTCTAATCTTGTCCTTGACTCCCCTGTAGTCAAATTTTTCTCATCTCTTGAATGGTCTTAGAGTGACCATCTGCATTTTGATTTTCATGACCTTGGCTTTGGCTGCTATTGCAATGGAGTACCTACCAATCTCAATTGGAAACCTAAAACTTAGTTTCTTCAGCTCCATCTATCTGGTATGCATGACAATCAGTTGTCGGCAAAGTTTCATTAGTACCAATCTATCTGAAGGGAACCTGGAGAGCATGTAGGGGTAGCCTTGGTAAAAGCCGACCCAAAGATAGCAGAATGTGGGGAATTGAAGAAACATGCAGTCGTAATCATTGACCACTGTCCAGGCTTCATCTGATACTCTCTTTTGCTCAAGCTGAGGGTCAAAGAGGCATAGATATATGATGAAAAATGTGTCATTTACCCTTTTGAAGTGGTTGGTCAAACCTTGTAAAGTCAGCTGAGGGTAATATGAGTATACTAGGGTCATCTTTCTATCCCCCTCTGTGATTAAACCTGGAAAAGTCTATATTGCGACAGCGATGTACATAAGGTACGAAGTCATGTAGAACTTGTAAGAGGTCTACACCTTGGTTAGCTATTCATGGAGAGCATTGTTGATCTGCTCTCCTCAAAAGATGACCTATTTGCCCTGGAGGATGATCTTGATGAATGGATACATCCATTCATGGAATTGTGAAGAAGATGGGAGGCCCCGTACTCTGCTAAGAAGGGTGATCAAATCACCAACTTCCTCAACAAAATTGCTCCTCAAGAAGTTTCACTACCATCTAAAGAGGTTGGTCCTAGGGGCCTTCAACCACTTGTAGTTCATCACCTTCTTCACCCTCTCAAGATCTTTGTCGTATTCCTTCTGGGCATTCACAAAGTCAATCTTGGTTACTTCGGTGGCTGGAGGGCACATGAAAACTTTATCGATGAATTTGGGATCGAGGCAAATCACCATGTTGCCACTGGCATCTGAGACCAACCTGGTCTCTTTGTTGTAGAAGTGAGCACATTAGAGAACAAACTCAGTGTGATGTGCTGCTACTGGAAAGGTGGCCACCAGGTGGATGTTACTTTCGATGATCCTCTTCATCCCGGTGCTTGGATTCATCACCTTTGTTCGTGTTAGGAATTCGGCCATGTCCACGTGGCCGATCTCGGTATCCCAAATGTCATCGACATTTGAGGAGACTGATGTGAGTGGAAAGATGTCCTGATATTTATACTTCATGGTTTTAGCCTTTTTTGGAGACTCTTCAGACATGGGAACTAGTTTTGGTCGAACAGGTGCCGATGAACAAGAGCTCTCTGAAGGTACTGCAGACATGATTGCCAAATTAGAGGAGAGTGGATGAAAAGGGAAAGCATAATTTTAAGTGATCATGGTCAATGGAGGTCACTTAAAAAGGCCGAGTGAAAGAAAGGACTGGAAAATGAGGAAGAAAGGATGAAAAAAAGTCAATGCGGAAAATTTTTTGGAGTTAGGAAAATCTAGGGGAGGTTTGCACGGGTGGAAAATTTTGCCACCCCTACATACTAGAATAAAAGAGTGCAAGGGTGGTGAAATTTGCTGCCCATGCAGGGACGGCCTGCATAGGCGGCAAATTTTGCCGCCTCTGCAGGCTGGAGGAAGAAGAAGTAAGGGCGGCAAATTTTGCCACCCTTGCAAAGAAGGCAAAGCATAAAGTAGGGGCAGTAAATTTCACCACCCTTATAGGTTTGGAGGATATAGAGGGGCGGAAAATTTTGCTGCCCCTGTAAGGAAGGGTTACCCAGGGGAAGACATACGGGCGGTGAAAATCGCCGCCCTTAGGGCTAAAATGCGGGTTTAGAGAGGGACAACATTTTTAGCTATCCCTTCAGGTAGGAAGCTTCAACATTACTTTAAAAAATGATAAAAAGCATAAAAAACTAAGGAAGAATGAAGAAAAAGCAAAATAGATGTAAACAATGAAATTGACCTGGAAAACTGCATGCGCCACAAGCTCGAATCTGCAAAAACGTGCTTCCAATCGCTCGTCAAATGACTCAAATGTAGAAAGCAGGAGGAGAGGAGGAGGAAATGAGAAGAAATGAGGCTCAAATCAGTTTATATGGGGTGAAAATCAACCCCAATAACCCACCGTGTGTGGCAATAAATGACGCACATGAAAACTGAGGCATGCTTGGGTGGTAAATTTTGCCGCCCTTGCATGCCTTGGTGGGTTCAAATGTAGGGGTGAAAAATTTTGCCGCCCTTACAGGTTAAGATGTAGGGGCGAGAAAATTTTCCGCCCTTGCATGAAAAATGCAGGGGCGGCAAATTTTGCTGCCCTTACTTTCCAAGGGTCAAAAATGCACTGGCGACAAAATTTGCCGCCCCTGCATGAAAGGAAGAAAAGACCAACCCTGGAAGAGGCAGTCTAGGAGAGGGGTTCCTTGGTCACAACGAGATCGTGGTCACTTCACTTTCCCAGGCCAAGATGAGAATGAATTCAAAATCTGTCTCAGAAAATGGACTTAGAGAGACAAAAGATGAAACGAACAAGTTTCGTAGGGGGTTGTTCCCAAAAATAGGCTAATCTGATTTTGGAAACAACACACAGCAAGGAAGATTGGTCAGCCAAATGTGCAAGTTTACCACATCAAAAGGGGACAAATCTCTCCTCTCATCAAGGAGAGGTTCCCTATAAGTATGAAGGGGCTATATATATATATATATATATATATATATATATATATATATATATATATATATATATATATATATATATATATATATGCTAATCTACTATAAATAAGCTGAAAATAACACTCAAGGGTAGGATAACACCATCCATCTCTCTTTTTTCAGAGATGATGTTCACAAATCAAAGGGAAAATCTTGATGAAATGAAAGAAGGCACTCCTCTTCTTTCAGAAGTGTTGTTCAACAGACAATAGGAATGTTTCAGGTAGTGACAAGTAACTATAACAGGGCACAATAACATAGTAAGATGAAATGTAGCACAAAGTCTCCACCTCAACTACCAAAGAGTGAAATATGAAGGATAACGAGGGCACAAAGTCATCTCAAGATTCTTTACACAAAAATAAAAAATAGACAAACTAAATACAATTATGACAGCATAAAGTCTCTCCACAGCTGGCTTTAGGACACCTTCCTGATTACTTTTACTAATTTTGCTTATTTAATTAAATGGACAAAAAATGTATTAAGGAAACAGACATAAGAAAAATTTCCTCAACAACCAATCTATTCTAGCACAAAGTCTAAAAATTCACTTGTTTTCTTATTCAAATAATGAAATATAATCAACAATCTGAGCTCAAAGTCTCAATAATGCCTTTCAATTTGGACAGAGTTTTGTTTTTGATAATAGAGATATCCTTCTGAAACAATAAGAGAGAGTCCAATATATAGTGCTCCAAGAAATACTTGGGCACTTTGTTTCACAAAAATGGCCTATGATGCATTCAATGCCTTCAATGCATTTTAAATTTTGTCCATGGGCTATGCTAGAATTGAGCGTCGATTTTTAATATGGGCCGCCTGATGTGTTTCTTGATGTGTGCACAGTTGTTCACTTTACTCAATGCAGAAAAATAGGCTACGCCATTGAATGTTTTCACTCTTTGATGTCCACCTGGTGGGCTACTTCACCTTCTAGAAACATATCTCATGCACGGATATTTCTAATCTTTCTCCATTATTTCCCCTTTCCTTGCTATATTTTGAGCTCTCAGGCTATCTTTTGTACTGTGTCTTTGTATTGGGAGTGTCCCATCTTTAACATCTATCATAGTCTGCTACTTTGAAATTTTACCAACTTATAGAAAATGGGACCCACAATAATTCTTGCTTGAGCAACTTCAAAAGGGGAACGAGGACAAGTGGCACTTTATGCTATGAAACAAGCGAGGACACTTGGCAGCATCCGCTTACCTTAGCAACTCACGTGGGGCCCACCACAGTCCTTACTCAATAATGAAACAAAAGGAAGAAATGGTAGATGTTGACACTTGGTACTTTTCACTAAGTTTTACAAGGGACACGTGGTGACTTCCGCTATATTTTGTCCTTATCTATGCAATCTGAGCTCTCGAGTTATCTCTTTGACCGGTCACTGAATTTGTTCATAAGGTCTGTGCCATATTTGAAAATTGATAGATATTTCATTACCTTAAATTTGATGTCCACGAGGACATCATTGGAAGACTATTTCAATGGTTTGAGTGGCCTTCTCAGCTTTGTGGTTCAATCACTTTCTTGATTCGATCGTTTTATTGGTTCAATCACTTTATTGGTTCAATCGCTTTTATTCAAGATTTTCCTTTGATATTTGAATCAATGTTCCCTATCCTCTACAAAGGCACCTACCCTTAGTTCACTACCCTCCACAAGGGTACTTTGGCCTTGGTTCACTGGGGCACTCTTTTGAACCAACTGCTTAAACCAACTTTGGTTCAATGGTTCAACGGTTCAATCTTGTATTCCGCTTATTTAATTGACAACTTGAACCAATTTCTTTGAACCTTTGAAACTTTGAACTCTTTTTGGTTCAAGGTTCAACGGTTCAATGGTTCAATCACTTTATTGCTCTTTGGTTGAACCATCCCTTTGAACTAGTCTTTGGAATCATCCGCTTCCTTCCTTTGTCTGGCACTTCCTTTGAACCATTGACCCTATGAACCTTTGAACTTTGAACTCTTTTGGTTCAAGGTTTAATCAGTTCATTGGTTCATCTTTTGTTCCATCGCTTCTCTATTTTTCTAAGTCCCTTGATCTCTTTAAATCTATTGAACTCGTTGAACCAATTTGGTTCAAGGTTCAATGGTTCAATATTTCAACAGTTTATTCCTTTGTTCTTCGAAGCCTTATTTTAGTTCAAGGTTCAACAGTTCAACGGTTCAATCCTTTGTTGAAGTTGGTCGATGAACCTTTTGGTTGAACCTTGGCGTGAAACCAACCTTGAAATTGCCTAAGTTTTGAGAGCTTGTTTCTTTCCTACAGAGTCTATAGAAATGAACTGGCAGAGTCCGTAGATTCTTGCCTACAGAGTCCGTAGAAATGAGTCCATAGATTCCTGCCTGCAAAGTCTGTAGAAATGAGTTTGTAGATTTAAGCATGCAGAGTCCATAAATTTAAACCTACAAAGTCCATAGATTTAAGCCTATATAATCCATAGATTTCTTCCTACGAAGTCTGTTAGCTGAAAAAAGCTTGAAAAATGGAGAATTTGAATGCCCAGAACAATTTTTGAGAAGGGAAGAGGGAATTTCGGCCTGTAAGACCAAAATAATTCATATGTTGTCCCAAAAATGAGTAACAAATTTTGGGAAAATAGTTGGCTCTAGTTGGGGAACTTCCTTCAGTTGAAATTTTGGAATAGCTAAGGGGAGTAGAAACCAAAATCTCTAGTGCCTTCAAGTATGTCATTGGGATATGGAGTCATGCTACCCAAAAAAAAAGGTGCAAAAACAAAAATGAAAAGCACAAAATAGACTAAAGACTATACAAATATACATATGTATAGATGATCTTATCTGATGCCTCAAGATTTGAAGCACTTTAGATGCCACCTACTGTGAGATAGTGAAAATGGCATTCCATCCCGATAAACTAGTAAGAAACCATTTTCTCCCCAGAATTGGTGATGGGTGAATGGAACTCTCCACCAGGAATCACATTTTTTGTGCACTCCTTTTGGTTCTCTCTTCTTGCCCCATGGCAAGGCATGATCTCCAATCTGAAAACCATAAATCTTTGCTCTCTTGGCGAAGAGTTCCTTTTCCTAACTTTGGCGTGAAGCAGTGTGGTCCACTACCATAGCTTGTTACTCTTTTGGTTTAGTCCAGCACATGATTTGATTGTCATCATCAGACACTTGGCAAACCATCATCTCAGCATCTCCTTTGGCGTGAAGGAGTTTGACACCTTTGTCTTGAGTAGCCTTCAACTCGAGTAACAGAGACTCATACTTAGCAGCATTGTTGGTGTTACTGAACTACAACTTGTATGAAGAAGGAAAGATATCTCTTTGAGGAGATATCAACATAGTTCTAGCTTCAACATCGGTAGAAGAGCAACTACCATCAAATTCTAATATCCATACATCATTATAAACTGCTCCTTTCTCATATTTTTCTTCGTTTAGAGAGGAGAGTTCCTTTGGGCTTGCACTGTGCTCTCTCATGCCTTCTGCTATTTTATCTGAACCAATTTCTAGATCACCACTTGCAGGACTTTCATCTACTGAAATATGAATATCCTCTATGATCAAGAAAAAGTTACTCATTCCTGAAGATTCAAACAAAATTTGAGCTTCAGGGGCCGATGTTTGAGTGACCACATATTTTGCCTCCTTTTCAGGGAGCAGCCTCTTCATGATGCCTTTGACAGGGATCTTCACCTCAGACAGGTCCATGCTCAATTATCGACCAACATCCTTATAGAAATTTCATCCAAGAAGGATGTTGTATGAGGCTGGGACATCGGCCACCAAGACTGTCATCTTGATCCTCTTGTCTGAGAATGCTGCAAACACAAATTGGGTGTCCTTGATTTGTCCTAGCAGTGGCACTGGTTTGTTCTCCATGGAGAAACATCTCCTAAATGTCTTGGTCAGTGTGATACGAAGAGATTCTACCACTTTGGTAGGCATGACATTGTCTGATGCACTTGAATCAATGATGTAATTATTCAGCTGATGTCCATTTATCAGCAGGGAGACATAGAATGGTTCAGTCCTTCTAGGAGTAGTAGGAGGAGCAATGACAAGGTTATTCTAGGTGGATGTGGGAGTCACCTTTAGAATATTTGGTCTTGTAGGGATGATTTTATTCTTCACACATTCTACTAACCTATCCAACTCCTTAGGGTTGGATTGCAAGAATTCAAATTTAGACATTTGAATTTTGGTTTTCTTGACATGGTTGATTATGTCAAATATCTAAAATGAATTAGGAATATGGGAAGGTAGTTCATCCTTTTGGTTTTTAGAAGGGGGAGGACTAGCCTACAGATTTGAAGTTGGAGGTGAAGGCGTATTTGAGGTACTCACCTTTTTAACAGTCACTGGGTCCTTTGGTTGGAAAGGCAGAGAAGTTCCTCGTTTGGCAATTGAAATTGTAGGCTGAGAACTTTCCCCTATTTTTTCTTTATCAACTTGCTGGGCTAACTAGTTCTAGGACCGGGTGAATACAGCATATGATCCATCAACTGCTTCACCTTCATTTCTGGGTTCATCCTGGTAATTCAAGAAACCAATGTTGGAGTTGCTAGTTAATTCTTCTTGGCCTTTTGCAAAGAGATTAGCATCATTTTCTTGATCAAACTCAGGTTGGAAAGAGAAATCATGTTCTATTTCTAGATATCCAACTACTGAGTTGGCTAATACTACTTCAATGGCAAGTTTCCCCTGTGGGGGAGGCAAACGATTTGGTTGCCCTTGGCTTCTGGCAGCATTGCCTTGATGTGACTGGTTATGAAATGTCCTCCTTGGCATATCTCGATAAGGAAGAGTAGACATACCTTGGGCCACTTGTCTTTTCAAGGCTAGCAATTCATTTGCCAGCTTTTGCACCATTTGATCAGTGGTGCCTGTAGATGAATTCTCAAAAAATGAAGAAGATTTACCTCTATTAGGATCTCTTTTTATCTTTCCTGCCAAGATGAGATCATCTTCCACCTCAGTGGCCAAATTTTGAGTAGCAGCAAGGTCTATGTGGCCAGCCCATCTTAAAATAAAACTCACTTCAGGCAGCTGAGAGTTGATGAAGAAACATTTGAGATTCTCAGGTGTAGGTTGAGCAATTGTATGAATCTTATTCATCAACTTGTCAAACTTGGCTATGAAATACCTCATTGGTTCATGAGGCTCCTTCTTCATTTATGTGAGTTGACCCAGTAGGGCATGTGCATCTTCTACAGGCTTGAATATGGCTTCAAATTTGGCTTTGAGAGTGTTTTAGTCAATCACAGTTTGGGCCTGTAGATGATAGAACCAGTCTGCAACAGCACCTTGTAAAGTTTCCATGAACAGCCTAACTGCCACGTCTTCAAATTCCATGCCTATCACACCACAAGCTATGTTGAAGGCTGCAATATGTTCATTAGGATGAACCTTCTCATCACCATAGAACTTGGAGAAATTTTTCCTTGAATTGCGTGGTAGCTCATGTAGAGGTGGAGTTATATTTAGTGGGCCAAAAGAGTTACCCCAAGGGCCTTGAATTGCCATTGTATGACTAGGGAAAGGTGGAATAACAAATCTCATAGGGGTAAGTATTGACAAAACTTTATTAATAGTAGAAATGGATGCTTTTCCTGGTAATGGGGATTTGACTTTAGTAAGAGGAAAGCTCCTAGTTCATTGGAGGCGAGATGGTGAAGGAAACAGATCAAAATTACTTTGCTATACCAACTCGAATACAGGGTCAACAATACCTTTACCCCTTTGGCTTTGCATATACCATGGATCTACCAGAGTGTAAAAATAAAAATGGAAAAGAACTAGCACTACTTCAGCTTGAAGCTTGAGGCTTCAAACTGCACGTTATTCCCTAGTGGAGTCACCAAAAGCTGTTGGCATGAAGCTGGAAGGAAAAATTAACAATGAGAAAGCACTGAAGTAGCTCGTTCTTTCACAGCGGGATAAATGGATAAGGTTATAATGATAATGGGTAAGACACAAGTGATGTTTCAATCTGAAGCTTGAGGCTTCAAATTGCACAAAATTACTGTGTCTCCAGCGGAGTCAACAAAAACTATTGGGTGAATATTTTGTCACCAGCGTACTGATGAGCAAAATAGGTCTGATCAACCATAGCAAGGAAGATTGGTAAGCCAAATGTGTAGGTTTACAACATCAAAAGGGGACAAATCTCTCCTCTCATCAAGGGGAGGTTCCCTATAAGTATGAAGGGGCTATATATATGTTAATCTACTATAAATAAGCTAAAAATAACACTCAGGGGTAGGATAACACCATCCATATCTTTTTTTCAAAGATGATGTTCACAAATCAAAGGAGACATCTTGATGAAATGAAAAAAGGCACTCTTCTTCTTTCAGAAGTGTTGTTCAGCAGACAACAGGAACCTTTTAGGTAGTGACAAGTAACTGTAATAGGGCATAGTAACACAACAGGATGAAATGTAGCACAAATTCTCCACCTCAACTGCCAAAGAGTGAAATACAAAGGATAATGAAGGCACAAAGTCATCTCAAGATCCTTTACATAGAAATAGAAAATAGACAAACTAAAGACAATTATGGCAGCATAAAGTCTCTCCACAGCTGGCTTCAGGACACCTTCCTAATTACTTTCACTAATTTTGCTTATGTAATTAAAAGGACAAAAAATGTATTAAAGAAATAGACATAAGAATAATTTCTCCAACAACAAAGCTATTCTAGCACAAAGTCCGAAAAGTCACTTGTTTTCTTATTCAAATAATGAAATATGATCAACAATCTGAGCTCAAAGTCTCAGTAATGCCTTTTAATTTGGGCAAAGTTTTGTTTTTGATAATAGAGAGATCCCCCTAAAATAATAAGAGAGAGTCCAATATATACTGCTCTAAAAAAGACTTGGGCACTTTGTTTCACAAAAATGGCCTATGATGCATTCAATGCCTTCAATGCTTTTTAAATTCTATCCATGGGCTATGCTAGAATCGAGCATCAATTTTTAATATGGGCCACCTAATGTGTTTCCTGATGTGTGCATAGATATTCACTTTACTCAATGCAAAAAAATAGGCTACGTCATTGAATGTTCACACTCTCTGATGTCCACCTAGTGCGCTGCTTCACCTTCTAGAAACATATCCCATGCGCAGATATTTCTGATATTTCTCCATCGTTTCCCCTTTCCTTGTATTTTGAGCTCTCGAGCTATCTTTTCTACTGTGTCTTTATATTGGGAGTGTTCCATCTTTGACATCTGTCATAGTCTGCTACTTTTAAATTTTACCAACTTACAAAAAATGGGACCCATAACACTTCTTGCCTGAGCAACTTCAAAAGGGGAACGGGGACAGGTGATGCTTTCTGTTGTGAAATAGGTGAGGAAACTTGGCAGCATTTGCTTACCTTAGCAACTCAGCCGAGGCCCACCACAGTCCTTACTCAATAATGAAATAAAAGGAATAAATGGCAGATATTGACACCTAGTACTTTGCACTAAGTTTTACAAGGGACACATGGTGACTTTTGTTGTATTTTATCCTTATCTATGCGATCTAAGCTCTCAGGCTATCTCTTTGGCCAGTCACTAAATTTGTTCACAGGGTCTGTGCCATATTTAAAAATCAACAAATATTTCATTACCTTAAATTTGATGTCCATAGGGATGTCAATGGTTGATTGTTTCAATGGTTCAGGTGGCCTTCTCAGCTTCTTGGTTCAATCGCTTTCTTGATTCAATCACTTTATTGGTTCAATCGCTTTCCTTCGGTCTTCTCCTTTGATCTTTGAATCAATGTTCCCTATCCTTTGCAAGGGCACCTACCCTTAGTTCACTACCCTCTGCAAGGGTACTTTGGCCTTGGTTCACTGGGGCACTCCTTTGAACCGATCGCTTGAACCAACTTTGGTTCAATGGTTCAATGGTTCAATCTTATATTTCACTTATTTAATTGACCGCTTGAACCAATCTCATTGAACCTTTGAACCTTTGAACCCTTTTTGGTTCAAGGTTCAACAGTTCAATGGTTCAATCACTTTATTGCTCTTTGGTTGAACCATCCCTTTGAACTAGTCTCTGGAATCATCCGCTTCCTTCCTTTGTCTGGTGCTTCCTTTGAACTATTGAACCTGTGAACCTTTGAAATTTGAACTCTTTTGGTTCAAGGTTTAATCGGTTCATTGGTTCATCTTTTGTTCCATCGCTTCTCTATTTTTCTAAGTCCCTTGATCTCTTCGAATCCATTAAACTCATTGAACCTGTTGAACTCGTTGAACCAATTTGGTTCAAGGTTCAATGGTTCAATGGTTCAATAGTTCAACAGTTCATTCCTTTGTTCTTCGAAGCCTTCTTTTCTTCACTGCGCTCCGCAAGGGCACTTGGTCTTTGGTTCACTGTCCTCCGCAAGGGCACTTGGTCTCTTCACTTTGGGGCACTCCTTTGAACCAGCCAATTGAACTGACTGATTGAACCAACTTTGGTTCAATGATTCAAAGGTTCAACGGTTCAATCTTTTTGTTCACTTGACCGCTTGAACCAACTTCATTGAACCAACTACGTTGAACCAACTGCTTTGAACCAACCGTGTTGAACCTTTGAACTCTTTTGGTTCAAAGTTCAATGGTTCAACGGTTTAATGGTTCAAGGGTTCAAGCCTTTTTTTCATTAAGTCTTTTGAAGCCATTGAACTTGTTGAAGCGATTGAACTTTGAACTTTTGCTGAAGCGTTTAACTCTTTAAGCTTGTTGACGTTGTTGAACCCTTGAACCTGTTGAACCTTTAAACCATTTTAGTTCAAGGTTCAATGGTTCAATCCTTTGTTTAAAGTTTGTTGATGAACCTTTTGGTTGAACCTTGGCATTGAACCAACCTTGAAATTGCCTAAGTGTTGAGAGCTTGTTTCTTTCTTGCAGAGTCCATAAAAATGAACTGGCAGAGTCCATAGATTCCTGCCTGAAGAGTCCATAGAAATGAGTCCATAGATTCCTGCCTATAGAGTCCATAGAAATGAGTCCATAGATTTAAGCCTATAGAGTCCATAGATTTACGCCTGTAGAGTCCGTAGATTTAAGCCTACAGAGTCCGTAGATTTCTTCCTGCAAAGTCCGTTAGTTGAAAAAGCTTGAAAATGGAGAATTTGAATGCCCAGAACAATTTTTGAGAAGGGAAGAGGGAATTTTGGCCTGCAGGACCAAAATCATTCATATGTTGTCCCAAAAATGAGTAATAGATTTTGGGAACAACATATAGCACGAATTTATTGGTGTCATTTCTATTAGAAATTAGCATTTTTCTTGACCTGTAGCCAATAAAAGCATTGGTAGTGGCCAACCATGGGCGACCAAGGATGAGAGGATAACCTCCCAAATTGCTCTTTAGCTAAAAGACAATAAAATATAGTAGATATTACCAAGAATCCAAAGTGATAACAAGGTCCTCAATAATCCCCTCAAGCTTAATAGTCAATCTGTCGACCATCTGGAGGATGGTGGGTGTTAGATAGAGAGTGGTAAGCTTTAGTTGTTGCATGGTCTCCATGGTCATCATGTTGATGGATGCACCAAAAATAAATTAAATTATTGTAAATGGGTTGGTCATGGATGCTAACATTAACTACAAGACTTCACAGATCGTAATATTTTGGGGTAACTATTCCCCAACATAATATCTGCTAGTTGGCCAATGACTTGGACTATTATAGGATCCTTATTTCTTCCCAATTTTTTAAACATAGCTCTCTAATAGATTTGTTTTAAATAGGAACATATTTTATTGCTTGGAGTGGTATTTTGGCACACACATTCTTGAGTTATCCTAAAATATCAAATTTGGGCTCTGGTTCAGGACGTGATATGTTTAATTTCTCTGAAAAAGGAGGATTGTCAGTTTCTTTTTGATTTTTTAATGGAATTGGCTCAGGATTGGTTATAGATTAGCATGGAATAAATATGGTTAAAATTGTTTTATGATTATGGGTGAGGTGGGTTGTGAAAGAACACAACTTGAGTGAAGTTAAACTTGATTAATATCCAAGGTGTATGTTGGATATTGCATTATTTTAGTGGATTGTGTTAGTTGAATCAACCTATTGGTAGGATTGGGGATGCGATGGGTGGGAATTGAGTGGTTTGAAAATTCTAACGAGTTTTTAGCATTATGACCTATTGTTGTGGTTATTGCATTCATTGGGGAAAGCCTTGATTTTCTCTCCATTGTTGTTATCATGGATTACAGGGATAAAACCATTGTTGGTTTTGGAATTGTCCCTATCCATTTTGTTGCATCCATAACTTATTCTAGGGCAATTACCAATTTATTTGGGGCTAATTTGGATTAGGTATATTTATCCAAGAACCATATTGAGGATTATTTGAGAATTGATAATTTGCAAACATAGAGTTTGATGGCAACCTGGTCTTTATACCCACAATTTCCATTGAGCCATGAGAAACACTTGGTTCTCATCTTTTCCTATAGCATGCAACTCTACTATCTCAAGGTTTTCCTCAATGATATTGGCTACTTGAGCTTTCATGGAATAGCATGTGTAATCTACCTTCTTCTTTATATATTTAGGGCAATAGGTGACTAAGGCTTTCTCAGTTTCTTCTTGTTTTTGTCGTGTATGTAATGTATCAAGCTAAGTAGCTAGGTGACTGATGATGTCCTACTTCATATCCTAGAGCAAATTGATAACTTAAATTTTAGATAGTCCTATATTAGATCTTCTAGGATGGGTTTTGCTCCTACTTTTATTCACAGTTGATTTGGAGTAGTTCATACATAGAACTGTTAATTCATCAAATGGCAGTGTAGAAACATCACCACTAGACATTAGATCTAGTGTCTCTAGACAATCATATCTAATTATTTTTAGGAGTATTAGCTTGACTGATTCCTTATCCATTGTAGTTTTCTTGGATTTTTTCAAGCTAGATAAAAATCTTTCCATATATTCCTCCAATGACTCATCAATAACTTGTGTCATTCAGAAAATGTCATATCTCTTATAGTCTATGCCCATACAACAGTTTTGGTATTTCATCAAAAAATTCTCCTTGATTTCTTCTCAAGTATAAATGGCATCCTTTCCATGTCCCATGAACCATCTAATTTTTTCTAAAAATAGTTTGAGTTTTTGAGCATCTTGATTATAATCATAGCTACAGCATAAGATGTCAAACTCAAAAAGAAATGTATCTGAATCTTCAAATGCTTTTCCTCTAAAGGTAGGGAGGGTAGAGTGAGGGATATTTTCATGGGTTCATTTCCATTAAGATTAAGGATAGGAAATTTGAAAATATAAGACTCATTGGTAGTGTTTTCTTCCTGGTGATTTCCCATGAATACTCTTTGTGTTGGTAGACGGGAGGTTGTTGCTACCTGATGCTCAAAATTCCTTTTAATTTTTTTATTTCTTGGGGTGTAGAAGATAGAGACTTTATCTTTTTCCTTAGTAATGTATGGTTTCCTATACAATGGGGATGGTGTGGAGGTTTTAAAATATTTTTCTAGTGTCTCGATAAAGAGTCCCTCTAAATTGGAAAATTATATTGGCCTGGTGTTTCTTCTAGGGGCAAGAATAACTTTGAATGCCTCCTTAGCAAGAAATTTTGGTGACAGAGGGAAGTGAAATTCAAATTCTTGAGTATGAGGTGATAAGGTGGGAATTCTTAGAGGTGGTGCCTATGGGTCTCTTCCAGGGGTATGAACCTCTTCAAGATATCTAACTTGTGCTACCAGTCTAGCCAAAAATTCTTCTTTCTCAACCTCTTTTATTGACAACTATGAGTGATCTTTAGGAATTCATTCATGTTCCTCAGTTGCTACAAGATGTATTTCAGATATTTTAGTAATGTTCGATGATTCAGGTAAAAATATTCCTATATAGTCCCCTTTACTTTGCATATGTCAACCACTTTTTTTTTTTTTTAACCCACCTTGCCTGCACAGGGTTAGTAATATAGGGTTTTTGAAATTTCCACTATTCTACTTGCAAAAAGGGAAATTGAAACTATGAAAGTGGGAAATATTTAATCTAGAAAAATAGAAAGCTTTAGAAAAACAATAATAAACACCTAGAAATAATTTCTATCAATATTGAAGATTACAAGTGTGTGACACCCTTCCCTAACAACGGTGCCAAAAATGGCTAGCAGCTGATTCACAATTAAATATACTTCTTTTGATCAAAATGAACAAGGAGAGTAACTATGGATATGTACCTTCTACCTCATTTAAATGTCAATTAAGGGATGTAGACTTGATAGGATGGCATCACTATATGTGCACACTTAATCTCTAATTTGATATTCTGTTAATTGTATATAAGATGTTGAAGTGTAGTAATTGAAATGCTTGAAATGAAGCATAAACAAAATATAGTAAAATAAATGCTTATGCATGAAAGCTTTCCTAATTAAATTTAAGCAAGAATATAAATTACACAATTCAAAAATTAAACACACAATGCTTAAGGAAATCAAATAATATGCTTAGCTAAATAAATAGGTTGGATTGTTGCTACAGCCTTCCAAAAGGGGCCCTTCCTCCTTCCAACTTCAGCATCGACCCTTCCTTTTAAAAAACTAAATTGAACTTAGAATTGCTCACTCATATTAATTAAAAGTGTAGCAATGAATTATTGCATGAAGTTACAATCACAATTGCTTAACACAATGTTCTTCTAACAATCTCTATTAAACATATACTCTTTATTTCTATCCATCTCAACTCTGCTGCTACATATTTATATACCACAGAGGAGATTGTTTTATGCAAAACAATATATACACTCTATTCTAAGATACATTCAAATTGGGATAGCCAAAATTAGTTCCTTTCACTAAAGACATCCTTCCTATGAATCTTGCAACTTTGTTGTAGGATAAACAAAGCTATTTCATTATTCAACTGCTTCCTTATTGAGCTCTATGGAGGTTAGAGTAGTTTATGCGAGTTGGTTGAAAGAGAATCAAAATATGCTCATCCATGGCTTTGGTCATGCAGTGGTTGCAAGATGGTATATGTAATGAGATTATTCTTTTGTAGGATGCTTCATAATATATACCTATTTCTCCAAAACATCTTCAAAACACATTTATAGAAAAAGCATCCTAAAGCTATAGACAACCATCATATATTTAATTTCAATACAAAATTCTAACTATTCAAAAGAGTTTGAAAACATAATGCTATATGGTTTATGAAAATAAGGAACTATATGGAAAAGTGTTCAAAAGCATGGTAAACAAGTAGGATGAGTACATTAGATAGACATAATAACAAGACATTTATGGGGCTCATCAGATCGACAGGTGATAACTTCCTCTTACAACTAACACTCTCTTGATTACTTAGAAGAGTGAAATGACCATATGGGTTCATCCCTATGTGCATGGGTTGAGCATGAGCATCAATAATCCAATCATACTCCTCCCAAATCTTTCTATCTTGCATCACTATCTCATCTCCTCTTTAGTCAGGAGTTGCAACTAGTTCTGCTCTTTGGGTTCAAGATGATGAGCTATCCAAGATTTCTTGGCAAGTTCCCTCTTCTCAAACTTTGACTAGTGTAAAGGTGAGGTATCTAACTCCAGACAAAAGTCTTCTAAGTCCTCCCAAAATGACATCTTATCTTGATCAATGAACAAATAACAAGGTTCATTTAAACTTCTGCCATTCATCTGTAAGTCATCAAGCTGATTATTCACCTCCTTCACTTTGGCAGGATCATCATAAGGTTCTTGATCATCTGATGTTTGCTCATCCTCTTCATCAATAGAGAGAGGTGGTTCTTCAATCCAATGAAAGTCCAACTCATCTTACCTCTACACTTCTTCATTAATATTGCTTTCTTCATTTGAAGCATTAGCCTATTGTTCAACTATATCACTCAAATCTTTTTTTCCAAGCTGTTCCATTTCATTCAAGAACTCCAAACATAAGTGATACCACTGGTCTTTTAATGGATTCTTGACTTCAATATCAATAGCATCATCATGGATGCTTCCATATAATTGCTGTGTTATGAAAATATTAGCTTATGTTTCATTTGGCTCAGCTCCATCATTATGGCATTCCAGCTGCCCCTTATCATCCAAGTTCTATTCATGCTTACCTTCTGATTTAATGGAGTTCACAAGGGTCCCAATTTTAATCTCTTCTTCATAGACACTAGAAGTTTCCTCTCCAAGGTGCTCTTGACACTCAGCTAAAACTATATCACTATCTCTCTCTTGAATGACTGCCCCTTCTTCAACCAACTTTGATAGTTTGTCCACCATGCTTGAATGCTCTAATTTTGATTTTGGTGTACTTGACTTCTTTTCAAGAGGGGAGAGGGCGGGTGGATAGTATATATCATTAGGCTTCTTGATGATTGAAAGGGTTTCCTTTCAACTAGGAATCTTGAATGGTTTATTAGGAAGTTATTGGGATTGAGGGGGGATGTGAAGAGGGGAAACAAGTACTTGAGTAATAGCAGATGAAGGACTAATAATATATTTCACACCTATTTTTCCTTCCTTTTCCTCCTTTTCAAGGGTGGGCATAATGAAATTAGGATTCATGGCCCATCAAGGCTTCCATGTGGGATTTTTTCAAGCTCTTTGACATGTATAGGATCTTGAACACATGTGGATTATCTTGGGGAAGGAAGGTGAAGGCAGTCTACCTTTGGGGTGATTGGAGGAGGTGGCAGAATATGGAACACAGAGAGTGACTCAGACTCAATTTTCACCTCCACACCATGTTCAATTTTGCACATTATATGAGACAAGTCTTTGAACAAGTACCCTCCAACCTTAGTCATGAAGTCATTACCCAAAAACAAGTCAAGATGAGGCAAGAAATTTGCTACAATAAGGTCTTGCACAACTGAAAGTTTGGGGTAGGCATGGAAAGTGAGTTAAAGATTTACAACAATGCCAAATACTTTCATGGAAGACCCATTCCATGGTAATTCAAAGTCAGAAATAGGTTCATATCTTAGATTCAAGGTATCTACCACTGATTTGGGAACAATTGAAAGATTTGCCTTGTCATTAAGTAAACAATTATGGACCAAGAAATCTCCTATGACCAGGGAGGAAAGAAAAGGAGATGGGGTGACCAATTTAACTGATTGTGGTTGGTTTGTAGGAGTATTTTGATGAGGAATAAGAGATTGGTATTCAACCCTTTTCTATTGTCTAAGACTCTCCTACAAATTGTCCCTTTCTTTTCTTAATCTCTCAATCTCTAAGTGTAGATAATTAGTGTTTGGTGCAAGTGGATTGCAAGGGGTAGCAGGTTGATAATAGGACTGATTATGAGGATGAGGAGGTTTCCATGGAGGTGGAGGAGGCTCAAATTATGGTGGATGATCTTGCTAGTGTGTAGGATATGGATTATATTGTTGGTAAGGATTAGTGTATGGGTCATAGGGGCTATGGTAAGGTGGATATAGGGGTGGAGGGTAGAAACCCACCTCATAGACTATCATGGCTCCTTATGCAATATGTGTATCAAATCAAAACCATGACTAAAAACCTTCTTACCTTTGCAACCTTGAAAACACTACTATCTTTGAACTTGAGATTGATTGCAAACCTTCCAAAGATGCTTGATTTTGCCCAAAATGACTACAAATGATGTTGATGTCTTAAGCATCCAAATATCCTCCAACATCTTTAGAGTATGCTTTTGGGCACTTGAAAGTTGTCCCATTGAGTGTGTTAGAACTGTTGGAGACTTAGGTTGCATCTTAGATGAGTAAGGGATTGTTCAGGTCCTCTATTCAAACCTAGTTCAAGATGGGAATGACCCTAGGTTGTGGGTTACCTAATTTTGGGTCAGACCTCTAGGTTTTTTAATGAAGCTAGCTCCTCAGATTTTTTGTTATAGTGGTCACCTAAGACCTAAATAGGTTGGGATGAAAAGAGAAGAGTTGTATGAATGAAAACCTACTCTAAGTGTGGTGATGCACCTGAATTCATTATATCCACTCATAGGATTGAAATTTTGACACACTAATGGACTATGAATAGACTTAACACAATGCCTACAATGGTTTCCAAGAAAAAGTGCTTCACATAGAAATCAGTTTGATTGACTTAGGTTGGAGGTCAATGAGGGTAAGGCCTAATTGAAGGCACTCACAGTCAGCAGTCCATTCTATACTTGAGACATCAACATTATGAAACACTAGATGACCTGCAAGGAAATCTTGTTAACACTTAGGTTGAACTTAGACTTATAAAGGAAAGATTAAACCACTTTTGCATATCAGACAAATACAAAAAACTAAGCACAAATTGGTAAACAACTACAAGTATCTTTCTCATTAATCCAAGAGGTGCATGAGTACAAATTTTGACAGGTTCTAGTCATACCAGCCTTAAGGGATCATTTTCAAGGCTTATAAGCAGATATATATATATATATACACATATATATATATATATATATATACATATATATATATATATATACATATATATATATATATATATATATATATATATATATATATATATATATATACATATATATATATATATATACATATATATATACATATATATATACATAGATATATACATATATATACATATACATATATATACATATACATATATATACATATACATATATATATACATATATATATATACATATACATATATATATATATACATATATATATATATATATATATATATATATATATATATATGTAAGAATGGGATGAGAGAGATGGGGAGGGTGAGTGGGAGAGTGTAGAAGGGGTCATAATGATCATGGGTAAGATTATTACTGGAAGCAGTCACAATAACCATTACATTAAATCCTTCTTGAGCTCCTCATTATATTAATGCTACTGAGACTGTTTTGGCATGGAAGAGTGGAGAAAAGGTCATGGAGGCCAAAATGTCTACTGTGAGCAATCATGGATGGCTGCCTAAATATCCTTGAGCTCCTTGTTGCATTAATGCTCTTTATAGACCCTTAATTGATTAGAGTCCATCGAAGAACACATTGTGTTTCATGCCAAGAGTTTGACCACACTACAATGTCAGTTCTGGACACATGTCATCATCTCATGCCATTTGGAGATTTGATCAAATCTACTTTATTGATCTCTTCAAGAGTCTACTAGTTTTGACCTTCATCATCGATCGTTGATCTATGGTCGACTTTCCAGATTATGATAATTGTCAGCGCCCCATTCATCTTGATTTCAGATTTTGAGAATGTGACAATTGTTAGTCTCACGTGCTTCTTATGGATCCACTGTCAGACTTCATCTGCTTCACACACTTGTGCCACATGGTGGCTTCACATTTAATCTAGATCTTTAACTTTTTGACCTTACACACACCATCGATTTCCTTGGAGTGATTGAATGGATGCCATCAATCTCCTTCTGCTTGATCGAATGCGCATCGTTGATCTGCTTGTTTGCCATGATCATGCCAGGTGTCATTGATGCGTTTAATCCTAGGATCCTCTAAATTTTTTACTACGAGATCATCGTTGATATTTGAGTGCATGATTAAACGTGATCCATTGGATCTTTAGGACCCACTGACATCGTTGATCGCCTACTTGCCAATGGATCTTGACTCGAGCTTCCATGATTTGGACACTTGTCAGCCCTGCGTTTAGACTTAGGCACATTTGAACCCAAATGGTTATTTGTCATAACTTGAACTTGACATCCCCGTGCACATCGCCTTCTACCAAATTGCTCCTGCATGACGTTTCAATGACGGTCTGATTCCTCTAGTGTTTATGTTAGTCATTTTTTCTTTAAAACAAGGACACTATGCGGTATAGAAAAGCAAGTTAAGGCAATGGTCATCAAGGCTTCGAATGATGGGGGTTGACATTTTGGCTTGTGAGACCAAAATGTTAACAATATCTAAGAACACTACGAATTTAGATCACTTAAAACACTATTTTTATTTGAATTTGCATGCCAGCTTTGGGCTCTTCAAATTGCTATGATTTTTTTGGCTAGAAAACTATAATTAACTTGGATGGTTCAAAATTAGGGTTTTGTAGTGGGATCATTATTTTAGATTAGAATATAAGGTTTTTAAATCAGTTCGGAAGACAATGTGTTGATTACTATGAAGAAGGCTTTAACAGTGAATTATTGTTATAAAAATTGTGAAATTTTTCATTTTAAATGGTGAATATTTAACTTTATTGAATAAAGTAGGGTTTGCATTTTTTTAATCATTTTTCTATATCAACTTTTTGTGTATAATTATTTAAACACAAGTGACATGCATGATATTGCTATGTTGCATCTAGCTAAACCATCCATATTTACAAAAATGAATTTATATAAAAATTATGTAAACAAATTATTCTCATAATATTTTGTGTGGAGACTATTAAATTTAAAAAAATTGTCATTGCTAGTACATTAACATTGACCATGATATGCAAATAATATCAATATGAACCCTAGATCACAAGTTTTAAATTTGAGTTGATCTTCTAACTCTATTTTTTAACGATTGATCACAACTAAAAATTTTATGAAGAATATAAAGAAAATAAATGTTGATAAAAAAATTATTGTGAGCTTAAATTCATTAACAAAAATGTTATATTTTAAAAACTTAAGCATTATGAAAACCATAATTATTTCAACGGATCTTACAAAAATATGCTCGACAAGGAACAATTTACTTTTAAAAAAACAAAATTATCATTTATAATTATTTTTTTAATTTTTATTTATATATTTCAATTCCCTACTTACTATCACCGTTAACGGTGGTTGTTGCACATTATTAGTATATTCTATTCTATTATATTCTAGAAATAATTAAATCGGTTAGGCCACAAATAATTAACTTGGTACTTTAAACCACTGTGTTCCACGTTCCCCACTAACTTAGATGTACAACAGCTGTTGCAAATCAGAGCGAAAATAATGCTGCAATATCCAAAATTTACGGATTTTGTACAGCTGGCATGCATGGAGCGCCTAAAGTTTTGAAGCCTGTGCCTACGGACCGAGTCTCCCGAACCAGCTGTTTAGTTTACACCATTACACGTGGTATAAAAGTACCCACAGTACTGTACTATGGTGTGTTTCTGGCAGAGCTTCCAATCGCAAGTGGAGGTGGTTTTATTGAAGGAAGGCAAGCCTAAATACTAAACCTTGGGTTGCGTGTCATTTAAGTATCTAATCCCAATCCCGGAGATGCTCCTACCATCCCAAACAAATAACTAATCCACATCATCACCAATTCGTGTACAACATCACCCATGCTTCCGACTTCTGACAAGACTAATAAATAATTTAAATGTCCCGGTCACGTTCCAGTCGGTAACGCCGCGTGGGTAACATTAATAAGCATGTTATCCCTCTGCACGATGCTCCAAAACCAAAACATTAAAAAAGGGGGATTTGTTATCGACTCTGCAAATGCTGTGCAGTGTTGGATCAGAGGAATCAGTAAGCAGTGTGCTTTCTGTAACCAACGCCAATGGCGTCTTGAAGATACACCAATGTGAAGAGGAAAGAGCCCCCGTCCAAGAATTTGGAATTTCTGCGTCTCAAGAATCCACGGTGCGTCTGCATTCATTGGCGAAGGGATGCTACAATTCAGCAGCAGAAGAAAATAACGTTGAAGATGGTTGTGAATTCTCCTCGAATGTTCTCGTTATGGAATCCAGCGGCTACGAGCGACCTAAGAAGCGGTTCAAAAGTTTTCCCGACCATTCGATCAATGTAGCAAAAAATAATGAAGGGAGGGAAGGAATCGACAGCAAAATACGAATTCTCCGAAGTCTTGTTCCGGGAGGAGCCGGCATGGACACTGTTACCATACTTGAACAAACTGCCTGCTACATCAAACTTCTAACGGAAAAAGTGAAGGCTCTGAAATAGGTTGAAATTGCAGTCCGTAACATTTTCTTTAGTATTTAGACAAATGAATGTTTAAGATTTGACGTGACTTGTTTGTATGTGTAGCTTGGCCTCCTCAGAAGTCAGATCGTTAGGCACGCGCATAAGATAGCTACATTTATGGTATGTGTACCTTCCCCAAGCCAAGCCACGCTTTACGAAAAACTGCAACGTGCACACGATGGTTGGGTATAACCGGTACATCTGTTATCGGAAGAGACATCGTGTCCGAAGGAGATCATCATTGTAATCCCGATGTTTTCTTATATTTTTAATGCTGCTGCCTCATCAATCAAATTGTTGCAAATGTTGGCTCTAAACTGGGAAAGATGAAGGTAAATGATTAACTATGGTTAACCTTTTTCACTTTTTCTTATGTTGGGATATTAAATGGACTCACAAATCAGCTACAAATATTTACATCCGAATATTTTCTTCGAGTGCTACAAAATTTCCGTTGACAACAAATTGAAAATTTTCTTTTATGAGACAATTTTTATGTTTAATTGTAAGCAGGCTTAAAACTTTAGTGACAAATATTTTAATAAATAAAAATATTATAAATATTTTAATATCTTATAAATGATATCTTTTATGTCAAGTGAATTTAAAATTTTATTTAAAAAATTATTAAAAATTAAAAATTTATAAATATTGGAAGAAACATTTCAATTTAATATTTTAATAGATATTTATATTTATAAAATAATGGGTTTAAACACTGTTTTTTAGATCTGCTAAAGAATTATATATATATACATATTAAATTTTTAAGTTTTTATGAATAAATTATAATCAAAGTAAAATTTTCTCTAAAGTAAATTGACAAAAGGTGATTTGTTATTTCATATATTTAAAATTATTAATAATTTAATATGTAAAAAAATATATATATAGATATATATTTTTTTCTAAAACAATAAAGAAATATTTAAAATATATATAATAAAATTTTTAAGATGTTTACATTTAAACATAATTATAATTTTATTATAGTAATTTATAAAATTAATCACATATTAATGAGTAGATTAAATTTAGTAATATATAGATTTGATAGATTACAATTTTATATTAATTAGAGTGATGGTGAAAAAAAAAAAAAAAGTAACTTTTTTTTTTACTGATATAACAACTGATTAATTGTAAAATAAGTATATTTTCTTATTTAGTATTCAAAATTTTATAATCTTTTCAATATATTTTTTAAAATTAATATATTATTATAAAATCTAAATTTAATAATTATGCAATTATTTTATATTTTTAATCTTAAAATATAATCCATTTTTTTATAAACTATATTTAAATATATATAAACTTTTAAATAAATTATATATTTTTTAAATTATAATAAATATATAAATTATTTTTAATATACATATTTAACTACCAATTATAATAACATTTGAAAGTCATATGAATCATTAAAAATATATGAAAGTATGCAATAATTAATACTTAAATTTATTTGATATGTAAAAAATGAATGAATGAAATTTTTTAATAATGTCCATGAAACAAATCAACCTTACAAATTCGAAGAACAAAACCTTACTCCTACTACTTATTTTTTTTCGATTTCTTTAAGATAATCTTGTGATTGTCCGAACTCTACATACACCCTTAAAACATACACGCTAGTCAAAATCAAAATGACATGCACCATCATTGTTTTAATGATATAATTAAGTGGGTACTACTACACGTCGCCCACCCATCTTCGCTGCAAATAATAGTTTAATATGGCGAAGAAAGTGGTGGCATGCAAAGGGCGCCTAATGGTCCTGCAGCCTGCAGCTAGGGAATGACCCCACTCCCATTCACCAACCTGCTGTTTGGTTTACACAACAACACGTGGTATAACGAAACCAATACCCAAAGTAGCGCGGCTTCGTATTCCTTGGCTTCGTGTCATTTTAGTGTGAGGGACCATTATCCACATCTTTCATTATTCGTGTCGTCAAATAACATGGCTTCACCAATCATCAAAGATGTAACGTTGGAGTGGGTGATGCCACGTGGGTATCCTTAATAAGGCTATAAATGGATTCCTCTCTCGTGTCACGATTCACGAATATAGTTTAGCAACAACAGTCACAAGCAAATGCTGCGCACTAGTGGATCCCAGGAATCAGTAGGCAGTGTGCTTTCTGTAGCAGCCAACGCCAATGGCAATGGCGACTTCAATATACGTGAAAGTGAGGAGGAAATCTCAGTGGGGGAAGAATGTGAAAATACTGCGTCTCAAGAGTCCACTGTGCGCCTGCATTCACTAACAGCAGCGGAAGAAAAAGAAGAAGAAGATAGCGTTGAAGGTGCTTGTGAATACTCCTCGAATGGCGTGGCTATGGAACCCAGCGGCAACAAGCAGCGACCTAAGAAACGGCTCAAAACTTCTCCCAGCAATGTAGCAGAAGGAATTGACAGCAGAATACGAATTCTCCGAACTCTTGTTCCGGGAGGAGCCGCCATGGACACTGTTTCTACACTCGAACAAACTGTCTGCTATATTAAGTTTCTAACGGAAAATGTTGAGGCTTTCAAATGCGCTCAAATTGCAAAAAAGCTCTGACGCTTTCTTCTCTTTAGAATTGCCAAATAAATCTCTGCGATTGGGGGTGGTTTTTGAATTTTATAGAATTCCCACCTAGCATTTTGCAAATGAATGTTTAAGATTCACGTGGCTTCTTGGCAGTGCTTTTTGTAATTGTAATTCTAGCTCAGATCCCTTCCTATCCAGCTTATAAATGTTTTCTATTTCCCTTTTGTCAAAAATCTGCTACCGCTAGATATAGATATAGCCGAATCACATATTCTAACCTGGGAAGCATACGTGTCAACGCATGCCAAGCAATTTTTTTTTTTTTTTTTTTTCTTTCAAATTTATAAGGTTGATTTAAAATATGTTCCAATTGCTGGATTTTCACTTCCTCCAAATATCAATATTGTTGTTAGCGTTTGCAACTTTTGATATTTTTATGTGACCCTCTATAACGGAGGAAATGGATAAAGTATGGCGGGTGTTTTACTTTTGAGTGTTGGGTTTTGAACATTCTAAATATTTCCCCAATTAGGGGATGGAGAAGATATAGAAAAGGGTCATTGATATATTTTATTTTATTAAATATATTAATATTGTGAAGTTATTTGTTTTGTTTTATTTAAGAATTAAATTTTGGAAATTAAAATTAAAATAAATTAAAATTTATTTGTTTTTTTTTTTTTTCTTTTACTCTTTCAATTAATTATAAATATCATGATAGGTTAAAAGTCTTTGACAATTTTTTTAAAAATAAGAGTAAATGTAGAGGTTTTAACAAGGGTCCACAATTTAAAAGTAGATTTTTTACAAAAATCATAACTTCAAAACAGAATTAGGACACAACAAATGGCCTAGTTCCTAGCAACATCAATCTAAAAATAAAATTTATTTGTTTTTTTTCCTTTCCTTTCACTCTTTCAACTAATTATAAAATATCATAATAGGTCAAAAGTCTTTTGACAATTTTTTTGGAATAAGAGTAAATCTACATAATTTAACAAGAGACCTCAATTTGAAAGTGGAATTTTTACAAAAAATCATAACTTCAAAATAAAATTAGGACACAACAAATGGCCTAATCCCTAGCAACACCAATCCAAAAATAAACACTAAAATATAAAAATAAAACTAAAACTACACAAAATAAATTAAAAAAAATGTCCAAAAAAATAAACCTAAGCAAAAAGTTAGTAATAAAGTTGCAGCTCTTCAACAATAATTTTACAAACACTCAAAACACAACCTATGAACACTCCCAACTAACATCAAACCACATATTACAGGGTAATCTTACATCTCACCAAAAATTGATAGATTGGTTGTCTTAATGCTTTGAAAATTAAAAAACTCCACCCTATGAAGTTGAAAGCTCCTCTCATTTGTATTTGGGTTTCAGAATAGGGATTTGTTTGGCCTATCGAAGGATCTCTTCCCTCTCGTGTTCCTACATGGGTATCGGTTATCCGATTATCTGTTAGAAGTGTTATGTACGGCGAGTGCGACCTACGAAGGTCTTAAACACTAATTCTTTGAAATGCCCCTTTGGCATGCGGAGGCTCTTTGGGCTGAGTGTTATATGCTAAACGGGACTGGGACTGTTATATGCTCGTGGATCTTTGTCTTTCCAGACGGTGTTGCGCGGCCTTCCAGTTGCCAACTGAGTCTTTAAAGCTAACAAGTGTCCCATATAGTTGTATGCAGGACTTCATGCACGAACAGGACAAGTTTTCACTCAGTGCTCTCTGAAATGTAAATCTGCAGTGTTTTTTTTTCAAGGTAAGTGTTTATGCAGTGGTTTCGGCATAGCTAAAACCCGATTGGTCTTGTACAAGATCAATATCCCATTCTTGTTACTCAGGGATCAAAACCTGCATAGGTCTCGAGCTGAGACGTGGTTTAATAGTGTTTTAGCAAATCAGAAAAGACTCGACTGGATCTATAACGTCCTCCAGGATTCTAAAACATGAATTAAGAACTTAGCAGAGCTCGATACGATCTTCAGTCCTAACATTGTCTTAGCACCTGTGGAATTCCCAAACGAGTCTTGAGCAAAGCTGAGTTTACAAACAGGGGTCTGCGAGAATGAAAGGTTCGAATTAATCCTTGAACAAAGCTAGTCTTCCTTCAGTGTCATTCGGTGCTTTGAACCCAACTAAGTTGAAAAATCGCCAACAGCTGTAATCAGATAATGAGATTGGGTCTTGTGTTTACTTAAACTTGACATTGGCACTTGAAACTCCAGACAAGTCATAAAGCCAGATTTTGTCCTTTTCTAGAACTGTTGGGAAGATGAAAAGCCCCAGATGGACATCGAAACGTCTAAGGAAGATAGAGAGTCGTTTGGGAAGATCATAGGACAGTCTATTCCATCCATATAAGTAAATAGACTTTCATATGAGTGGGTTCATTGCTGGAAATTACAGAATAAGACCAGAAAGACATTGTTTTGATTTTCTTGGTCTTTACTGCCAAATTGGGAGCAGAGGTCTCTGTGTAGATTAGATAGTATTTGAATTGTTTCTTCCAAGTATCGTGAATGTAAAATCCTCAATAGTGGTATAATTGTTAAATTGTAATCTGTTATATTTAGTGAATGAAATTGATCTTTGTTATATGTACGCCAATTTTTTGATGAAATATCTATGTAAATTTATGAACCCTTGCAACATGGGAATTGGAGGAAGTCTTTAATTAGTTTCCCCTTCCTCATGCTTGCACCAAGTGGTATCAGAGCAAGGTAGTGTTCTTGCAATTTTTTGTATGATAAACTCTTCAATGTGTGTTGGAGGTTATGAAAGAGAAGTCTACATAGAGATGCAAGTTGTTGAAAATCTAGATTTATGAACCCTTGCAGCGTGGGAATTAGAGGAAGTATTTAATTAGTTTCCCTTTCCTCATGCTTGCACCAAGTGGTATCAAAGTAAGGTAGTGTCCTTGTAGTTTTTTGTATGATAGACTCTTCAATATGTGTTGTAGGCTATGAAAGACAAGTCTACATAGAGATGCAAGTTGTTGAGAAGCTTGCATATGTGGGTGTAGGTGTGTGAAGTCCTTCAAAAAAATGTGAGGGAGTTTGTAAGAGACTTAATTTGAATTCCATTGAAGGTTGAAAGAGAAGCCTATTGATTTGTGGTGAGAGATGGCGCACAAGAGGACACGTGAGTTAACAAAGATGCTAAAAGTGTCTAGGCAAGACTGGATATATTTGCATAAAGTCATGAAGGTGCATTTGTGTGTGATAGTGATGAGGAAGAGGTGATGGTAGGGGTGGTTTTCCCTACAAGTACAAATAAATGCTTTGGATAGATTTCAAACAAGCAAAGGAAAAGAGACCAGCGGACGGAAAAAACCAATCAAGGTTGTGGTGGAAAAAGATGTAAATCTCTTAGTGATGTTTCTTTGTTTTGTGAACAAGAAAATCTGGAATAGCTCAAGACTTGGATAGTTAACTAAGAGTTGTGTTTTGATCACATGAATATTGTTGACCCCATGAGGGTGAAGGTTGCATGCAAGTGATTGTGTGGAAGTGAAACAACATATTAGAAAGATCTCCAAGAGAGGTGACAAAGGAAAGGTAAAAGGAACATATGTGAGTGGGAACATATAGTTTCAAAGATATTGGGTCAATTTGTGTACCCAAAATTACAATTGAGATGGTTGAAGAAGCTTTGTGTGAAGAGACTTGAGATTGTTTGCGAGAATAATATTTTCAAGTGAAGAAATATGGATGGAGAGCTATCATGTGAATAGCCAAAGACTACTTTGAGAAGTAGCATGGACATGCATAAGTGCATGGAAGAGCAAGTTGTCTTGGAAGGCAACAAAGAGAGGCTTCTATATGTAGAGCCTAATTTTGATTTTCAAAACATTAGGATAGATGGGAGCTATGAGCATCCCATAGAGGAATAAATCCTTATGAAGGATGATGTTGAGGTGATAAATTGTTCATTGAAAGTTGGAGACCCATTATGCGATGATGGGCAAGCGGTTTTGAAGACCCATGAGCAGGCGGATTCTGATTTTCCTTGGTTTTTGATGGCAATGAAATTGTCATTTTTATTTTGAATGGGAGTAGGGTTGAAGACAATAAAGGCATGATACACATTTTCATGATTGAAATAGTAGATGTGAAGGAATATTTCAACCATATAGAGTTGCAAATGGTTGAAGAAAGCAACCAAGTAGATTTGCAAGTTTCTTTGGAAGAAACACTAGATGTGGTGTTGAAGAGTTGTCAGTGATGTCATGAAGGTGTCCAGGGGAGTGGATGAAGTGTCTTGATAATCTAAGTATCAATGACAGTGTGCAGTGTCTTTGTCATAGTATGCTTGAGGTAGACTTGGTTGATCTTCAGTTTTGACATGGTTAAAAATGTTTAGGGATGAGTATGGTGATTTGAGGCTATGCAAGGGGTCCTATCAGAGGTCAAGGATGATTGGATAGCTTGTGGAGGTGCATGGTATTCATTTGATTCTTCATTATATTCATTTTGGCATAGTTGGTTCTGTGATAGAAAAATTTGAGTAGGCATATTGTGGATGTTATATTTCACATATGTGAAGGTTATATGAGCATATTGATATATGGATAGATTCTCCTATGTAAAGAGATCATATAGTTCAAATTTTAGGTCATGTGATTGAGTGCAGAAAAAGTTATTAATGGGCAAAGTTGGCTTCTCAGATATAATTTATCATGTTCCCATACTTAGCCAGACCGTCACTTCACGTCATGCAAAGATGTATGAACTAATATGTTTGTGCATTTATTTTAAGTATGAAGAAAGTCAATAATGATCAAAAGTTTACATGGAGATGTTGTCTATAGTGCCAAGAAGGCACCCTAAAAATTTGGAGTCTTGAAGTGTTTTCTAGCTCAAGTTATAAATCTTCAAAGTTGCATTTGTAGAGTGTTTGATGGGTCGGAGATCGTCAAGATAAACCTAGTTGAAGTCTGAAGTCATCTAGTCAATAGATATAACAGTGTGTGTTAATTCATGATCTTGATCCAATGGTGCATGTAAGAGTCAATATGTCCAAGGTTGCACATGCAATTGACAAGTGTCACAAACTCGCTTGTCTGGCAGAAGATCAATGGTGAGCGATGGTTCATACTGACAAAGATCAATGGTGTGGGACAAGTCAAAGAGTCAATAATGCATGTGAGACTACCAAGTGGCACAAGCACAAAAGACTGTCAGTAAGGTGTTCAGAAGGCATGTGAGGGTGCCAAGTGTCATAATCTTAGGAGTTCTAAACAATATCTAATGGTGAGCGCTACAAGATAAAGACCTTGTTAATCTATAGAGATCGCCAGTGCATATTCAGTCAATATTGCAAGGGTGCACGAGATGAGGTCAACATGATCAAGGTTTAACATTTAGATAGTGGTACACTATGAGTTAAAGTTCAATCTACTTCCAAAGAAGATCGATGGTATGAATTGAGCGAGATTAATGAAGAGCATGAGATAGATTATAAGTGATCGAGGTTTAATTGTGACCGTTTGAATTCAAATATTTGAATTTAACGAAGGAAAGACTAGTGCTTAGTTTTTAATCCATAACTTTTGATCTATGTAGAATTTGATGTTGTAATAAAAAGTAAAGTTGTAGAAGACTTCAAGGCACATCTAGAAATATTCATTTGAAGGTCTAAATGTTTTTACATGCAAATTTATTGAGCTTCAAAGTTGACTATGTGTTTGTTCATGCTCCGCAAGTAATTCGAGAAAGGTAATAGAGTTATTCTTAATGGTATTTCGATGTTTCAACATGAGATAACTATCAAAGAGTATTTTAGACTCCATGATGACCATCTATATGGTTTTTAGAGGTTTGACCAATCATATTCAGTATAAACAAATACTTAGAAGGTGACTATGTGTTTGTTCATGGTGACTGTGTGCACAGAATATTGTTTGAGTGAATTGAGCTTTAGCAGAACGGTGTTGTGATAGTTTTTATCACTTAAGGAGGACCTATAGATTGTGTGGCATGGGTCCATGCATTTGAAAGTGTTCCTATGTTCTTAGTTTGCTCTGAGAAGTGTCAAAGAGGTGAATGGGTCTTCATAGGACCTAAAAGGTCACTTAAGCCTATTTGAAAGAGGGTTGTGCTTAAAGGTGACCCATGTAGATGCCTTAAAAGTAAAGGCATGTGTTGTGGTTGACAAGGAAGGTTGTGAACATGATAATAATCATGAAGGCTCTATAAAAACTAAAATCAAATGTGGTGATTTCTACACTTATGAGATTGGAGAGAAGAGGTGTGTGTGAAAGTTGTGGAGCGAAGGATAGGGTGTGTGCCCAGTGGATGGATTAAAGAGTAGAGTAGTTTGATGATTGTGTGTATGACCTATAAGTTATATTTATGATAGAAAGGATAATGCTCTTACAAGTTTGAATATTGAAGGTGGTCAGAAAGACTTGATCATCTTAAAGGTAGGTGCTCTTTGTGAAATAGGTGTTTCACTAAATTCTGGTCAGAAGGATTTGACCAGTCTCATGTTTATGATCATCTTATAAGATAAGTAGTCTATATATTTTCAGATTTGAGAGTGGGTTTTATTCCTCAAGAGGGTTTCCCACATATATCTTATATTTTGTGTATGATCTTGTATTATCTTTATTGTTCATTGCTATAAACATATTGTATGCGTCACAAATGGTTGTATTAAATGCTTAAGTGTTTGAAGGGTTTTGGAAATTGAATTGGATTGTTTTTCACCATTGATTTAGCCCCCCTCTCAATTATTTTACCTCTAAAAATTGGTATCAGAGTAGGTCTTTTGATAAAGACTTGACAATTTGAAGGAGATCCAAGGTACAATAGGGGTAGCCATCAAATGCAAAGAAGTTTTTCCACTAAGCAAGAACCAATGTTCAATTGATCTAATTATGCTTTTCGAAGTGCAAGGATGAGGACCTACATCATTTCCCTAGGGTTTGACACTTGGAAATCTATTGTGGATGGTTATTCTGCACCTACTATTCCTCCATCTAGTGCTAGAGATAAGAAGTTGTTTGAAAACAACTCTAAGGCAATTAACGCTATCACTTGTGGTCTTTTAGAGACCAAATACACTAAGGTAATCTATTGTACATCTGCCAAAAAAATGTGGGATAAATTGAATACTATTTATGAAAGAGATTCAAAGTTTAAGTTGGTAAAGTTGCAAACTCACTGAAGATAATTTGAGAGTCTTAAGATGAAGAAGATTGTGTGACATCCTCTCTATAGAGAGTTGATGAGATTGTGAATATCATTAGAGGTTTGAAAGAGAATCTTGAAGAATCTAATGTAGTTCAAAATATATTGAGGTCTCTATCTCTCTCAAGTTTTATTCTAAAGTATCTACTATAGAACAAAGTCATGATCTTACTAAGTTGAAGATGGATGAATTGCATGGCATCCTTACTACCTATGGGATGACAATAAATGATGATATACCACCAAAAAAAAGAAACTTTTAAGATAGAAATGAAGTCAAAGAAAAAGTTCAAAGGTAAGAAAATCAAGGAGGATGAAACATATGATATTGATGAAGATGAACTAATTGCTTTGTTTACAAAGAAATTGAAAACAGGGCCAGGCAAGTATAAAGGTAAACTGCCCTTCAAATGCTTCAATTGTGGAGAAGTAGGATATTTTGCTAATAAGTGCCCTCATAAGCATAAGAAGAATGATAATGAAGATCATGGTGATGAAAAATATGAAGACAAGAAGACATACAAGTCTAATAAGAGAAAGAAGGGATTCAAAAGGTTTGACAATAAAAAGTACTTCAAGGATAAGAAGAGTCTCTACACCAAAGAAGATTGTAGCTCATTAGATGAGAGTGAAGATAGTGACTCAGAGTATGATCATGATCTTATTGAAGATGAAGACCTCTTCATGGATGAGGAAAGAAGTTGCTCATATCAAAAGGGTTCTACTTGGAGTGATTCAAATGACGATAAATAAGAGGTGGACTGTGAGACTGAATTGATGCATGCTCTTGAAGAACTAAAGATTGAGAAGAAAATTAACAAAAAGATGAAGTCTCAAATCAAGGACTATGAGGATAAATTTAGTATGTATGAATAAAAAATGAATGAAGCCACCAAGGATCATGAAGATATTGTCAAACATCTCAGTTGTCAAATGAAAATCTGGTCTACAAGCCTAAAAGCTAAAGAAGATTAATGTAATTGAAAATGAGTCATTAAAAGTTGAGTTAGAAAATACATCTAATAAGATGTAGTCATTTATAAGATTTGAAAAGAGCTCAAATGATTTAGACAATATTTTGAGTGGTCAAAAGCATGCAAGTGATAGAACTCATCTTGGATACAAAGAAGAACAAAAAAATGCAACTCAAAACAAGATGAAGACTAATGTAGATCAGAATTTGAAGGTTAAAAATCAGTCAAGGAATGAAGATATTGGTAGAGTGAAAATAAATCATATCAGACAACCAAATACCATGAGGTATGCAAGTTTCAATGGTTTTTGTTACATATGTAATTAGTTTGGACATAGAGCTAGAGAATGCAAGAGACCTATTAGAAATGAGTTTGTATGCAACTATGATGGGAGTCATTAGTCAAAAGGTGTGAATAAATTCAAGTGCTTTAATTGTCTTGATGAGAAATTTTTTTTAAAGCATTGTCCATATAAAGTAAGGTAAGGTGAGTCTTCTTCATAAGGAGTAGTTTGTTTCAATTGTCAAAAAATGGACATATTGCAAGATTTTTTTCTAATCAAGAAAGGTAGGATAAGCTTCTTTAAAAATGTATAGTGTGCTTCAATTTTCAATAGAGAGGTCATATTTCTAGATTTTGAAAGCAAAGGCCTACAAGATAGAGTAGGTTTAATCAGGGTCCTAGAGTGTAAGAAAGAAGGTAGGTTAACTCATGGAAACCAAAGATGGTAAGTGTGAGTCATGATGAGTCTGTAGGTCCAAGTAATCTATTTTATATAGTGGAGAATGCTATAGAAATTAGAGAGTGCCAAGAGCTCTCATTGTTTGCTCATGTTGTGAATGAAGACACCAAGCTCAAGGAGAAGACCACGGTTCTAGTTGAGGCTAGTTTGAGGTGTGTTTAGATGCTAATGAGCAACCTGCTATGTGTAAAACAATTTCAAGATTGATTCCTATGTTATCAGGGTTTGAAGGTGATGTTATACAAAAAAAACAAGCTACTTCAGTCATCAAGGTATGTCAAGACTCTATAGTTGCTCTAAATATTGTACATCCTATCATAAAAGATAAAGTGAGTGATGTAGAAGAGGAACAAGTTGTCAAAGTTTAAACTAAGGGGAACAAGATCAAGAAGTCTTATAGCTATAAAAATATTCTAGTGGTTACTGAGGAGATGTGAGCCACTCTTGGTTTCACTTTGTTTTAGAGCATTGTGATGTAGATGAGGTCTCTATCTATGCTTCTTAAGAGACTCCTTTAAGTGGAGAAGAAACTATTGTTGTGGTGTACTTCAAAAGGTTTTAGAAGGCAAGAGATGAGTGTTTCCAGTTGAATTTGGTGTGTCAATATGTGCTTTGATGAGGTCAAAATGATGTCATAAGGTGGTTTTGTGTCTTAATGATCCTGATTGTACCTTTTGGAGGTTTTTGTGTGCTCTCGAATTTATCTTTTTTATTGCAGATCAAAGCCATGGCATAGGATTTCAAGGTTACCAAAGGTGTGAAGGCTCAAATCTTTGTCTAGAAGTGTGTGATGGTTATCTCTAGATGTGCAAGAAGTTTCAGAGGTGGGCATTGAGCAGAAAGAGATTTGTTGACCTTGTTTATTTTAAGATTCTTGAGTTTTGGTCTATGATAGAAAAGTGGTTTGCCTTATGAATTAATGTCTAAGGATTTTTAATAGGCTAAATGGGCCAAATGGGTTGTCAAATAAAGATTCAAATAGATCTGAAGGTTTGTGGTTTTCAAACTATTCATGTTTTTGTCAAGATGGAAGCTTGATTGGGTAGTAGGCTTATGAAGGAAGTATATTTCAGAAGATGAGCTAGGTGATAAAAATTGGTGTGATTGAGGTGACATATGAGAGTGCTCTAGATATGAATTTTTAGGTCTTTAAAGTATGTGTACTGAAAGTTGTGGGATATGCAAGTTTCAGGGAGGGCTATAAGGAGTCTAGATATGTCGTGTGAAGATTTGATGTTTTTTTTCAGTTTCTCCAAAAGAGTAAGGCATGAGTATTTCAAGGTGAGTTCTCAGGTTGGTTTTAGAGCATGTTTCCTATTTGGTGAGTATCATGAAGTTCTGTTGGTGGTCCTTAAGGTGACTTGATTGAGAAGGTTAGTAACCCTATGTGGTGGTTCTTAATGGTGTGTGAAGATATAAAGATGATAAAGAGATGCAATGGCTCAGAGATCTTAGGGGGAGTCCCTCTCAACTATTTTTTGGTGATTTCCATCATATTTCAATGTTTTTGTGTGTTCTTTCTTCATTGATTTTAGTGCTTGGTTAAAGAGAGTGTTGGCATGTAGCAAAAGGAAGTTGTCAAAGCAAAGAAGAGGTAGGATCAAGATAAAGGGGAGTTTGTATCATATTTTAAAGGTGGTATTATATTTTTTATGGTATTTTTAGGTCCTCAGGATTAGTTGTGCCCACTTTGTCATTGTGTTAAAGGAGGAGAAGGTTCTTATTGGGAGAGTTCTTAAAGAGAGAGAAGGTGAGTTATATGATAGGTGTTGACATAAATGTCAAAAGGAGAGATTTTTTGATAGTTATTAGTGATGTCATGGAGGTGTTTAGATAAGTGGATAAAGTGTTTTGATAATCTAAGTATCAATGACAAAATCTATAGTGTGCTTGTCCTAGTATGCTTGAAGTAGGTTTGGTTGATCTTTAGTTTTGACATGGTTAAGGATGTTTAAGGATGAGTATGGTGATTTGAGGTCGTGAAAGGGGTCCTATCGGAGGTTAAGGATTATTGGAGATCTTGTAGAAGTGAGTGGTATTTATCCAGTTCTTCATTATGTTTATTTTGACATAGTTGGTTTTATGATAGAAAAATTTGAGTAGGCATATTGTTGACATTATATTTCACATGTGTGAAAGTTATAGGAACATATTAATAAATGGATAGATTACCCTATGTAAATAGATTATAAGGTTAAATTTTTAGGTCATATGATCAAGCACAACAAAATTCATTAAGGGGTAATTTTGGCTTTTCAGACAGAATTTACCATGTTCCCATACTTAGCCAGATCGTCACTGCATGTCATGTAATTATATATAAACCAATATGTTTGTGAATTTATTTTTGGTACAAATAAAATCAATAATGGTTAAAATTTTACATGGATATTTTTTCTATAGTTTCAAGAAGGTGCCCTAAAAATTTGGAGTCTTGAAGTGCTTTCTAGCTCAAGTTATAAATCTTCAAAGTTGCACTTGCAGACTATGATGGGTTGGAAACCATCAATATAAACCTAGTTTAAGTCTAAATTCATCTAGTTAGTATATATAATGGTGCATGCTAATTCATGATATTGATCCAATGGTGTGTGTAAGAGTCAATATGTCAAAGGTTTCATGCATAAGTGACAAGTGTCATAAGCTCGCTAGTCTAATAGGAGATCAATGGTGAGCGACAGTTCGTACTAACAAAGATCAATGGTATGGGATAAGTCAAAGAGTCAAAAATGCACGTAAGAATACCAAGTGGCACAAGCACAAGGGAATATCATTAAAGTTATTAGAAGGCATGTGAGGATGTCAAATTTCATAATCTTGGGAGTTCTAAGCAAGATCTAATGGTGAGTGCTACAAGATAAAGACCTTGTTAATCCACATAGATTAATGGTACGTATTTAATAAATATTGAAAGGGTGCACGAGATGAGTTCATTGTTGTCACTTCAATTTTTAACCCTTGAGAAGATGCCTAGCTCTCCTCATTCAAGTGGCACAATGAAAACATCTCTCTTGCTATGGGTGATAATTTGTTGAGATGAATCTCTAGAAGGGCTAGTTCCCTTGATGCACTCTTGAAAGTACTTTCTTGCCTATCAATTTTGGATGAAAAGGGTTAAGAAAACATATAATAAAGATAAAAATAAGGTGATTCACCAATATTTTATTCTATCATATGGATTTAACTTATACTACTTAGAGCTAAACAAGGCTTCTTTCACACAAAACTCACAATTCAAATTACATTGTCACATTAGTGTTTTATAAGCTAGGTTCAAGAAGGTATTTGATACTTAGGAGAGAAATGAATGATTACTTGATAGAATGAAATTATATACCACTTTTAAGACACTCTTACACTTTAAAATAACACTAACAAAGACCTATAACAATCTCTCTTCTATACACTTGGTGAATAATCAAGGATAACATGCTAGAAAAGATCATCTTCTACTAGACAAGACCAATAAGCTTGCAATAACACCCAATTTTACAGCATGTAGGTATAAAAAATCAATTTTTTATTTCTTAAATAGTCATTCAAGTACAAATTTGGCTAGGGTTTCACCATTAACTAACAAAGGCTGCTAAAAAGAGCCAAAAGAGTTAATATTTATAGCTTTTGAGGGAGAAGCAAGACAAGGAAGTCCAAAGGTCACTTGGACACTTGTAAATATGAAAAAATGGGTTAAAATATCATGATAAAGAGATATGGGATGAAATATTCAATTTTAGGAGGATGAAGTGTCCATACAAGTCATGAAACTTATGAAAAATGACATAAAACTCCTAGTCTTGGCTCAAAAATTTGCATTCATAATTTGAACCTATTTGAACATCCCACCACTGACTAGGGATAGGTCTGATGATTTGGATAAGGGGGAAGGTATTAGATCATTCATTTACATGAATTTTTTGCATTCCTACTCATCTAGGAACCTATAAAAGGAAGCCATCACTATCTATAGTCTTAAAAACCCCTTTTCAGTCACCCCTCACACTTGGCCTCAAAAATGCCTTAAGTTTTCGATGAAAATACATGGGAGGGAGTGAATAACACCTATAAAGACCCTCCATGGCCTTAGAGACATTAGGAATGCTTTAAAAAGGCTCACACTTGGAGTTTTCACCCTTCTCACCCTTGTGTCCACTATACCAGTTTTGACTCGCTGAAAGGAAAGATATTATTCAAAAACTAATAATATTTTTTATTGAAATAAATGACCATAGGGAGTTAGATCAAGTCTAAAAATTTCTCCCAAACTTGATTGCATCTTCAAATTCCTCCTATATCCTTAAAAACACATAAAATAGTCAATAAAACCTTTTCTTATCATGTTGTTCATATGACTCATCTTGGTGGGAGATAACCTGATGGATTCCTCTACATGGTCTAATAACTTTCATTTCCAAACTATCTCATTAGGACAACTTTCCAATCTCAATTTCTCCATTAGGTCCTGGTTGAGGGTTTAGTAGGGTTTTAGGAAATTTTTGGTCTTAAGATTTGTTCATAAAGATTGGACATTTAACCTACCAAAAAATTACACAAAATTGATGCCAAGGGACTCTACTAATTTATCCTAATCCCTCTGGTTCCCATGCAAAATTTTATAAAATATATGAGCATTTGAAAACACTTCTTCAAGCTTGTCCTTGCTTTTCCTGCATACTTGTGTTCACTCTAAGCTAGACATGGATTTGTAGTGGGTTTCTCTACATACTATGAGTTAAATAATGTGTATATCCACCTCCCTAACATGCCTCAATCATCTGGATAGTCCACCAAGAGGTATAAATGAAGTTGTACTACCATTTGGCACTAGGCTTTCTCAAAGCCTAATAGGTGTAATAGGTACCCTATTAGATTTGAATGCTAAGACTGATATCTCATTGGTATGTTGGTGTATCATGCATGTTAACATCCCATTTGAGCTTACAAGATCATTACATAACTCTCCAAACACCCTTCTTCATCCTCTTTCCCCATTTGCCAACTAGGCCTAGTGGAAGTTTGCCATTTTTGACTATGTGCATGAGAAATTTGGTCACCTTGAGGGGTTTGATCTTGATCTAGTGATTTCATAGCATCATTTTACCTTCCATACACCTTATCATATTTTTTCATGAGGTTTTCAAGGCTCCATGTCAAGTCTTTTGCTCATTTTACCATCACTAGCTCACATTGCCAAACCCTGATTTGCTTGGACTGGCCAACCTCTAAGACAAAACAATGAGGTATATCCTTTATCCATTATGAAAAGCGAATATTTTGGGAGATATGAAAATTAATAATGATCATTTATACTGAAGGGTTTTGATTTATTCCATGTTTTAGGAATTTAACTAGCTTTAAATGCCCAAAAAAGCCTCAAAAACCCCTATTTTCTTTCATTTTCTTCAAGCCTTCCTAAGAATGAACTATCCAAGATAAAACAATGTCTCTAAGTTATCAAAACATGTTCCAAACATTCAATTTAAATCCATAAAAATACCTCTCTTCTTTAGATTCCTCATATTCATTTATTAAGCAAGGAGGTTTCTTGAAGCAATTGTATGAACTGATGGCTTTTTGGTCAAGTAGTGAAAAGTGACTAAGCATATTGGAGGGGTATTGAAGTTTATAAACCATTAATTTGAACTATCATGAACCATATAAAGTTAATTCAAACCTTATTTCTATCTTTTCATGATATAATCTTATCTTCACGAAGACTTCACACTCAACTATAAGTGTATCAGGGCCTTAGGAGGTTTGTGTATACTTGTTTTACACAACCAAGAGCTTATGGAGGCCATCATGGTCATAATGAAATATTATATAAATTTTTTTCACCATGTGAATCTTCCCTATACCTCTTTTCAAGCATTTTGATAACAAGACTAAGTCTTTCCGTACTTGTTGACTAAGACAACCATGCTTGTAGGTGCACACAGGGGTACAAGGGACCCTTGGGAGGTTTTTTGCATGATGTTTATGATTCATGAAGTTATCATGACTTTTATTGAGATTAACACATGTAATTACTCATGTGTAAACTCTTGTCAACCCTTCCTATGTACCTTGAACTTCAGGACTGAGCTTCTTTAGCTGCTGACTGAGACACCCTGTTTACTTACCCTGCTTGTAGATGTTCATGCTTCTAATTTGGCTTGTCCATGATGCTAAAGAACCCTATTGAAATAACCTAAGGTCACAAGTGCATGTTTTATTATGAATTCACCTTCTTAGACTCTTAAAGCATCAATTGAGCATCAATATTGAGGTCATCATGCTAACTCTGACTATGTTTTGCCTGAAGGGTTTGCTTAGGTTTCATATTTCAGGTTTGGTTATGAATCTTTAAGAATCCCTTGAAACCTCTTGAAGTCACACAACATTCCTCTCCAACATTAAAATCACCCAAGTGTTCTACAACCACACTTGCACACTTACATTAGCTTTTTGCCTGTTGACTAAGGTACTTTGCACTCATTGACCCTTGTAGGTGTCTATAACCTCAAAAGAGTCTAGTCAAGATGTTAAAGATCCTCTTTTGATTCCTTTTTGATCAAAAAATACCTACCTGACTCTGTACTCACCTTATTAGGGTCTCAAAACATCAAATAGGCATCACAACTGGGTGTTAGGTTGTGGAGTTAAAAGCTTCACTGATGTAAACAGGGGAGGAGGTTGCTGAAGGTTACTGAGTTGCAGAGCAATCGGCATCGGTCTGATCAGCCAACACCGGTCAGGGTAGTGAAGAGAAGCAACTGACATCGGTCAGGTATCGGCCAACATCGGTCACCTCTAGGCAGACAGAGACCGACGTCGATCGCCTGTGTAGTTTAGAACTGTAAGTTTTACGGGCAGTTAGTTAACGAACCAAGTGTTTGCATGTCAAGAGCTAAATTTAGACTTGAAGCTGCAGATCTAATTATTGTAATTAGATGTCTAATTATTGTTTGCATGAGATCTATTTAAGAGACTCATGGGCTGTATTGTAAAGTGTTCTAGTTTGAGTTGAGCAAAGTTAGCTCTTTCTGTGTGTGAAGTGAGCAAGGGTGTTCCTCCTAGTTCCACAGTAGTACCAAGTGTGGGTGCTGGTTTTGGAGAATCAAAAAGGTTCTTTAGGTGTGTAGAATCTTGGTCAGCAGGGGTGCATGGCTACGTTATGAGATCTGCATGGTAAGTAAGATCATTGATCTGTAGGTGTATGTGTGTGCATGATCTAAGTTTGTAAGTGTGCAGAACCAAATTGATTTGCAGGGGTGCAAGATCAGGAAAGACAACAACACAACAGGGAGCAAGATCAAGAGAGATCTACTTGGAGTATGGTGTGTACTCGGTCTAGAGCAAGAGAGGAAGGCAAGGCAATTCCTTTCATAAGTAAGATCATTTGGGTTGCAGGTTATTGCAGTTCTTGGGAGATCTACTTGAAGTACAATTGTGTACTTGGAGTGTGTGGAGCACTTGTGGAGTGTGTGGAGCACTTGGGTACTGACAGTAGTGGATACTGACTGGTTGGAGGTGAACACCAACTCTGTGTTTGAGTTGTATGTTGGGACCGTAAGAGAGAGAGCTTTGAGAAAAGAAGTATTGTACACTTGAGGTGTGGGAAGCCTCTAAGAGGTGTGAAGAAGAAGTGGCATCTTCTTTATTGTATTCTTTTTTGGATGAGTATTAATACAAGTTGTGTATTGTCTCTCATATTCTGTGTTATTTTTGAATTCTAGTTACTTGTGATTCTGGTTTAATTCTGCATATTTAAGTTGCTTGTATATGGTAATCAATTGTGCTTTCGTATTTTTCAACAAGTGGTATCAGAGCTAAGGTTGCAGGGAGCAGGTTTTGTGTTTGGTTACAGGTCACTCTGAGGGGTTTCTGATTGAGTGGGAGTATAGCAACGGCAGAAAAAAGTAAGCTAAGAATGGAGAAACTGAATAGCATGAATGGTCACTTACGGTGTTATGAAAAGAAAGAGCAAGAAAAAAAGATTGTTGGTTGGTAGCAGATCAACATGAAGAAACAGATGTTACAGGTGTTGTTGCACAGGATGCTCTAGATAAAGTTGAATCTTGGTTAATAGATTATGTTGCCTCTTTTCATGCAGCCCCAAGTAGAGGGGTTGGTGAGCCTTGTCATAGTATTGGCAAAGGAAAAGTGTTGTTGAAATTGTAGGCGGCCAACACATGGGTGTTGAAGAAGGTCATGTAGGTCTCAGTCTTGAAGATGCGGCTAATTGCTTCAAGAAAGTTGGGTGATGAGAGATGCACAAGAACTCTCACAGCGGATACACTTGAATTAGCTGGTGGTAAGAAAAAAAGTACTCTTTATCTACTTGCCTATATTACTGATTTTTTGTTGTTGCACAGACGTGGCTTTGTAGGCTTGGTCACAAGAGCAAAAAGGAGATGCATGTTCTTAAGAGGAAGTCAGATGTGTTTGACAGGGTTAAGAACTAGAAAGCCTTGGTGTTTATAGAGGAGATGGCAGACAGAGATCAGTGGAGAAGACTGAGTAACTCTGAGCAGAGCAGTTTGGACAGGGATTTGATTAAAAAAAGTTTACAAGTAAAAAGTCATCACTCACAGGAAAACACAGGTATCGGCGTCGGTCAAGAGAAATTGGCATCAAATAGACAGGTGTCGATGTCGATCATGTGCAGATCGAAGCAGGTGATGTCGGGCAGGGTAAGATTGACATCGATCAGGAGGTAAGACCGATGTCGGTCAGAAGAACCGATGTTAACAACAGAGACACCGACATCGATAGAGTTGGTAGTCAGGACAGGCGCATGGAAATTGACGTCGGTCAGATGCAGACTGTGTAGTGATCAAGGTCGGTCACTGTAATAGATTTTGGGCAGACAGCAAGCCGTCAATGAGTCTAAAATGCCCATATAGAGGACTGAAGAGGTAAGTAAGCCTCAAATTTATTATTCCTCTTCTTGATACTCATTGCTCACTACAGAGCAGGAAGGATCCAGGAAACAGTGGGAGCATGGCAGGAATATGATGTAGAACCAAGCGAGAGATTTGGTAGAGTTGCCAGTCGATATGAAAGCACTGAGATGAATGGATACCTTAGTTAAAGAATAGAGAGAATGGATACGTGAGATAGAAGGCCAAGTCATATGGCATTGAGGAAGCTGCATGACAGTGGTACAGGTTTTGATAGGTGGATGACAAAGCATGGCTTTAGTCAATGTCAGTGTAACCATTGTGTTTGTCTTATCAGGTGCATCATGAGTCGCAACATTATCTTGTTACTGTATGTGGATGGTATGCTAGCTAGCAGATTTAGACATATAGGGTTTTGTTGAACTAAAGGTAAGGTTAGTTCAGTGATTTGTCATGAAGAATTTAGAGCAGCGAAATTTTTTGGCATGAGTGGGTTCTAGAGACATGGAGATCACAGATTGATTTTGTCTCTGGATGATTGTGTGAAGCTGGTGAGGCACACCGATGGGTTGGATAGTTTTATGAGCAGTGTCCTGATTCACATGATGAAGTTAAGTACATGAGTACTGGACCTGGGTTTTCCATGCAGTGGGAGCTGTCAAAAAATTTGGAGCCAATTTGAGAAAGAAGCACTGGAGGGCAGTTCAGTAGATTCTTAGGTATCTGAGATAGACCGGTAGCAGATATACATGTGATGCAGGGTCAAGTTCTTTTCTACATGTGTTTGTAGATGCGGATGCAGTAGGTTACTTAGATGACAGAAGGTGCACCACAGGTTGTGTGGTGGGTAGTCTTCAGGATTGATCTTAAAGAGGCATACAAGCCAAGAAACAGATTAGATAGGGTACAAGTATAGGTACAGTGCAGCTATTTATCTCCAAGTGGGAGATTCTTAGGTTGTGGAGCTAGAAGCTTCACTGATGCAAATAAGGGAAAAGGTTGCTGAGTTGAAGAGCAACTGGCATCGGTCTAATCAGCCAACGTCGGTTAGGTTAGTGAAGAGAAGTAATCAATGTCGGTCAGATATCGGTCGACGTCGGTCACCTCTAGGCAAACAGGGACCGATGTCGGTCGACTATGCAGTTTAAAACTGCAAGTTTTACAGGCAGTTAATTAACGAACCAAGTGTTTGCATGTCAAGAGCCAAATTTAGACTTGAAGCTGCGGATCTAATTATTGTAATTAGATGTCTAATTATTGTTTGCATGAGATCTATTTAAGAGATTCATAGGCTGTATTGTAAAGTGTTCTAATTTGAGTTGAGTAAAGTTAGCTCTTTTTGTGTGTGAAGTGAGCAAGGGTGTTCCTCCTAGTTCCACAGTAGTGCCAAGTGTGGGTGTTGGTTTTGAAGAATCAGAAGGGTTCTTCAGGTGTGTAGGATCTTGGTCAGCAGGGGTGCATGACTACGTTAGGAGATCTGCATGGTAAGTAAGATCATTGATCTGTAGGTGTATGTGTGTGCATGATCTAGATTTGCAAGTGTGTAGAATCAGATTGATTTGCAGGGGTGGAAGATCAGGGAGGACAACAACACAACAGAGAGCAAGATCAGGAGAGATCTACTTGGAGTACGATGTGTACTCGATCTAGAGCAAGAGAGGAAGGCAAGGCAGTTCCTTCCATAAATAAGATCATTTGGGTTGTAGGTTGTTACAATTTTTGAGAGATCTACTTGAAGTACGATTATGTACTTGGAGTGCGTGGAGCACTTGGGTACTGGTAGTAGTGGATACTGACTGGTTGGAGGTGAACACCAACTTTGTGTTTGAGTTGTGTGTTGGGACCGTAAGAGAGAGAGCTTTGAGTAAAGAAGTACTGTACACTTGAGGTGTGGAAAGCCTCTGAGAGGTGTGAAGAAGTGGCATCTTCTTTATTGTATTCTTTTCTAGATGAGTATTAATACAAGTTGTGTATTGTCTCTCATATTTTGTGTTATTTTTGAATTCTAGTTACTTGTGATTCTGATTTAATTCCGCATATTTAAGTTTCTTGTATATGGTAATCAATTGTGCTTCTATATTTCCCAACACTGGGGTCATTGATATAACCATATTATAGGTGTGCATTATTTGTACAAAGACATCTGTAGATAGTCATAGGGGATGCAAGGGAATCATTTCAATCTCTCCATGCTCATTTAAAGCCACTAGAACTCACCTCTTCTGTTGAAACCACTTTAGCCATTAGAATGTTCAATGTTTCTCTCTCAAAGTAACAAAAGGTCATTTGCATCTACAAGCCTGTAGATGTTACTAAAGCATTTTAGTGTTTTTTAAGCATGTTTGAGGCCTTAAAAAATGTACCTTCCCTCACTGTATGAAATTCATTATTTGCATGTTTATAGTCTATGATAGGAGCTATGAGATACACCTAACTAGATGTCTCAAAACCTTATACCACCATGCTTTATGATACTCACAAAAGCTCTTTGGTCTCTATTTTCACTTTTTGGGGATAATTTCCCAAAACATAGTCTTTTAGTTCTTCAAGGTGGCCTCACTCTTCAAACTGCTATCTTGAAACTTTTCATGGATTTTCAAATCTCTTCATCATACCAAGGTTCTAAATAAGTGTCAAAATGGCTCCATTTCTTCATGTAAGGTCTTGGTACTCTACTTAGCCACTTGTAGGTGGATCTCTTGATGCACCACAGGGGCTAGAAGTGAAAAACATAGAACTCCCTAAGCATATGAACTTTATATGCTTCCATACAACTCTATAATACATCTCTAGCAGTTCCAAGAAGTTGGAAACACATGTGCATCTTTTTACACATCATCATGATGTCAGTAGGACCCTATAGGTGCATATAAGGGTGTTTTATGTAGGCAAGACATTGAATTGGGAAATAACATGCTAAGGAAAAACCTCTAAAATACATTTTTTAACCTTTAATTGAGTGATATACATCAAGGACACTTTGAAACTAGCTTTGATACACCCTTTCCAACATGAAAATCATTTTCATATATGTGGGATGGAGCAATTAAGAACATCAAATGACTATTTAAGCATGGAAATTGAGCATGTGAGAGCATTAAAACTCTTTCACAAGCATACAAATTAACTCCTTCCAACTCCTGATGATTTAAACAACTAATATACTTTGTTACAACTCCATGGACAAGTTGAACAAGCTCATACGTGGGACTGCAAGTGAAACCAAGCATAAAGTTGACAATGGAGGAAGACAAGCTTAAAAACTACTCAAAGGATGACATGATGGAAAAAAAAACATGTAAAGATGTTAAAATATGAATTTGAGGCAAATGGGACATCTTTTTCCATTCACACAAAACCTTTATAAAAGACCAATTTTTTAGGACAAGACAGAAATGATTGTAACTTCACTCCTTCACTCTTCCTTACAAATTGAGCTAGTTGGCTCATCAAATCAAATAAAAAATGTAAAAAAAATCATTAATGACATGAGGTAAGGGAGTAAACATCCTCTAGAACTAATCTTAGTAAGTGAATTATATGTACTTTCACAAATAAGTGCAAAATTTGTAGGGTGCACAGATTAACAAGTAGATTTGAAAGGTCAACTTATTAGGAATGGTTCATAAAGATCATATCACCATTACTCTAAGAAAAATATCAAATTTAATTTTACTGAGTTTAGAATACACTCCAAAGATCATTTTATCTGAAACCCTTTGTGGTGACAGTACTAAGTATAAATCTACAGGTCACTTTTGCTTTCTAAGAAAGGTGAAAAGGAGTAGAATGTTTTTGAAATTATAATGACACTTAAAAATCATTTAAAACATGGAGTTAAGCATGGGGAAGCTGAAGAGTCATATTTAAACCTTTTCCAAGTGGCACACTTCCTAAGGAGGTTGTACAAGTGCCAATTTTTTCTCTTTTCACTAGAAAACTGCCTTTTCTTCTGCATAACCTGCCATCTTTCAATTTTTTTAGTTGTTTAAGACTTTTATGGACACATGGGGCATTAAATCATTTTTTTAACCTTCACATTTCTCAAAAATCTATACAAAGCATTAAATGCACTTTTTTGACCCCTAAGATGACTCAAAATGACATGTTGGCTAATGAGATTCATGATCAAGGCTAATATATCATTGAATAAAATTAAATGACTTATAAAACACCTCATGACAAGATATTATGCTCCCAAAAACATATAAAAAACTAAATTTTTACCTAGAGGTGCCCCAATTTGACCTAAAAGTCAAATTTGGTCAACAATTAACATGTTCGAGGTTTAACATTTGGACAATGGAACACTATAAGTTAAATTTTGAGATAATTATAAATAAGATCAATGATGCAAATTAAATAATCTGAGAGAAGAGCATGAGATGCATTCAAAGTGACCGAGGTTTAATTATGACCATTTGAATTCAAATATTTGAATTTAATGAAGAAAAGACCAATGTTTGGTTTTTAAGCCATAACTTTTGATCTATGCATACTTTGATGTTGTAGTAAAAAAAATGTTGTAGAGGACTTCAAGGTGCATATGAAAATAATCATTTCAAGGTATAAATGTTTGTATAGTTAAAGTTATTGAGCTCCAAAGTTGACTGTGTGTTCGTTCATGCTCTGCAAGTAACCCGAGAAGGGTAATAGAGCTATTCTTGATGGTATTTTGATGTGTCAAGATGAGATAACTATAAAAGAGTGTTGTATACTCCATGATGACCATATATATTATTTTTTGAGATTTTATTAATCATATTCACTATGAATAAAGGCTTAGAAGGTGACTATGTGTTCGTTCATGGTGGCTGTGTGCACAAAATGTTGTTTGAGAAAATTGAGCTTTAGTAGAAGGGTATTGTGATAATTGTTATCACTTAAAGAAGATATATATATATATATATATATATATATATATATATACACACACACACACACACACACACACACACACACACACATACATATATATATATATATATATATATATATATAGATGTATGTATATATATATACATATACATAATGTATATATATACATAAATACATACATATATATAATGTATATATATACATACACACACACACACACACACACACACACACACACACACACACACACATATCTTCTTTAAGTGATAACTATCACAACACCCTTCTACTAAAGCTCAATTTTAAAGAAGATATATATGTATGTATGTATGTATATACACACACACACACACACACACACACACACACACACACACACACATATATATATATGTATGTATGTGTATATATATGTATGTATGTATACATATATATATATATATATATATATATATATATATATATATATATATATATATATATATATATATATATGCACACACACACACACACACATAGTGTGTGTGTGTGGAATGGGTTCATGCATTTAAAAGTGTTTCTATGTTCTTAGTTTGCTTGAATAAGTTTCAAAGAGGTGAATGGGTCTTCATGGGACATAAAAGGTGACTTAGGCCTATTTGAAAGAGGGTTGTGATTAAAGGTGACCCATGTAGATGCCTTAAGAGTGAAGGCATGTGTTTTGGAAAAAAAAGAAGGTTATGAACATGATAATAATTGTGAAGGATCTATAAAAACTAAAATCAATGTGGTGATTTTTAGACTTATGAGATTGGAGAGAAGAGGTGTGTGTGAGAGTTGTAGAGCAAAGAAAATGTTGTGTGCCCAGTGGATGGATTAAAGAGTAGAGCGGGTTGATGACTATGTCTATGACCTATAGGTTATATTTATGACGTTAAGGATAGTGCTCTTATAAGTTTGAATATTAAAGGTGGTCAGAAGGACTTGATCATCTTAGGGGTAAGTGCTCCTTGTGAAATAGGTGTTTCACTAAATTTTGGTTAGAAGGACTTGACTAGTCTCATGTTTGTGATCATCTTATAGGACAATTAGTCCATGTATTTGTAATATTGAGAGTGGATTTTATTCTCCAAGAGGGTTTCTCACATAGGTATTGTGTTGTGTTTATGATCTTGAATTACCTTTATTGTTCATTGCTATAAAAATCTTGTATGCTTCTTAAATGGTTGTAATGAATGCTTAAATGTTTGAAGGGTTGTAAAAATTGAATTGAATTGTTTGTCACCACTGATTCATCCCCCCTCTCAATGATTATACCTATAACATGTGGATGCAATGCAAGTAAATGCACATAAAGAGATTGTAGTGAAGGATCAACCATATGAAAGAGCTAAAATCAAAGATGTTGAGGTGAGAAAAATAACCTTGAGAGGTGTGGAAAAGCCATTGGTAGTCTATTACGAGAGTGAAAATCTTGAGAAACATGCTAGCATTGAAGAAGAGTTGGACATCATGCCTTTGAAACATGATGATGCAGTAGATGTGATGGTGGGAACTTTTTTAACCTTAATGTGTTTGTGAAATGTGAAGGTCCAGTGATGGAGATAGTTTCTAAGAAGTGGAACAAGTGTGGTTCAATCCAACATGTTCATTTGTAGGAGAGGTAGAATGAAGACATTGACCAAGTGATGGATATGGTAGTAGTGATTAGAGAGTTAGTTGGTGATGATATTCCAACCTTGAGTGAGTGTCTTCAAGTTGATATGGATACAAGAGAGGGTGATAGATCACGGCAACAAGTTCATTCTCAATGAGATATGTAGGTGAATGTTAATTTTCAATAGTGTGTGGAAAGAGAGTTGTCACATGAACAACTAAATGTTTTCTTAAGGATTAGACAAAATGATGGTGAAGGATTTTAGAAGCCTAAGCTTGATGTGGATCAAGATTTTAGTGTGAATATGGATGAATGAGAGTATTTGAGTTTGAGATCAATTTAAGTATGTGATGTTGTAGGTATGCAAAGTTGCATCTCTTGAGCTCACCAATTCGAAGGAGGAGTTACTAGTGTTTTTGGTAGCCCTAGTGATTTTTTTAGGATTATGGAATGTAACCCTAAGGTTGATAAAGAGATGAGTAATAAAACAAGGAATGAAATACTATAATATAAATAGCTACTTATTTATACAATAATTGACTTATTTGAATATTCTATAAATAATAATGAATTAGAAAAGGTGTACTTAGCTAGAAAATATGACTGACATGGACAAGTGGAAGGTAGGGAAGTGATGAAATAGTAGGGAAATGTTTTTTAGTAGATAAAAAGTGTTATAACCCTCTTCATATAATAGTGTGACCCTTTTTCCAATAGTTCACTACACTACTAACCTTTTATGTTGTGTTAATGAACTTGTGCAGGTGAAATAATGAAATTCTGGGCAAACCTTCATTTTATTTTAGAAATCTTGTGCTTGTATGACCAAGACATAGATAATTGGTTTTTTTAATTTTACTAATTTCACTATGAAAAACTAAGCCTCCATTATTTCTAGGTTCTTGATGGACACAAGTGGAAAAATAATGATGTTAGTAGGGTAGGCTAGACAAGACCCCAACACCCCATGTACTGAGCACTAATTATATACCAATACCTTGAAAGGGGATCAATCCCAATGTAATTCTCATAATATTGGTGATACTGAAAATGAGAGTGATGATAGTATGCCTAAGTATGAATGCCAATTTGAATGCTTTGAGTGTGTATTAAGACTAGAATTATGAGTAAAAATAAGCTCTAGGTTATTGTAGATGGATGTATGAATAAATAGGGGTAATAGGGATTAATAACTTTAACTTACAAAAATGTTTCTGAGCTTGTTCATGATAATTTACATTTAAGGGATAATTGAATGAGAATGGTCTTTATATAGTGTTCAAATGCTTGTCGATACATGAAATGAGTCTAGGCCAACCCTAAAATACTTTAGGGAGTGGAAAGATATCCATTAGGGGTAAAGCCTAAAGATAAGGGTTAATAGCATTTCCCCCTTTGCCAATATTGCACTGCATTATAGACTAATCGGGCCATGTTATTATCCATATGGCTGAAATGTGTGAAAAAGGATCAGGGATGCCTAGTTGATGGATCAATTTGGCCTTTATTATATATGGGCAAAGGATATACACACATAGAATATGAAAAATGATCAAAAGAGGCCTTAAGATATGTCTAGGGATAAGCTAAGGATAGGGTGATCTCAAATGACCTTAAGATAGGTCTAGGGCTAAGCTAAGGATAAGGTGCTTTCAAATGACATTTTAGATGACAACACTCACCCCCCTTTATTCTAGAAATAAAAAAAGTGAAATGATTAAGATAAAGGAAAGAGAAACATACTTGGACTTACCTATGAGGTGAAGCTCATGAAAGTAAGTCTAAATCTAAAAACTGTGCTCCATTATGTGTCCTACAGATGAAACATATATGAATCAATGCTTAATAAATATCAAAGTCAAATACAAAAATAAGTAAAGAGATGTGTGAGAGAGAAAATGAATGAATATAACTCATTAGGTACATGAACCAATTTGAAAACTTGGTGACATCCTCTGTGTGTGTGTAGATGATGATTAAATGGTGAATAGCTTAGATTGGGTTGATGGCTTACCTAATCCCCATGTGTGGGTGCTCAAGAACTCATGTTGGCCTTAAATCCATCATTACCCACCCCTATTTGGTGGATCATAATCTATGAATAACTTATATTGGACTGATGATTTATCCAACCCTCTTATGTAAGTGGCTCAAGAACTCAAGTAGGCTATGACTCCATCATTGCCTACCCCTATGTAGTGAATGAATTTAAAATTGAAACTATGTGATGTCACAAAACTATATAAGATGGTTTTGGGCCACTTGAAAACTTTGAAACATAAAATGGCTTAGGGGCCACTTGGGAATGTAAAAAGGCTTTGCCCACTCAAAAATGTAAAATGGTTCTAGGCCACTTGAGAATGCAAAATGACTCTGAGCCACTCAAGAATGCCAACCACTGTAGATGGAATGAAGCATCAATCTAGTGTAATCTTAGTGTAAAAATAGTGCATATGGTTTATGGAGTATACAACATGGAGAATGACATGGGGTTTTCATTTCATCTAAAAGAACTGGTGCAAAATTGAGCATATGAAAACAATGTGCCACACACATATCCTTAATTCTAATATCTGTGCATAAATATTATATACTGAGTTATAATAATGTGTCTGTGCATATCTAAAACTAAAATAGGAGTGATCATGCTACCCATGATGCCCCTAATATGAGTAAACCTATGTAATTCTATGTAAAAATTGAGTATATATTGAGCATACCTGACAATATGTGACTGAGATTATGCAAATATAAACTATAATTATTGCTAACAATTTTAAAATTTTATATTTTTAAGGCTATTGGTCAATAACATGGTGGGTGCGTTAGTGTAGGCATTTTCCCACCTAGTGGTTTTATCTACACGTCTTTTTAGCTTACTTAGGTTAGTTAATTAAGTCATTAGCAGTAATTTACCTTTAAGTGGGTTTTAATTTTGAGTTAGGGTTTTACCTTTTTGGTGACCTAACTCACCCTATATGTACTTTTTTCCCCTAAAGTGGCTAATGCAAACATTTTCTTTGTAGAATCTTCTTGTTTTTAGAGCTCTTATTCTATCTCTACAGGAATTTGATATTCATCACGTGGCCACTATTTAGAGATATTTGTGAAATATATCATGGTACTAGGCTTTCCTGATACCCTCATGCATTTGTCTCCTTTGGTAAGATCCTCCTGCATTTACCTTACTATTTTTTCATACTGTACGACTGCCATTTTTGATCTTGGAGGCATTTTCTAAAAACTACCTCAAAAATCATGTCAAAAGGCCTTTTATCAAAAATCCATTTGCATATATTTTTTGAGTTTTTCGAGATCTGAAATGGGTTGTCTTTAGTTTTTCGAGAAATTTCATAGACAAGTAATCAAGCCTGTGATCTCTGATTTGGTGCCTGCAGACCAATTCAGATTCTCTGGGGTACATTACTTGCTCCCAAGACCAATTCTAGTTTTCTAGGTATGACTACTCATTACTTATTTTTTAAGTTTTAGCTATTCAAGAACCTGATTTATATTTTAGGGAAGTAATCAAACTTCTCCAGGGTGACAACTTATAAGTAATTGAGTTTCTCAACCTTGACTGCTTGACTACTTGATCATAGGCCAAATCAGGTTTCTCAAGTGCTTGTACTTATAAGTAATTGAGATTCTTTAAGATGACAACTTATAAGTAATCAAGTTTCTCAACCCTGATTACTTGTTTGCTAGACCCATTCAAGTTTTTAGGGTTGATTACTCATTACTTGTTTCATAAGTTGTAGTTATTTAAAACTTCAAAGTTGTGCAGGTTAAAGAACCCGATTTACTCTAGCTAGATCCATTTGGGTTTTCAAAGGTTGACAACTTATTACTCATCTAAATAAAATCAATTGGAAGAACTTGAAGTAAATCAGCTCGAAGAACGCAAAATACACTGTGGAGAAGTAATAGGGTTTTCTAGGGTTAACTGCTTATAACTTTTTATAAGTTGAAGTAATTTGAGAACCTAAAGTTGAAGTTATTTGGTATCCCAAGCAAGTAAGCGCTTGACGTTCTAGAAGCCATTAAATTTTAGGTGAAAAGTAATGAAGAAATAGACTTAAGTTGTTTCTTTTTTTGGATTTTAGGTGAAAAAATACAAGAGTGGAAAACGAATTTCATTTTTGGAAAGGGTCAAGGAATATGTTCAAGTAAGAACTTGTAAGTGCCATAAATTTTGATCGATAACACTTTTTTGAGTGTCATTTTCTTCAAAAGTGCTTGTTTTTTATGCTCTACACATTGGACCTATCATTGGGCTTTCCACAACTATAATTTTTTTTCATATTTTTTGTACACTTTTGAATGGATTATTAGTTGTATCTGACGTTCCTCTTGTTCCTTGTACTTATGCACCTACTATTCAATATGCATTTTTGGTTGAATCTGATGTTTATACGAGCGTGTTTATATTTGAGACATTTAGGGGGGTCATTTCTTAATAGTTTTAAGGGGGTACTTGTGTGTTTTATTTATGTATTTAATCTTTCTTTTTTTTACATTACTTCTTTACTTACTACAATAACCTTTACTTCTACACTATGGATTCATTCTTTATTAGTTTGCTTACACCATTTAATTATCATGAATAGAAACTTAGAATGGAAATCATCTTGCAATCCAAGGGTTACCATTAAATTATAAAGGGCACTGAGACTGAACCTACTGATGTTGGATCAAAAATCAAATGGTTTAAATATTGTGACAAAGTTTGTGGACTATTGTGTCTCTCAATCTCTCCAAATATACTCTTTCACATTAAATCTACCAAAACACCTACTAAAGTATGGATCACACTATCCAAGATCTTTGGAGTGTAGGATGTGATGAGAGGACATGAACTGAAAAATGAGCTCATTAGATTAAGCCTAGATGACTTTGACACTCTTAAATTTTTTTTACCAAGTTTAGAGTTTTGAGATTGCAATTGAAAGCATGTGGAATTGATAAGAAGGATGAACAACTTGTTCTATCAATACTCTCTAAATTGGATCCTAAATATTTAGTATTTGTGTCCACTTTTCATGCCACTAAGAGTGCTCTTGACACCACATAAAAGGTGCCTTCTTTAGATACCTTTGTTGACAACCTAATTCAGAAATAGATAAGTTGATACAAATGGGCACAATGAAGTCATCTAAATCTCATGCATTGCTTGATGAGAAAGATAAGGCTTTTGATGGTAGAAAGAGAAAGTAGAGCAAGGAAAATGTTGAGAAGGGAAAAAATCTTTCCACCTATAAATCAAACAATGTAACTTCTTATTCCAATAATAACCCTAAGAAAGATTAGATTAAATGTGGGCATTGCTTAGGTAAGCATGATGAGAGTAAATGTTTGAAGAAACAAATTGACCATCTTACTAGACTTCTTATTCAAAACAACATAGGTGTTCCAGATTCTATCAAACCATATTCATCAACCCATGAATCCACTAAGGTAAACAAATCTGGAAAAGAAAAGGTAAAACATAATAATAAGGGGAAACATAAAGGCAAAGTCTTAGTTTCAGTTGTGCTTCTAACTCCTCCTACATAGGTCATTGACTCTAGTGCTTCACATCACATGGCCTCTTCATAGATTGAGTTCAGTTCCTTCGAACCATGTGACATGTCCTCTATACAACTAGGTGAAAACACTTTTAAAAGGTTCTTGGGAGAGGGTATGTTGAAATGAGTTGTGAAACATTCAATAATGTTCTAAGTGTGCCTTCAATCTCAACTAATCTCTTGTCAATCTACCAGATCACTCACCTGGGTTTGAGCATGTGAGTTGAATTCACTCTATATTTAGTATACATTAGAGAGTTGCATAGTGATACTATTTTATCTATGGGAATGGTTGATCATCAAACTTAGTTATATAACTTCTCACACTTTGCTTCTGAATATCTTTTAGATTCCTCTTTGGACTCACCTATACTTGATGACACTTCTGAGCTTGAGCTTCTTTCTAATATTGTTAACTCTTCTATATATGACTACAACAGTAAAGTGGACACACCTCCACCATCTCTTTGTCACCTTTCAGATATTCAAGAGTTAGTTCTTGACCACTTACCTCTAGTTTACTTATGATATTATAAGGTAATGGTATACTAATCTAGGACACATCATACATTAGACAGTCTATTCTATAGTTATAAACGATTTTATAGACCTTCTTCACCTTTGCTTCTATTACACCATCTTGGCATAACACAGTTGGGCTACCTACCTCATAGTATGTGGATCATTCCTTTCATAATAATTACACCTTGGTTGAATATCCATCAAACACTTGGCAGACAAACTCATTATTCTAGGGTAATCCACTTTTCACTGCATCTACTTTTGATTCACAGTCACTTTCAAGCAATCTTCTAGGAGACACTAAATAGCTACAGTCAATTGTATACCTTAGTGGGGCTTTTTATCCCTCTTCTCTTCTTTCCTCTCTTTTGGGGAGGAGTTTTATTCCTACGAGTTTTTTCCTTTACCCTAATTTATGGGAGTTGCATTGTACTTGGGTACCTCATCATGCCTTGTTTCTAGGACCCAATTCTTCTACCTACCTAAGCTACGCTTTAGGGGGTGTTAGTGTAGGATTTTTCCCACCTAGTGGTTTTATTTATACATCTTTTTAGCTTACTTAGGTTAGTTAATTAAGTCATTATGGGTCATTTACCTTTAAGTGGGTTTTAATTATGATTTAATATTTTACTTTTTGGTGACCTAATCTCACCCTATATGTACTTTCTTTTTTCCTAAAGTGGCTGATGCAATTTTTTTTTGAAATCTTCTTGTTTTTGGAGCTTTCATTCTATCTTTATATTAATTCAACATTCATCACATGACTTCTATTCAAAGATCTTGGTGAAATCTATTAAGATGGACTATAGCACACTATGCTCCTAAAAGTGTATTTTGCTATTGTCCAAAAGTGTTGGTTTTGGGAAAAATTGAGACTGTTCTATGTGTGACTATATTTCACTATATTTCTTTGAGATTGAGATCTATAATTTATGTTTGCATGCTAAAAAATATGTTTTGAGTGCACTAGGATGGCCTGATCTTTATGACAAACCCCTATGAGTGCCCCATCTTTTGAGAGGAGTTATTAAACCTCTACAATAACCATCCTTAAAATAAAATATATTCATCATGTGTGTTAGACTAAAAATATATGATATCTGCATGATAAACCAATATAATGAGTATACATGACATCAGAATGTAAAATACATTGAGCATAAGTTGGCAATTTAAGATGTATGTTAGATCTAACATTCACAAGGTTATCAAGATAGATATAAAAATATAAGAATGTATATGAATAATAAATCTAAATATAATTTGAGTAAACTACTTGAGAGGATGGGGCGTGATGTCCATCAAGGTACCCAAGGAGAAAGGTGAGATTCATGAGGTCCTTCATGACATCATAAATTAGATGTGAAAGCAACAATCAAGAGACAAGTGTCATGGCCATGACACATACATGAAAGCATACATACAAACACATGAGGCACACAAAGTAGGCCAAGAGGCCATAATACAAGGGACATGGGAAAATGTCACTAAGTCTGATAAAAGGCACACATATAAGGACACGTTTAAATGTTTGTATACATAAAAGAGCATGCAAGTTTGGCATAGATCCATATAAAAAGATATGTTCAAATGTCCATATACATGATCAATAAGCATACACAAGGACATGAGCACATCTCTAAAGCATGAAATCAATGAAATGACAATGGTATATTCAAATTCCCTCATGTAGAAGTAGAAGCAAATAAACACAATCAAATCTAAACTAGTAAATCTAGAAATGAAAGTATGCATAATCATGTAGTACAAATATATATAAGAGAAAATATGTACATAGACTGAGTCTATAGTAGTAGTAGTCAGCAAAAAATTGGTGTAGTATATGATGATCAATATCAATAAATAATCAATGTTAAATCTGTGATATGGAGTATAGAAAGATATAACCTAGCGAATTGGAAGCTGTGTGTATGATGTTCCTATTGTGATAATATATCAATGTTGAACTGGTGTATATGTGTATGTGCCCCCAATGGATGGATAGTATAAAATTTAGATCTATGTAGAGGACTGGACTCCTATAGTAATCTACAAACACTCGAAGGGAATAATTGAAGCATGTATGTATGATAAAACTAACTACACTAACATAGATAACATATGTATTACCTGGGAAATAGAAGGAATGTAAATATGGAAATGCATACAATTTGAAATTTGTATTTTTTGAAAAATAATTAAATATTTTTGTATTTTTGGGACATATTATATTATTTTTATATTTTATAAGTATAAGCTATGTATAAGAAACATGAAGATGAAACTATATACAAGGAGAAATATAAAGGAAACTATGTACAAGTAATACTAGAAGCAAATGAAATTATGTACAAATTAAATGTAGTGACTCTAAATACCTAAGAGCACATCCATAAGATTTGGATAGTCAAATTGAAGATCTGGTGGGAGGTCAACCAATGTCAGATACTAAATCTACCCAAACTCAAATAAATCATCATCATTTTGATCATCATACCATTTTGCCTGCATAAGAATAGTCTTATCCTTGGCATTAGTCTGGATTTTATGCATTTAAATATCATGTTGTTCTACTATGTAAGACAACTCCTATGTAGTCCTAGGGTAGACCACATTGGACCTTTGGATGCTTGTATAAAATCTATGATTTTTGTCTAGTATATCATGTAAAATGCAAATTATGTGTCCTTTATGACTAAAAGTCAAACATATGTCTATCTGATCAACTGTGGCATCCATTTATTATAACCATGTACTACCAAGTATAATCTATATGTGAGTGCTTATGATCATGACAAAAAGTAGTGTGTTTACCACACTAGGGCCACATGCATCTGGTAGTGTGATATGTCCTAAGGTTTCTTGATAATTTATAGCATGTTTTAGCTCCATTTCTTGATGCCCTATGTGTTGTAAGAATTCCAAAGTATGAGTGTTAGGATCAAATCATCATCTATAGAGACGTAAGGGATGTATTGGTCCTTGATGAAAGCCCATATAGTCAATGGATCATTCCTCGAATGTTGAGATTAGTAAAGAGTCTGTCATGGTGCTTGTACTAGTGGAAACAAAGGCTATGTAATCTAGATAGTGCCTTGAGATTTGAGTTAATTCAATTTATATAATAATGCTGAGCATGTATTTGAATAATGTCTAATAATCCTATGAAAAAGACAAAAGGATCTATCATCCTTCTATGACAATATACTAACGGATCTATGGTGAACTATGGGTAATGCCATTAATCCTTGGTCAAGTAATATCTATATAATTATTTGTGTCCTATCCTATGTACTTCTTTCATAAATATGGATAAATAGGACAATATCCATAGATGTAACCATATGTACTAAATTCATAGAAGAATCTACCTCCAACTACAAGTGAGTGTCTGGGCGTGTATTTGGGATATTATGAACTGGTGGTGATACCTATGTAGGGAAAGGTATGAATGACTTATAATAATCTCTATACTCTCTAGGGCCTACTAGTGTGAATCTCAATCCACATAAATAATCATCGATGTTCATGGGTGTCGTATTATCCTTTGTGGTGGTCTAGGAATCTATATCTAAGTTTTTTATGTATGTTTCCTCTGAGTTAACAATAAATGGTAACTGTGCTATGAAGATCTCATCATCCACCATGGGAAGGGGGAAAAATGTTTTAGGAGGTTTGTTCTCCATCATGGGTGAAGATTACTCTATTGTAGGAGGATCTAGAATAGGTGTAGGAATAGTGGTGCTAGATTCCCAAACTCATATGCATGCATCTATTGTATATGAATGATATGAGGTGGGGACTCTATGAGGACATGAGGTGTCCCATCTGAAGATATACTTGGCTAGTAGGCTTAATGACTTTGTAATTTTTGAATGGTTGGTTATTAGCTAGATATGTGTATAAGTATCTATTATATAAAAACTTGACACATCTGTGCAAGGTAGAAGGTACTATTATGACATTAATCTGCACCCTTGGAGATATTTCTTCAGGCTCCCTCTGACTAAGCCATAATATTGAGACAACCCTAGGCTATGGGTAACCTTTGATGTGGCTAAACCTTTGGAGAAGGCCGGTGTAGACACCTAAATTTCATTTAGTGTTGAAATGCACTAATTTTCTCTCTATTAAATTCAATTTCAAATTAACACTAATTTCTCTCCAAACCACATAATTAAATAATTATGCACACTTAAATATTTGTTTTAAATAAATAATTTTGGAATTTCCACCTTACCTAGACATGCTACCACCTTTATCTCCCTCACTTGTTGACTCACACAACCAATTCCTCAACATTCTCAACCTCCTTGTGAGTCACCCCTTGACTTGTCAATGCATTTACTTCATTTTTGTGACTCATGCAACTATCTCCCTTTTGCTCTCAACCTCTTGAATTAGTCATCATTCTCATGGATGAGGACTTATTCTCAACTATTGATTATTCAATTGATTTGAATAAATTAATTAATTCTCCACCATTCAATCTCTCTTCAAGAAATCTGCAAATAGATGAGTAATTTGTCACTTTTGTCAAATCCAAACTTGAGCTAAGTGCTATCAAATCAAAGACAAATAAAAAGAAAAATCAAAGCATCTAAAGATAATTTACACTAAAATGCTGCCCATATCATCTTGCATTGGAGGAGTGAGCACCGCATATTTGAAAGAGCAAATTGAATACACATCGTAATGAGAAAATATTGAGCACTCAAAATGTGAAGTTTGTATTTTCTTTTCTTTGTTTGTTGCTCTAACATAGTTGAGTTTTATTCTAGATTAGTGTTGTTCACCAAAAATGTCACTCATTTTTGGAACAACATGAGCTATTTTGGTCCTGCAGGGCCAAAATGATCTCTTCCCTTCTAAAAAATTCTTGTGAGCATTCCAGTTCTTCATTTTTCAAAGCTTTTCTAGAAATCTACGGACTCTACAGGCTTAAACTATGGACTCTGCAGATATGTTTCTATGGACTCAACATGCTTGAGATTAGCAGGTTCAAAGGTTCAAAGGCTTCTGCACTTTGGTTCAATTAAAGGATTTCAATTAGCAAATGACAAAGGACTTAAGCTTGAACCATTGAAATTTAAACCACTTTAGTTCAAAGGTTCAATGGGTTCAATGACCCAGTTGGTTCAACGCACTTGGTGAAAAAGAACAAAGGACTTAGCCAAATAACAAAGAATGAACCATTGAACCAAAGTTGGTTCAATTGGTTGGTTCAATCGAAAGGTTCAAGGGACTGCCCTAAAGCGACAAAAGGCAAGTTCCCTTATGGAGGGCAGGCAATAGTGGTTCAAAAATTCAAAGGTGGCCTCAGTCAAAGGAAAAGTGACACATAAGTGGATCAATGGATGGTTCAACCAAGGAGAGAAGAAGTGATTAAACCAAGCAACGATAAAACAAAGAGATAGAATGAACCAATGAACCGATGAACTTTCAATGGTTCAACGTGTTCAAGGTTCAACATGGTTCAAGCAGCTGGTGACCATTGACGGCCCCTCAGACGTCAAATTTAAGGTAAGGGAATATTTGTTGAAATTCAAATAAAGCGTAGAACTTGAAGGAAGAACCAAGCAACTGGATAAAAAGATAGCTCGATAGCTCAAATCGCAGCAAGAAGAGACAAAGCTAGAAAAGACAAAAGCAAAAAGAGGAAAAAGCTTGAAATGTCTACGCAAGAGTTATTTCCAGTAGGTGAAATAGTGGATCGAGTAGAATTATGAGCACACAAAACCAAGGATGTGGCCTATTTTCTTCCATGAAGTAAAGATGAATAGACAGCTGTGTAGATGTCAGAGGGGACAAACCAAATGATCTAGACTCGGGAGAAGACATATGGGATGAAATGGCAAGCCATAGTTAAGATAGTTGCCCTATTTTCAACACAGTCCTTTGACAAACTTAACAATGCATTCAAAGCATTGAATGCACAGCATGGGCCATTCTATGGAAAATAAGTGCCCAAGTCTTTTTTAGAGCGCTATATATTGTAATCTCTCATTTGTTACACAAGAGATCTTCCCCTTACCAAGAAGCAAAACTCTGCCTATTTTGAAAGCAATTACTGAGACTTTGAGCTCAGGTTGTAATTTCATTTTCATTGTTATTTGAATGAGAAAGCAAGTTTTTCCAGACTTTGTGCTATTCTAACTTGTGTCATCTGGAGGTGTCCTTATTCATTTAATTTGGTAAGCAAAACTAGTGGAGGTGAGCAGAAAGGTGTCTTAAAAGCCCACTATGGAGAGACTTTGTGCCCCCATAAGTACCTTCAGTGTGTTTGCATTTTATTTTCCTGTGTAAAGAGCCTTGGGATGACTTTGTGCCCCCATTGTTCTTTGTGTCTTTCTCTCTCAGGTTGCTGGTCACTCAGCACCCCTGTTATCGGTTACTTGCTACCAAAAAGAGTCCTACTGTTTGCAAGAACAAGCACTTCTGAAATAAGAGAAGTGACTTCTATTGCCTCACCAGGATTTCTACTATTTAGGAAGGAATCTAGCTCTTAGTTGAAATTTGCTTTTGAAAGAAGAGAAGCACCTTCCCTATCACCCTGTATTTCTCCTCTGTTTGTTAGCATCATCTCTGAAAGAAGAGAGATGGATGGTTTGTCCTACCCCCTGTGTCTTATTTTTTGCATATATATAGTATATAGCCTCTTGCATCTCCTGCATATCTATAGGGAACCTCCCCTTGATGAGAGGAGAGATTTGTCTCTGATTGATGTAGTAAAGCTGCACACCTAGTTGACTGATCTCCCTATGCTGTGGTGATAGGGACTATTTTGGTCACTAGTTAGCTGGCTGATAAAATATTCACCCAACAGTTTTTGGTGACTCCACTAGGGATTTGAACAAGCAATCCTTACCCTTATCCATTATAGAGTCTAGAAACTCCCATCTGGGTCTTACCCATTATTCTTATAGCCTTACCATTTTCATCCATCTCCATTATATTATCTAGTCTGCAAAACTAGCACTGCTAGGAAAGAAAGCGCAGTTTGAAGCCTCAAGCTTTAAGCTGAAGTAGGGCCAGTGTCTTTTCCATTTTTGTCCTATAGTCTGGAAAATCCACTCAAATATGTTATCCCTATTTTTCATAATCCAATCATGGTAGTTTGAGGCCCCTAGGGTAACTCATTTGGCCCACTTAATCTAACTCCACTTCTACATGAGCTACCACTTAGTTCAAGGAAGAATTTTCCCAAATTATTTGGTGATGGAAGAGTCCACCCTGATGGACACATTACAACTTTCACCATAGCCTGTGGTGTGATAGCGGTGGAATTTGAAGACATGGTAGTCAAGATTTTCATGGAAACACTACAAGGTGCTACTGCAAACTAGTTTTACCATTTGTAGACTGGATTAGTGACTGGCTAGGACACTATCGAAGCCAAGTTTGAAAAAACCAACAGAAGATGCACATGCCCTTCTAGCCCAACTCACGTAGATGAAGAAGGAGCCCCATGAACCTATGAGGGACTTCTTTGCCAGGTTCAACAAGCTGAGGCACATGATTCCCATGATCGCCCAGCCGACACCTCATAATCTCATGTGTTTCTTCATCAACTCACAACTGCTTGAAGTGAATTTTCTATTGAGATGAGCTAGACACATAGACCTTGAGGCTGCTCAAGAATTGGCCACTATGGTGGAAAATGACCTTATCTTAGCTATAAAGATAAGAAAAGATCTAAATAGAGGCAAATCCTCTTCATCTTCTGAAAACTCACCTGTAGCCACCACTGATCCAATGGTGCAGAAGCTAGCAAATGAATTGCTAGCCTTGAAAAGGCAAATGGCCCAAGGGATGCCATCTGCTCCTTCGTACAGAGATGCACCAAGAAGGACATTCCCTAATTAGGCATATCAAGGGAATGCTGCCAGGGGTCAAGGGTAGCCAAATCATCTTCCTCCCCCAAGGAAGGAACCTGGCCATTGAAGCACCTCTAGCCAACTTAGCAATTAGATATTTGGAAATAGAGCATAATTTATCTTTCCAACCTAAGTTTAATCAAAAAAATGATGCTGACCTCTTCAAGGAGGATCAAGAAGAGTCAGTTAGAGACTCCCACATTAGTTTCCTGAGTTACCAAGATGAACCTAAAAGTAAAGGTGAAGCAGTCGAGGGATCATGCATAGTGTTCACCGGGTCCAAAAACCAGTCAGCCCAGTAAGCTGATAAGGAAAAGATAGAGGAGTAACCTCAACTGGCAATTTCAATTGCTAACCAGGGAACCACTCTACCTCTCTAGCTAAAGGATCTGGTCATTGCTGCAGAAGTAAGTACATCAAACATCTCTACACCTTCTACTTCAAAATCATAGATCAGTCCTCCCACCCCTCCCAGAAACCAAAAGAATGAACTCCCATCCCCTTTGCCTAGTCCAATCCAGCCATTTGACATAATTGATCATGTCAAAAGTGTCGAGACCCAAATGGTTGCCCCTGTAGCCCAAATTTTGTTTGAGTCTTCAAGCAAGGATGAAATAGCAAAAGAATTGGAGTGTAGCATAAGTGTAGAAGAACTCTCCCATCCAAATGAAGAAGAATATGAGATATATGAGGGGGACAATCAAGACATGTGTTGGGCTGAGTTATCATAACAACAAATTATGGTACTAGACTGTGCTACTGCCCATCAAAATTAGGAAAAGGAATTCTTTGCCAGGAGAGCAAAGATTCATGGTTTTTGGATCAAAAGTCAAGTCCCACCATGGGGCAAGAAGAAGAAAAGGCCAAGAGGAAGGCACATGAGATTGGATTCTTGCTAGAGAGTTCCATTCACCCGTCATCAATTTTGGGGACAAAATGGTTTCTTTCTAGTTTATTAGGATGGCACACCATTTTCATTGTCTTACAGTCGGCAGCATCTGAAGCACTTCAAATCTTGAGGCATCAGATAAGATCATCTATACATATGTATATCTGTATAGTCTTTAGTTCTATTTTGTGCTTTTTATTTTCATTTTTTGGAGCCTTTTTTTTTGGGTAGCATGACTCCATAGCCCAATAGCACACTTCAAGGCACTAGAGATTCTAGTTTCTACTCCCCTCAGCTGTGTTTTAAGTTTTAACCTAAAGAAAGTTCCCCAACTGGAGCCAGTTGTTGTTCCCTAAAAATGTCAATCATTTTTGGAATAACATGAGCTATTTTGGTCCTGTAGGGCCAAAATTATCTCTTCCCTTCTCAAAAATTCTTTTGAGCATTCCAATTCTTCATTTTTCAAAGCTTTTCCAAAAATCTACAGACTCTATAGGCTTAAATCTATGGACTCTATAGATATGTTTCTACAGACTCAACATGCTTGAGATTAGCAGGTTCAAAGGTTCAAAGGTTCAAAGGCTTCTGCACTTTAGTTCAATCAAAGAATTTCAATCGACAAATGACAAAGGACTTAGGCTTGAACCATTGAACTTTAAACCAATTTGGTTCAAAGGTTCAATGGGTTCAATGACCAAGTTGGTTCAATGCGCTTGGTGCAAAAGAATAAAGGACTTAGCCAAATAATGAATAATGAACCATTGAACTGTTGAACCAAAGTTGGTTCAATCGATTGGTTCAAGGGGCTACCCCAAAGCAAAAAAGGTAAGTGCCCTTGCAGAGGGCAGGCAATAGTGGTTCAAAAGTTCAAAGGCAGCCTCAGTCAAAGAAAAATCGGCACACAAGTGGTTCAATAGATGGTTCAACCAAGGAGCAAAGAAGTGATTGAACCAAGTAGCGATAAAACAAAGAGACAAAATGAACCAATGAACTGATGAACTTTTAGTGGTTCAATGGGTTCAAGGTTCAACATGGTTCAAGCAGCTAGTGACTATTGATGGCCCCTCAGACGTCAAATTTAAGGTAAGGGAATATTCATTGAAATTTAAATAAAGCACATAACTTGAAGGAAGAACCAAGTGACTGGCTAAAAAGATAACTCGAGAGCTCAAATCATAGCAGGAAGAGACAAAGCTAGAAAAGACAAAAGTAGAAAGAAGAAAAAGCCCAAAATGTCTGTGCAAGAGTTATTTTTAGTAGGTGAAACAGTGGATTGAGTAGACTTCTGAGCGCACCAAACCAAGGTCGCGGCCTATTTTCTTCCATGAAGTAAAGATGAATGGACAACTGCACAGACGTCAGAGGGGACAGACCAGATGATCCAGACTTAGGAGAAGACATATGGGATGAAATGGCATGCCATAGTTAATACAACTACCCTATTTTCAACACAGTCCTTTGACAAACCTAAAAATGCATTCAAGGCATTGAATGCATAGCATGGGCCATTTTATGGAAAATAAGTGCCCAAGTCTTTCTTGGAGCGCTATATATTGTAATCTCTGATTTGTTACATGGGAGATCTTCCCCTTACCAAGAAGCAAAACTCTGTCCATTTTGAAAGGCATTACTGAGACTTTGAGCTCAGGTTGTAATTTCATTTTCCTTGTTATTTGAATGAGAAAGCAGGTTTTTCTAGACTTTGTGCTGTTTTGACTTGTGTCATCTAGAGGTGTCCTTATTCATTTAATTTGGTAAGCAGAACTAGTGGAGGTGAGTAGGAAGGTGTCCTGAAGGCTCATTATGGAGAGACTTTGTGCCCCCATAAGTACCTTCAGTGTGTTTGCATTTTCCTTTCCTGTGTAAAGAGCCTTGAGATGAATTTGTGCCCCCATTGTTCTTCGTGTCTTTCTCTCTCAGGTTGTTGGTCACTTAGCACCCCTATTACTAGTTACTTACTACAAAAAAGAGTCCTATTGTTTGCAAGAACAAGCACTTCTAAAAGAAGAGAAGTGCCTTTTGTTGCCTCACTAGGATTTCTACTATTTAGGAAGGAATCTGGCTCTTGGTTGAAAGTTGCTTTCGAAAGAAGAGAAACACCTTCCCCATCACCCAGTATTTCTCCTCTGTTTGTTAGCATCATCTCTGAAAGAAGAGAGATGGATGGTTTTTCCTACCCCCTATGTCTTATTTTTTACACACATATATATATAGCCCCCTGCATCTCCTGTGTATCTATAAGGAATCTCCCCTTGATGAGAGGAGAGATTTGCCTCTAGCTGATGTAGTAAAGCTGCACACCTGGCCGACTGATCTCCCTATGCTGTGGTGATAGGAACTACTTTGGTCATTAGTTAGCTGGCCGACAAAATATTCACCCAACAATTAGTATTAGCTTATTTTCTTTGCATATCTAGATTTTCATTCATACATTTTTGGCATGTCTGATGGGACCTTTCCACATATTTTTATCTTTTAGTCATTATTTTTACATTTAAATTAGATTTTCTCTTTTGATTTTGCTGTTTATGTTTATAAATTTTTCATCTAATCTTGTCTTTTTCAGGAACTGGTACAAGCAAGGGTTGTATCAAGGTGTTTTTGTTTGGATATGCATGCTTCTCTACATAACAACAAATTCAGAGTAGAAAACAAAAAAAAGGACCCTTAAGATAGAGAAATCATGCTTTTTCTTCCATTTTTTTGTGTTTTTGTACTATTTATAGGTTAACAAAAAAATTGACACTTAAAACAATGAAATCATTTAATCTTTCTTTGAAATCATTTTATTTTTCTATGAAATCATTCTAACAAATCTTTTACATTTTTTGTATAAGTTATATGAAATTGCTACTAATTTATACAAAATTTCCATTAAGTTTTATAATTTTGCCACTAAGTTCTACAAAATTGCCATTAAGTGTTACAAAATCACCACTAAGTTCTATAAAATTGCCACTAAGTGTTACAATTTTGCTTTTTACTAAAAATTTCACTTTTTTATGATAATTTCACTACTAATAATGATAGTTTTGCTTTTTTCTAACAATTTCATTTTTTTGTTACAATTTTTCCATTAAGTGCTTCAAATTCACCATTACAACTACATAACAATTAATTCATTTGCATTTTAAGTGGCCATCTTCCATAGGCCATAAATTTTGACTTGGGACTCCATTTGAGCTCTCATTTTTGCCAAAATGAAGGTATTGAGATGAAGAATGCAACCATGTAAAAATATTTAACTTTTTTTAATAATTCCACAAATTCAATACATCAAATTTGAATTATCATTTCTATCTTTTATTTAGTTTTATGTTTTTGATTAACTAATAATTTCACCTTTCTCTATGATTGTGTAGCTGTGAGATCATTGTAAAAGAGTTGTTTGATCTTTGTTTTTTATTGGTTTTCTATATCTTTTTACATATTGCCTTGAAGACAAACCAAGTTAAAATTTTTTAACTACTTGTTTGTAGGACGTTGGCCTAAGACAATTGCAAAAAAGCAAAGAATCTAACCAAATCTTTTATTTGTTTTCAGTAACCTTTTTCATTTTTAGTCTTTTACGTTCTTAGTAATTAAGTCACACTTGAATTTATTTAGAGCAAATTTAATTTTTATTTTTAGCTTCTTATTTGGTTTTAATATTGTGTATGTTCTTTCTTTGGCATCACATTGGTGATGATACTAAAAAATCAGAAATGATCTTATAACTTATTTGTTAACTAGTTGACCTTATGTATGCTCTTTCCTTAGCCTCACATTGATGATGATACTTGAAAATCAGAAACAAGTGTCAATTTTTTTTAAGGGATCTATTGATAGTGAATTTCATCACCATGTAATAGGTTAAACCCCATTTACTAGTGGGTATATATAAATTGATACCTAATTATTTTAATTTCCTAAGAAATTATGTGTTTTAAGCACACCATAACATGAGGATATATCATGCTCTAATACCTAGGGTTTCAATATTTGATTTGAAATTTGATATTGTCAATTGTCAACACACTGAGAACCCTATGGTTATGTTAAGAAGTTTAGGACAAAACCCAATAGTGTGCATCCACATATTGAATTCTTCCATGATTTTATTCACCCTAGATAAGCTTGTATATACCTTAATCCTAGGATCACCTTTTTGCCATTCAACTTTGGTAAATTAGTGGTTAGTACTGAGAATTTACCTTCCACATACCCTCAAAACTAGACTCAGTGGGCCATGGGAACAACAGGATCCTCCATGGTTAGTGCCTTAAAATACTAGGCCATAACTGAGAACACGAACGAGTGAGTGATAATGAAAGGTTCAAAAGTTGTTCAAGACCCTCATCTATGATTTTTCACCTTTTTGTGCAAATTAATTGATTACTTAGAATAAAAATTGTTTTTCATTTCTTTGTGATTGCCATGTATTGAAATTCTTTGTGTGAAAATTAATTCTTTAAAACAAAAACAATTTTTTTGTTGTTGTTAGCATATTAAACTTTTAGTCATTTTGGTATTTTGCTAGAATCTAATTTCAAGTCTTTTTAATTATTGAGTCAAAGTATTTTCTAGTCTTTTTATTTTTTAGTAAAATCATCCATTTCAAGAAACATGGTTATGTGGAACCACAACTCGACCAATTCCATCCTGAAACATACTTCAAATAATCCATATTATTATCCGGGGTTCAATCCAACAAATTTTGATTCAAATTAATATTTGAATCAATATCAAATAAATCACCAAGCTAATCAAAATATGAGTTTTAATGTGTATTCAAACTCACACATCAATCAATCAAATCAAAGTGTGGATAATTGTTCAAACTTTCCAAATAACCGATTCAACCCAAACCACAACCAATCCATTTGCAACTTTAGCACATATTCATGTTCACCCATGGAACAATATCAAAACTTTAATTTAGGGAAAACATCAAATCAATTTTTAGGTTATAGCAATCAAAACTCTTTGAATTATTCTCCTAATCCTACACCATCCATGTATCATATACCACCAAATAAAAATAAAACTGTGTACAAAAATACATATGGTTCTAATCATAACATCAATGCAAATCAAATCTTTATTCCACCATCAAGATCACTTTCTGCTATTTATGTGTATCAAAATACATTCCTTAATCAAACCCCAATCTAATCAAGCCCAACTACATTTCATTCAAATCAATCTTCCAACTTCTACACCCATTAAAATCAATCTTTTTACAATAATAAAAATCAATCATTTGATTTTACATCCAATTCATCCCAAATCTCAAATCCAAATTTATACACAAATTCCCCCACATTTATAAATTATCAAAACACATATACTTCCAATTTTAACATAAATCCAACAAACCAATTCTTCTAATATAAAGCCACTTCTTCAGCATAATTCATTACTATGGAATACTAAAATGTTCCACAACAATACCATTATATCATTAGTAATCCTTATTTTCAATCATATTTCCTATCCACTAGTTATAATTACAACATCCCTCAATACACTAGACAATAGTTCATAGATGCTGAATACATCAGATATAACCCACATCTCACCAGCCTAGAGATGGAAAATATTGAATACATCAGACATAACCCACATTTATTCATGTTTGAAAGGCCAACCTTACAAATATGTTAATATTACCATGCCAAATCATACCATTTCAAATCAAAATCAAAATGATAATATTTTTATCTGTTAATCACCAAATAATGATTTTTGACCAGATACCCATTTTTGATCAACATCCCATATTGACTCAAATGCTATCTAATCCGCCTCTCAAAATATCATATTATTTTAAACCACCACATAAAAGTTCAAAATACCAAAAAGATCTTAATTTAAGGTCAAACATTTCTTAAAGAGAAGTAAAAAAGTACAATACTAAAGCACTTCAACAAAATCTTCTAATGACTGCATCTAGACCTAGGGAAAATATATTATCCAAATCTGATATCCACTTTCTTTTAGGATTAAGAGAAAGTTTAATGTCCACTTTGGTACCAACTATAGTTTTAACAATAGACACAAATTCAAATGATAGTGATAATGTTATAAGTAGGGAAGAATCCTCATCCATCATCACTACCAATTCTATTAGCAACATCAAAGTAGTCTGTTCTATCACCATCAATGCCATTCTTCCTTTTCCTATCAACAATATGTTACTTGCACATGTCAACTAGAATCTATAGTAAAATACTGCATTGGATTTATCTCATGGCAAATTATCAATTATCACATCCATAAACATCTATGAGAGCATCTCATTTAGAGAGACATTAATTCACTAACTATTACTTGTAGCTCCATAAAACAATCAAAGAACACCCATAAATAAACAAATCACTTCTTTGTTGCTTGAGGATAATCATACCCAAAACATTAAAAATGTCTAGTCAATTAGGTGAGATACCACATGTAATGATCTCCTAGTCACATTACAAGAAATAATCTTAAATCCCATGCTACATACTTATTATTCCACTTTAATGGAATGGTATTACAACGAGTTAGATCATGACTTTGAGATCAATTTTGAAGCACATCATAATCAGTTTGAATATTATAGATTTGCTAAAGAATTGAGAATAATCAACACAAATCTATCCTACTTTGATTTATATAGTATTTGGTGGTAAATTAATAGTGGTTGTTTGAGGGATATTGGATTTTGTACATAAAAAAAATTTATTAGTCCTTGGTGCTTGATCCTCTTTAACAACATAACTTATAATCCTTATTGAGAAAGGCATCCAGATTCCATGATGGTTAAATGAACTATTAGAAGGTTTTTAGAGTTTATCTTCACTATCAAACATATCAATATATGTATCTTTGATAATTATGTTTTTCCAAGAAAAACCAAAGTTACTACTAAACTTTATCAAAGAAACTTATATCTAGACATATTTATTCAACAAGGATTCCCTAATCGAGAGAGACTTTTTGGGTGGTTTGATAGTAGTGTTTGGTGGGCCCAACAACCTCATCCTGGTCATGTTATATTTAGAGTCAATAATAGGACTGAAATAGAAATTGACAAGGAAATCTTGCCAGATCAACAATAACTATCTAGAGTAGGCATGGGGTAAAATCTAGAGGGTCATACACATTATGCATATTATAAACTTCCATTAGGTACAAATGTCAAAAAAGCAAAAAAAATCATAAAAACATAAAAAAGACCAGAAATATAGTATGTTTGTTAGTCCCTTGACACTTGAAAGCATCTCATTTTAACCCATTTTATCTTCATAGTATTGCATTTCACTATTATGTTAGTTTGGTTTTTGTATATCAAATGTTGTGTTTAGTGATTGTTAATTATCAGTTCACATAACACAATTATTGCAAACTAAAACTTGTCCATATTATTGTATCATTATATTATCTCATGAAAGACATTTTTCCTCAAACTTTATGTTACACTGGTTCATGTTTTAAAGTTTATGAGTCAAGTAAATATTATCTTTTCTAAATTTAAAAACATATCAGTCCATAATCTTATTTAGAAGATCACTTATGATAGAGTCTCCTTTTAAAAAGTGCCCTTTTCGAAGGAAAAAACATTAAAGCATTCTACAAGAAGAAAAGTGGAAAATACTTGCCTATCTTGGTCTTCAGTGATAAATCCTTGCATCTTACTAGTTGCATGGGGCCACGATTAAGAGGTATAATTTTTCCACATAACAAAACATATTTATTTCAAAATTTTTATCAAAATGAAAAATCAATACCTCTCACCCTTTGTTAATCTTTGGTGTTGAGCCTTCACATCTTATTAGTTTCATATGATTAACATTAGGGATAGATATCCTTACTCACCTTTTTGTAGTCTTTGGTGATGAGCCCATGTGTTTACCTAGTCACATGAGATTATTTATTAGGGGTCATAAAGAAAGAAAAATCAAAAGGTTGATAAAAAAAAAATTCAATATAACCTATTTACATGTATATGCTACAAAAGGGGAATACTTTATCCAATTAACCAGCTTTGTCAAGGCTAGTTCCTTTTAGGCAAATGTAATAAAGATAGTATTTTTGTAAGTTCAATGAAGATTTAGAGTTTTACTCTTGATCATAAACATTTTAAACCATCATCCTTTGCTACACAGAATTTTTGATCAAATTGTTTTTACCATTCACTCATTTCACTCTTCTCTCTGCATATTGAGAGCTATGTGTTGTGTATACCAATGGTTATCATCCCTAGAAAAATAAAACACTCAATGCATCAACCATGTCTTGTATATATCCATTGTATATAAACTAGTTCTCTAACATCATGAACAAAACTATTATCTATAACTACTCCCTTATTACTTGGGGGAATCATCCTTTAGTCATCCATTGCATGTTTCTAAATGTGTTAGTTTTGTCCATTGTTAGTCGCTTCATCCTATAACATGATACATTTTAGGGTTGATATCACTTTTGTACCCATGCATGCTTGATCATGATTATGGAATAATTATTACTCTTTATTTTACTATAAAAATATAAAAACATTCAAAAATCCAACAAAATATAAAAAAACAAAATCCAAGCAAAAAAAAAAGTCCCCTTGTCCTTAGTTACATACCCTAGTTATCCCTATACGAATTACCCATCAAATGGTTCAACATTGTCAACAATTTCACATAATAAAAGGTTATAATTTAGCCAAGGACATCCAAAAGTTATTTGATTACTTTTTTTAGTCATTTGCTTACATGTTTAAGTCATTTACTTACTTGTATGTATAGTCATTTTACATAATGAGTGTTTACTTGCTTCGGCAATGTTTGTTTACTTATGTGCTTGTTTTACTTACATCCTTTTCATTATTAAAAACACTTATTTTTATCTTATCTTTATTATTTTTTTATTGTGTCTATATCACTATGTATTACTAATTATGTCATTGGTTGGAGAATTGTTAATGATGTCATGGTGATGTCATGGAGGTGTCCAAGTGAGTAGATGAAATGTCTTGATAGTCTAAGTGATAATGACAAAGTGTACAATATGATTATCCTAGTAATATTGAAGTAGACTTGGTTGATATTCAGAGTTTGTCTATTTAGAGATCATTAGGGATGAGTTTGAAGTATTGAGCGTGTGCAAGGGGTCGTATCAAAAGCTAAAAATGATTTGAGTGCTTGTGTGCATGAGTGGATTTCATCTAGTTGATCATTATTTTTATCTAGACATTTATGATCTAGTGGCAAAAAATTTGAGTAAGCATTTTATTAACATCACCATTTCCACATGTGGATGAGTCAGGGGGAGTTGGTCATATAGTTATGATCAAATTTTTGCCTAGTTTCTATGTGCTAAATTTTAGGTCATGTGACAAAGCACAACATAAGATATGTAAGTGCAATGTTGGGGTCTCAAGCAGTTTGATAATGTTTTCCCATACTTAGTCAAATTTTCAATATGACAAGAAAAATTGAGTAGGAATTTTGATGGTGTTATATTTTTTACATGTGAAGGTATCAGGAAGCAGTGAGATGAGGATAAGTGTTTGATGTTTAACATTGATTAGAAGTAAAGTCCAAGATTCTTTAGAATATAAATGGTGAGTAGGTGTTTGTACTAATCCAGATAAATGGTGCGTGTTAAATTCAAGAGGTCAAAGTGACATAGGTTTAACAAGGTAAAGGTTGAGCTCCTTACAATAAGATCAATGGTGTGTATGTGGTCAAGATTATAAGATTGCATGAGACTATTTGAAGTTTAACATTTGGGTAGTGGTGAAATATGAGTTAAAGTTAGAATAAGATTGATGGTGCATATTTAATCTAAGATGTGAGGGCTTGAGATGCATTTTAAGTGACTGAAGTTTAACTGTGATCATTTGAATTCAAATATTTAAATTTAACAAAGGAAAGACCAGTGTTTAGTTTTTGGGCCATATCTTTTGATCTAGGCAAAATTTAATCATGGTATAAAAAGTGAATTTGTAAAAGACTCCAAGGTGAATCTATAAATATTAATTTAAATATATGAAAGTGTGTATAGTCAAATTTTTGGTTCTCCAAAGTTGACTATGTGTTTGACTGCATTCTGCAAGTGACCTGAGAAGGATATTTGAACTTGTGTTATTTATTGTTTCAATGTTTCATGATGACTTAGCTATTGGAAGGTGTTATACAATTCATAAGGATATTATTTATATATTTTATAGGTGTGATAAATCTTTCTTAAGTATGAATAATGATTAAGAATTTGATTGTGTATGTTTATAGTGTTCATGTGTATAAGGTTTATGTTTGAGTTGATTGAGCATATGCAAAGGTTAGAGAAGTTGAATATGATCATTTGAGGAAGTTTAATGGGTCATGTGGAGTGTAATTATGCATTTATAAGTGGAATTATATTATTTTTTCTCTTGATGAAGTGATAAATGGGTGAATAGGTCTCCATGAGACCTATAAGAGCTACAACAACCTAACTGAAAGGTGTAGCTACTTAAGGGTGACCCATAGATGATATGATCAACCTATAAGGATTGTATTGAAACATGTATTGATGTGAGAGAAGTATTAAGGGTTAATTCAAGTCTAATGGATGACCAAGAATCTATTTATCATGAAGACTCTATATGTAGTGAAATGAAAGGAGATGGTTTCTAGGCTTGTGTGAGAAGAGTATGCTTTGAAGTGAAGAAGAGAGGATAGTGTTCTTGCAGGTTTAAAGGTTGAATATGTGTGAAGAGGTCTAAGTGTGTATATGAAGGTAGTTTTAGTGAAAAAAGAGAGAGATTATGGCATGCTTATGTGAGAGGCCTATATGAGATAGAGAGGGAACTTATGTAGGAGTTAGAAAATTAGATAACCTTCATTAGGTGTTGAAGACATCAATTATAAGGTGGAGGTGTTCATTTCATAGGAGGTAAAAAGGACTTGATATTATTTAGGGTTATATTATCCTTGTGAAATAGGTGTTTCAATAAAGGGCTTAGTTTAGAAGGACTTGACCAAAAGGTGGTCAAAAGGACTTGATCATATTAGGGATAGGTGCTCCTTATGAAATTGATGTTTCATTAAATATTAGTCAAAAGGACTTGATCAATATCTTATTTTTAATATCTTATAGGACAAGTAGTCTATGTGTTACAAGCTTGAGAGTATATTTTATTCCCCATGAGGGTTTCCCATAGGAACTATGTGTTGTATGTTGATCTTATGTATGCATTAAATAAATGAGCTCTCTTGTTAATGTTTCTTGATCAAGTTGATATATGTTGATTTTTTAATAGTTTGAAAGGATTGGAATTGAAATTAAACTATTTAGGATCATTTATTCACCCCCTCTCCTAGTGATTATACCTTGAACAATTGGTATCAGAGTGGGTCCTTTGGTAAAGGCTTAACATCTTAAAGGTGAACCAAGGTAAAATATGGGTAGTCATCAAATTTAAGGAGGTTTCTATACTAAGCAAGCATCAATGTTCAATGGATCTAATTATGCTTTTTGGAGTACAAGGATGAGGACATACATTATATCCCTAGGTTTTTATATATGGTAATATGTCATGGATGGTTATGTTGATTATACTATTCCATCTAGTGCTACAGATAAGAAGCTATTTGAGAATAATTTTAAGACAATAAATGCCATCACTTATGGTATTAAAGAGATTGAGTTTATAAAGATAATCCATTATAAATTTATTAAAAAAACATGGGATAAAATACAAATCATTTATGAAGGAGATTCAAAGGTCAAACTTGTTAAGTTGTAGACTCATAGAAGGCAATTTGAAAGTCTCAAGATGAAGGAAGAAGATTCTATGGCATCCTTTTTGTAGAGAGTTGATGAGATTATGAACATCATCAGAGGTCTTGGAGAGAGCCTTGAAGAGACTACTATTGTTCAAAAAATATTAAGGTCTCTATCCCTCAAGTTTGATCCAAAATTATCTACTATAGAAGAAAGTCATGATCTTACTCAGTTAAAGATGGATCAATTACATGGCATCCTTATTGCTTATGAGATGAGAGTAAAAGATGATATACCACCAAATAAAGAATAAACCTTCAAGACTAAAATGAAGACAAAAAAGAAGTTCCAAGGTAAGAAACCCAAGGAGGATAATATTTTTGATATTGATGAGGATGAACTAATTGCTTTGTTTACAAGAAAATTTAAAACAAGATCAAGAAAGTATAAGGATAAACTACCCTTTGAATTCTTTAATTGTGGAGAGGTAGGACGTTTTGATAATAAGTTCCCTCATAATTATAAGAAGAATGATGATGAAGAACATGATGAAGACCAATATGAAGACAAGAAGACATACGGGTCTGATAATAGAAAGAAAGGTTTTAGAAAGTATGACAACAACAAGAAGTCCTTCAAGAATAAGAAGATTCTCTACACCAATAAACATTATAGCTCATTAGACGAGAGTGAAGATAATGAGTCAAAGTTTGATAATAAAGATGATGGTCCTATTGAAGATGAATCCCTCTTCATGGCTGAAGAAGGAAGTTGCTCACATCAAAAAGAGTTTACTTGGAGTGATTTAGTTGATGACGAAGATGAGGTGGACTATGAGACTGCATTGATAAATGCTCTTAAAGAGGTAAAGATTGAGAATAATATTAATAAGAAGATGAAGTCTCAACTCAAAGACTATGAGGAAAAATTCAGTGTGTATGAGGAAAGAATGAATGAAGATACCAAAGAGCATGAAGATATAGTCAAGAATCTCAGTTGTCAATTGGAAATCCTATCTACAAGCCTAAAAGATAAAAAAATGAATTTTCAAGGTATGTTTTTGAAAATAAGTCTTTGGAAGATGAGTTAGAGAAGTCTGTAAGTAAGGTAAAATTATTTGTCAAGTTTGATAAGAGTTCCAATGATCTAGATGATATTATAAATAGTCAAAAGTCTACTAGTGATAGATCTAGATTAGGTTTTAATGAAGAGTCCAAAGTTGCTTTTCAAGTTGACATGAAGGTTAATGAGAGCAAGGTGGTTTAGCCCTTGAAGATCACCAATAAATCAATAAATAATGGTGCAAATAGATTAAATATAAATCATATCAAACAACCTAATGCCATCAGGTATGCAAGATTCAATGGTTACTATTACACATGTAATCAATTTGGTCATAGGGATAAAGAATCCAAGAGACTTGTTAGAAATGATTTTGTATGGAACTATGATGGGGGTCATCAATCAAAAGGTGTAAATAATGTTAAGTACTTCAAATATCTTAATGAGGGACATTTTGCTAAACATTATCCAAATAAGGTAAGACAAAAGATGTTTCTTGTAAAAGATATAGTGTGCTTTAATTGTCAATAAAGAGGTCACATTACTAGATTCTATAAATAAAGGCCTACAAGAGAAAATAGGTTTAATCAGGTTCCTAGAGTTCAAGAAAGAAGGAAAGTTAACTCTTGTAATCTAAAGCTGACAAGTGTGAGTCATGATGAGTTTTTAGGTCTAAGTAATCTATTTGCTATGTTGGAGAATGCTACATAAGTTGAAGAGTGCTAAGGGATTTCATTTTTTACTCATGTTGTGAGTAAAGAGACCAATCTCAAAGAAAAGACCTAGGTGATGGTTGAAGATAGTTATAAGGTACGTATGGATCTAAGTGAACATCCTACTATTGTTGAGCAATCTTCATGCAAATAACATCAATTATCAATGCCTAGTGATGAGGTTAAAAATTGTAAGGTTGATTCTTCAAATAAAAGGGCATGCCAAGGCTCCATAGTTACTCCATGTATTGTCAATTCAATATTAGAAGAGGAGAGTGATTTAAAAAAAGAACTAGTTTTCATAGTTTAGACTGAGAAGAAGAAGAACAAAATCAATAAATCTTATAGCTATAAGAGGATTTTAGTGGTTACTGAGGAGATGTGGGTCACTCCTGGCTTCAATTTATTTTAGAGCATTGTGGTGTAGAAGATGTCTTTGTCTATGCTTCTTAAGAGACTCATTTTAGTGGAGAATCATGTGTTGCTATGGTGTTCTTCAAATGGTCCTAGAAGGCTAGAGATGAGTTTTTTTAGTTGGAATAGGTATGTCTAGGTGGAAGATATGTTGTGGTGATGTCAGAGTGATGTCATAGCTATATATGGTCAGTCTGTAGGGTTAGATTGAAGGTTTTAAAGTGGTAAAAGAGGATTTGTAATTTTTCAAATGATATTTTTCCATAGAAAGGTCTATTGACCTTATTATAGAATTCTCCAAGTGATTTTGTGGTCTGAAGGTATGTTGAAGTCAAATTGGAGACTTTTGAGTACTCTCAATTTTCTCAATTTTTGCTTAAGGCAAGAATGCCTAAAATGGGTTATAGGATGTATAGGTTCTAAATAGTGTGGAAGCTCAAATATTGGTCCAAAAGTGTGAAATGTCTATCTCCAAGCATGCAAGAAGTTTTAGGAGTTTGGACTGACTAGAATGTGTTGTGTTGACCTTGTTTGTTTTGAGATTTTAAGGTTTTGGGCTTTTCTATAAAAGTGGTTTTCATTATGAATTAAGGTTTGAGGCTTATTAATAGGTTGAATGGGACAAATGGGTTGTCAAATCAAGCTTCACATAGATCTGAAGGTTTGTTTTTTTCAAATTATTCATGTTTTTATCAAGATGGAGGCCTAATTAGCTAATAGGTTTGTAAAGGAAGTATGTTGTATATGATGAGATAGGTGATGAAAATTGGTGTGATTTAGGGGGAATATTAAAGTGATGTAGATATGAAGTTTCAAGTTTTAAAGGTATATCTATTGAAAGTTGTGGTCTATGCAAGTTATAGGTAGGGCTATAAGGAGTCGAGACAGGCCTAGTGAGAAGAAGAATGCTTTATGTTCAGTCTCTACAAAAGAGCAAGGTATGAGTATTTTAGGTTGGTTTAAAGAATGTTTTCTATTTGGTAAGTGGCATGAAGTTATATTTGTGGTCCTTGTGGTAGCTTGAGATAGAAGGCTAGTAAGCCTGTATGGTGGTTCTTCATGGTGTATATAGATTTGAAGATGCTCAAGAGGTGAAATGGCTCATATATCTTAGAGGGATTCCATATTAAATGTTTTTTGTTGAGTTACATTAGATTTTAGTGGTTTTGTGTGTTCTTTATTCATTGGTTGTAGTGCTTTGTTGAAGAAGAGTATTGGCATATTACAAGAGGAATTTGTCAAGGCAAAAAGAGGTAGGCTCAAGGTAAGGGGGAATTTTTCCTATATTTAAAAGATAGTCTTCTATTGTTGGTATTATTTTCAGGTCCTTAGGATTACTTTGTGTCCAATTTCTCATTGTGTCAAAGGGGGAAAATATTTCTATTGTGAGAGTACTTGAAGAGAAAGAAGGAAGGTGAGTTATTTGATGGGTGTTGACATCAATGACAAAAGAGAAAATTATTGGAGAATTATAAATGATGTCATGGAGGCATTCAAGTGAGTGAATTAAGTGTCTTGATAGTCTAAGTGACAATTATAACATGTGAAATATGATTATCCTAGTATGATTGAAGTAGGCTTAGTTGATCTTCAGAGTTTGTTTTTTTAGAGATGATTAGGGATGAGTTTAAAGTATTGAGCATGTGAAGGGGGTCCTATCAAAAGCTAAAAATGATTTGAGTGGTTATGTGCATCAGTGGATTTCATATGGTTGATCATTGTTTTTATCTAGACATTTTGGATCTAGTGGAAGAAAATCTAAGTAGGTAACTTACGAACGTCACCATTTCCATGTGTGGATGAGTCAGGGGGAGTTGGTCATATGGTTGTGATCACATTTGTGCCTAGTTTCTATGCACTAAATTTTAGGTCATGCAACTAAGCAAAACATAAGATATGCAAGTGAAAAGTTGGGATCCCATGCAGTTTGATAGTGTTTTCCCATACTTAGCCAAATTTGTAATGTGGCAAGAAAAGTTGAGTAGGAATTTTGATGGTGTTATATTTTTCATACGTGAAGGTGTCAAGAATCATTGATATGAGGACAAATGTTTGATGTTTAATGTTGAGTAGAGGTAAAGTCCAAGCTTCTTCAAAATATCAATGGTGAGTAGGTGTTCATAATATTCAAGATCAATGGTGCATATTAAAGTTAAGAGGTCAAAGTGATAGAGGTTTAAAAAGGTAAAGTTTGAGTTCCTTACAATAAGATTGATGGTACATATGTGGCAAAGATTGCAAAATTTCATGAGATGAGGTCAACTGTTCAAAGTTTAACATTTGGGAAATGGTGCACTATGAGTTGAAGTTCAAACAAGATTGATGGTGCATATTTAATCTAAGATGCGAGGGCATAAGATGTATTTTAAGTGACTGAAGTTTAACTGTGACTATTTAAATTAAAATATTTGAATTTAATAAAGAAAAGACTAGTGTCTACTTTTTGGGCCATATATTTTGATCCAAGCAAAATTTAATCATGGTATAAAAAGAGAATTTGTAGAGGACTCCAAGATGCATCTATAAATATTAATTTGAAGATCTAAAAGTGTATAAAATCAAATTTATGGTGATCTAAACTTTACTATGTGTTTGACTATTTTATACAAGTGACCCAAGAAGGATATTTGAGCTTGTGTTATTGTTTTCATGTTTCATGATGAATTAGATATTGGTAGGTGTTCTATGCTTCATAAGGATATATTTGGATTTTTGAGGTTTGATCAATCTATCTTTATTATGAACAATGCTTAAGAAGTTAATTGTGTGTCTATTCATAGTGTTCCTATGTAAAAGGTTTATGTTTGAGTTGATTGAGTATATGTAGAGGTGAGAAAATTTGACTATGATAATTTGAGGAAGTTGAAGGGGTCATGTGGAGTAGACTTATGCATTTGGAAGTGGTCCTATGTTCTTTTTTTACTCAATGAAGTGCTAAATGGGTGAACAGGTCTCTATGAGACCTATAAGAGCTACAATGACCTAATTAAAAGGTGTAGCTTCTTAAGGGTGACCCATAGATGCTATGAATAACCTATGAGGATTGTATTGAGCCATGTCTTGATGTGAGATAAGTCTTAAGGCTTAAGGCAAGTTTAATGGCCAAACAAGAAGCTATTTATCATGAAGACTCTATATATAGTGAAACCAAAGGAGATGGTTTCTAGGCTTGTGTGAGAGGAGTATGTGTTGAAGCAAAGAAGAAAGGATAGTGATCTTATAGGTTTGAAGGTTGGATATGTATGAAGAGGTATGAGTGTGTATATGAGGGTAGTTTGAGTGAATAAGAGAGATTGTGGTATGCCTATGTGAGAGGCATGTAAGAGATAGAGAGGGAGTTTGTATATGGGTTAGAAAATAAAATATCCATCATCAGGTGTTGAAGACATTAGTTCTAAGGTGGAGGTGTTCATTTCATAGGAGGTCAAAAGGACTTGATCTTCCTTAGGGGCAGATGCTCCTTATGAAATAGGTGTTTTACTAAAGGCCTTAGGCCAGAAAGACTTCACCAAGGTTACTGGTCAGAATAATTGACCAAGAGGTGGTTAGAAGGACTTGATCAGTCTCTTATTTGTTATCTCTTATAAGACAAGTAGTCCATGTGTTATAGGCAAGAGAGGGGGTTTTATTCCCCATGAGGGTTTTCCATAGGAATTGTGTTTTATGTTGATCTTGTATATGCATTGAATGAATGTGCTATCTTGTTAATGTTGCTCAATCAAGTTTATATATGCTAATTATTTAATAGTTTGAAAAGATTGGAATTGAATTGAAATATCTGGGCTCACCGAGTCACCCCCCTCTTAGTGATTGTACCTCTAGCATTATTATGATCTTCCATATCATGATGCATTAAGTTTTATCCTTATGAATCTATTAGTAATTACATGTATCACATGATAGTCATCATGGTTTTTTTATACCATTGGTGCATATTGTGATGCACAATATAAAAATCAGGTTACTCAACTCTTAGTTAGAATTATTGTTGGAAATCTAATACAAGAAAAAGATAAGGCAGATATCAAACCATCTCATATGTGTCATCTCTCTCTTCCATCAATCCTTATCTCATATATTTTTTCAAATAATTTGATCCATCATCATTAATCCATGCAATCACTTCATTTCTTTATTTATGTTTGCATATTAATCATCCATAATCATTTCCTAATCTTTCCATTTAATTTCCCATACTTGTCAATTAGGATTGAAAAAATCACAATTTCCATCCTTTATCCAACATCAAATCATAATGTGAAATCATTAACTTAAGTATGTTAATATCATACATGGGTCAATTTTATGTTACATCATCACTTCTCTTCCTACATTGAGAGAACTACATATGGTCTGATATCCTCAAATAGACATTCTCTAAGTGGATTATGTAGGTTATGCCTAGAGACATGGGTCTCTAGGGTTAGTTCAGCCACCACATCTAGAATCATTGATTAAAATCATTTCATCCACATTTTCTACTACCATTTAATCAAAATTTTATATCTCCTTATCAATGGTTGCTAATATCAAATTTGTAAATATTTATCACAAATCAGACAATATACATTTTTTTCATTTTTTAGGTATGTGGCTTACCATCATTTGGATATATCATTCCCACATATACTTGAGAGAACCTTGAGTCTGAGCACAATCCAAGCATGTAGTCTATAAAATGGGAAATACACTTTTCCAGAATCTTCTCTGGCATTTAACAGCCAGGGTAAATAGTTTTACGTGTACCATCTACAATTTTGAAAACATTCATAGTGAGATAAGTATTTGTATTATTGATGATAGTTTTCTCATTCCCATCCCTCGTTCAAATCATTCTTCATCCATTTTTTAAAATTTATATAGAAACATTAAATCAATTCATTCTGAATTTATTTTCAAAATCTTGCAACAAATGTTTAGCGTAAAATCAACACAATCACATTTGTAAATTCAATATATTTTTTATGTTTATAGATTTGCAGTTTATTATTTTTTAGATATATCATCTCACACTTTCTCAATTGACCCTTGTATCATTAACAATAATAGTAAGCATGCAATTTATGAATGGTTAAAAATATTATATTTCAAATCCATACTCTAGTTTTAATTCACTAGGGACAACATTTTTATGCAACCAACATCTTGAAAAATTGACATTGATTCATATGAAAATTGATTTATCCTTCATCCATATAATTTTAGCCATTTATTCTTTTCATTCATTTTGATATTTTGTCTATGTTCTTGCACAAACTCTTGAGGGGGCATCATCACACTCATTGTCATTCATTTTTTTTTTTTTCATTTTCTATCACCAACACTCTACTTCTACTATTCTTCAAAATAGTATTGCTTTGCTACACTATTTCAAATAGGGGTAAATGTAGACACCTAAATTTCATTTAGTGTCAACATGTACTAATTTTCTCTCTATTAAATTTAATTTCAAATTAACACTAATTTCCCTCCAAAATGCATAATTAAATAATTATGCACACTTAAAATATTTGTTTTAAATAAACAATTCTAGAATTTCCACCTTACCTAGACATGACACCATCTTTACCTCCCTCACTTGTTGACTCACACAACTAATTCCTCAACATTCTCAACCTCCTTGTGAGTCACCCCTTGACTTGTCAACCCATTTACTTCATTCTTTATGACTCATCCAACTGACTCCCTTTTGATCTCAACCTCTTAAATTAGTAATCATCCTCATGAATGAGTACTTATTATCAACTATTTATTATTCAATTTATTTGAATAAATAAATAAATTATCCATCATTTGATCTCTCTCTAAGAAATTTGTAAATATATGAACACTTTATCACTTTCATCAAATCTAAACGTGAGCTAACAAAGTGCTATCGAATCAAAAGTAAATCAAAAGGTGAATCAAAGCATCCAAGGATCATTTGCACCAATACTCTACCTATTCCATTTTATATTGGAGGACTGAGTACCACATACTTGAAAGAGAAAATTAGATACACATCATAATGGAGAAATATTGAGCACTCAAAATGTGAAGTTTTATTTTGTTTTCTTTATTTATTACTCTAACATAGTTGAGTTTTATTCTGGATAAGGATTACCTTATTTTATTTTCATATCTAGATTTTCATTCATATAGCCAACTTCCTTTTGATGGATCACCTAAACTAATGTTGTCACAGGGAAAAGGGTTAGAAAGGGGGAAAGTTATCCTAATAAGGCTAAAAGGTGATGCACCAAATAAAAATGAGAGACTCCCATAAGCTTGAACCCGCACTAGATCCATAATAGACAATGTTAGCTCACACAACCTCAAAATCAAGCTAATTATATAAGTATTTCATAGACTAGGTTTAGGAAGCAATGAATGCAAATAAAGAGGAGTTCTAAGACTCACTGAGAGCTTACATCAATGGTAGAAAGAACACTAATCTAGACTTGTAGACAACTTGAATACACCCTAAAAGAGGTCAAAAAGGAGGAAATGGATATGGGAGAATCTCCTTCACAAGGCCATTATGCATAACTCACTAAACACTGATCTAAGGATAGAGATAGGTAAAGAAAGTCTATTATTGCATCAAGAGGTAGTTATTACAAATGGTTGATAGTGTTTATCCTAATCAAGATGAGAATATTTTTTAATATATTAGAGAGTCCCCAACTCTTCAAGATTAAAGAGTCCTTGTGTGAGTCTAAAATTATAGAGAGAGAGATTACAAATGGAAAGAATAGGGTGATATATGAGAAAGGGAAAGATAAGAGGGAACATGAGTACAAAAATAAATAAATGAGGTATCCTCCCTTGGATAGAGTCCCAACCACCTTTCTTGAATTATTTATCACATTTTGAGTCAATAAGACTAAGCCTTCCTCAAGAAACTAGCCTGTATTTGTTCGAATAGCCTTCAAACTTTTCTCATTGGCTGAGAGACCCAATATAAGATAAGGGTTTGTTTTGCATGATGAGTCATGAATATGTTTATTAGATAAAAGATCTTTATCATTATGAATAGTATCAATGATCCAACTGCTTATCCAACTACCAAATCTCTTTGTTTTGATCCTCCATGCTGTCTCCACTTGCTTCATTATAAGGGCAATGTCCTTATATCAATTAACTTGATAGAGAGATGATTAAGTCTACTTTTAGTGGATGTATGTACCTTCTCATCAAATATATGACCATGTTGATAGATGAGATATTCATCCATAACCATAAATCTACCCCTAATGCAATATATGAGCATAGGTCTTATTATAGATTAAAAACCATAAAAACCAATCCAATTTACTGGTTTTCATATAGTCATTATCCATGAAGAGATTATAAATTGCATAAAATCATTATTGAACTATATTAGGTCTAAAGAGATCTATTATACCTTTGGACCTTGTGGGAATCAAGAAGCCACTACACATTAGGATATATCTTTATGAAATGACATTAAAACAATAATAAAATTGAATCTACATGTATTGGATCTTCCTATAGAGCTCTCAATTGAGCTTCAAAGGCATCCTTTGAAATCTTTGCCTTGGATTGACCTTAGGTCACATTTGCTCTCCATTAAAGTCCCTTAGCTTTCAAATTTTTATTTTGACCATTGATCTTGATCTAGGCTTCCCATTTTTTTCCAACTATCATCTCCTTATTCATTTTATGGGTCCTATAGTCATTCCTAGCTAGTTTTTATTCTTGTGCCATGCGGTATTCTCATATTCATCCCCAAAATCTATTGACTAGTTGACCTTTCACTCACTATCAATCTACTTTAGTATGATAGATGATGCACCATTAATAAACTTGGAACCACTAGATTTTTTAGTCACCACACACCATTATATCTCCATTTATCCACTTGAGATCTTACCACTTGTCATCGATATCTTCAATTTTAGGATATGCTAACCTTTTGAATGTGAGCTTGTCATTGATCTTTGATGCATGATCAAATATGTGCCATTGGATCTTTGGGACCCATTGACATCATTAATCACCCAATCAATATTGGATATTAACTTGAGATTCCATTATTTGGACACTTGTTAACCTCATTTTCATCCTTGGAATATTTTAATATAAATGGTTATTTGTTGTAGCTTTAACTTGATGTCCCTGCACACATCCTGAATTGCTATTTCAACTTTGAAGCTCTATATCTTGAGATAGAAAGATCACCAAGATAAAATTTTTTTAGATCATGATTTAGGCATGAAGAATTTCATGTCCATGTGATTTTTAGCCAGAGAGACTTTATAAGTGTACTTATAAAATGCACAATCATGCTGACCCATTCATTTTTGCATGATGTTTAATGATAGTCTGGTCCATTTTATTCACTTGTTCAAGTCATTTAATCATTTGGTTAATCAATAACTATGTTAAGATGATCTATCCAGGTAGAAACTTGGTATGTGGGCCAAAATTGGCTAGCATTTTTGGTGACTAATAGGGAAGCAAGTCTGCTATGCTTGAGAACCCAGACTAGTTGCCTTATCTAATCCATTGGCATGGAATCACAAGTATTTGCTCTTAACTTACATGAAATGATGAAATAATATACCTATAGATTAATTCCTCTTAAATCAATAGGAATATCAAGAAATAAAACAAACAAAGTGCCTAAAGCAGTTTGGAAAAGGAAACACACAACAGGAAAAGAATGTGCATAAGGTACTGAGAGGAAAATAAGAAAACTATTGTAATATGTATAGGGATATAACTTAAAAGTATATTCCTCTTAGATAAAATGGAAAATATTTAGCTTCACTCACTTACAGTAAACTAGGATGGAAAATACCTTGATTTTGAGAGCTCATGATAGGTGAGCTAAGATGCCTGATTGTTGACTCTTTTGGCATGCTCTCAAGAGGATGAAATGGGACAAACATGTCTCCAATGTAAAAATATTGGTCCATTTATTCATGTCTTGATAAAAAATGGAATATAGGAGCACCTGTAACCTCCTCATCTGATGGATCCTTTGAACATGAAGGTTGACTATCTAAGCTTAGGCAAAAAAGCTCTAAGTCATCCCAAAAGGCAGCTTTCTCTTGGCCATCCAAGACAATGCCAAATTTAACACCATAATTTATTTGTTTAACTTGAAAGGATCTATATAGTATCTCATCAAGATATCCAAGGTTCAAAATGTCATGTTCTTGTGGATCTAGATCTAACCATTCTCCTTCATTCTTGAATACATCAATACTACCTTTAATGGATAATTCATCTTGAGACTGGTTAGATTATTTAGCCTGATTTGTAAGTTCATGTTCATGTTATAGAGGAGGCATATGATGGTTTATAACCTCTATTTAGTCCATGAAGTCATGCTACAATATTTCCATAATTCATATTGATCTCCTTTCTCCTCCATTTCTTTCTCTTATTTATGACCTCTTTAACCTGATCAACTAACTGGTTGACTGTTGCAACCACATAAATTTATGTACTTTACTCATCCTCATCTTCAACACCACTAAATGGAAGATATTAAAACAAATGAAATACTACTTTTCTCTCAACTTCAACTTGAATACCCATTTATTCAAATATAAAGGCATTAGTACTACCTATTGTCACTTGGATTTGCACCCTTTGAGGAGATGGTAAATCTATCCTCATCCAAGTGGCACAATGGAAACACCTCTAGGATTTTGGGTAGCCTAAGGAATGAGGTGAATCTCTAAATAGGTATATCTCCCTTGGTGTACCACTTTGGATCACAATTAAAACTAAATTTGGGGGATGAAAAGGGAGAAGGATAGCTGAAAGAAAACTAACCTAAGGGAGGTGATACACCAAATAACATGATGACATCCAACTAGCTACATGTTACACTTGAAACCAAAAGATAAACTGAACATACACTTCTCCAATCTTCATCTTCTCACATCAATGTTACATTATGAGGTTATGGATGAATGTGCAAAGCTAGGAGGACTAGATAAGAGGCCTATGAGGGTATTAATGAATAAAATAACTTACTCAATCCTTGACATATTATAAAACACTTCACATGCCTTGCAAGAAGAAAATTTCCAATTGCAAATAGATGGTAGACTAAAATAACATGCTAAGGAATCCATAGTCTTCACTTATGTAAAATCAAACATTCTAAATGAACACATTAAGAATAATAATGAAGGAGGTAAACATCAATAGTCTTATTGATTAAAAGGTATACAAATGAGTAGCGATTCACCATACTCAGGTGGAGCATAGAATAAAATGGCCAAAATGGCTAGTTATTATAGAACTTGAGAAAGAGAGGAGAAGAGAGAAGTCTAAGGGTAACAATGACACTTTTCATGCTAATTCAAGGAGTTACTATTGTCTCCAAATATTACACCCCAGAAGAGAGTGTTCAAGTCTCTTCTAGATTTGGGCAATGTTGGAACACTTTAGAGCATATGGGTATACTTATATAGGAAATGAACCTCTAGATTTAAAGGGCTAACTCCCTGAATGTATCTCTACAAAACAACTTCTATCTAAACCAATTTTATTGAAGGAAAAAGTGTTATAAATAACATAAAAGGAAACCTACTCTAAGAGTGGTGATACACCAAGATTATCTTCCACATGAATATCGTATTCTAGTGCATAATACAACAAAATTCACATACCATTTTCAATATCTAAGGATTCTAACATAAGTATTTCAGTATAGAGATGAGATGCATAAAACAACACAAGTTAAATGAATTGAAAGGTAGATTAAAAATTCCAAGAATAGTTATACACTTATAAAAATTTAACACACTTAAGTGCATTTTATATGACCTATTATACTAATAAATTTTTCTTAGTCGTGAAGGATAAAGGATGGAAAATCATCACTTCCTATTGCTATACATCACTTACATGCTTAGACAATTATTTAGAAACTTGAAATAATAGAATAGTACTAATGCTTAGAGGCAAAATATGATATCAATCTAGCAGGGCTTTATCATACATTGTATGGAACTTTTTTTACTAGCCCAAGGGCTATATTTATAGCAAAAAGGAAGCAAGAGGGGAGGTTTTTTGGTGCTAAAAAGAGGAATCAATCTGTTAGAAGCCTCTAACTATGACTCTAACTATCTCTAAAAATGATGCTCATTCAGGCCATTCAATTGATCCATGCCACCTCCAATAATTGCATAGTTACCTTGCTCTCCCAAAGATGCTCCCTAGATGTTTACACCAATAGAATCAAGATATTTTGAGCTAATTTATTGGCATCAATGTGGTTGTTGTAAATGGATCTACCTATTATAATTTCTGTCTCGATTCTAACAACTTATCACTAGATCATTGAGGTGTGTAATGGTGGAGGGAAAATGTCCATTTCATTCTGTTGGCCTTGGAGATGAAACCACTTGAAGCCTACACATATGCCTTTAGGCATTTATCAAAATATTGTCTCCATGTACATGCTCAAAAAAATCCCTTGGAAGCTCATCCCAGCTTGACCTTAGTCAAATGTTCAATCCCTATAGAGACCCTTAGCCTTTCATCTTTTGATTGGTCGTCAAAAATGACTCAGATCTTGATCAGAATGCTCAAAATGATGTGAGCACTTTGATCTACTTTATCTCAAGCCATATGATCTTTAATGGATGAAGAATGTGAGCACTTAGATTTTTGTGAGTGTTTGAGCGAGGACCATTGAATTATTTGGGACCCACTATTTAAATGCCAATGGTTAGCTCATGACCCTAAAGTTGATGTCTATGCAACTATCACTCTACTAGAATAATTATTTCATGGGATTTTCCTTAGACCTATATTCTTTGGCACCTTTTCCTAAAAGAAAAAGGCTTTGGGATTTTTCCAAGTACCCTTTGGTTTTTTGTAAAGGACCACTTTTTTTGAGAAAAGACCCTTCAAATTTTCTTGAAAATGCTTCTTCGAAAAGCTTGAACATGCCCTTTGGATTTTTGAAATGTCCCTTCGTAAATATTGAAAAGGACACTTTCTCAAGGAAAGACCCTTTGATAAAGTGTGTAGGGAACCTTCATGAGAACTGATCCTTCAAAATTTTGTAAAAGACCAATTCCTTCAAAGTTTTTGTCTGAAGGGATTATGCCTTAGTTTCTTGTTTAGGGGTAAATCCTCTGAAAGAAGACTACCTTTGATAAAATTGTTTCAAACAAAATGTTCAAAATAATTCCTGACACTTGAAAAAAAACCCAAAATATAACTTTGTTGAAAAAATAACACTTGTGAAAAAAAACCTAAAACAAAAGATTTCCAAGGGAAATAACACTTGTGAATTTTTTTGTAGGCATAGTGTGAAATGCTTCCTTTGATAGACAAATTATGAATGCTCCACTTAGCCAAAATGAAAGATGAAAAATTTAGGAGTGAAAATTGGCTAATATTCTAGCAATTCTTAGGGGTGGCATGCCTACTATGCCTAATACCAATTACCTAAATACTTTCATTATTCATAGAGTCATGCATATAGGCACCCAAAACAACTTGAATAAACCTTTAGTTTAAAAAAAACACAAGTTGGTTGATCCACATGCACAAAGTTAAAGTGATCCAAAACTTAGGAGCTTTGGATGAAAGATAATTCAAGAAACAAGAATAACACAATTGTAATAATGATATCTTTGAGAAGAGATGTTTTATTGATCAAATTTGTAGATCCAAACATATGCCTATCTCTTAAAAGAGATGTTTAATTTCCTTTTCAGGTTACATCCTCATTTATACACATTTTGAAGGTAGGAGGAGGATGTAGAAGGTCACCAATCTTGAGGGAGATTAAGTGGTTTGACTTACATGATTCAAAATAATACAAAACTCAAGGAATTACTATTTTTAGAAACTTACTATTTTTATATTGCACTACTAAAATTGAAATTTGGGGCACTTCTATTTGATTTTTGGGGGTCAAAATAGGAAATCAAACAAAGATATGGTGCAAAAGTTATGTCTCCTAGAAGTTTTGCCACCAATTGGGGTAGCGCCATCACCTGAATTGTAACCTAAAATGTTTCTCAAATCATAAAAACACACACAATATAAAAGGAAGGAAACACACTTGTGTTACAAAGCACTTAAGAAACATAACAACAAACCAAAACAAAACTAGACTAAACACACACACCTAAGCTACTATTTACAAAACATGACTTGCAAGGAATAATAACAAAAATTTAGATGTATCCCATTCATAGGGATAGGAAATTATTCTCCATTAATCTTGGTCAGTTGAAAGGAGTTGCTTTGCTTGCACTTGCTAATGATGTAGGGGCCACTCCACAAAGTGTCAAACTTTGTATGTCTACCTGGCTTTATTCTATTTTCATCCCATTTCAGAACCAAGTCACCTTCCTTGAACAGTCTTGTACTTGCTCTTTTATTAAAGGATTTTTTCATGAGTACTTGGTGGTGTGCCATGGCCTTGTGTGCATTGTCTCTTGCTTCTTGTAGTTGTATTAGTTCTATCAATCTGACTTACATTGGAGTATTTTCAAGTAGTTCTAGCTGATGTGTAAGTTATAAAGCAGGGATTTCTTAAGATATGGATAACCTAGCCTCTCTCCCATAAACAAGCACAAAGGGAGAGTTACCAATTGATCTCTTAGGAGTAAAATTATCAGTCCATAATGCTATCTTCAACTTGGTGTGCCATGCTCTTTGATTATTCTCCAATGTCCTCTTAATGATCTTGATGAGATTCTTGTTAGTAGACTCAGCCAATCTATTACCTTGAGGGTAATAGTTGGATGAGTTACTCAAGTAAACTCCATTCCTATTTGTCCAATCAAAAGTTTTAGCACTTATAAAAGTAAGTGCATTATCAAAAATGATAACATAGGGAAATCCAAACCTTATTATAATGTTCTCATAGAACTCTAAGATAGCATTTTCACTTGCCTCCTTCAATGCAATAGCCTCTACCAACCTTGTAAAGTAGTCAATAGCAGTCAATATCCATTTGTATTTAACACTTGATGGAGGGTTATCACACCAATGAAATCAAGGCCCTGTTGCATGAAAAGATAGTCTACTTAGATAGGATTTAATAAACGGGCTGCAAGTTTTTGTTTGCCTACAAAGCAGGCATATTGAGGACACATCTTAGCCCAATGGTAATAGTCCTTAAAAAGACTAAGATAATAGTAACCAGCCCTCATTATATTTAAAACCATCATCTTAGGAGAGAAATTCCCTCCATCTTCACCATTATAATTTTTTTTCAATAGCATACCAAATTGATCATTATTGACATGCTTCAACAACACACCATTCATTTCTTTCCTAAAGAGTACACCATCTACAAGATAGTAAGGAATGGTCTATCGGGGAATCCAAGAACAACACACTTGTTCTGATCCCACTTGTTAGGATCTTACTCCTCAGATAGAGCACAATATGATTATCAAATACAAGCAATTAAGCATGCAGAAATAACCAGAAGCACAAGTAACTAGAATTCACAAATAACATAGAATATGAGAGACAATACACTATCTTGTATTAACATTTGTACAAGAAAGAATACAATAAAGAACCACCAAACTCTTCCACCTTACAGAGGCTTCCTACACCTCAAGTGTACAGTAATTCTTCTTCAAAACACTCTCTTACCAAAAATGGTCCCAACACACAACTCACACACAAAATTGGTGTTCACCTCTCCAACCAGTCAGTAATAATCCTGCCAGTACACCAAGCACTCTAAAGTAATTCAAGTTGATCTCCCATGAACCTGCAACCTGAAATTCAACAGACCATACTTACACATGTAGATCTCCTATGAGCTTGCAATAACCTGCAACTCAATGATCTTATAATGGAAGGATCTACCTTGCCTTCCTTTCTAGCTCATAATTACAATACATGCCAATGGGTCTATAAATAGATCTCAGACTTAAACAACAACTTAGACTCTTAATTTGGAATGATTATCCACACAGCTCAAGACTCAAAGTAGTCTTTACATGCAAACACTCAATTCACTTAACTAACTATTCGTGCAATGAACAGTTTTGGAACACATAGGTGATCGACATCGGTCTCTGCTTGCCTGGTGCTATCGACATCGGTCGACTTCCTACTGATGTTGGTTGCCTTCTGCTTCATCTTTACCGATGTCGGTCATGCTGTCGATGCTGGTGCTTTTAGATCTTCAGCAACCTCCTATTTTTGTTTGCAACGGTTGAAGATTTTAGCTCCACAACCTAACAATCTCCCACTTGGAGATAAACAATTACACCTATACCTATATTTATACTTTGTCTAGTTTGTTCCCTTGGCTCTATATCCCTCCTCAAGATCACTCTTGAAGACCAACCACCACAAATCTTGTGATGCAACTCATGTCATCCAAATCACCTGCCACATCCACATCTACAAACCATGTAGAAAATAACTTGACCCTGCAAAGCATGTGCACCTGCTGCTGGTCCCTCTAAGAATCCACTGAACTACCCTCCAATGCTTCTCTCCCAGATTGGCTCCAAACTTGTGACAACTCCCACTACTTGGGAAAACTTAGGTCTAGTACATACCATGCACTCAACTTCATTATGTGAATCAAGAACCTGTTCTATGAACTGTCCAACCATCAGCGTGCTAACCGGTCTCACACAATCATCCTGAAACAAAGTCAACCTGTGACCTTTCATGTCTCTAGAACACATTCATGCCAAAGAATCTTGCTGCTTCTAGATTCTCCATGACACACCCCTAAACTAGCTTTACCTTTAGTTCAACAACTCCCTGTATATGTAACCTTGTAATAAGCACATCATACAGTAATAGGATAATGTAGCTAATATTATCCAACTTGGTAAAGAGAAACATAATGATCAAACCTCTATTGTCTTGTAGCTTATACAAGACCATGTACCCTAGCCTTCTATCTCACGTATCCATTTTTGCTCTTCTTCATCCTGAACATCCATTCATCTCTCAGTGCTTACTTTTAGCTGGCAACTCCACCCAAAACTCCCATTTGGTTCTCCTCTAAGGAATCACATCCTTCATCCATGCCAAGCTCCCACTGTTCCCTAGATCTACCTGCTCTGCTTCTTTAATAACTTCTTGGTTCTTTACCATAAGTGAGCAACAAGTAGTGTAAAGAAGGGAAATGATGAATTTGAGGCTTACATACCCTTTAAGTCTTCCATATGGGCGCTTGAGACTCCTTGATAGCTTGCTATCCACCCAAAATTTGTCTTAATGACCGATGCTAATCACATCTCAGTCTGCACCTGACCGATGTCGGTTCCCTGCGACTACCTCATCACCGATGCCAGTTTCCCCCTTGTCGATGCCAGTGTTTATCTACCCTGAGTCACCGATGTCAGGCTGCACATAGCTGACATTGGTCCCTGTCTGGATGCCGACACTGGTTTTCCTACCGTCGTCAGGCTCTGTGTTTTTCTAGTGAGAACTGACCTTTTTCCACGAGCTTCTTTTGGATCAAATCCTTGTCCAAATCACCCTTACTCTGCTCAAAATTCTTCTACCCCTTGTGCTGAACTCTATCTGTCACCTTCTCCTTGAAAATCAAGGCTTTCCTGTTCTTGTCACTATCATTGAATCTCTCAAGAAATGTCACTTTCTTCTTCTACATACAAAAATCTCGATTCATACTTTCCAAATCCGAAAGCATACCCTTTAACTCAAGAACATGCATCTCCTTCTTATTCATGTGACCAAGCCTATTAAGCCACATCTTCAAATCTACAGTTGAAGTAGATAACCCAGAAAGAGAATTAGTAATACAAGTAGATAGATAAAGCGTACCTACTTTTTTACCTCTAGCTACAACAAGTGCACCCTTGGTAACCTTCCAAGAGTCTGCTGTGAGAGTTACTATGCAACCCTCATCACCCAAACTTCTTATAAAAATTAAATTTTGCTCCAGAACTGGGACATGCATGACCTTCTTTAACACCCATGTGTTACCTGTCTATAATTTTAGCTTCACTTTCCCTTTGCCAACCATCTGACAAGGCTTACCATCCCCTAAAAAAATTTCTCTGAAGTCTCCTTAGACATACTCATGAAAAAATTTCCTATTTGGGGATGCATGAAAAGAGGCACCAAAATCTAAAACCCAAGATTCTACTTTATCCAAAGAACATACCAGAGCATCCTGTGTAATGAAATCTGCAACATCTACTTCTTCTTCATGTCCTTCATGCTGATCTTCACTCGATTTGCAATCTCTCTTTAAGTGCCCTTGCTTTCCACATTTCTAGCAGGTTATTCTACCATACCTGGACTTGGATCTCTTGCCTATCCTTGACCTTGATCTCCCACACTCTATCTTCTCTCTTTGCCTTCCTCTGCATTCAACACTGAAAGCATTCCATGATGATTCACCTGTGCTTTTCCTGCGTATCTGTTCATTCAAGATCACACTCACAACATCATCCACTTTTAAGACTTTTGAAGCAGACACAGTATTAGAAACTGCCATTACCAAACTCTCCCAAATTTTAGGTAATGAACATAAGATTCAGAAAGCCTTAATTTCATCATCAAATACAATATTGACTTAACTTAACTGGTTTACCAAACCATGGAAATCACTAAGATGACTATGAACAGATCCACCATCCAACATTTGCAAATTAAATAATTGCTTCATAAGAAATACCTTATTCGAAGCTCAGGGTTTTTCATATAAATTTGCCAAAGATTCCATCAACTCTACCATTGTCTTACACTGTGATAAGCTAGAAATTACAGACGATGTAAGACTCAACCTTATAGATCCCAGAGCCTTCTGATCAAGAACCTCCCATTCTTCATCCTTCATATCCCAGGGTTTGCAATCAACCCCACCCAATGGTAAGTATAATTTTTTTGATATAGATAATCCTCAATCTACATCCTCCATAATTGGTATTTCTTTCCATTAAACTTCTCCATTCATAGCTTACTATTTTCTGCCATTGCTCTACTCTCACTTGAACAGAAACCCCTGTGAGTAATCTGTAATCAACACACACTAACTAGATCTAATCCAATCTATTAGTATCTCAACCAAAAGCTCTGATACCAATTTTTGGGGAATCCAAGAACAACACACTTGTTCTAATCCCACTTGTTAAGATCTTGCTGCTCAGATAGAGCACAATATGATTACCAAATACAAGCAATTAAACATGTGGAAATAACCAAAAGCACAAGTAACTAGAATTCATAAATAACACAGAATATTAGAGACAATACACTATCTTGTATTAACATTTGTACAGAAAAGAATACAAGAAAGGGATGCCATACTCTTCCACCTTATATAGAGGCTTTCCACACCTCAAGTGTACAGTAATTCTTCTTCAAAACACTCTCCTACCAAAAATGGTCCCAACACACAACTCACACACAAAATTGGTGTTCACCTCTCCAACCAGTCAGTAATAACCCTTCCAGTACACCAAGCACTCTAAAGTACTTGAAGTTGATTTCCCATAAACCTGCAACCTACAATTCAACAGACCATACTTACACATGTAGATCTCCTATGAGCTTGCAACAACTTGCAACTCAATGATCTTATAATGGAAGGATCTACCTTGCCTTCCTTTCTAGCTCATAATTACAATACATGCTAATGGGTTTATAAATACATTCCAAACTTAAACAACAACTTAGACTCTTAATTTGGAATGATTATCCACGCAGCTCAAGACTCAAAGTAGCCTTTACATGCAAACACTCAGTTCACTTAACTAACTGTTCGTATAACGAACAGTTTTGGAATACATAGGCGACCGACGTGGGTCCCTACTTGCCTAGTGTTGCTAACGTCAGCCGACTTTTTGCCGACGCCAATTGCCTTCTGCTTCATCTTGACTGACGTCGGTCATGCTGTTGAAGCCAGTGCTTCTGGATCTTCAGCAACCTCCTATTTTCATCTGCAACGGTTGAAGCTTTTAGCTCCACAACTTAACATGGTCTACAATCTAAAGTACCTCTTTTGACACTTGTTCAATCCATTAGGTCACAAACCATTTTGAAGAAAACTAATGATGTCTTGTGTCTAACTTTGAACTTGTATGTGATCAGTTAGTTGGGGGTAAACTTAGTTGACCAAGACTTCCTCTTTTGGCTCTTGAAAATTTGAATCTAAATGCTCACATAACCCTTTTCCTCTTACCAAGTTTGTCACCTTAATATGCACATCATACTCCATTACCTTGGTAATCTATCCATCTCTCTTTTTATTGAGGTCTTTGCTAAGGAAAAACTCCTTAGTGCTAGGATGAGAAACCATGACATGTATCTTGTTATTTCAAACCACGTGTCTGAATTTTTTCAATCCTCTTATCACATCTAGAGCTTGTTTCTCAAAAAATTTATGCTTGACCTCAAAATCTTCCAATCCTTAGCTAAATAATGCAATTGGTTACTCTACCTCTTCATCATTATTTTGCATATGCATAGATGAGATTGCATCAAGGTTATCAAAGGTATAGAGTATGAAATCATTGAAAAAGTTTGGGTTCAAGAGAGTAGGATATTTTTCAATTGCTTGTTTGATTACCTCAAAGCTACTCTTACCTTCTTTTGTCCAAGAAAAAGATTGGTTCTTCTTGAGCATGGCCATGATAGGCTTTACCAAAGTTGTAAAGCCTAGAATAAACCTTCTTACAAAGTTTATTTTCCCCAAGAAGCTTTGAAGTCCTTTCTTGTGTTGAGGTAAAGACAAGCCTAGAATAGCCTCAATCCTTTTGGGGTCAATAGATAGGCTTTTTTTTAAAATAATATGACCCAATAACTTACCTTCATGGACAACAAAGATGCACTTTTTTGGATTAAGAGATATTCCATACTCCCTGCACTTCTCAAAAACTTGCCTTAGATGTTCCATATGATCAATAACATCCTTAAAAAAAATAGTCGTATCATCAAGGTACACAAGCAAAAACCCATTGATCAAACCTTTAAACTCCATGGCCATTGCCCTTTGAAATGTAGCTCCAACATTAGGTAAACCAAATGGCATCTTTTGATAGGCAAAGGTCCCCCATTTGTAGTGAAGGCTATCTTGAACTGATCCTCTCCATTCACTAGTATTTGATTTTAACTTGAATAACCATCAAGAAGTGAAAAGCATTGAAAACCTAAAATAACTTATAGAATTTGTTCCATGGAAGGTAGTGGATAATGATCTTTCAGAGACACCCTACGAAGGTCTTGAAAATCCACACAAAGTCTAATCTCTTCATTTTTATTTCAGATAGGTGTAATATTATCCACTCAAGTTGGGTGTTTGATAGGAAAAATAATCCTAGACTTAATTAACTTGGTCATCTCTTTCTTCATGAGTTCCTCTATCTTGGATTGATAGGCCTTTGTTTCTACTTGACTGGTTTAGATCTAGGTTATAAATCAATGGTGTGATGAGATAGAATTGGATAAAACCTTTTCAAATATTTATATTCTGAAGCAAAAATGTCATGAAACTCTTTACATAATTCAATAAAGGTCTACCTCTTGGATAGGGAACATATCTTACCAATTTTTAGAAGCTTATCCTTGTGAATCATGACTCTCTCATAGTTCTCTTCTTTCATGGACATGCTCACTCTTTATTTCTTATTTTGATCATCTTCATTGAAAATGCTCTCCAATGTAATCAGCCCTTTAGGTATATTGTTTGTCTTTAGTTGAATAACTTGTTCTTCATATTTATCATGCAGTCTCTTTTGGTTCCTCAGGGAGAATTTTGACTCATTTTGGAAGAAGTGTGCAATGTATTCATCACTTTAAAACACTTGCCATGACACTTGATTATATAGAGTAGAAGGCCTCATAATGACCTTGATATGAGACTGATCTTTCTCCTTCCCTACATTAGCAATTGCATCAAACTGTGCTCTTATGGCAACCAATCTATAAGCATGTTTATTTGAATCCCTTGGTACAAATTGTATGTTGAAGGCATCAAAGTATTCAATTAGGTCCCATACCTTATGATTGTAGGATTTAAGCAAGGGATTCTTGGCTATATCTTGATTTATCACTTGATGGATGACCAATTCACTCTCTCCATAAATTTTAAATTCTTGATCCCTCTCTTCTTCGCCCATTAGAGGCTGTGAACAAGGCCTTCATATTTTACCACATTACAGGTGCAACTAAAATAGAATCTATATGAGGAGTAGTATTGATTATTTGATCAAGAAACTAACATAATGATAGATCTTTCACCTACCTTGCTTCTTGATCTATCAAAAAACATTTCCCATATCCCTTCAAGTTCATGTCTTCATTAGTGAGTGAAGGAATGGAAGCATCTTTTTTGTGCATACAATAAACTCCCAAATCAGTCTCTTCTATGAACATATATGGATCAAGTCCATGAATTTAAGTTCTAGACTTATCAAGGAAAAGATTAGAAATACCTTCAAGGGGGGAGGATGTTTCATCATCCATGACACCTTCTTCTTATTTACTAATTAGACAATTCTAATTTGAATTTGTCTCCATGTATGGCTCAATATGAAACCTTGCTAAGGGATTTGTCTTTATAGTTACCTTAGTTCCATATCTTGTTTTAAAATATAGAAAATAACAATCAACCAAAATTTGCCCTCCTAGCTTAGCCATGAAGTCCCTTGATAAGCATATATCAAAATGAGCTGGAAGGTCTACCACCACAATGTCTTGTATAATGGGGAAACTTGGTCAATCATGTAGAAAGACTTTCAAACCTTTGATCAATCTCACTATCTTGGTTGGAGTCCCATCCAACTACAACACACCTTTACTATGTGGTTCATACTTCAATCCCAACTTATTATCCACCACCTTAGGCATGACAATGGTACTAGCTCTACTATCTACAATACAATTGTTAACCAACTTGTCTCCCATAATGAGTGTGAATTAGAAGGGTGGAGGATTTTCTAATTTGGTGGAGGGCTCTAAGACATAATTTGGAGTATTGGTAAGGTCTGCACTATTATTTTTAAAAATTTTAGGGGCTACTGTCAGGAACCTAGAACAACAAACATGCTCCGATGCCTACTTAGTCAGGATCTTTCTCCCTTAATAAGAGCAAAAATATGATTACTTTGTATAAGCAACTAATCACAAAATTTACCCAGAAGTATAAAGTAACTAGAAATATGAAACAACACAGGAATTGAGAGACAATACACAATTGTATTAATAATCACTCAAAAGAATATACAATAAAGAAGATGCCACTTCTTCTTCCACCTCAAAGGCTCACCACACCTCAAGACCTTCTTCCCTCTCTCTCTTGGTCACAACAATCAACTCCAATACAAAATTGATGTTCACCTCTCCAACCAGTCAGTAACACGTTGCCAGTTTACCAAGTACACAACTGTACTTCAAGTAGATCTCCTACTCTCTACTGCTACCTGTAAATAACAAGACCATACTCACCATGTAGATGTCTTTCTACACCCTTGAAGAACCCTTGTCCTTACCTCACCAAGTCCTTATGATTCTTCAACCAGTACCCCGATGGATCTTCTCCAAGAACTTGCACAACCTGCAACTCTCTCTGATCATACACTCTCAGTACCCCTATTGGTAACTAGGAGGAACACACCATGGCTCTCTTCTCTCAGAAGGAGCTTATTGCTCTCTTACTCTCTAGCACACACTTTTACAATACAGCCCATGAGTCCATATATAGATCTCATGCTTACAATAATTAGACTATCTTAATTACAATAATTAGACACGTAACTCAAGACTAAGACTAGCCTTTGACATGCAAACAAACAGTCCAAAAATAGACTCTCTGGGAACAACATGCAAACTGCCTGTTCACGCACAGGCTACCAACGTCGGCTCCTCCATGACCGATGTCAGTCGACTGGTAACCGATGCCGGTTGCTTCCTCACTGCCATCTAACCGACGTCGGTTGATCAGATCGACGCCGGTTTCCCTGCAACGCATTCAGCAACTCTCTGTAACTCTGCATCCTCCATAACTTCTCTTGTTTGCATCCTGGTGAAGCTTTTAGCTCCACAACCTAACAGCTACATGAATGCTCGCAAGCTATTCTTGTAAGATCTCCTTTTAACCAAGTGTATACTAGACTTCCCAAAGAGATATGCTTGTCTTGGTATTCTTCAAAGAATAAACAATGTTTAGAGGGGAAGTATTCACCTTTTCTTGTATTCTTGAAGGTAGTGAGGGATCTTGAACTTTTTGCATTGTAGGTTTGACAACCCTACTCACATTTTGACTTTGTTGAGGAGCATGACTAGTAGTAGGTATTGCACTAGGATTCACACTTTGTGGCCTTGAAGAGGCATTGCTTAGAGTCACATGTACTCCTGGAACATCTCCCAAATCCCTTTTTTTGGCTCTTGTGTTGGATACAATTATGTACCTTTATTCAACACATAATCATCTTTTAATTGAAAGTTCATCATACCTACACTTTGACTACTACCTTCTCCATGAATATCCTTTTGCATGAGATTTGCTTCTTCTGATGTCATGTAAGCAGTAGATTCTTCTTGTGACACAAAAACTTGTCTATTTTCTCCACCATCATACATAAATTGACCTTGAGGTTGTCTCTATTGGTCCAAATTATCCTCTCCTTGGACCATATTAACATGTACTAGAACAAAAACCTTTGTGGAAGGAGTGGAATTAGGATTATAGGCATTGGGATGCTTGTTGAAACCTTGTCCTCTTCCTTGGTAAGTGTATTGGGGTGGAGCTCTCTAGCCTTGTTGAGGATAGTATTGAGGGTTAGGTGGATCACTTGCCTTTAATTGAGATTTCTTGAGTTAAGCTTGTAATAACCAGATCTATTCATCTTTGTCCACAACATTATCCATCTTCTTGGGAATGGTTCTTAGCTTGGCATTGGCATTAGGAACTTTTGATATGCTAGGAGCTTCAATAGAACTATGTGACAACAAAGGCATAGAAACTCTTGGAAGTAGCTTTTTAGCCTATATCAATATATTCTCAACTTCAATAGCTATCTCATATGTGTTTGGTAGATTAAATCCTCTCATCAATTACAAAATTAACACCACATCAGTACCAATAGCCTTGAGATAAGTGGGAAACACAAAGCTCAAAGGAGGTCTCATGACAAGTGGCAACCTATGCCATGTCCTTTGAAATATTTCATTAAAATATCCCATAAATTGATTAAGACCTCTCTTTATCACATTTAGATGGTGGTTTAGTGAAGTATGGTCACTCTTATTCTCAAATATATTTACCAACAATTCCCCAAAGCCATTCTAACTTGTAATACAACTACCTTCCAAAGTCTTATACCAGTCAAGTGCCTTAACTTTTAGAGACATTAAAAGAAATATAATGGATACATTATCTCGGGTGACATTATGGAAGTCACATAAGTTTGAAATTTCCCGAATATGATCATATGTGGTAATAGGAACCTCTCCATTAAAACTAATGAGATTCTTGGTAACATTGGGAAGAACAGGATCATATGTATGAAGGTCAATTGGATTTTGGGTGTTGAATGCCGGGAAAGGTTACTACCTATCTATTTATCCTATTTCCTCTTGATCTCATATGTCTTCAATCTCCTAAAATTCTTATTCTTCCTCTTCAAAACCTCCTTGTCTAGGATCTCTAAGCATTAGGAATAGTTTAGGGTTTTGTTCTTCAAGAGGAGCTTCAACTAGAGGGGCTTGATCGAATATCCTAAATGACCTAGTGAGGACCATGAAGTATAATGTGGAAAATTTGATCTATGACCAAATATTCTCACTTTTTGGAGTTGCCAAATGTTGGATTAAGAATATTGCTACAACCTTAGGCTTGTTAAGACCAACATTCACTTTGACATGTAAAAATTAATAATAAGACCAATGGTCCCACTGGGCATGCTAGAGCTATTGTCACCAAATATTGCACCCTAGAAGAGAGTGTTCAAGTATCATCTAGATTTGGGCAATATTTGAACACTTTCAAGAATGTGGGTATACCTATATAGTAAATGAACCTCTATATTTAAAGGGATAACTCCCTGAATGTATCTCTATAAAATAACTTCTATCTAAACTAGTTTTCTTGAAGGGAAAAGAGTTAGGAATTACATAAAAATAAACCTACTCTAAGAGTGGTGATACACCAAGATTATCCTCCACATGAATATCATAATCTAGTGCACAATATAGAAAAATGGATAGACCATTTTCAAGCTTTAAGGATTCTAACACAAGTATTTCAATATAGAGGTGAGATGCACAAAATAACACAAGGTAAACAAATTGAAAGGCAGATTGCACATTTTAAGAATAGTTATACACTTACAACAATTTAACATACTTAAATGTACACTTGAAAGAATAGACTAATAGTAATGGTTAAAGGCAAAATGTGATATCAATCCAGTAGGGTTTCACCATACATTGTGTGAAACTTTTTTTTACCAGCCTAAGGGTTGTATTTATAGCAAAAAGGAAGTAAGAGGGGAGGTTTTTTGGTGCTAAAAAGAGGAATCAATCTGTTAGAATCCTCCAACCATGATTACAACTATCTATACAAATGATTCTCATTCAGGCCATTTAATTGATCCATGTCACCTCTAGTAGTTACATAGTTACCTTGCTCTCCCAAAGATGCTTCCCAGATGGTTATACTAGTAGAATCAACATATTCTGAGCTAATTTTTTTAGCATCAATGTGATTGCTGTAAATGGATCCACTTGATAATTTTTTTGTCCCAATGCTAATAGATTCTCATCAACTTGTTGAGGTGTGTAACGATAGAGGGAAAAGGTCCCTTTCATTTTATTGGCCTTGGAGATGAAATCACTTGAAGCCTATGCGTATGCCTTTAGACATTTATCAAAATGTTGGTTTCACATGAATGCTCACAAGGATCCCTTGAAAGCTCATCCTAGCTTGAAATTAGTTTAATGTTCAATCCCTATAGAGCCCCTTAGCCTTTCATCTTTTGATTGGCCATTAAAAATGACTCAAATCTTGATCAAAATTCTTAAAGTGATGTGAGCCCTATGATTTGATTTATCTCAAGCCATATAATCTTCAATGGATGAAGAATGTGAGCCCTTGGATACTTGTGAGTGTTCGAGTGAGGATCATTGATCTACCTGGGACCCACTGTTTAAATGCCAATGGCTAGCTCATGACCTTGAAGTTGACATCTATGCAACTATCACTCTACTGGAACAATTCTTTTGAGGGATTTTCCTTAGACCTATTTTATTTAGACTTTTAATTCGACACCTTTTCTTGAAAGAGAAAGGCTTTAGGATTTTTCCAATTACCCTTTGAATTTTTGTAAAGGGCCACTTTTATTGAGACAAGACCCTTCAACTTTTCTTGAAAATGCCTCTTCAGAAAGCCTGAACATGCCATTAAGATTTATGAAATGTCCCTTTATAAATATTGAGAAGGACACTGTCTTGAGAAAAGACCCTTTAGGAAAGTGTGTAGGGCACTTGCATAGAAATGATCCTTCAGACTTTTGTAAAGTACCAATTCCTTCAGACTTTTTGTAAAAGACCAATTCTTTTAGACTTTTTGTAAATGACCAATCCCTTTAGACTTTTTGTAAAAGACTAATTCCTTCAAACTTTTTGTAAATTACCAATTCATTCTAATTTTTTGTAAAGGACCAATTATTTTAGACATTTTTTTCAAAGGGATTATGCCTTAGTTTCTTGTTTAGGGGCAAAACCTCCAAAAGAAGACTACCGTTGAGAAAATTATTTTGAACAAAATGTCTAAAATAATTCCTGACACTTGAACAAAAAATATGAAACATAAATTTATCAAAAGAAAAAACTTGTGAAAAAAACCCATTTTTTTTTATTTGAAGGGAAATAACACTTGTGCATTTTGCTATGGGCATAGTGTGAAATTCTTCCTCTGATAGACAAATTCTGAATGGTGCACTTAGCCAAAATGAAAGATGCAAAACTTAGGAGTGAAAATTGGCCAATAGTTACTTGTGCATGAGAAGAGGATATGGGATGAAACATGCAAGGTTGGGAAGCCCAAGTGTTTATTCAAGGAATAACACTCTTAAAAAGTGACATAAAACTCCTTGTGTTGGCTTAGAAAAACTACATTCGTGATTGGCCTTATTTTAACACTTCATAACTTATTGGGAGAAGTCTCAATGATTGGAATTAAGTTTAAGGACATCATACATTACTCTCCATTAATTATTGTGGGCTTGGTCCTATAGAATCAACTGGAAAGGAACTATCATCATATACAGTTCAAATAACTCTTCCTTTATGCACGCTACACACTTGTCTTCAAATTTGGATTTATTTGTTCATTAGAATACATGGGAGGGAGTGGATGAAAAGTTTTAAGACCCTTCACGGATTTAGAAGCATAAAGAAAGATTTCAATAATTTTTATGTCAATAAGTTTGATGTAGGACTCCACACCTCACTTCAACATTTGAAACCCTCCAAGTACCTATGTATGTTCATGGCTACTTGTATACATATATATCATTAACAATCATCAAGATCCTTTAGTGTTACTTGGAGTGTATATATGACTTATTATAGCAAAATAAAGTGATAAAAATATTTTATATTCTCCATTTCCCCTTTACAAGAGTGATTAAAGCTAAAAAACATGACTGTAATTGATATCAGGCAAGAAAGTTGGCTAGAGTGTGATAAGGCTAGGTGTTTGATCAAGGTATGGAGATATGAGACCAAAACCTAGAATGAGGTGGATATTATGTAATTTAAACATGGAAAACATCATTTTCAATTTATATTAATCCTTTGTAGAGAATAAAAATTTCTACAACTACTGAAAATGACTACCATCACACTTGAGACATCAACCTACAAATTAAACTAAAAATCCCATGAGATATTTTAAAAACATGAAAATAAGCATAGAAATCATGATAATGGGAAATAAACATCCTTTTTCATCAAAATCAATAATTGGTTCATGCATAATTTCTCAAAATCAGGTAAAACCCATCGGGTACATAGATTAGTAGGTAGATTTGAAAGGTCAACTTAATGAAGATGTTTCATGAAGCACATGCCACTATTTTTCAAAATAATTATATTTAAATTAATGTATATGAGTGTAAAACAACCTTCCAAAAGCATTTTCTCTAAAATATCCTGAGCTATTTACACCAATCAAAAACCTAAAAGTCACTTTTGCTTGCCAATAAGGGTGGAAAGGGAGTAGAATGGTTTTGAGAAATAAATAAAATTTAAAAATAAAACCAATAATGTAATTGAGAATGGGTAATTTTAAGAGGCACTACTTGACCATTTTCCATTTGGCACACTTCTCAAGGAGTCTGTACAAGTGCCAAACTCTTCTTTTCCTTCAAGAAAACTCCTTTTTCTTTTGTATAACCTACCAAATTTTAGTTTTTTAAGTTAATTAAGACCTATAAGGACACATTGGATATTAATTAATATTTAATAACCTTCATGCTTCTTAATAAATCTATAAAACTCATTAAATGTACCTTTTTTAACCTCAAAATGACTAAAATAACTAAGGACCAAGGATAATATAATATAAAATGACATTATATGACCTATGAAACACTTTTTGGCATCTATATTAGACCCATAAAACACCTAAAATTCAATTTTTTACCTAGGGGTGCCCCAATTTGACCTAAAAGTGAAATTTGATTAGCAAATTAGTGACTCATAGGGGTAGTATGCCTGTTATACTAACTAGAGCAGTAGCATTATCAATACATTAGGATTAGGGAGTCATATAAAGTCTAAGACAAACAAGGAAACATTTTACCATTGAACATCAAGATGAGACCACTAATTACCTCAACCACTCAAAGTAAGGACACACACAAAATAAGACAACAAACATGTGCTCTATGAGTACTTAAAGAACACACACACTAAAATTAACAAACTAAGTCAAACACTAACCAACCTGAGATGAGAAACTCCTCCTAGATCAAAGGTAAGGTTTGAAACTCTTCTTGCTTCATGACCTAAAGGATTTAGTGAGATATGTAGCCTTTTGATCCTTGGCATTGATGCCTCCAACTTTATTATTATGTTTTCCAACTCCATTTTCATGATGTTTATTGAAAAATAGATAGATTAAAACATGTTGGCCATATAAATGAACTCTTCTTACATTCAAAGAGCCCTAATATTCTCATGTGGATTTTCAATTGCAACCTCATCCTTGATTTCCATATGGATCTCAATAAGATAAGATTTAATCTTAGCTGCAAGTTCTTCTAGCTCATCAAGGAGATTTGAATACTCTATCCAATCTTGATCATTATCCTCCATGTAAGATTATTCCTTCACCTTGTCATGTTCTTAGCCCTCAACTTTTCAAATCTCTTCAAGCTCTTGAAAGAGCTTCATTTGCATATGCCAATCATCTTTGTTCTCTTCATCCTCTATAAACACTAGCTCTTCAATCTTATATTATTGATGTGTGAGGTCATCAATATGATGTTTTTCAACCTATAATGCATCTGATCATGTTTCAAGATCAAGTTGAGGTATTGGATCATCTTTAATAGAAATAAATTCCACTTTGGTTGTACCATCTTTGCAAAAAACTTGAAATTGTTCCCCATTTATGATAACACTTTTATCTTCATGTTATAGGTGATCATTTATAACCTTTTGATCAGATGTACAGTATTTTTCAAGGGCTACAAGATCTTCCATCTATTTCTCCATCATGGTGATGCTAAGACTAGGCATCTTGAAGTCATGTGACCTAACCCAATGAGGCTACCAAGGAGGTATGTTTTCTGCAAGCAAGATTTCTCTTTCCTTATCAACCAAATGCTCCTCTTAGGTTCTCATACCACAAGTCCATCAAGGCAAAAGGTAATGGGATGAGGACAAGATGGACTAGTTAGTGGAGGTGGTACATAGAACTCAAAGTTAGATTAGGAATGTAATGTAGGGGGTTCTTTTGAAAGCTCATAAGGAAGGGGAGGCAAACCTTGGGCTAAAGCCACTTGATTTTATTCCTTCCACTTGAAAAACACCTCACATCTGATTTAGTTTGAGGACTCTCTTGTGGAAGGGTGGATGGGCTGTGTTTAGGCATATGATCTCTTTTGGGTCTAAACCTTCTATCAGACCTTGACTTAGTAGCTTCATCTTTGACTCTAACACTTCAATTTACTTGGATAGGTTCTCTTGGAAAAGTCTCTCTTGAAGTTGATATGCATCATCATGAGGATGAGCAATACAATGGGATTCATATAGAGTATAAGAGGTTTCTTGAGGAAGGGTGGGAGGAACTTTCAAAGTGTCAACTTCATTCACAACTTGCACTCCTTATCAACCAAACTTTTATCTTCTTTCTTTCCCCATGATTCCACTATCGTGTTCCAACTTAGGATATTAGGATTATAAGTCCTTTTTTGAGGTGATGGGGATGAAATATGAGAGGGAAATAAGGGCATACGTTCCATTTATTTTGATACTAAGATGGACTACTGTATTTGCTTATTAGCCAACTTAATTTTTCTATCAAGGTTTACTTTAAACACAAGGCTAGTCTTTCTAACTCTCCCTTCGACCTAATTTGGAAAGGATTACTTTAGAAATTTTGAATAGGATTATGAGTATGGATCATCAAAAATGGTTGATAAAAAACTTGGGGAAGTGGATATGAAGGTTGATATACTTAGTAAGGCCACCTTTCATGAATTCTTAGCTTATCATTTAAGGATGAAATCAAACCACTCACATCTAACAAATCATTTGTAAGCCTTTACTAATTGGCTCTCTCAATAGGTGCCCACTCTCTTTTGACCAAATATAAGTCATCTCTAACCTTGTAAATGGAATTCCTATGGATATCTTGAACACATACTCTTAGAGTATCAATCCCTAACATGCAAATTTCATAACCTAAAAGTGTTTGATTGAAGATGGAAATGGATATAGTTGAGAAGTGGATATGTTGACTAGGGGAAGCAAGATAGTGAGGAGGCTGGCTATAAGACTACTAGAACTCATGAAAAGGCTGAATATGATCATATTAAGGATGAAAATAACCATATTGGGGTTGTTACACTTCATGAAAGGGATGATTAAGAACTTGCTTTTGTTTATAAGGAATAACACAAGCTTGCAATGTCTCACCAACTTGTAAACTCAACACCAAAGTAAGCCATAAAACCTCATGAAAGCAAGAACACAAAGAAAAATATCACCAAAAATATTCAAACGGAAACCAAGGTTGCTTTACCAGCTAATGTAGCTTTAGAGTCACCATTTATGCTTGAATAAATGCCTTCAAAGGCTGATTATTGAGAGACAACACCAAAAATCTCTCAACTTCTTTGACCAAGAGTCTCACCAGGCATGCCAAAAACTATTTTCACTTGTATTTTCAACCTTTGAGGATATTTCAAATCTCTCCTCATCTAAGTGGCACAATGGAAACACCTCTAGGCTTGTGGGTAGCCTAAAAAATAAGGTGAATCTCTAGATAGGGCTAGCTCCCTTGATGTACCACTTTGGATCACAACTAAAACTAAACTTGGGGGGTGAAAATGGAGAAGGATAACTAAAATGAAACTAACCTAAAGGAGGTGATACACCAAATAACATGACATCCAACCAACTACGTGTAACATTTGAAACCAAGAGACAAACTAAACATACACTTCTCCAATCTTCATCTTCTCACATCAATTTTACATTATGAGGTTATGGACAAATGTGAAAAGCTAGGATGACTACAAAAGAGGCCTAGGATGGAATTAATGAATAGACTAACTCAATCCTTGAAATATCCTAGAACACTTCACATGCCTTATAATAAGAAGCTTTCCAACTCCAAATAGATGGTCAAATGAAATAACATGCTAAGGAATCCATAGCCTTCACTTATGAAAAATCAAACATTCCAAATGAACAAACTAATAATAGTCATGGAGGAGGTAAAAATCAGTAGTATTATTGATAAAAAGGTACATAAATGAGTAGGGATTCACCATACTCAGGTGAAACATAGAATACAATGGCCAAAATAGCTAGTTCTTATAGAACTTGAGAGAGAGAAGAGAAAGAGATTAGTCTAAGGGTCATAAAGACACTTTTCAATATTATTAAAGGAGTTATTTATGCATGAAAAGAGGATATGGGATGAATCATGCAAGTTTAGGAAGCCTAAGTGTCAATTCAAGGCATAAAACTCCTTGTGTTGGCTAAAAAAAAATGCCTTCATGATTGGTCTTATTTGAATAGCTCATAACTTATTAAGAGTAGTCCCAATGATTGGAATGAAGTTTAAGGACATAAAAAATGCCTCTCCATGCATTGGTTGTAGGCTTGGTCCTCTAGAATCAACTAGAAAGGAGTTGTCATCATCTACAGTCTAGAAAACTCTTCCTTCATACACCCTACATACTTGTTTTCAAATTTGGCTTCAAAATTTCATGAAAATATGTGGAAGGGAGTGGATGACAAGTTTCAAGACCCTCCATGTTTTAGAGGCATTAGGTAAGCTTTAAAATTAGCTCACATGAATCTTTACACCCTTCTCACTAACTTGTCCATAGGCCAGTTTTGCTTGGCTGAGTTGAAGAACCTATTTTTGATACCTAAAAGTTTATTCAAGGCATGAAATGACCATATGGAGTTATAAAAAGTCTAATTATTCCCTCAAAACTTGATTTCATCTTCAGATTCTTCTTGTAGCCTACACAACACAAAAAATGGTAAAAAATAACCCATTTCTCACCCCATATATACAACTCCATACAAATAATTTACATTAGAGGGAGATTTAGTGAGTCCTCTACAAGTTCCAATAGTTTTTATGAGCAAACTGGTCCATCTGGATGCATTTTCAGCCACATTTCTCCAATTGGGTCACTAGGAAGGGTTTTAGAGTGTTTTAGACTTGTCTAACCTCTTAAGGTTTATTCATAAAACTCTAACATCCAACTTGTAGAAAAATTACATAAACATGATGTTAGGGGACCCTAATAACCACTCCAAAATTCTTTGGCCACCATGTATATCCTCAAAAAAGATACGAGTAATTGACATCACTTAGCTTCTCTTTCCCATTTTACATAAGTTTGAATGGGTTAGAGCTAAAAAATGGAATATGTGTGGTTTCCCCTACAAGCTGAAAGATTAAACATATCTGAAATGACCCAATAATCATGTTCCAATCATTTAAGATGCTTTCTTCATGTTGGAATTGAATATGACTCCTTGTTTGGGCACTAGGCATAATGTTGGTCTTGTAACTTATCTGCATCTTAAATCCCAACATGATCTATTGATGGTTCTCCTTGTATCCTTTTATCTTAAACCCATATTTTGTATCCTTATGAGTATGTTCTAGTTGATTAGAAATCTTACCCAAGTTTGGAAGGGAAATTGACCCCCCATTTGTATTAGGTCTCTTTAAGGCCTAACAAACCTACTTATAAGCTTAAGAGTCTTGAACATTATATTAGTATCCCTCCCTCTCTATTTGGTTATCAATATTTTATTATATTATATATATATCTTTATACACCTTCTAAAAGGATCCACACAACCTTTTGGTCATCTTTTATCACCTCTTGTCAAGAATGTAGGTTTTGCTCATGAGGGGAGTGCCCTCTTTCTAAGACAAAAAAGAGGGAAATCTCCTTATAAAATTAGACAATTTGAAGATTTTATAGGGTTCTATCAGTATTTAGGATGATCTAAACAAAAATTCAACCCTTGGTACTATGATTTACCCTTCAAAAACATTGAAAACTAAGATAGACTGCCAAGAAAAAGATTGTGTGCAGGGGGTTCAAGAATGGACTGAGTATGCATGATTAGAGCTCTTTATCTGCCCTATCTCCCTATCATGGAGATGCCAAAATGTGATCTCCATCCTTTCTTATGTTTTCACTAATCTCTAAACCTTTATCAATCACATTTTCATCTTGAACTACACTTTTACTTAGTTAGGCTTGAGTGCTAATTTACCCTACCTACTTAAGAAAATGAACCAGTGAGTAGTGTTTCATTATTAAAAACTTGATCCTCAAGTGTCCTGGCTTCTCCCTAAACCTTATTTACAATTTAAAAATAATATTGACTAATTATTTTACCTTAATGACTCTATATCATCACCTATACATACTTCTCATCTCATTGCCTATCATGGTCAATGCAGTCAACAATGTTGAGGGATATAAGGACCCGTAGGTGAATATATTTCCATTTCAAGGTTACTAATAATAATTTAAATTAATGAACCATAGAAATTTGTTTACAACCTTTTCATACTTTAATAATCCCTTCTTGTCTTCATCTTGTCATGACTATGACTTTCTCTTGGGAACCCTGCTGTAGGTATGCATTTGGCTTAAGTTTAGCCTAGTTATGATGTTTGAAGACATTACTAAATACCATTCAGGTATCGTATAATATATTTATAATAAAATTACTTTATATTCAATTTTAATGGTCAAAACACTTTCAAAAACTCCAACTTGGGTCACTATTCTCATTCCCAATTGTAGGTGCACACTTATCAGTCCATGGTATGAACTGTAGGTGCATAAGAGTAGAAAAGATAGTTTATTATCCTCCATAGATGATAATCAAAACATGAATTCTCATTTGAACCATTTTGGAATAATATTCATGTGTTGACATGGTATAAAATCATCAACCTTGGGTGTAAGGTCATCTTGAATTAGATTCCTGTAGACATCACTGCTAAAATTTAGAGTCTAAATGGCAACCTTTGGGATCTCCAAAAACCAATCTCTATTAATTTATACCATTAAATTTTTTCATAAGTATTTTATATTATATAGAATAAAGTAAATATTATTTTAATGCATCAAAATCTCAAATATCCATGTTATATGCCATTCATAAAATAGTCATGGGCCTCTATTTCGCTCTTTTAGGGACTAATCCTTGTATATAGTCACTTGAATCTTCCAAGATGTTTGCATATTATAATTTCCATACTAACACATAAAATAATTTTATCATGTTTTTACCTCATGATGGGACTTAAAACACAACTTTATTCAAAACTTGTCATGGATATTTAGCCCTTTGTTAAGATGCCTATAGTTGTATGTAGGTAAACAATGAGCTTAGGTAGGCAATGTACAAGGCATGCATATTTATGATCAACTCTAGGTATTACAAAGGTTAAAATGGTATATTATGATGTCAATAAGGTTGATTTAATATTCCACATTTCACTTCAATGTTTGAAACCCTCCAAGCACCTATGTATGTTTATTCATGGCTGCCTAGATATAGATATATCATTGATAATCATCAAGGTCCTTTAGTGCTACTTGGGGTGTCCAAAATTACTTATCATAACAAGATAACATGAAAAACACCTTTTATATCTCCATTTACCCATTATAATCATGATCAGAGCTCAAAAACATGACTATAACTAAGAGCAAGAAAGAAAGTTGGTTGTGAGTGTGACAAGGCTGGGTGTTTGATCAAGGTATGGATATATGAGACCAAAAAATAGAATGAGGTGGATAATATGGAATTTAAACATGGAAAATATAATTTAAAATTCATATTAAACCCTTACAAAGATTATAACTTTCTTCAAGTAGTGAAAATAATTGCCATCACACTTGAGACATCAACTTGCAAATTAAACCAAAAATCCCATGATATATTTGATAAACATGAAAATAAGAATTTAAAGAATGATAAAGGGAAATAAAAATTCTCTAACATAAAAATAAGCAACTATTTTTTACATAATTTCTCAAACCAAGGCAAAACCCATAGGGTACACATATTAGCAGGCAAATTTGAAAGGTCAACTTCATGAGGGTGGTTCATGAATCAAATGTCACCATATTTCAAAATAATTATATGTAAATTAAGTTATATAAGTGTAAAAAAACATAACAAAATCATTTGTCTTGAAACATCTTGAGCTGTCCATACCAAGCAAAAACCTAAAAGTCACTTCTGTTTGCCAAGAAGGGTGAAAAAAGAGTAGAACAATTTTGAGAAATAAATAACACTTAAAAAGAAAAAAAAACATGTAATTTAGTATTGGGAAGCTAAAGAGGCACTTTATCACCATTTCCCATGTGGAATACTTCTAATGGAGGCCATACAAGTCCTAAACACTTCTTTTCCTTCAAGAAAACTCCCTTTTCTTTTGCATAACCTACTACATTTCAATTTTTTTAGTTAATTAAGACCTATAAAGACACATGGTACATTAAATGCACCTTTTTGACCTCAAAATGACTAAAAGGACTAAAATAACTTAAGACCAAGGATAGTATAATGTAAAATGGCATCAAAAGACATATTAAACACATTTTGACATCTATATTGGACCCCTAAAACACCTAAAAGTTAATTTTTTACCTAGGGCTATCCCAATTTAACCTAAAAGTCAAATTTGGTCAACACTACCTTCAGGCTCTAATTCATCATTTTCAAAGCCATACTACAAAAACTAGTCCAAACCTAATTTATCCTCCTCTAAATGGAATGGGATTATTATTATGATCTCCTCATCATATACACTTATGTTGTCTTCTTTAGGTTCACCTAGCTTACAAGCTCCTTTATTTTTTGTAAAATAGACTCTTTATTCAAGAGGAAGATGGTGGGAGGGTGAAGAAGTTCACCTTACTTATTGATTCAGAGGGTATCCTTCTAGATAAGGATTTTTAAGTCTCTCTTTGGTGTATTTTTGGGGAGGGAGATAGAGTCATGGAACTTTTATATGGCAAGCTCATTGAGTTGAGCTAACACCTCTTTTTATTAAACTAGTTTTTGGACTACCTCAGATAGCACTTCCTCTCTCTTCTTTATGCCATCCTTGATTGATTTCCATGAGGGGAAAGTATAAGTTTTGGACACCTTCTCATTTTCTTGAAGGGTTGTGGGAGAGGTTGGTTTCACAAGAGAGGGTATAACATAGTTAGGGTCATTGGCATAGGAGAAGATCCAAGATGGGATGGCTTCATATTCCTTAGTTAAATGGCCCTTAATGATTGGCCTAACTCTTGATAAAGATTATATTTGATAAGGTGTAATAGGGGGTTGGGTTTGAGCATAAATAGGATTAGGAGAAGGAAATTGGGTTCTAGGGTTGGATGCTCTTATTCCTAAGAATAACTGATAGTTATTTTCTTTTCTAGCTTGGTCTTGCCTAACCAAGCATTCTTCTTGAAACCTCAACTCTTGCTTCTGAACATAAGCTTAGTGTTGAATATATTATTGTTTCCTATAGTACTCTTCTTCCATATAAAACTCTCTTAATTATTTTTTAAGATCAATCCATATCTCCCTAAATATTTTTTTGTGGTTGACTAGAGAGAGGTAAATTCTGACAACGCTGATACATTAAATCTTGAAGGCCACTTGGGGTGAAGCCATGTACATTGTTAAATTGATATGAAGGATAAAGAATTAAAGAACATGTATTTTAATCAAATGGGGGGATGATACATATCAAATAATGGTGATTAGGCATCTAATATGTTTATAACAACTGATGTTTGTAGTGGAGTCACCATTGGTGTTTGTAAATGTGCTCTAAAGGCTGATTGCATTGAAAGGAAACATCAAGAACCTTTTATTGAGATGCAAAATGTAATAAAGTCCCACCAAGCATGCTAAAAACTATTATGACATTAATCTTCACCCTTGGAGAGAGTTCTTTAGGCTCCCTCTGACTAAGCCATAATATTGGGAAAACCCCAGGCTGTGGGTAACCTATGATGGGGTTGAACCTCCAGAGAAGGATGGATTCCTTTTGATGAATCACCTAAACTAATGTTGTCATAGGGAAAAGGGTTATAAAGGGGAAAATGGCTCCTAATAAGGCTAAAAGGTTATACATCAAATAAAAATGGGAAACTCCCATAAGATTGAATCGACACTAGATCTCTAGTAGATAATGCTAGCTCACACAACCTCAAAATCAATCTAATTGCATAAGTATTTCATAGACTAGGTTTAGGAAGCAATGAATGCAAACAAAGTCAAGTTATAAGACTCACTAAGAGCTTACATCAATGGTAGAAATAACGCTAATCTAGACCTATAGATAGGTTGAAAACACCCTAAAAGAGTTTAGTAAGGAGGACAATGGATATGGAAGAATCTCCTTCACAATGTCATCATGCACAACTCATTAAACACTGATTCAAGATCAGAGATAGGTAAATAAAGTCTATTATTTCATCAAGAGTTAGTTCTTAAAAATGCTTGACAGGGTTTAGCCTAATCAAGATGAACATATTTTATAATATCTCAGAGAGTCACATGCTCTTCAATATCAAAGAGTCCCTATGTGAGTCTAAAATCAAAGAGAGAGAGAGAGAGATTACAAATGGAAAGAATCGGGTGATATATGAGAAAGGGAGAGAGAAGAGAGAGCATGAGTACATAAATTAATAAATGAGGTCTAATCCCTTGGATAGAGTCCCAACTACCTTTCTTGAATTTTATGCCACCTTTTAAGTTAATAGGACTAAGCCTTCCTCAACAAGCAAGACTGTATTTGTCCCAATAGCCTTCAAGGTTTTCTCATTGGCTAAGAGATCCACTAGAAGATAAGGGTTTATTTTGCATGATAAGTCCTGACTAAGTCTATTGGAGAAAATATCTTTATGATTATGAATAGTATCAATGCTTTAACTACTTCTCCAACCACCAACTCTATTTATTTTGATCCTCCATGCCATCTCCACTTGCTTCATTATGAGGGAAAGGTCCTTATATCCATGGACTTGATAGATCTATGCTTAATTCTAATTTTAGTAGTTTCAAGTACATGCTTTTCAAAGATATGACCATGTCAATAGATGATACATTTCTCCATAATCATATATCTACACCTACTATAATATATGAGCATAGTTCTTAATATAGATTGAAAACTAATCCAATTTATCGGTTTTCATATAGTCATTATCCATTAAGATCTTAAAAAATACATAGCATTGTTCTTGAACTATATTAGGTCTAAAGAGACCTATTCTACCTTTGAACCTTATGGGAATTGAGAAGACACTTCACATGAGGATATATCTTTATGAAATGACATTAAAACCATAAAAAATTGAGTCTGCATACATTAGATCTTCCTACAGAGGTCTCGACTGAGCTTCAATGGCATCTTTTAAAATATTTACCCTGGTTTGACCTTAGGTCACATTTTCTCTCCATTAAAGTCCCTTATCTTTCAAATTTTAATTTTGACTATCGATCTTAATTTGGGCTTCCATATTTTTCTAACTGTTAACTCCTTATTCATCCCATAGGTCCTATAATCAATCCTATCTAGTTATTATCATTGCACCATATGGTGTTCTCATATTCATCCCTAGGATCTAATGAATAGTTGACCTCTTTCTCATCATTGATCTACTTTGGTACAATGAATTACACACTATTGATCGGCTTGGACCCACTAGCTTTGTTAGTCACTACACATTATTATATCTCTATTCAGGCACTTGAGATCTTACCACTTATCGTCAATGTTTTCAATCTTAGGATATGATGACCTTTTAATTACAATCTCACTGTTGATCTTTAATGTATGATCAAATGCATGCCATTGAATCTTTGGGACCCATTGACATCATTGATCACTCACTTGCCATTGGATCTTGACTTGAGATTCTATGATTCAGACACTTTTTAGCCCCACATTTATCCTTGGAATATTTGAATCTAAATGATTATTTTATATAATTTTAACTTGATGTCCTCATGCACGTCCTAGACTACTGGTTCAACTTTAAAGCTCTATATCTTAAGATATCAATCTCATCAAGATATGAAATTTGCAAAGAATGATTTAGGCATGAAGAACTTCATGTCCATATGATCTTTTGGCTTGAGAGGATTTCTAATCATACTTATAAAATACATAATCGAGATGACCCATTCATTTTTTCATGACATTTGATGATGGTCTAGTCCATCTTCTTCACTTGCTCAAGTCATTTGATCATTTAGTCAATCAAGAACTATATTTAGCTAATCTATCTAGGTAGAATCTTGGTATGTGGGCCAAAATTATCTAATAGGTACTACCTCTATGGCATGTATCTAGGGTTTCTTGTGTAATAACTTATAATGCAAATGGTTAGGCATCACTTGAAACTATGTGGATAGGGTCTTTATTCCAATTGTGATATCCATAGTAATAAAACCTAAAGCCATTTGGGAAATGTTATCAAAATATAATATGTTCTTATATGTCTTCTAAATGGATGCTATATCAACCTCCATAGTATTTAAAAATGTGATGTTGTATATGTTAAGACATGAACCACTACTAGTGACAACTCATTTAATAACGTTGGTTTTAATTTATGCCTGAAAGATGAGTGGTAGATTCTAATCGATAACTATCTATGAGGGAAAATCCTCATTGGAAAAATATATAACATCCTTAATGTCCTTTATAGTGTTCATGTTATATGCAAAATAAGCCAAATCTATATCAAAAGGCAAATATGTATGATTGAGTGTTTGAAGAATAATATCTTTAAAAATTGTTTCCTTCTGAAGTAATTCTAATATAGAAATCTTGGCTGGTGTTTTTCTTAACTAATCAATAATATCATATGCTCTATGTTGATCCCCAAGTCCCATTGTATTATTTTAGGGATGAGGAGGGATTGTGGGATTACATTGTTGCTGTATAGGCTAAGGAGGAATTTGATTTCATCTAGTAATAGCTCAAGCCACAAGATCTAGTATTTATTAGAGGTGAGTAGTAGAGGTAGGATGTGAGTAAATGTAGTTAATGGGTCTAGGTAGAGGAGGAACAAAAGGAGTCATTTGAGCTCTCTACCATTGATTAGTAACCAAAGGTAACTAAAAATTGTCTATGTAACAATGCTCTCCATACAAGGTGGGCTCAAGATGAGGTGGACCAATGTATGAAATAAGCTGAATTCTAACATGATCTATGATAGGAGTGACATACATGTGCATCATTCTACAAATGATAGTTAATAATCATTCAAGAAAAACCATAAAAGTTTGTACCAAAAAATATAAAATGGATTCCATCATGATTATGATGATGAAAAAGAGTGAAAATTGAGCAAATTCTAAAAAATAAGAAGGGAAACCCTAATGGTGCACTAGGGTTTTGAGCAATATGTTTTAAGTAATTCAGTTTCAACAAATGATTTATATTTTTTAGGATTATGGAGTATAACCCTAAGTTTGATAAAGAGCTGAGTAATAAATTAGGTAATAAAATACTACAATATCAATAGCTACTGCTTTATACAATAATTGACTTATTTGAATATTCTATAAATAATAATGAACTAGAAAAGGTGTACTTAGCTGGAAAATATGATTGAGATAAACAAGTAGTAGGTATGGAAGTGATGTAGGAGTAGTGCATATTGTCATTAGTAGAGAACAGGTGTCAAAATCCTCTTTAGTTAATATTGTGACCCTTTTTTTCAATAGTGCATTGTGCTACTAACCTTCTAAGTTGTGCTAATGACCCTATGTAGGTGAAGTAGTGAAATTATGGGTAAAAATTCTATTTTAGGAAGCTATGAATATATGATTGAGACTTGGATCATCATATGTTCTATGATTTGGCTAATTTCACTATGAAACCCTAAACCTCCATGCTTAATAAGGTTTTAATGGACAAGTGGAAGAAGAGTGATGTTAGTAAGGTAGGATGGGTGAGACTTGAACACCCCATGTGTTGAGTGTTGCCTACATACTAATACCTTGAAAGGGGATCTAGCTTGATCTAGTTCTCCAAATTTAAGTGTTGGTGCAAGTGAGAGTGATAATAGTATACCTGAGTATGAATGCTAATTTAAATGCTTTAAGTGTGGATTAAGATTGGAAATCTAAGTAAAAATGAGCTCTGGGATACTATAGATGGATGTATTAAAAAATAATGGTAAATATGGATCAATAACCTTAATTTTCACAACTTTTTCTAAGCTTGTTCATGATAATTTCCATCTAAGGTATAAATGAATGAGAGTGGTATTTATATAGAGTTTTGATGCTGGTCAAGACATAAAATGATTATAGGCTAACCCTAAGATGATCTGAGGAGTGAAAAGATATCCACTAGGGGAAAATGAAGCTAAGGATTAATAATAATCCCCCCTTTAATAATAACACACTATGTTATAGACTAATGGGGTCATGTTATTGTCTAGGTGGATTAAACATGTGAAAAAGGATCAGGGATGCCTAGGTGATGGCTAAATACAAATTTTGATATATTTGGGCAAGGGATAAATGTGCATAGAAGCTATAAATTGATCAAAAGAGACCCTAAGATAGGTTTAGGGCTAGGCTATGGATAGGGTGGTCTCAATTGAAACTTATTGCATTAAAATGACATTTTAGATGATTACACCTGACATGTGGAAAAGAAGCTAAAATTTTTAGCTGAGATGGAGAGATTGATTATTGCAACAATGTAGACAGTGAAAGATGTGATGTGAAGGTAAGAATTATCTTTGAGGTGATTCTTGATGTTAAGAGCTATCATTTTGATGACATAATGTATGTTGATTTAGTTATGTTGAGATTAAGAGTGATAAATGATATTTCATCCATAAGAAAGCAACTGTAAACATGGATGTATGATGATGTGAAGGATCTAACAACTAGTTAAACAAGGTGTGAATAAAGACAAGTGGACTTTAAGAGGAGGTGGTTGGTTTATGGTAGGTTTGAGTCCACATGGGGTAGAGAAATGCATGACAAAGAATCTTGGTGGTTATGGAAAGATGATAGTGGGTTTCATATCAAAAGTGAGTTAAATGAACATTGGTTAACCCTTTGATAGACGAGGATGAATGATGGTGGGTTCAATCCCACATAGGAGAGAGAGAGTATGGTGGGTGTGATACCATAAGGAATGAAGGCAAGAGAAAAATGAGAAGAGAACATGATTGAGACCATCATGTAGGAGTCAAAAATGGTACATGACTAATAATAATAATAATAATAATAATAAAAAATAAACCATCTTCTTGGTATGTGGGAAGGGGATGACATGGTCACTTTGCCTTATGACCAAAAGAGTAGCTTTACTTCTTATCCCATCCATGTGAGATAGATCTCAAATTTTTTAACTTCAGGTGTTTCATGCAGGAGAATCTATGGTTTTGAGAAATCTTACATAAAAAAAAAGATGGATTGGTTGTCTTAGTGATTTGAAGATAAAAAAATCCACCCTTTGAAGTTGTAAGATCCTTTTAGTTGTATTTAGTTTTTTTAATATTGATTTCATCTATCAATGGTTATTTTCACTCTCACTTTGCTACTCATGTATTATTTATCCAATTAAGTATATATTCAAAGTTTTATGTGTTACAAGTGTTAAACAAGGCTGATTTTCCTTTAATGGTATTAAACATCAATTTTTTGAATGCCCCTTTGGTATACAGAGGTTCTTTGTGTTGAGTGTTATATGCTAAGTGAATATATGCTAAATGAGTCTAGGATTATTATATGATCTTGGATATTTATCTTTCTATATGGTGTTTCTTTGCCTCCCAATTACCAACTGAGTCTTTAAAGCCAACAAGCATCCCACATAGTTTTATGTGAGACTTCATGCATGAACATATCTTAGAACAAGACAAGTTTTCACTCATTGCTATCCAAAATGTAAACCTATAGTGTTCTTTATTCAAGATAAGTCTTTATATAGTGGTTTTTGAATATTTAAAATTAGATTGGTATTTTACAAGACCAATATCCCATTCTTATTACTTAGGGAACAAAGTTCGCATAGTTTTCTAGTTGAGACATATTTTAATAGCGTTTTGGTGATAAGACAAGACTCGACTAGGTCTATAATGCATTTTAGTATTCTAAATTGTGAATCAATAACTTAAAAAAACTTGATAGGTCTCAAGTCCTTCTAACATTGTCTTAGTGCTTGTGGAATTATTGAACAAGTCTTGAGTGAAGTTGAATTTACAAATAGGGGTCTATGGGAATGAAAGGTTTGAATTAGTCCTTGAACGATGCTAATATTCCTTCAGTGTCATTTACTGGTTTGAAACCAACTAAGTTAAAAAATAACCAATAATTGTAATCAAATAATAAGGGCTCGATTAGGTCTTGTGTTTATTTAAAATTGACATTGGCACTTGAAACTCGTGATAAGTCATAAAGCTAGATTTTATCCTTTTCTAGAGTCATTGGGAAGATGAAAAACTTGAGACAAACATCAAAACATCTAAGGAAGATAGAGAGTCATTTGGGAGAGTTAGAGGATAGTTTATTCCATCCATATAAGCAAATATACTTTAATTTGAGTGGGCTCACTACTGGAAATTATAGAATAAGACCATAATGACATTATTTTGATTTTCTTGGTCTATAAATAGTTTATTATTACAAAATTGAGAACAAAGGTCTTTATGTAGACCAGGTAGTGTTTGTATTATTTCCTCCAAGTACTATGTATGTAAAACATCTAGTAGTGACATGATTTTTAAATTTTAAATTATTATATTTAGTGAAAGAAATTGATATCTATTATGTGTCTATCAATTGTTTGAAAAAATGCTTGTGTGTCAAGTTAAATTTGTAAAACCATATAAAATGGGAATTAGAGGCAAAATATAAAGTCTCCCTTATTTTTGATTTCACTTAAACACTACCCACAAAAGGGAAATAACAAGACCATAAAGCAAAGAAGAGGGGAGATCACCTACAAGCATGGATCCACATTATCCTAGTAGGGAAGTCATCCAACATCCTCTAAGACCTATCTATGATAAGAGATTTAACTTCTTATTGTAACCTTTTGACTTGGATTTATGACCTCTTTGCTTGGATGAAGTGACTACATTCACCTTTTTAAGTCTTTTTTTGGTTCTAACAAAAAATAAATACATAAGAGAAGTGGATTTATCCACCTGAAGACCAACACCCAAGATTCATTGATATGTGTCAATCGAATAAAAAAGGGATAGTTTACTCTCCCAAAAAATTAGGATTATCCTTTTTTCCCCCTTCACATGAGGGGGTGTTGCACATGTGGTAGTTTTTTCTCCCTTGGCAAGTCTTAATCTCACCTAGTTGCTAGTATATGATCTTATGTAGGTCACATGTAGTGTTTAATGATAAGAGTCTGAGACTGGAGTGGAGATATGATTGGTAAAGTTCCTTAATCTAGGCCTTCTATAATTACCCTCATGTTTTGACCACTTAGTGAAACCTTTATGTGAAACACTTTTGAATAGGAGTCCTTGCAGTTAGAAGATTTAGTCACTTGTATTGCTTACTTTTATTTGTTGAATTCCAAATTGAGTGGATGAATGATATTATTGGTGTATCACTACCCCCTTAGAAGATATTTATTTTATTCATTTTATATCCCTTTTCACCCTAATAGTAGTAGGTCTTGGTGAACTAAGCCAAATAGATGAACTAGCGGAGCTAAACCCATAATCTAGAGGTCTTGTCTAATTATAAAGTCACCCATAGTCTTTACGCCATTCTCATGTTAGTCTAGGTTTGAATTATAATTGAAAAATATCCTTAAAATGGGTAACTTAGGTTGATAATAGTTCTGGCACACCTGGTGGGATGAGATTCAAGAATTAGAACACTCACTTATAGCCTTACATTCATCTTAAGCAACTTCAAGCACTTGGGAAATGGATATGCAGTTGAATTTCATGTTGAGAGGCATCACAAGTCATCATATCAAGGGTATAATTAGTTATTTTTCATGGTTTACATTTTTATGCATGTGCCTAATCATGTCTTATGGCTGCTTATGGGGAAATTTTTTATAATTCACCTCATTATCAATAGTCCTATGCAACACATCAACTCCATCATGACCCTTATCAACCTTATGCTAACCCTTGTCAGTGAAATAATGAACCTCATTACTAATAAGTTTATTAACCTCATTATGAACCTCATCCACCTCCTTGGATACCCTTTTATTCTCTTGACCAATCATGGCATCAACGTGCTATTCCTTGTAGTCAACATGAACCAAGTAATGCTGATTTGAGCTTAGAGATTAAGAAGTTAAAAAAGGAAATAAATAGGTTGAAGTAATATCTTAGGTAGAAGAAGGAGATTAGATGCTAAACCCTTGTCCATCAACAAATTAACCTTGTAAACTAAGAGCAAATAGTCAAGGTAACCACTCCATCTCCTTTTCTTACCTTTGTGATCATTAGATATTTCTTAGTTCATAATTACTTGTTTGATGATAGGGTAAGCAATTTAGTTATTCCTAAGCTAGTGGATGACAATTTAAATTTTGTGTATGAGTCTAATTATAAATTTGAATTGTAATGGAATGGATAAACTAAAAAGGTATTCAACCTTATCAAAAACCTACAACTTACCCTTCATGCCTACCCCAAAATTTCAATCACATAAGACATCATTGTTGTAGACTTGTCACCTTATTTTTCACTATGTTAGTCTAGTGATTTTATCCCCAAGATTGGGGGATAATTACCCTTAGATATGTATTACATGGTTTACAAGTTTTGGTATGATGTAGGAGTCATAATTGGACCTAGGCCACTCTCCAAGTTTCATAGTCAGCCTTACACATGAAAAACCTCAAGTGTATATTACCTTATTAATCCCACCCCTAATAAATCAACTAAATTTCAAGATCCCCTTAAAGATCCATCCATTCCTTCTCAAGAGTCTTTAATAACTTTAGCTTGGAATCCTTCATGGGCTAGAACACTAGACTATATTATGCCTACTCTTGAAAGAGAGAGTCAAAAAGAGGGGAAAGATTTGAATTTTAGTTTAGGAGGTGTCTCATGTTTTCTAAATTCCCCATCAGTCCTCCATGTTGAAGACATTCATGAACATCAAAGTACGTATTAGTTTGACAAGGAAATTGAAGAATTCAAGAAGAATAATGTGGTCTCCAATCTTGATTCTCGTAAAGCTCCAAGTTGGAGGAACACCCTAGCAAATGTCAAGATGGATAATGAAGTACATTACCCTCCCACCCTTTTCTCTTGTGAAGAGGAACCAAATGTATTGAATATTTTTTTAAGCATCTAAAGGTGGGAAGTAATATGTCAAGGTTAGCTAGGGAAGTGGTAGTCCTTCAAGAGTTGAATCATGTTACAACTACAGCTGAAATTCAAGAGCACTTGTAATAGGATACTTCAAGCTTATATGATGAAGAAATCCATATTGATACCCCTGTTCATCCCTTTAGATCAAAATTTGAACATGAAGTGAAGTTGGATGACATGGAATAGTCACAATGGAATGATGATGAAGTGAATGAAGGAAAAAATCATGCAACTCATTCTCTAAGGGATAGTCATGGAAACAACTCACATGAGACCATTGTTGAAGCTCCAAACATCCCAAGTGAGTTAGAAAAACATTGGTAGTATCTTTATCATGAGTTCCTGAGTGAGATTAAAGGACTTAATATGACATCTTGGGATGGTGGAGTAGGATAGTAGATTGAGGTTTCAAATGAAGATATTGCTAATGGTTTGGAGCTTGAAGAAGATAACACACTTTTAGAAACACCAAGACAAGATGAGCTAGAGCTTGAGTGGGTTGATGAGATGCCATTCTCCACTGAAGATGAAGATGCCCAAGTTGTAATAGATCAAAATCCTTTCTATGACTCTGTCAAAGAGTTGGAGATGATTGATAAACATGATGCTTCACAATAAAATGGTAAGAATGATAATGAACTCCATGTATTTCCAACTGATCATGAAGAGATGTCCTTTTTGGAAGACTTGGAGGACTTTTGTTCAAAAATTGATAGTCTACCTCTACCCCATAAGAAGCTTGATGAAGGTCTTATAAAGAACACTATGGTAGCTACTCATCCTAAGTCTCAAAGGCTGAATCAAGAATTTGAAAGATTTAAAAAACCACCATCCCAAATGGAGCAAAATGGAGGCACTAACCAAGGCCTAACAATTGAGTGGCCAAGATAATCATTACATGAGAGCATGAAAAACCATCAACAACTTATGACCAAGGCAAAAATCAGATTAATCATGCAAGGAAGACAAGTGTGTAATGAGTATGATTGGGTGCTCGACTCATATAACCAACCCATGCACTTAGGGGTAGAACAAGAAATTCCAGTTGCTTCCCCAAGAGGCCATAAACATGTCAATGCTTTCAACTATAAGTGGGAATTCTCATATATGAATAATGTCTAATTGGACTCAAATTAATACATGGCAACCATACCTCATAGTTCTATATTGATCAATTTTTTTTCCATTTTATCCTAGTGGAAGTAATTTCATCTTAATTTAGTTGTTTTTAGTGTTTTTGTCTTGTTTCAATAAGTGGTAAGCACAAGTTTAGTTTTTTGTTTTGTTTTTTGGTGTCTTTCTTTGTTTTTTATTTAGTTTAGGTGTTATTTCCTTAGTTATTTATGTTGAGTCTTGTTAGTTTGTTGTATTCCAAGATGGTAATCAAGTCTTACTACCATGTTTTATCCATAAAGTCATCCTTGAGTTATTGGGTTATCTTGACTAGTAGGCTAGTCAACCCCTATAAGTCACCAAAAATATTGGCAATTTGGCCTCCCAAGGCCAAATGCCAACCCATATAACTAATTTTTTTTATATGAAAACCATCTAAGTATGCTCCTGGTGATATCTTACATGGTTATGTCCTCATTTATCCTATTTTGAGACTTGGTAGCACTGTTAGAAGTATTATTATGTGTTATAGAGCATGCTTGTGAATCCATTATGTCATGGATACCTTGAGACTTTTTGTTGGGGTGATAGAAGTTATAGTGATAATTTTGAGATATGAGGGTGTAAATATTCCTTATGAATTCTAATGAGTGGTTTGAATATTATTTGATAAGTTTAAGAATCTTTTGACAAAGTTAAGGTAACTTGACATGTTTGAGGTTTTAAGTTCTCATGGTATATGGGCCTTTTTCAAGCCTTTCCTTGTGAGAGAGTATTTATTAGCATTTTGAGGGGTGTCTAAACCTTTATCCAATCATGACATGAAGGTTTATTGATGTGTTTAATATTATTCTCCATTGTTTATCCATTCAATCATTTTTAAACCTGCATAACCCCCCAAAGTCATCAATTGACCCTCCAAATACCTCTTGTTGGTCAAATACATTACTAAACCTTTAGAAAGGGGTGATATTTCAAGTGTATCATGGTTTAATAAATGTCTTAAAGGATTCTCCAAATCATCACTATGCATTTCATATACTTAAAATCCCATTTTAAAACTCATATTCACTCCCCACCCACCAAGTAAACCCCACACATGCTAAATGTGTCTCCCCAACTTCCCCATGTCATATATCCTATTTTAAATAATAATTTAAATCATGTTTCCATCATTTCATCCTTAAATTGTGGTTCAAGGTCAAAATAATGGAAAAAATATAGGAAAATAGGTGTTTTCAACTATTTTTTGTAGGTAGTACAAATTTGTATGATCAGTTCATACAAAGGGATATCAGAGGTTGCAAGTGAGATTATGTTACATGTTTTGGTGAAGTTTAATGGTAGGAAGATTCAATATAGGTAAAAAATTTACCTCTCTCTTCAATTGAGCTCCTTTGCAACCTAATAAATATTTTAAGTTTATGGATAATATGGATTGGAGAGAGAAAATTAGGAACTAGTATCTTGGGAAGAGAAAGAGGGTCTCTTAAAATTCTAATAAATGGATTTTTTCTACAAGTTAATGGTATATAATTTATGAATAATAACTAACATCCTGGCCACTCTAATGAGCTTATTCATCTATATAAGGAGTTGAAATGGCATTAGTTTTGGTGCATATTTAAATTTTTTCTAAGAACCACTACTTGATTTATGTTATGAAGATCCTAATATCCCATATCCATCATCCTCAACCCATGTGTCACATGTGTGAGGGTGTGGAATCAAGTAAATATTTTGGTTTCTTCCTTTTACAAAATGCAAATGGGTTTTTAATGTTGTAGAGTCCTTGGGCATAAGATAGGAGTATGGATAATGTCTTGGATTTGATTATGAGTTTATTAAAGATTTTCAATCCCTCTCTACCTCTTAAAAGAAATTGAGCCACTAGATAGTCAAGTGTTCCTTCAAAGCATTAACTCTAAGATGACTGTCATGAGTAGATGTAGCCTACTTACAAGGTGAAGATAAAGTGGATGAAAAGGATATTTTGGTGGTGTTTGAGATATACACATATATTTCATTCACTCTCTATTCTATTACCTCATTTTCATTTTGACCTACACACTAACCATCTCCATACTCATCTTAGTCTCCAATATCAAACTTTCACTCGATCATTGCAAGCCTTTCAAGCATACTGTATAGATATCATAGTCATTATTATAATGGATTGTAGAGATGTAAGGGGATTAAATAGGTTAAAAATGACCAACAAGGCATAGAAGATGAAAATACAGGGGTAAATAAGGTCAAATCATATCAACCATCTTAGGATAAGAACCTAGTCAAAATTCAAGTGTCTTACACACACAATGTTATACCTATAGGATTTAGGTAGAACAAATGATGAAAGACTATTGGAAGGAGTCATCAAGGAAATGGAAAAAGCTATCTAAGTAATAAAAACCTATGTTTTGATATGGCATAGGAGATATTTAAGTCTAATAGATATCAACCTTCATCTTCAAACCCTTGAGAGACACCATTCTCACAGTTAATACAGTCCTTAAAAGGTAGACTGAGCAAGCAACATGGTCATAATTGGTTTAAAGTATAGAATATGTGGAATATCATTATGAAATAATGATATCTTAAATTTTTTTGAGTAGTATGAGATAATAGGTTAATATCACCCTTGAAGACAATGGATCTCTGTACTCACCTCCTCCATGGCTACACATAGTCAACAAACCTCAATCATCACCTATAGACAGGTCCTTGAGGATTTAATATGAGACATGATGGAGTATGCTTGGTGAAGGGAGTGTAGGAGGAAGGAGAACACTATTTAATAATATTTGGCAACTAGACATGCTTCATTAAAGGTCAAAAACAATAAACAAAAATAAATTCTCCTATCATGCATAATTAATAGATGTAGGGCACCTACAGTTAGTCATGAAAAATAAAAGATAACCAAGTGGAAATGTATTATAATAAGGGATTATGGAATTTTTATACATTTTAAAGAACTTACCTTGTATGGTGTTCCACCAAATTAATGAATCCAAGTACCATAAAGGGGTGATCTATACATTCAACTTAGTCAACAGACCCATAATGGTAACTTATACGCAGGGTTCCTAGATGAAAAGATAAAGGTGTATAAAAACTTACATGAAATTTGATAAAGGGTAACTAATTTGTTTTGAAAAATTATATTAGTGTACTATTAGTATACTTTAGTCCTTGAAGATGGACAAAAGAGATTTAAGGCCTATTAGGCCTAAAAGGGCCTAAATAAGCTTGTGCCTAAATTAGAGGATTTATGATTGTTCGATGGATGGTGAAAGGTTGATGACACTTGAGGGGGAAGGTTAGAAAGTATTTAAATATTCCATGATGATGAGAGACTCAAGTTAGGTGGGATATAACACTAAACTTAAACCTAAGGGTTACACAAGCTTAACTACATGTAAACCCTAAGCAAGGTAGATGAAGTATGCAGAGAGAAATTTAGGATACAAATTATTTAAATGGATATTTTCAGACCTTTGAAAAATATTATATGAATCATAAATTCATCAATATGTTGGAATAAACATAAAACTAATTAGGTCTTCAATGTTGGTTATCAACCACTTAGACTTGGCAGACTAGTAATGTTACCTACAACCAACCACATGAGACTATGAAAGTAGATTCAAAGTTTGAGTATTTGAAGGAAATTATAGAAGAGATAAATAGGTGATAAGGGAGTATTATTATGATCTTTAAGTACTTACAAACACTTATAGGTCTCTATAACCTCTAAAAACTCAGTCAAGGTTTATTGGCCCTAAAAACCTGTCTTAGGCCTATAAACCCCACCACCACCTTGGGGTACACCCAAAACCTCACAAGAAAATACAAGGATAGGATAAAGTATAAAAATATAGTAAAGAAAATATGAGATATGTTTCAATTAGAGAAAACTAGGTATGACGGCCAATTTAGTCTTGAAGACTAACTCAAACTACATAGTCTAGACAACCAGTTCTAGCCATCATTTAAAATTCTTAGATATCTCACGATAGAGGGGCTTGATAAAAATGTTCTTAGTGGGAATTGAGGACCCATATATTTTTTTAATCCATGAATAAGTAACTTATATTCAAGGGCACATGTTTATGAACAAATGCTAAGATGATTGACAAGTCCAAAAGACTTACAAGGAGTGTAAGGTCCATCATCTTACATTCATATCTCTCCACACTAGCTACACAGGAAAAAAATATTGTCAGAGGTGTTAGGGGGGTATATTGACTAAACATACATGAACATAAGTTTGGGATTGGAGGTCTCATCTTTGTGAAACATTGTTAAGATGGTAGACATCCAAAACCTTACTTAAACCCTAAAATAGACAAATCCTAATAAAAGTGAATATTTTGGAAATCAAACACTCCTAAATGAGCCTAAAAACATATTAATTATAAAACACACTTAGATTAGAACCTGGTCATGGTATTGTGTTGTATGGAAACTATACATACCTATCATAAAATAGTAATTTTTCATGAAATTAGTCAAAAAACAAGGTATAGAATTGCTTGAAAAGATTCCAATCATTGGAGGTGAAGGTTTGAGAGTTATTATATATCTTAAAGCATTATATGTAAAAAAATATGCCTAAAAATGCCTTTACAACTCTCGTCCAAATAGCTAGTTTGTAGATATGAGAAAATAAGTGGCCTAATCACCTAGTTTGGTAAGGTTGAAGCTGTGAACTAATCAAAAGGGATCATGTCATGATATGGGACATAGGTTTATGAATAAAAATAAATTATAAAAATGTTTTCGAGGTCTCATATAGGTTTTTCATGGCCACTTAAACACAAACACCATGTAACTAGGCCTAGTGGCCTACTAGGCCTATTTAGTCAACAAAGTGAAAGTTGAAGAATGGTAAGGGAAACTTTTGGAGGAGTTAGGACAGAGTAATTACAGCATATAAATTATGATTTGAAGTAGGAAAGTTTACTTTCAATGGTCATAATGGAGGAATAAGTCAGTTTCTTGACTTTGTCAATATGTTCAAAATGATGATGGGATTTTGTATGCTTTATGATGACTTAATTACATCTCATTAAGGTTGTAATTGCTATAAATATGAGGTTTTTGACCAAATATGGGTGTATATATGATTAAATATAGGTTTAAAAAGTCAACCACATCCTCCACTACCTTACCTCAATGCCTACAGTGGTCATTGAAGAGACCAACACATGGAGAGTCATTTGGGAAGTTGCTATGACTTTGGTAACTATTTTGTAACTAAAGTAATGAATGTAATATGGTAGTTTTTGAAATTTTAATCTCACCTCCACACCACTCTTCTTCTCCTTCTCTCCTTATTCTGCTATATATTCAGGTCTTAAGGCATTGATTTGGAATCCCTTTCCTGGGTATGAGGAAACTCTATCTGGTTTTGTACTTGATGAACATATTAGATTGAAGAATAAACTATTGAAGCTCTTTCATGATGATATGTAGTGTGTTTATACTTGTTTATATTTTCATATGTGATGTATTTCCCTCCCATTGTAGGTACTTATTCACCTAGATATAAATAAGGTGTCTTATGTAGGTTATGTGGTGTGCAAAAGTGTTGGTGATGGGGTTTGAAATGTGATTTGATTGGTAAGAGTCTCATAGTATAACTTCTTGTTATTACCTTTGAATTATAGTTACCTATTAAAACCTCCACATGAAACATTTTTTCATATAAACTCATGAAGATGATTGTTTAGTTGCTTGTTTAGTCTACTAGTGTTGTACGGAGTTCAAATTGAGTGGATGGATGAATCATATTGGCGCATCACCACCCCTTAGAGTAGATTTATTTTATGAAATTTCTATCTTTTTTCACCCCAATAGTAGTAGGTTTTAGCGAACTAATCTAGAAGTGATGTACCAAGGGAGATATCCCCATAATCTAGATGTCTTATCTAGTTATAGGATGCTTTGAGGTCTTGAAATTGGAGGGGACTAGAAAAAATTTAGCTAGGCATTTTACAATGGAATAAATATTGATTCCACCTTTAGCACTATCAAAAAAACTTCTTGAAATAGCATTTGGGTAAGAAACAATTATTTTTATCTCCAATCCATTATGTTCATTCTCATCATGATCTAGAGTAGAAAACACAACTTGATCAAAAGCTTTAGAGCCAAAGAAACTATATAAAGATCCAAGTGGTAACAAGTGAGTGTTTTCAAATTTAAATATCATTTTCCACTCTTCAAAGTCTTTGAAAATGTTAATGTCCTCATATAATTTCATTTTTATAAAATTATAAAATTTATGGGTAATGGGTATCTCATGTGACATTGAATCCATTTTACCAAATATACCAAATGGACTTTTGACTCAATCAGCTCACATTTTCCAAAATACTCTTAACATGTGTCTAAAAAATAGATTATAATTAAGAAATTTTGTGTTTAAATTTTTTGGAAGTAGTAATTTTGATGCTACACATAAATGACTTTATGTCTCTAGTTCACGTTATACAAACCCAACAGAAGGAAGAAGCATACACTGTTATTCGCTTCACAAAAATGAATAAAAGTATTTACATTATATCTTTATCTATTTACCACCACCATGAAGGAAATTTTGATTTAATATCATTGCTAAAGGATCAGTCCACATCGAGTCTTTTGGTATTTATTATGAGACTTGGAACATAATTGATTACATAAAACCATGCAAAGTGAAGAGTATAATCAAATGTAAATCCATAATATATGTTGTGCACAACCAAATCTTTGTAATAGTTAAAGATATTTTTCACCCAAAAGAAGTTGAAGGAATATAAATTACATACAAAATTGGAGGACCTTATGGTAAATTCAAGTCATAGAATAAATTTGTTGTGAGATTTTAATGGTGGGTATATAAATATTATTTCTTCACACCTTGAAATTATTTAGAGAATAAAATAAATATTCCATAAAATTTTCATGTGTGATTATTTGGCTTGTAAAATTTATCCCATTAATTATTATTTTTAAATCAATGGCTGCTTTTCCTAGTTTCACAATGGAAATTTTGGTTTTGAATTCTTTTTTATTTATTATACTTAGTTTTCATTGGTTTATATGTTTTAATGTGTATATTTGAGAGGACATATGGAAGTGTAGTTTTTTTCACTTTTAATGATGATTTATTAGTAGGAATAATGCAAATATATCATATTTATAGGGCCTCTTGAGTTAGATATGTTATATTCATGATATTTTGAATCTTTTTGTAGGAATTAAAAATAACCTTTCTAATATTTAGTTAGAAGAGTTTGGGTAATACTTCCAAAGAGACATTTAAGGGTAGAACATGGTTATTCAATAATAAAGAAACAACTCTTTAGAAAAAATTCTACATAAACACCCAAAACACAACCCATGAACACCTCCCATCCAACATAAAACAACATGAAGTAGGATAATACATGGTCTTAAGAAATATTGCATCATAAAAAATAGATGGATTGGTTTCCATAGTGCTTTGAACATAAAAAACTCCACCCTTTGAAGTTGAAATCTCCTTTTAGTGGTATTCAAGTTTTTGAATACCGATTTGGTCTATCAAAGGTTATTTTCACTCTTGATTTGATCCTCATGTATTAATTATATAACTATACATCTATTCAAAGTGTTATGTGTTACAATTTCTAAGTGGGACTAGATTTACTACAATGGTCTTAAGCTCTAATTATTTGAATGCCCCTTTGGTATGTGAAGGCTCTTTGTGTTGAGTGTTATATTCTAATCGGATATATGATAAATAGGATTAGGACTATTATATGCCCATGGATATTTGTATTTATACATGGTTTTACTCATCCTAAATTTTTTTATTAAGTCTTTAAATATAATAAATATCCCATACAGTTGTATGCGATATTTCATGCATGAATAGGTCTTAGAACAAGATAATTTTTCTTGTGGTGTTATCCAGAATGTAAACCTATAGTATTATATGTTCAAGTTAAGTATTTATGTTGTGTTTTTGGAATTTATAAAATTAGATTGATGTTGTACAAGACCAATATCCCATTCTTTTTACTTAGGGAAAAATCCCACATAGGTCTCTAGCCAGGACATGTTTTAATAGTGTTTTGGTTATCAATAAAGACTCAAATGGGTCTATAACATGTTTTAGACTTCTAAAATGTGAATAAACAACTTAGAAGAGATTGATAGGGTCTTGAGTCCTTTTAACATTATATTAGTACTTGTGTAATTACCCAACACATCTTGAGCAAAGGCGAGTTTAAAAATAGGGGTCTATAGGAATGAAAGATTTGAATTAGTTCTTGAACAAAGCTAATCTTCCTTCAGTGTCATTCAGTGATTCAAACCAAAATAAGATGATTTTTTTCCAACAAATATAATTAGATAATAAAGGATTTATTAGGTATTTTTAATTTAAACTTGACATTGGCACTTGAAACTCTTGATAAGTCATAAAATTGGATTTTGTTTTCTTTTTCTAGAGTCGTTGGGAAGATGAAAATCCCAAGACAAACATAAAACTATCTAAGGAGGATAGAAAGTCATTTAGGAAGGTTAGAGGACCATATATTCCATATATAGATAAGTAAATAAACTTTCATATGACTGGGCTCACTACTCAAAATTATAGAATAAGACCAGAATGATATTGTTTTGATTTTCTTAGTCTATAAATAGTGAATTCCTAACATATTGAGAGTATAGGTATCTGTGTAGACCATATAGTGTTTTTATTATTTACTCCATTTATTGTTTATGTAAAAATCCTACTATTGGCATTATTTTCAAATTGTAATATACTATATATAGTGAATGAAATTGATCTCTATTATGTTTATATCAATTATTTGATGAAATGCCTATGTTAAGTTAGATTTATGAACCCTTGAAACACATGACTTAGAGGCAAAATTTATTTAGTATCCCCTTACTCATTCTTGAACCAAGTGTTATTAGAGTAAGGTAGTGTCTTTGCGATTATGTGAGAGAAGTCAACATAGATCTACAAGTTATTGAGAAGATTGCATAGGTGGTTGTAGGTATGTAAAGTCCTTCAAAAAAATGTGTGGGAGTATGTGAGAGAATTAATTTGGAGTCCATTATAGGTTGTTAAAGAGGATACTACTAATTTATGGTGAGAGATGACACACAAGAGAAGGGAACATGAGATGTGTGAGTTGATAGAGACACTGAAAGTGTTCTAGGAAAGACTGGATATGTTTGTACAAAGTCATAGAGGTGCATCTACATATGATGGTGATGAGAAAGAGTTGATTGTGTGGTGGTTTTCCCTATAAGCATATATAAATGCTTTAGATAGAATAAAAACAAGAAGAGGAAAAGAGATGAGCATATGGAAGAAACCAACCAAGGTTGTGGTGGAGAAAATAGGTATATCTCTTAGTGATGTTTGTTTATTTTGTGGACAATAAAATATGGAACAATGTAGATAGTAGAAAACTGCACACATATATCTTAAAATATCTAAATTCCTTGGTACCCCCTAGAAACCACCTAAACCTTCTTAACCCTTAACCCAACCCCTCTTAACCTAACAAATTCACTATTTCAAATCAATATTCACTATAACTATTCATGATGACTTGGCATGTCACAATTCATGGTGACATGGCATGTGACATGGTAAGTTTCTTAACAATGATATGACAAGTGATATGGCAAGTGACATGGCTTAGAAATGAGGTGGATTGAAGTGGGATACCATACCCCACTTGGGACCCTTATCCAAAGTACTTAATGACCTCATTAAGCACCATAGGCCCCCCATTAAAAATGTGTGAAATTTATCCACAAGGGGCCACCATTCAACATCATATTTTGTGTCCATGCATGAAAGTGACACCAAAGTATGTGGGGATCCTTGTCAAGTACTTGGGAAAAGATGAAAGTGAGTGGTAGAAAGTGTTTTGGAACCATATGAGCACATGGGCATGATCCCCACCTATTTTGGACATATTTCCAAGTGGGAGACACACTTATGAAGTTGGAATCCCACCATCCTTATCCTTCATAACCACTTACCCATCCAGTTGGAAAATGGAGCCAAAATATGTGAGGCTCCTTGTCAAGTACTTAGGAAAAGACAAAAGTGAGTGATGGAAAGTATTTTGGACCCATATGAGCACATGGGCATGATCCCCACGTATTTTAGACATAATTTCCAAGTGGGAGACACACTTGTGAAGTGGGAATCCCACCATCCTTTTCCTTAATGTCCACTTATGATCCTACTTGGAAAATGGTGCCATATTTTAGTATTCCTCTCCTTTGTCATGTTTCCTAACATAAAATTCTATGAATATGACCCAAAATTTAAGTTGGTTTTTGGTTAGATAATTTTCATCTTGTTTTAAGTTATCTACCTTTTGTGAAGGAGGTCACTCATCCATCTTAGAAGAGATCTCAAGCAATGAAACTCTTTCAAATTCGGAAGCCAACATATTCCACATCTTCATCAACAAGATTAACAACATAAAAAATAAGAAGTCTTCAAGGTATTATTCTCTAGCCAAAGAAGAGTTCTCATAAACTCTAGACTTTAACGAGCACATGACAACCAAGTATTCTTCTACAAACCCGTTAACTAATTTCGTTCTTTTCAAAACTAAGGAAAGGGAAAAACAAAAAAATAGATAGAAACATTTTGGCATGCCTAGTGGGACCCTTGAGTTTTCTTGGGTTTATAGATGTTTTAGCACATTTAGTTTCATTAGTAAAATGTTATTTAGTTACACATTTCATTTATGAAATTTAAATATTCTTTTTTTTCTTTCAAAAACACATATTTTAGTCTCTTTTTCTTTCTAAAAATTAGAAAATAAAAAAAAGAAAATTATCATTCTTTTTTTGCATTTTTAAAATTAAAAAATCACTCATCCTATGATTAGGGTTGAATATTCATGTCTCATTTAGGTGTATTTTAGTTGTTTTTGTTTTCATTGAAAAGAAATAAAAAAATTCTTTTTGGGTTAAAATTAACTGCATACATTGTTTGCTTGCTTGACTTAGTTCACCTAGATTAATTAAAGCAAAGAAAATTAATCATAGAACCACAAATGTTACACAAACCAAACCTCTTTCACAATAAACACATTAAACATGCTTGAAAAAAGGAACAACTATTATTTCATCACCCAATTACCTTTTCCCAGTTATCTTTCTTGGATTTAATCACTGAGGGAATAACCAAATAAGTTCTCTAGCTGAGTATGAGCTTTAGTAATTGGTATATTGGCTAAGCACCCACACTAGCTGTGGGATTGTGATGTGAGGGGAGTAATCCCCAAGTACCAAGCCACATAATCAATCCAATATAGACTTATTTTTGAGCACCTAAACACAACCTAAAACCAAACATAGATTGCCTTTCTACAACCTATTCAAGCCAATTTCCTCTTCACACTTTTCTAAGGCATAAACCAAAAAAGAGATAAAAAAGAATCTTAGGACTTAACACACTCTTAGTGAATGAATTATTTTCCTTGAATCTTCTTTTATTAATCTTTTTTTTGAGGTGTGAGAACATATCAATCCATTCCTATTTTCTCATATGGTTCTTACTTGCCAACTATGAAGGGATCCTGAGGAATAAAACTCACCACCAAATAAACCAACCTCTTCAACCTATACATCTATGGATCACATTTCCAAACCTATAGAATCCCCTCACTCTCTAAGAAATCCTACTTAGGTAGTCCTAAGAGATGTGGATTTTATCACTTTCCAAAACAATAATCATGCAACCTTACAACATTATCTTAGAACTACATCGTACCAAATCCCAATTTTGACCCCACCTATAGATCTACCTTATGGAATGCCTCTCTACCTCATGGGGAGTACCCCAATAACATAGGTAATACTCAACCTTTATTTACCCAAGCCTTATTATCAACCAACAAGTCCCTTGAGACTACCATTCAAAACCAACCAGCCCAAACTACCACTGCTCTTAGACCTCTTACCAATCACTCCTCCATAATAAGAGTGCCTACCTTAGTGCTACCTATCTTCCTTTTGTTACCTATAATATATCAAAAAATACTCCAATTTAAAGCCTTATGGTGTCCATACCCTCTATATTACTACCGATTAGTATAAGGGTCACCACCCTTCCATCAGCCACTAACCCAACTGCCACTCCTACCCAACAAGCAATCTTTAGTTATCCCCATAATCCATAAGGGAATATGCCTACTACCCAACCATCCACCTATACCCAACCACTAACATCCACATACAAATATATATCTTCTACCCAACCATTAACATCTACATACCAATATCTGGCAACCTCTCAACCTTCTACCCACTATCAACATGTTTCTCAAACACCACCACCGTAATATGCATCCTACAACCTTTTAGGTGCTCAACCCTAAGCAGACTTCATGAAGAATATCATGGACAAGATGAACACCTTAGAGTCATCTATCTTGGGTGTTCTTAATACCTTATGACCAAATTTGGAATGAGCCCATCCATCCATCTATACCCATTAAGCCATATCCTCCCCAATGGAAACTTCCCAAGTTATCTAAATTTGAAAGTAAGATGGATACCCAACAAAACCTTAGGGAATTTAGGCATGCTTTTTATCTCATCACCTATGATGATTCCCATCTTCTCTACACTTTCTCAATGTCTCTAGTTGGCTCAGCCTTAGATTGGTATAGTGCCTTACCCAAACATTCCTTCTTCTCCTTCACCTAACTAGCCTAAAACTTCTTGGACCACTTTTATATCAATATATCCAAGAAGTTTTCTATCAATGACTTCTACTCCATCCCATAATTTGAAGATGAATCTATTACCAATTTTATGGCTTGTTGGAGGAGCATAATTAACCAACTTTCATTTTCTTTGCCTTAACTTGAACTTATAGAGCTCTTTGCTCAGGCATGTGACAAGTATATCTCATCCACATTCAGTGTCCAAAGATTTTAGACCTTTGATGAAGATTTTACAACCCCCTTCAAAACCAACAACTAAAACAATTAAAGAGGTAAAACTAACCAAAGGCCCAAAGACTCAAATTTTACCTCCCTCAACTTTTCCCTCCATTTTTAGTCCTTATCCCTCTACCTTGAGTATGAATCCCATTATTTTTACCAAAACCCCACCACCTTTATTTATTACACCTTCACACTTGCCTTCTAACACACCTCTTTTTACTGCACCAAAAATACCTAAGTTACCTACCTTGCCATCCTCTACCTCTAGCTCATCAACCGTCTTGCCTAAAAAAAAATATTAACCAAGTGTTCCACCTTACCTAAGACACCCATCACCGAGCCTACTTTTGAGCAACCTTCTACCTAAACACCCAAATAAAAATTGCTAAACTTTACCAATTTTAACTGAGTCTTACTTAACCATTCTCTAATGGTTATTTCAAACCTCTTCCTTGAGATTATCACCCATCAAAAATTTTAACCCTTCACATCCCAAATCATCATGGTTTAATAAAAATTTGATTTATTTATACCACAAGACACTTAGCCATGATACAAAGAATTGTGAAGCTCTCCAAACCCTCATCCACTACCTTTATGATGAGGATGATCTATTAATGAATGAACCTCATATATCACCCATACCAACCCAAACAATAACCATACCTACACAACAATTACCCACTCCTCCACTCTCACCTAAGAATGAGGATGAGTCTAACCATTCTATTACCTCACCCTCTCCTTCTATCCATACTATCAATAAGGTCACTAGATCATAACAAAAGGATAAAGGGAAGGATAAGGTGTCCATTACTTGGACTTACCCATCATCAAACTCCAAAGCAAACCACACCCAAGCATATCCATCTTCAAGAAAAATCAAGGTGTCTATCTTAGGTGCCCCCCAATATAACCCTTCAAAATCCAACCCATATGTAATATCTATCTAGAAAGATATCCTTAAGCATCTTCACTAGACCCCAACAAAAATGAGCTTGTACAAGTTAATTTCTACTTGTATCCATCACCATCAAGAATTCATAGAGGCCTTGAAATCTATTTATGTCCAACCCAATGACCCTCAACCTCTAACCGCCTTTGTTGGTGCCCTTAAAACTTCCAACCTTGTCACATTTAAGAATTTAGAAATACCTTCTATCCACCCTGAGGACCCAGATCCCCTACTCTTTATTACCACTTACATTAACCAAACCCATGTCAAAAGGGTGATGATTGATGGGAGAGATATAATTAACATCAATCCTCTTATGCTTACAAAAAACTCAACTTACTAGACAATATGATGTCAAAATCTATAACATTCCTCTTATCCTTTAACAACACTATGGCCACTACCTTGAGAAACATCATCTTTCACATCTATATAGGACCTTACACACTCCCTAAACTCTTTTGTGTTGTGGAAGGAGAATTATAATACATCTTATTGGGATGACCTTGGATTCACTCCATGGAATGTGCTCCCTCTACCCTCCATCGATGCACTAAGTTTGAGCATGAGGGCTAGGTCATTAATATCCAAACATACCCAAATCCTTTCTCAACAGACAACATGACCTATCACCCTAATGATGTCCTCATACATCCATCCAATGTACCTTAAATAGTTACAACCCAACCACTAACCATCAATGAAACATCAACTAGCTCATCCATCCCTTCTTCATAGATCCCCGTAGTGGAGACCTTAGGATCTATGTTCCAGTAATTCTCGTTAGGGGAGTATCAATTTATATCATTGGATGATTTCCCTATTAAAGAACATGGGAACTTCAAACATTACCCTTCATATAACCCTAACATCAAAACCATCATCCCTTTTAGTCCCACCAACCATAAATAAAAATTCATCTATGGGGGACTTGATCGGCCACTTCTTGTTCCCACCACTACCTCTTCCATCCAACCATTCACATCAAAATTTTCCTACCTTGGCAATCTATCATTCAGTAAATTATACCTTCATAGGTGTGCCTAGAATAGATTTGGCCTTGGCCAATATGAACAAGGACCTCATGAGTTACCTTCGATCAAAACCTAAAAACCTCATGAGTCATTTAGCCTTGGGTTTGTAACACCTAAAGAACCCACCAATTCACCCAAACCTATTGACACCATTGAGGAAGTTATCCCATCCTCACCAACCCATCCTCCTTCAAAGTATAAGGATTTTGACATCATTCCTCCTAACTTTTTTTTAGTCAATAATATTAGTTTGGACCCTTTAACCTATCAAAAGGATGACCAAACTAAAACTCTTCCTCTCTTTCATTTTTAAAATGGTAGAAAATGATTCTACTACCATTAACACCATCCAACATCAAGATGATGATTCTATTCTCACCTACTTTGGTACCCTAGATTCTTCAATCCATATATCCCTTCTTCTTGAAACCTTGATCATGTTGAATAAATCCACCATGGATATCAATTTGGGAACTCTAAACAACCCTCACATTATTGAATTGGGCCAATCATTGAATACCAAATAATTTCAAGATTTCTCCTCTTTCCTCCAAGACCACAATATAACATTAACTTTTTCTTATAGTGATATGCCCAAGATTGACCCCACCATTTATACCCATAACATAGTCATTCATCATGATGCCAAGCTTGTTAAATAGAAACTTTGATGTATGCATACTCGTATATCCCTTCTCATCAAAGAAGAGCTTCAACGTCTCCTATTTGATAAAATTCATTCAACCTATTGACTACCCACAATGGGTATCAAATATCATACCTTTCACTAAATCCATTAGGGGTCTACACATTTATGTGAAATTTCATGACCTTAACCTCACCTACCCCAAGAATGACTTTCCTCTACCTAGTATTGACTAAGTTGTTGATCTTAAAGCCACCCACAAGATGTTATATCTCATAGCTGGGTTTTTGGGTTATAATCAGATCTTGATTGTTTTTGAAGATCAACATGAAACTAACTTTACCACCCCTTGGGGAAATTTTTGCTATAGAGTCATGCCTTTTGGGTTAAATAACACTGGTGCAACCTATCTGCAAGCCATGACATATGTCTTCCATGACCTCATCCACACCATCATAGAGGATTATGTTAATGATCACTTGTGAAAATCCAAATATTGAAAAGATCAACAAAAATATCTCAACATTAACTTTAAACACCTAATCCATTTCCATGTCAGATTCAACCCTAAGAATGTATTTTTTGGGTCCTTTCAAGAAATATTATTAGATTTATCATCTCCCTTTGAGGAGTTGAGGTAGACCATGCCAAGGTTAAAGCAATCTTAGAGATGCCTCTTCCTACCAACCTTAAACAACTTTGTATCTTGTAGGGAAAGATTCAATCCATTCACCATTTCATTTCCCAGCTATCAGATTAGTGCCAAGCTTTCCATCACCTTCTAAAGAAGGATGTCTCTTTCAAATGGATTAGTAGTTGTCAAAAATCCTTTGAATCTCTTAAATAGTACCTTTTATCACCACCTATCCTCACCTGTCTGAAGGGTGACCACCCCTTTTACCTATATATATATTTCACTGACCATTCTCTAAGGGTAATGTTGGCTCTCTAAGATTAATAACATAGAGAACAAGATGTATACTACATTAGTTGCACACTTGTATAATACGAGACTCGGTATACCCATACTGAGAAAATCTATTTAGCCTTGACTTTCATGACCACCAAACTCCACCACTACCTTTTTAACCATAAAACCTCTGTCATAACCAACACTAACCCACTGAAGCACATGTATTCCATGTTATACCAAAACCAACATATGACCAAGTGGCTTATGCTCTTACTAGAGTTCGATCTTGATTTCCTTCAGTAAAAGTCAATTAAAGGGCAAGTCATTGCCAAAAAATTGGTTGAAGTACCTTTAATAGATCACCAACCTCTTCCTCTTGAATTCCCAAATGAATCCATCACTACTCTTTCCCAAGAGGACATAACCTACCAAATGACTATGTTCTTCAATAGGTCAAAGTGTCAACATGGTGTGGGAGCTAGTATCATCCTTATCCCCTTTGATGGTGAACCCCTTCCTCTATCCTTCAAACTTGATTTTAAATACACCAACAATATGGTTGAGTATGAAGCCTTAGTCATAGGTATCCAAACCACTCTAGCCTTAGGAATTAAGACAATCAATTTCTTTGGTGATTTCCAACTCATGGTCAACCAGGTTAATGGCTCATATCAATGTAAGAATGATGTCTTACAAAAATAAAAACTTTAGTTGACAAACTCTTAACATCATTTGAATGTTACCTAGTCCAATCTATTCCCAAATCTACCAACAAATTTTTAGATACAATGGCTTGCCTTGCTTCCTAGATCCCTTTTCAATCTTCTAATTCCAAAATATTTGTCACCATTCATCATTTTACCATACCCTCTTATAACCAATCTGACCTCCCTATCATTTGTAGTGTGGAGGAATCCCCATCTAATATTTAGTATGACCAAGATTTTAATTACCTCAACCTTGGCATCATTCCTCCTAACCTCTCTTAAAATGATCAAAGATCCTTTATTCAGGGTACCTCTCATTATGCCATACTAGGGGGAATCCTTTACAAACATGGTTTTAATGGCCTCCTTCTCTATTGCCTATGTAGCCATGAGGCTTCCCATGCTATCAGAGAAATGCATGGTGGGATATGTGGGGGACACTTTAGCAGTCTAGCCATTGCTAAATGTATCCTTCACCTTGGCTATTATTGGCCCATGCTCAACCAAGACTTTTGTGATTATGTAAAAAAGTGTGCTAAATGTCAATAACATGCTAATTTACATGACACACCAACCAATGGACTCCAAGTATCTAAGGAATTTTGGACTTTCTTGTAATGGGGCCTAGATCTTATTGGTGAGATCAACCCTCATTATCACCAATATCTCACCAAATGGGTAGAGGCTATTTATCTAGTCCTGACCAAAATGAAGATTATTGTTAACTTTATCAACCATCACATCATCTATTAATTCATTATTCCTCATAAAATTATCACTGATAATGGTAAATATTTCAAGAATAAGGAAGTTCAAGGTTTAAATGATGTGTTTGACATTGACCTGAGTTTTTTCTCACCTTAACATCCATAAATAAATGGATAGGTATAATCTTCTAACAAAATCATCAATAAAATACTAACCAAAGTAGTAAATGCTTTAGGTCAGGATTGGCATTTTCACATCCCCTTCGATTTATGGGCATATTGCACTAGAATTCAAACCTATACGAGTGCTACCCCTTTCTATTTAGTATTCAGAGTGGAGGAAGTCTTACCTTTTGAAGTCCAAATCTCATCTCTTTGCATATCTTTGAAAGATCTCATCTCTAAGGATGATTATCATCAACACTATTTATCTCATTTTGAGTTACTCAATGAGTGTCATCTAACCACCCTCAACCATATTCATGTATATCAATAACACATTGAACATGCCTATAAAAAAAACCTCAAAGTTTAATAATTCAATATCAGAGACCTCATCCTAAAAGAAAACAAACATGTGACCAATATGGAGAAAAGTAAATGAGAAAAGTTTGATTTCAATTAGATTGGACCCTACATCATTACCCATAAGTATGGATCAGGATCTTATCTTTTATCCTCTCTTGAAGGCAAAATAGAACCTAAGCCTCTCAATGCTTCACATCTGCGTATGTTTTTCTATTAAAGAAGGATCAAGCTCACTCCTTTTGTCTAACTTAATCTCATCACTTGATTATGAGATTTTAACCTTCACCCATCTTCCTCCTCTCCTTTTGAGGATAATTGATTACATCATAGAACCATGTGGTTAACCACCATAGTCATAACCTAATCCTAAATATGGGTACCACATCTCTATCCATATCATGGTTCTCATGTATAGTTTTCATCTCTAACAAGATGGAATCCCATGGTTATTATCTCTCAAAACCACACCTCTTCACATATCATTAACCTTCTTGTGTTAGAGTTTTTCCCTCATAATGGTAAAACTCTGAACCTAATTAGAATTGTTTGTCTAAAAAAATCACATCCAAAAACAATTTGGATACCAAAATATTACTTGGGTTAATATCTTAAGCATTACAAACTACTCCTTTGAAGGACAACTACCTAAAAACAAAATAAAGATTGCTAAATATAAGGTATACTACTCCCTTGAAGGAAAACTATCAAGAGCATTAAACAAAGCCAATAAACTTAGACCACTCCTTTAAAGGATGGCTAAGTTAATAGAGAAATTTCTTAGAAGCTTCTTGCATTGATCAACTTCTCATATGCAATAATAAAGTAGAAGACCCACTACCATAATAAAAACAAAATCAAAATAATCTAAAGCCATAATCATCTCTCAACCAACTAATAAGGTAGAAGCCATAATCAGCTTTAACATGTAGACTTCCTGCATTGATCAGTCTACATCTAGCATACGCCATGGACTTGCCTATTATCATTCTTGGATCACCTATAGAAAGGGAAAACTAACACACAGAAGGTTACCATACATATTACCTATTATCCTTCACACTACTTATCACCCATCTTCCCTTTATACTATTTATAAATTAGGGGATTTAGAGCTTACTTAACACATTATGTTCAAGAAACTTGTTTTATCAACCAATGCATGATAATACAAAGCATTCAAAAGGCTTATGTTCCTTAAGCTAGTCCAACTTCGAGTTTTGTTTTGTCCTTATAAACAAATAGGTATTATACCTCATTTATTGTTCTCTCATCATTGAGTCATGTATTCTATTAGAACCATGTCTCATGATTTTTCATCTAGTATGGTTATCTAACCTACTTATCTGCCACCACCATCATCCATCAAATCATCATAACCCTAACCATGACTAACATCAGAACAACATTGATGTTAAATCCCTATTTATGATCAATCAAACCACCTTTTGGAGATACCTTTCTCCACAACCTCAACCTATCTTCGGTGCATACCTTTTATCCTCAAACCTTAAACAAAACTAGACCATGTGGTCCATCAAATTAGGGTAACCCATTTGAGCACCATTCTCTAATCCTTGTTGAACTACATTGGCCTAATGTCCATGGACTATGTAGGTACTGCTTGACTTTTAAGGGTAGTTCAACCACTAACAAGTAATTATCCTCCCCCTTTTATTCTCATTAATTTCCATTGCTAATAATGCCCTCTTTCTTAGGGCATCCTATGTCAGGGAAGCTTTGGATTCTTCCTAGTATCCTTATATTTTAACATCATCTAATAATTCATCTTTGTTTTCCCCCCATTATTGGGAGAACTGCATTGGCCTGAGGTTTTTTTGGACTATGTAGGTAGTGCTCAGTTATTGAGGTCAACTTGGCTACATCCTTTATTTTATTTTCCCTTCTCACCTAATATATTTTCCTCCACTTTTTTAACTATCTCTTCACCACCTCCCTCCCTTCAGCTTGTCAATCTATTTTAACCACTTTTCTCACTTGTCAATCTCTTTTAATACAAGGATTGATAGCTTTCCTCATTGGCCCCTCTTATCTCCCATAAAGCCACCATTTACTCTACTTCATTGGCCTCCCCATCACCTTTCCTTATGCATGCTTTGAGGCTCACTCCCCTACCCACTTTTCATGGTTTTTGTCCCTCTCTCCACTTCTTACCAACCTTACCCTTTTTCCCCTTTGTCTTCTTCCATCGTCCTCACCCTTTCCCCTTACCCTTGGAAACCTATCATACCCTCTTCCTTACTCTCTTTTCCTCACAAATTCCACATAATCTTGTACCAATTTCAAAATGTTTGTTTCTTATATTCTTTTGCTACATCCCCCACTTTTTCTTTACATGTACCACCATTCTCAATTGATTTGCCTCTTCTCACCTTTTCCATTTTCCATTCTTCTTTTTTTCCCTCTACAACTAAATTCTAATTGGGTATTTATCATTTGATAAGCCTTCCTTGATTGACCTTTTCTTCTTATCTATTCTTGACTTTTGTAATTTTCATTCCCCTTTTCCTCTTTCCATCTCAGTACTCACTTAGCTTTTACATCTATGTGAGTGTTTGTGATTTATATCCCTACTTCATTATTATTCTTATCATCTTGATATGCATCCCTTATTTTCATCTCATTTCCTTTCATTGTGTTCCCCTATTTATTCACCACCTCATTTATTTTTTATCATTTCAATCTCTTCTAATTACCCATTTAGTTTGTTAATATCTTCTAACAAGTTGATTGAAACATACCTTATCTCTTCAGCTTCTTATTCACCCATCCCTTGCTTCACCTCATTTTTATTAACCACTTTCACATTTTCCATCCCATTCTAATCTCTAATACCTCCATCTAATTTACTTCATTATTCCTCTCCTTTCTTATCATCATCCATGCTTACTTGGTCACATCATCACCTACTTCTTCACTCTCTTGCATCCTTTTTGTGTCCTTATTTTACTCTTTTTTCCACTTGTTTCATTTTCTTCCATGTGTTTCCTTGTTTTTCATTCTCATCACCAAACTATTTTATCTTTGGTCTGTTTTAGATCTCTTTTCAATTCTATCACAACCTGCCATATTTCTCATCCTCCCATTACCCTTCATGATTGTCACACTTCTCTCCCCATCCTTTTTAATTCTCCAATCTATCATTTTTTTTGTATATTCCTCAAACCCCCATCTTCTACCTTTTATTTTTCTTCTCTTTTATTTATTTCATTTCATTTTTCTTGTCTCCCTTGATGACATTCCTTATTCTTCCCAACCTTCATTTTTTACTCCTTCATATCTATGCTTGGTTCCCTCCATGCTTCTCCATCTTCATCTTTATCTATGACATCATTGTCTCCTCTACCTATCTCTTAATCCATATCTTGGTTTGGATTTACCTCATCCCTTGTTAGATATACTTTATTTTCTCCCATTGGTACTCCAACTTTTCACTCATTAGAGTGCGATCACTGGTCGTATTACTTATACGTGCATATACATGTTTGTTTCCTCATGTCCTCTACTTTATTAATTTAATGCATGAAATATTGTTAGGTTTATTGATTTAAGACATATATTTCTTCCTTCAATGTCTTTGTTTGTTAATAATGGGTCCTCCTTTTGTCCCTCTCCAACTACTCCCTTCGCCCTATCAATCACCTCTTCAACCTTAAAACCCTCTACACATTTTGATTGTACTTGATAGAGTATGATCAATCCACCTTATTTATTCTTCAAATCATGCTCATGCAACACATTCATAGGGCTTATGTTCATTAATCCAATCCCACTTTAGGTCTATTTTTAGTCCTTGTCATAAAAGAAACATCACTCCCTCTTCTTATCCTGATGTGATTAGTTAATATTTTCATAACAAAATTTATCTTTTGATTATTTTCTTCACTTTACCATCTAGTGTTGTTCATTGCCTTACCTCATCTACTTTACCTTAAGTAATATTATAATAAATATAACCATAATAATCATAACCATAACCATAACCATAACATTCATGAGTATCCACAAAACCCTAAGCATAATAACATTCAAAAAATGACTCCCAACACATTTTATACATGTTTATAACAAACTATGACATATTTTATTTAGGGTGCGAGGAGTTGCATGACACATTTAAAGTTATCAGACTATACACACCTCACCTACGATATGTACATACATTATTTTCCTACCTAAGCATTAGGTTTATTATCTAGTGACTCTGGATTGGTGTTTAACAATCCTTCTACTTGATTACTTCTTGAACTAACATCTATAACATTCCCTGTATCAACAACCACTAAAGGGTGTACTCTATTCTCCTCTTCTACATTCATCCCCATAAGATGAGAATCATTTTCACTCTAGGTTTTTCACCCTACTCGATTGTCATAACCATTACATCCCTTTGTTCTAGTTGTTCTACTTGCTTAGGTGCCACCTCTTATTGACTTAATGCATATCCCCTTAGATAGTGAGGGTTCCCTCCATGGATAGGATGAAGGTCATGTTCTCTTACCCTATATTTTGCACAACAAAATTCTTGCTTTCTTCACTACTAATGAGGTAAAATTTCAAGATCAATCTTAGGCCATAGGTGCCTTTCCTCTTGTTGTTGGTTTAACAACACTTCCATTATCACCATTACATGTTGCAATATCTGATAGATATGCACATTCACCATATTGATTATTTTAGGTTATGGGGGTTGTTGATTGTCTCTACCATTATTCCCACTATTTTCCATCTTCAACCTTGTGTAGTTATTTTCACTATATGTAACTTGTAAAATAAAATAACTTCATGATAAACATTCATCCTTAGCATAATTATTTAAATATAATATTTGACCATTCTTCCTCACTAACATGATTATCCATTTCACTAATGGGAAGGGTCTTATAATGTCATTGATTCCCTTGAATAGTATTCCCATTTGAAATGGTCATCTAATTACCTTTTCATGTAGACATGTAACCCTTGATCCAACTGGTCATCTCGATAAAGTCATTATGTACCATCATGATTTATTTTTGTTTCCCTTATCATCTAATCCACATATGATGTCTTTACTTATTTTATCATCTTGTGGTCCTTGTGGGCCTGGTAGTCATTTGTTTCATTTTCACCTTTGCCCTGGTTGATGTAAATTAGCTTCTAACTATGGGCTACTATAATGGTCATGCCTTCAAAATTGCTACTATTGCTAGTGGTGATAGCTTCCAAATACTTGCCACTATAATCTCACTATTCCATGTCCCAAACTCATGATTTTTGAACATGATAATCTTTTATTTTATGACACCTTATAAATCATCCATCACAAGTGAATTACCATCTTATCCAAATGTATAACTAATATACTAGACCATGTAACTCCTTGCTAGTAGCACCTCTCTTGAGTAGAACCCAAAGTCATTAGTTCTGAGGTAATGGAATAGAGGATGCAGACATGGACACCTTTTGCACATACTTGCTATGCAACTCTTGAGTAAGGCATAGTCCATTCTCTATCACTCACCACATTATTGATTTTATACATTATAAAATCTACTTAGCCAGTAAAGAAATTCTTTGTAGGCCATCACTTTTCTATTACCCTTAAAACTTGACTCATAATGATGATGACCCTTCACCAACAAGACTATGTAGAACCTGATTAATGCCCATATCCTAAAACTTAGATCATAGTAATAAATGCCATCACTATTCTTATAACCTCACATAATTTTAAAAGGTGTAACCTCCTCATGAAGGCACCTCTTTTTTGGCTTAGCTCCATCACAAGACATTTATGGTGCTTAGCCTTTTGTTACCCACTTATTTATCCTACCTTGCCCATTCATGTTTTCTCCACATAATGTACGTGGGATTATTATGGTGAATATTCACCAATCTACAACAATGCACCTCATCATTACCAAACTATAAACCTAAACCTAACTATGTGGTATATCACATTAGGGTAACCCATCTGAACTCCACTAGAGAACTACATTAGGCCTAAAGTTCTTTTGGATATTTTGTCCATAAAAATATGTAGGCAACATCCATTTGTCCTAGTGCATTTAGAGTCAGCTTGGCCACCCCCTACTAACCCATCCCCACCCATTTAGATTTATCCACCTTGATGTTGGCTATTTTGGCCTAAACTATTGCATATTTTTATGACAATCTTGCTTTGGTCATTTTTACCACACTAATCAATCATTCCATGTTGAACATTTGAATTTTTACCACCTACTACACAACTGGATGATTTGTGTTTTTTAAGGGAGCACTTCTTAGCTTGGATACTTGTGAATAACATCAAATTTATCTAAGAAACTAATAATGTAATCAATCACAATTGTAGTCACATAGTACATTGGTCACTTATCTCTTAGAATTTGACCCTTATTTTACTAACATTGGCAACTTTTGTTTGTGTGTGATATTAGCCATCATCCTTAGTCACATTTTGTTCACACATTTGCATTTCAAATACCCAACTTATTTGCACCAACCTCTTATCAAACCTATACCTAACTCTGCTTTTCCTCATCAACTCCTGATTTGAGGGGGAATACCTCCTCCCATACTCAGGGCACCCTGGCCTTCAACCAAGTGATCCATTTTTATTTTTTAGCTTGTTAATTCAAAGATACATAATAAAAAGGGGCAAAATGTAGACACTAAAAAACTATGCACATAGAGTTTTAGATGTCTAAATTCTTTGATACCCCAACAAACCACCTAAACATTCTTAACCCTTAACCCAACCCCTCTTAACCTAACAAAGTCACTATTCCAAATCACTATTCATTAGCATTATTCATGATGACATGGCATGTCACTATTCATGGTGACATGGTAAGTGACTCAATAATGATATGGCAATTGACATGGCTTGGAAGTGAGGTGGATTGAAGTGAGACACCATACCCCACTTGGCACCCTTATCTAAGGTACTTAATTGATGCAGGAGCATCTGCAACGAATTTCAAATTATTGTATTTTCCTCTAAAATGTTAAAAATTAAGGAGAAAATGTAAAAAGTAAAAGTAAAAAGGTAAATGTGGAGCTATTGAGGAAATGAGGGGAATGGTTGAAAGATTTTCAATCGTAAGATAACATTCGGAGATAAATCTTCTCATTATTGAATATGCTAGAAAATTGAAAATTATATTTGTTTTGCCTAAGCCAAGTTTGGCGTAGAGGTTAGGGAGGAGATCAGATGTGGAAAGTAACAAATGGATCAAAATGCTTGAGGTAGTTGTTGGGAAGAATAGTTTGCACATCCACGGATTCACAAAATCCACAACCTTGAGAAGAAACTGTTACAATAAACAGTAGCTTTGTCTCTCTATGACAAGAAGAAGCCGAATCTATGAAATTTTTTAGAAAAATAAAGGAGATATATGTCTATTTATTTTCTGGCCAAGGACGAATGACTTCACTTTTTGAAAATCTCATGAGAATGCAGAACTGGGCTAGAGGGGAAAAGGTCACCAATTTTATAATGGCCTTTGGGCCATAGCAACAGTGAGTAAATAGCCCAGTGATTTGAAGTTCGACCAGAGGAGAAACACCATAGAGTGCCTCAGCTTGCAAGTGTTATAGTAGAAGCTTTAAAGGTGGACAGTTTGCAAAAATTATGCTCATCTTTAAAACCAATACTTCAGAGGGTGGATATCTAAAGAGGTTAAACGTGCTTTAGCAAGGTTGGGACTAGCTAAACTTGATAACAAGAGTTCTCCAAAGCGCATAGAAGGCCCAGATGGAAGAAACCTGCAACTACATTTCAAGTCAAGACTAGCGCTCCCACTATTCACAGGTGTGAAGGTAGAGGAAGAGCAGGGTGCCACAATTCATGTTGTGCTGCTGTTGATATAGTACATAAATCGTGGTCTTTGGTCGAGATCCTTAAGTTTAATAAAGTTGCTTCTAATAATGAATCAGATGCTGTTGGTGTCTTTTAGAATTGTGCTACTTTGAAGAAGTTTTAAAAGTATGCAACCTCTTGGAAGAATTTAATGTTGATCACGGGCTTCAGCCTCCTACAATTCTTGGTGTTCGGGAGCATATCTTCACTAGAGGTGTATCGTCTTTAGCTTCATTTATGTCCAATCAAGAAACAAGTTTTGTGAGTCTTGGTCAGTGTGTTCTGGCATATCCTCTACAGGTCCACATGCATTATGAATAGAGACATTTTTGACAAGATTTTGTGTTTGAATGGTAAGATTTATACACAAAAATGAGTGGAATTATATTTATAGTGAATGTTTTATTTCCTTCTGTTTTAAAAGGCATGATAGCCATTGTTGACCCAAGCCCTGAGACAAGAGAGTATTCTATGTATCTACTGTTTATAGCCTCAGCCATGTAAAATAGAGAGCTATTTGCATAACTGAGCTGAGCTTATAATGGGTGAAGGATAATAACATTGTAAAATTTATTCTGTAGACATCTATTTATAAATCTAGAAGGTGAGTGATGGAGACCCCTGTTTGTAGTCTGATACTGTTTCTACATATTTTCGTATGGATTGTAATCTGTGACAAGCTTGGGTGAGGAACTGTGGTCCTGAGTGGTTTTGATCTAACAAGTTTTCTTGTATACAAATTCATATCATATATATTGTCAAGTCCATATGCTTGATCTGATTCATTAAGCGGCCAAGTCAGTATAGTAGTATTAGCATACTTGTGCAGCCCCTTCATTAAGCAAATAATATGTAAATGGTTTTTAAACCAATTTTGTTCATAGTATCAGAACAGCCCAACATCAGGGCTCATCATTTGGTATCAGAGCTTGAAGCTCTTGGGATTTGCTAATTTATTGCTACAGATTAAGAAAAGAATGATGTTGCAGTTGTGAAAGATTTGGCAAAGGGATCAACAAGAGACAACACTAGAAGACTCTGTTGGAGAAAAGGTATGAATAATTTTGGCTATTTGATTTGAGTTATCAAGTGAAGGAGTTGCAGGTTCAAGGCAGCCAAGCCATTAAGGCTTAAGAGGGGAAGAAGCCAAGGAAGGCTTAGTGAAGATCCAAGAAGAAGCTTGGATAGTTTGCCAAAAGACTAAGGTGAAACAGACTTAGGTGAGGTAAAGGATGAAGTTTTGAGAAGAGTGATAGAGGGACTGCCTAGAAGAAAAAGATCCAAGGTAAAGTAAGCTTGGATTGTGATTTGTGTTATGTTGAAGTATTGTATAAAGAGTTGTTGCAGGATTGAGAGAAGAGGATCAAAAGACTAGGATGCAAAAGGCCTAGGTGAGATCAAAGAAGATTGTCAAAAGACCAGTCAAGGAGAAAGGCTTGGGTGAGACAAAGGATCAAGAGACCAAGGTGGAAAAGACTTGGGTGAAGATCTCAGAGATGGAAGCATTGTTGAAGGTACTGCAGAATAGCAAGGTATATAAGGGCAGCAAGAGGAAAGCAAGCATCCAAAAGAAGAAAGGTATGGACAGTTTTGTAATTGATAAAGAAATTGCTAGTTTGAAGAGTGAATTAGCTAAGGTTAAAGATGAGTATGAGTCTTGGATGCAATTGAATAGGCAAGCATGGGTATGGCCAATGAAGAAGAGGTTGAAGTGGCCTATAGATCTCCTAGTGAAAAGGAGAAGAAGGCAAAAGAAGATTGCCATGAAGAGGGAAGCCCAAAGAGGCAAGAAGATAAGAAGGTTGCCAAGTGAGCAGCAAGAAGAAGAAGTTGAGAAGAAGGTTCTCATTGAGGAGAACAAGAGAGAAGAAAGAAAAGATGAAGTGCCAAGAAGAGCACTTGGAAAGATGAGAATGTCCATTAAGAGGACACTCATGGAGACATTATGGTCTCTTGGTTTTGTATTTAATGCTGTTTTTGAATGGGTAAGTGCAGGTATGAGCAGCCTTATGAAGGTCAAGAGAAGGGCCTTGGAGAATGAAGAGATTGGTGCAAGAAAAGACACCAATTGCACAAGTGAATGTGTAGGAAAGAGAAGAGAGTTTGCTGCTGTTGATAAGGTGCATTGGTTAATGCATGAGAGAGGAGAGATGGAAGATGAAGCTGAATTCCAAGATGCCATTAAATGCCAAGAAGAAGAAAGAGAGCAGCCAAGCATAAAAGAAGAAGAAAGGACAGATAATCAAGAAGCCATGCAAATGGATCAGTCCATTAAGGAGGTAAATGAAGTGTTAAGTGCTGATTTTGATTGTTATTGTCAGCATGAAGATATTAATACATAGGTTAGAAGAGGAAAGAGGAAGATGAAGTCCTCACACAAAGTAGTCAATCATGGATATGTGATGCCTAAGTGGATGGTGAAGCACACAAGCAAGCAACAAATAAGCAAGCAGGCAAGTTTATCTTATAAGATTGATTTTTCTCATATGAATGTGCAAGAAAATAAAAGGACAAACAAAGTTGGTTTTTCAGTAGTATCACAAGAGCATGGTTATAGGATGCCTAAATGGCTTGAGAAGTCAATTGATAAGAAGAAGAAACCAATGTGGGTGCCTAAGAAGGCTAAGAGTGAAGCAGATGTGAGTGTTGAGACAACAACACCAAGAAATCAATGGGAAAAGGTGAAGGATGACACAAATACATGGAAAGGTAAGTTAATTGCTTGCAATGAAAGGGATAATGATTTGTTTGAATCATTTAATGATATTTTCATGGAAAATGAGGAATGGAAAGTGGCTGTAAGGACTAATATACAGCAAGGAGAGACTTCCAAGGGGATGGATGATGAGAAAAGGAGAAAGTATGCAACAGAACAAACAAGATGGCTTTAAGCAGAGATTGAAGATAGTAAGAAGACAGAAGGTATGAATAATACAATTATTTTTGATGAATATACTAATGTTGATGAAGAAGCTATAAAGTGGATGAATGTAATTATAGAGGATGAAAGACAATCTGGTCCTAAGTTTGATATAGGACATGAAGATTTGGATGAGCTTGTGTTGTGTGAAGAGTTGAAGAGGATAGAAGAGTTGTTGAATCCTCCAAGAGAGTTGTGTGAAGGTACAAGCCATGATGAAGGTAGCATTGGGAAGAGTGGAACAAGACAAGAGCAAAGCAATGAGACCAAGGTAGTTTTGGTCAAGAAACAAGAGCATAAATGTGAAGGCAGCCAAGGGGCTTCATGGCCGTAATGTTTTTCTACTAAGGTTGCTTTTGATGTTTTGAATGCAGGTGTTAAATTTGTGGAGATGAATGAAGTCCATAGTTCAATGGACAAATTTTTGAACCAAGAAGATCAAGAAGATCTTGAAGACATATATGAGAATGAAGCATGGAAGCAGGAGCTGGCAGCTGAGAAAGAAATGAGAAGAAGAACATACCAGAAGAGGAAGAAAAGCAAGATGAAAGGCAAAGACCAGCAAAGACAAATTCAAGGATTATCATTGACAAGAAGACCATGGAATCTAGGTATACAGTAAAGACTAATGCATGGAGCAACATTTCATTTGAACCAAGGTTCAAATTGTTTCTAGAGGGAGAGTATGATGCAGGAGCATCTGCAACAAATTTCAAATTATTGTATTTTCCTCTAAAATGTTAAAAATTAAGGAGAAAATGTAAAAAGGTAAATGTGGAGCTGTTGAGGAAATGAGGGGAATGGTTGAAATATTTTCAACCATAAGATAACATTTGGAGATAAATCTTCTCATTATTGAATATGCTGGAAAATTGAAAACTGTTTTTGTTTTGCCTAAGCCAAGTTTGGCGTAGAGGTTAGGGAGGAGATCAAATGTGGAAAGTAACAAATGGATCAAAATGCTTGAGGTAGTTGTTGGGAATAATAGTTTTCACATCCATGGATTCATGGAATCCACAGCCTTGAGAAGAAACTGTTACAACAAATAGTAGCTTTGTCTCTCTATGACAAGAAGAAGCTGAATCTATGAAAGTTTTTAGAAAAATAAAGGAGATATACGTCTATTTATTTTCTGGCCAAGGACGAATGACTTCACTTTTTGAAAAGCTCATGAGAATGCAGACCTGGGATAGAGGGGAAAAGGTCACCAATTTTATAATGGCCTTTGGGCCATAGCGATAGTGAGTAAATAGCCCAGTGATTTGAAGTCTGACCAGAGGAGAAATGCCAGAGAGTGCCTCAGCTTGCAAGTGTTATAGTAGAAGCTCTAAAGGTGGACAGTTTGTAGAAATTATGCTCGTCTTTAGAGCCAATACTTTGGAGGGTGGATATCTAGAGAGGTTGAACGTGCTTTAGCAAGGTTGGGACTAGCTAAACTTGATAACAGGAGTTCTCCAAAGTGCATAGAAGGCCTAGATGGATGAAACCTGCAACTACATTTCAAGTCAAGACTAACGCTCCCACTATTCACAGGTGTGAAGGTAGAGGAAGAGCAAGGTGCCATAATTCATGTTGTGCTGCTATTGATATAGTACATAAATCGTGGTCTTTGGTCGAGATCCTTAAGTTTAATAAAGTTGCATCTAGTAATGAATTGGATGCTGTTGGCGTCTTCTAGAATTGTGCTACTTTGAAGAAGTTTTAAAAGTACGCAACCTCTTGGAAGAATTTAATGTTGATCACGGGCTTTGACCTCCTATAATTCTTGGTGTTCAGGAGCATATCTTCACTGGAGGTGTATCGTCTTTAGCTTCATTTATGTCCAATCAAGAAACAAGTTTTGTGAGTCTTGGTCAGCATGTTCTGGCATATCCTCTACAGGTCCGCATGCATTATGAACAGAGATGTTTTTGACAGGATTTTGTGTTTGAATGGTAAGATTTATACATAGAAATGAGTGGAATTATATTTATAGTGAATGTTTTATTTCCTTCTATTTTAAAGGGCATGATAGCCATTGTCGACCCAAGCCCTGAGACAAGAGAGTATTCTGTGTATCTGTTGTTTATAGCCTCAGCCATGTAAAATAGAGAGCTATTTGCATAACTAAGCTGAGCTTATAATGGGTGAAGGATAATAGCATTGTAAAATTTATTATGTAGACATCTATTTATAAATCTAGAAGGTGAGTGATGGAGATCCCTGTTTGTAGTCTGATACTATTTCTGCATATTTTTGTATGGATTGTAATTTGTGACAAGCTTGGGTGAGGAACTGTGGTCCTGAGTGGTTTTGATCTAACAAGTTTTCTTGTATACAAATTCATATCATATATATTGTCAAGTCCATATGCTTGATTTGATTCATTAAGCGGCCAAGTTAGTATAGTAGTATTAGCATACTTGTGCAGCCCCTTCATTAAGCAAATAATATGTAAATGGTTTTTAAACCAATTTTGTTCATAGTATTAGAACAGTCCAACACCAGGACTCATCATTAATGACCTCATTAAGCACCATAGCCTGCCCTCCAAAATGTGGAGAAGTTATCCATAAGGGGCCACCATTCAACATCATCCTTTGTTCCCATACATGAAAGTGACACCAAAGTATGTGGGGCTCCTTGTAAAGTACTTGGGAAAATATGGAAGTGAGTCATGAAAAGTGTTTTGGACCCATATGAGTATATAGGCATGATCCCCACCTATTTTGGACATACTTGCCAAGTGGGAGACATAATTATGAAGTGGGAATCCCACCATATTTGTCTTTCATGACCACTTACCTATCCACTTGGAAAATGGAGCCAAAGTATGTGGGGCTCCTTGTCAAGTGCTTAGGAAAAGATGGAAGTGAGTGGTGGAAAGTATTTTAGACCTATATGAATGCATGGGCATGATACCCACCTAATTTGGACATACTTGCCAAGTGGGAGACACACTTGTGAAGTGGGAATCCCACCACCCTTGTCCTTAATTCCCACTTATGATCCCACTTGGTTAAATGGTGCCATATTTCACTATTCCTCTCTTTTGTCATGTTTCCCAATAGAAAATGCTATAAATATGACCCAAAAGTTAAGTTGGTTTTTGGTTAGAGCATTTTCATCTTGTTGTAGGTTATCTAACTTTTGTGAAGGAGGTCACTCATCCATCTTAGAGGAGAGATCAAGAAATGAATTTATGTCAGATTTTCAAGCCAACATCTTCCACATCTTCATCAATAACATCATGAAAAACAAGTCTTCAAGGTATTCTTTCCTAGCCAAAGAAGAGTTCTCACAAAGTCTAAACTTCAACGAGCACACAAAAACTAGGTATTCTTCTACAAACCCGTTAACTAGTTTCTTTATTTTTAAAACTAAGAAAAGGCAAAAAAAAAAAAAAAAAAAAAAACAACTCAAGGCTTAGATAGTTAATCTAGAAATGTGTTTTGAGCACATGAATGTTTTTAACCCCATGAGGGTGAAGGTTTCATACATGTGATTATTGTGTGGAGTTGTAACATAATTTTTGAAAGATATATAAGTGAGGTGACAAATTAAAGGTAAGAGGAAGATATGTGAGTGGAAACACATAGTTTCCAAGATGTTGGGTCAATTTGGGTACCCAAAATTATAGTTGAGATGGTAGAAGAAGCTTTGTGTGAAGAGGCTTGAGAGTGTTGACAAGAATAATATTTCCAAGTGGGGAAATATAGATAGGGATATTTCATGTGAGTAGCCAAAGAATAATTTGAGAAGTATCATAGACATGCATTGGTGCACGGAAGGGTAGATTATCTTGAAAGGCAACAAGGAGATGGTTTTATATGTAGATCTAATTCTAATTTTCAAGAATATCAAGATAAATGGGAGCTATGATCATCCCATAGAGGAATAAATCCTTGTGAAGGATGATGTTGAGGTGATACATTTTTCATTGGAAGATGGATACCCATTGTGTGATGATGGGTAATTGGTTGTGAAGACCCATCAGTTGGCAAATTTTTATTTTTCCTTGGTTTGTGATAGAAATGCGACTGCCAATTTTATTTTAGATGGTAGTAGGGTTGAGGACAACCAATGAATGATACATGTTTCCATGAGTGAAACAACAAATGTGAAGGAAGATTTCAACCATGTAAAGTTACATATGGATGAATAAAGCAACCAAGTAGAATTACAAGCTTCTTTGGAAGAAACAATAGATACGGATGTGATGAAAGCAAGTTCACATAAGTAGATTGTAGTGAAGGATCAACCATGTGAAAGAGTAAAAATCAGAGATGTTGAGGTGAAAAAATAACCTTGAGAGGTATGGAGAGGCCATCTATAATCCATTATGTGAGTGAAAATCTTGAGGAACATGCTAGCGTTGAAAAGAAAATAGACAACATGGCTTTGGAGCATAATGAAGTGGTATGTGTGATGGTGGAAACTATTTTCCCCCTAATATGTTTATGAAATGTGTAGGTCTAGATACAAAGATATATTTACACTCTTTCTAAATTATATAGCACCTCAGTCTTGCACACTTGGAAAATATATATCATGGATGTACCTTCAGCTTCTAGACCTTTCATACTACCAAAAGGCTCACACACAATATATCTTTAAGCATAATTATTTATCTCTAAGTTTTAACAATGTTATTTTGATGACTTAGATCTTATATCTTTCCCATAATGTTTTAAACCTTCTTATCTTCCATCTCTGCAAGTTCTAAGCCTGTAACTATTTTATAACTTCCTAGACACTATGATCCCATTTAAATACCTATGATAATGCAAGTTTCCTATCCCAATGTAAGTGTCCAGTACCCTAAAGTCATCTAATTTACAAGTGAAACATATTTCTATGGTTAGCCTAAGTGATTTAATGTGATATATTCTCAAAAGAGATTGGTATAAATTTGTTGGGTGAATATTTTGTTACCAGCTAACTAATGGGCAAAATAGGTGTTTCAACCACAGCATAAAGAGATTTATCAACCAAAAGTGTAGGTTGACCACATCAAAAGGGGACAAATCTCTCCTCTCATCAAGGGGAGGTTCCCTATAACTATAAGGTACTATATACTAGATATTAATATACTATAAATAAGCTGAAAATAACACTCAGGGTAGGATAACACCATACATCTCTCTTTTTTAGAGATGATGTTCATAGACATAGGAGAATTTTGGTGAAAACACTGAAGGCACTTCTCTTATTTCAGAAGTAGTTTATAGTAAATAGCAAAAATTCTTTCTGATAGTGATAAGTAAATGTAACAGGGTGCAATAATCAGCAAAATGAGGTGTAGCATAAAGTCTCTACCTCAACTGCCAAAGAGTGAAACACGAAGGACAATGGGGGCACAAAGTCATCCCAAGATCCTTTACATAGAAACAGACTCAAAACATACACACTAAAGACAATTATGATAGCTCAATGTCTTCCCATAGTTGGCTTCAGGATGCCTTCTAGGTTACTTCCACTAGTTCTGCTTATTTAATTAAATGGACAAGAACACATTCAAGAAATAGTCATAAGAACAATTTTCTCAACAACGCAAGCTATTTCAACACAAATTCTGAAAAGTCACTTGCTTTCTCGTTCAAATAACAAAATATGATTAACAATCTGAGCTCAAAGTCTCAGTAATGCCTTTCAATTTGGGCAGAGTTTTGCTTCTGATAACAAAAAGATCCCCTTTGCATAAAATAAGAGATTACAATATATAACCCTCCAAGAAAATCTTGGGCACTTTGTTTCATGGAATGGCCCATGCTACATTGAATACTTTTAATGCATTTTCAATTGTATGAAGGGGCCATGATGGAACAGGTCATCGGCCTTGACTTTGGTGTATAGAAACATCTCGAATGTCTTCTCCTCAGCATGGGTCATTTGGTATATTTTTAGTTATGTACGCGACTGTCCACTCACTTTTATTCAAAGGAAGAAAAATAGGCTATGCCTTTGAATGTTTGCATGGTTAGATGTCTTCTTGGTGGACTATTCCACCTACTGGAATAACTCTCTTGTAGATATTTTAGTATCTCTTATAGCTTTCTGTCTTTTTTGTTGTAATTTGAGCTCTTGGGCTATCTTCTTACCTTCAACAAGCTCTTTTAGCTCTTTCTTTAGCTGTTCACTAAGTTTTGTCTTCAGGTTTCATGCCATATTTGAAAATAAATGGGCATTTTATTACCTTAAATTTGACATCTGTGGGGGCATCATTGGTCACTTAGTCACTCGAACTACTTTAAACCTTGAACCTTTGAAGTGCATTCATTCAATGGTTCAGATGTTCCATTTCGGCTCCTTGGTTCAATTAGCTCTTTTGGTTAAATCACTTCTTTGGTTCAATCACTTCTTTGGTTTAATTGCTTCTTTGGTTTAATTGCTTCTTTGGTTTAATTGCTTCTTTATTTCAATCGCTTTCTTTCCCCTTCGGTTGAACTATCTCTTCAAACTTGTCTTTAGAATCTTTCGCTTCCTTCCTTCGCTTGAGGCTTCCTTTAACCTTTGAAATTTGAACCATTTTGGTTCAAAGTTTAATGGTTCATTCTCTTTCTCATAATCCTTTGGTCCTTCGAAGTTTTTGGATCCTTTTCTTTTCTGTTGAACTCGTTGAACCATTGAACTTTGATCCATTTTGGTTCAAGGTTCAATCGGTTCAATCTTTCTTTCTTAGCTCTTTGAATCCTTTATTCTTCTAAGTCTCTCAAACCTTATTGAACTCATTGAACCTTTAAACTTTGAACTCTTTTGGTTCAAGGTTCAGCGGTTCAATCTTTCTTCTTCAAAGTCTTCTTTCATTTAAGTCTTTCGATCTTATTGAACTCATTGAACCTTTGAACTTGTTGAACCATATTGGTTCAAGGTTCAACAGTTCAATAGTTCAACCTTCACTCTTCGAATCCTTCTTTTCTTTAAGTCCACCAAACTTATTGATCTTTAGAACTTGTTGAAGTCTTCAAACTTGTTGAACTCTTTGAAGTAGTTGAAATTGTTTAAATTCATTGAGCACTTAACTCTTTTTAAACCTTTAAACTCATTGAACCTTTGAACCTTGATGAAGCAGGGTTCAAAGGTTCAATGGTTCATTCCATTTATTTGAAGCCTACCAATGGACTTTTTGGTTGAACCTCAGCATTGAACCAGTCTTGAAATGCTTAAGTGTTAGGAACTTATTTCTTTGTGAGAGCTCGCCTGTTGAAGTTGTTAAACCTGTTGAACCTGTGAGTTCCTTAATTGAAAAAGCTTGAATAATTGAAGAACTTTTTATGAGAAGAAAAGAGAGTATTTTAGCCTACAAGACAAAAATAGTTGATATGTTTTCCCCACAAATGAGTGACGGATTTTAGGAACAACAACTGGCTCCAATTGAGGAACTTCCATCGATTGTAAAAATAATTAAAGGGAGTAGAATCTAGAATCTCAAGTGCCTTTAAGTATGCCATTGGGATATGGAGTCATGCTACCCAAAAAGAAAGGTGCCAAAAAGAAATGAAAGTGAAAAGCACCAAATAGAACTAAAAACTATACAAATATACAATGTACAACTAAACTTATCTAATACTTCAAGGATTGAAGTGCTTCAGATGTTGACCACTATGAGGCAGAGAAAATGGCATGCTATCTTGATACTTTATTAGAAAACTATTTTCACCATTGAGTTGATGAATAACAAATGGGCCTCTCCATAGGGAATCAAATTTTCCATGCATTCCCTTTGGTTCTCTTCTCTTGTCCCATAATAGGACTTGGTCTTCAATCTGGAAATCATGGGTTTTTGCTTTCTAGTCAAAGAGCTTCTTTACCAGACTTTGATGCATAGTGATTTGGTCATCCACCATAGTTCACTACTCATCCAAATCAGTCAAGCACATGATCTTTTTGTCAATGAAGCTTTCATATGTCTGATCTTCAACCGCCTTTGCCAATTTTAGTACTAGAAATTCTAGGGTGATTGGTATCTCTGCATTGAGACCATAAAAAAGTTATAATGGTGACATACCTATCACCCTCTTTGGTGTAATTTTTTTTGCCTATAAAGCATCAACCAATGCTTTATGCCATGTTCATTGGTTGTCATCCACCAATTTCCTAATGATAATCACCAGGTTCTTGTTGCTCGATTTTGCTTGGCCATTCTCTTGTGAAAAATAATCAGAGGAGTGGGAGAGGGTAATTCCATAATAAAAATATAATTGAGTAATCTCATGGGAAGAGAAATAGTTTGCATTATCTGTTACAATTTTAGTTGGGACCCCAAACCTAGAAATGATGTTTTCCTTGAGGAAATCGCATACTACTTCTAAAGTAGCATGCTTGGCTAGAATAACTTCCACCCATTTGGTGAAGTAATCTATGGCTGTGAGGACAATCATGTCTAGCACTTGAAGATGGGTTTATGGCACTAATGAAATCGATTTCCCATTATTGAAATGGCTTTTCTATTACCACTGGCTTAAGAGGCAAAGTAGCTAACTTGGGTCTTCCAATGAATTGTTGGCATAGTTCACATCTTCGTACCCATTTGTATGCATATTGAAATAGAGTAGGCCAATAATACCTGGCCCATAGAATCTTATGGGCAGTCACATGTGTAGAAAAATTTCCTCCACAAGCCAAATTGTGAAAATATTTTAAAAGTTTGTTTTGTTGCACTTTGTCTATGCAGTGAAAGAATATTCCATCAAGGTTCCTCTTATATAGCCCATTGTCCCACATGACAAAGTTGGTAGATTTCAACTTGACAGTCCTTTTTCCTTTATGAGATAGGTGAGTAGGACACTCACCATAGGTAAGAAAATGAGCGATATTCAAATACCACTCATCCGTAGTGGTGACAAAGAGGACTGTTGGCGTGTCTTCAATTTTTACTTTTTCATGCCCTGTTTCTTCTAGTCTATTATCAGTAATCGATTGGTAGAGACCCCTTCCTCACAAAAGCTTTGTTGGTTTGATAATTAGATCAAACTCTTAGATTTTAGCAATCTAATTTCCCCTTTTGGTTCTAAACTCCTACTGAGTTAAGATGGATTTGACTGTGGTATCAAGAACCAGGGCAATAATGTGTGAATTCAAGATGTAAAAATGGAAGTGCTTAACTGCCTTTACTACTGTATAAGCATGCTTCTCTAGATTTGAATATTTCAGTTCATGAGCTTTGAGAGGATAGCTCATGAAGGATATGGGATATTCCACACCGTCTTTGTTCTATTGAACTAGAATTGATGAAAGTGTGTGCTCAGAAATATAACTGTACATTGTGAAATCTTTGGTATAATCTAGACAAACCAGAATTGGGGCATAGGTGATAGTTATCTTGATGTCTCAAAATGCCAATTTGCCTTCTTTAGTCTAGCTAAAAGTGGTCTTTCCCTTTATCATGTTCACAATATGGCGAGTCTTCTTGGCGAACTCAGGAATGAACCTTTGTAAAAAATTCACTTTTTTGAAGAAAGAGTGAACTACAGTCTTACTTGTGGGTAGAGTAAGCTCTTGAATGGATTTGACTCTTTCTGAGGCAATATTTATGCCTTCTTAGGATATAATGTGTCTGAGATGTTTCCCTTCTATTACCTCAAAGATAGACTTCTTGGGATTTAGAGAAATGCCATTTTGGTGACATCATTCCAGCACTTGTTGTAAATGGCGCACATGATCAGGATGATGCTTGAAAAAGACTATTAAATTATCAAGGTACACCACAATGAACTTACCCATTTCATTTTTAAAAGTAAGGTCGATTTCTCTCTGAAAAGTGGCACCATCATTTATCAGGGCAAATGGCATTCTTCAATGTGTAAAGGTGCCCCAAGGTGTGGTGAAGGTAGTCTTATGTTGGTCTACTTCGCTAACTTCCACTTGATTATACCCTGAGAAGCCGTCCAACATTGATAACATCTCTAAAATATTCACCTTCTAAAGGACTTGATCCATGATAGGCAGAGGGTAATTATCCTTAGGGAGGATTGATTCAAATTCCTAAAATCCATGTAGAGGTGAATTTTTCCATTTTTTTTCTCACAAGAACTATGTTTATAATCCATGTAGAATGATAGATTGAGAAAATTATTCTAGCATTCAATATTTTTTGTATTTCAAACAAAATAGTACCTAATATCTTTAGATTATACTACCAAGATTTCTGCTTTTAAGGCACCAAATCACTCTTGAGAGGAATTTCATGACAAATTTTTTCAGACTTGAGTGACTTCAGATCATCATAGGAGTACGCCAAAACATCCATGTAATGGTGAAGTAGGGCAATAAATTTGAGTTTCTCCTTAAGAGTGCAACACTTCCTAATGTTAACCATCTTGGGATTTCCATTAGTACCCAAATTTATTTGAACAAACTCCTAGGAGGAGCTTGAATCCATTTGTTGTTGTTTGATGAACCTATCATGCTTGTCAAATAATTTCTCAAAGGAAACCAATTATTTGGAAATTTTATTCCCTTTTAGCTATAGGAATTATTCACCTACGTCTAAACTTATTTTAGGGGCTGATTCAAATTTTTGAGGCTCACTACCTTCGAAGTGAAGCTGTTCAAAGTTATTTTTTATTCTAGAAAGGTGATGATTTGGTTGTCGCCATTGAACACTTGCTAATGATTGGCATTATTAGGCACACTTGGTTGAAATATCAGTTTGATAGTATACCTGTCTCCCTTAAAATTTAGGTGAAGAACTAAGAGAGTTATAGAAATAGCTAATACATCAGCTCAATCATTAAATTTTCTAGGTATTACAGAGATACTAAAAACATCAAAGCTTTCAATTTGATCCCAAACCAGATTATGGTAATAGTGCAATATCTCATTTTTGGTGCCCCTAACTACCAACTCAGCATCTCCTTTGGTGTGAAGGAGTTTTATGCCCCTAACTTGAGTGGCCCTTAATTTGAGCAACAATGATTCATATTTAGAAGTATTGTTGGTGTTGCTAAACTACAATTTATAAAAATAGGGGAAAATATCTCCTTGAGGAGATATCAACATAATCTCAGCTCTCGAGATAATAGAAGAATAGCTACCATCAAATTTGAGAATCCACACATTATCAAAAACTGACCTTTCCTTAGATTTTTTTTCATTTGGAGGGGAGGATTCCTCTAGGCTTACACTGTGCTTTATTAAGTCTTTTGCTATTTTGTCTAAACTAATTTTTAGATTGTCATCTTTAGAAGTTTCATCAGTTAGAATAGGAACATCCTCTATAGTCAAGAAGTAATTACCCATGCCTAAAGACTCAAATAGAATTTGAGCTTTAGGCACTGATGTTTGAGTTATAACATATTTTGCCTCCTTTTTAGGGAGTAATATCTACATGACACCTTTGATCGAGATCCTCAATTTAGATAGGTTCATACTTAACTCACCACTAACATCCTTGCAAACATTTTGCCCAAGAATAATGTTGTATGATGTTAGGACATCGACCACTAGGATTATCATCTTAATTCTCTTATCTAGGAATGCCACAAATACAAATTAGGTGTCCTTGATTTGTCTTAGTAGTGGCACTTATTTTTTCTCCATGGATAAACATCTCACAAAGGTCTTAGTTAGTGTGAGTCTAAGAGATTCTACCACTTTGACAAGCATGACATTGTCAGACGTGCTTGAGTCAATTATGCAGTTATTCAGCTGCTGACCATTTATCAATAGGGAGACATAAAATGGTTCTATCCTCCTAGGAGTAGCAAGAGGAGTAATGACAAGGTTATTCCAGGTGGATGTGGAAGTCACCTTTAATACAACTAGTCTTACAGGGATGGTTTTATTCTTTACACATTGAACCTACTTATCCAACTGCTCAGGGTTGGATTGCAAGAATTCAAATTCAGACATTTGAATTTTGGTTTTCTTGACATGGTCAATTATATCAAATGTCTAAAACAAATTATGAACAAGGGGAGGTAGTTCATCTTTTTGGTTTTTAAGAGGGGGGTACTAATCTTTGAAACAAAAGTTGAAGGTGAAGGCGTACTTGAGGTACTTACTTTTTTAGCGATCACTACGTTTTTTGATTGAAAAGGTAAAGTGGTTCCATGCTTAGAAATTAAAACTGATAGTTGAGCTCACTCCTCTATTTTTTTCTTATTAGCTTACTGGACTGACTGGTTCTAGGACTGAGTGAATATGGTGTATGATCCATCAAACACTTCACCTTTACTTCTAGGTTCATCTTGGTAATTTAGGAAACTAATGTTGGAGTCACTAGCTAATTCTTCTTCTCCCTTTGTGAAGAGATTAACATCATCTTCTAGGTTTAACTCAAACTAGAAGGAAAAATTAGATTCTGTTTCAAGATATCCAACCACTGAGTTGGCTGGTGCTGCTTCAATGTCAAGCTTCTCCTATGGGGGAGGGAGATGATTTGGTTGCCCTTGATTTCTGGCAGTGTTGCCTTTATATGACTGATTCAAAAAAGTTTTACTTGGTATATCTTGATATGAAGGAGGAGTAGACATTCATTACACCATTTACTTTTTGAGAACTAGCAACTCATTTGCCAACTTTTACACCATTGGATCAGTGGTGCCTGTAGATGGATATTTAGAGGATGAAGAAGATTTACCTCTATTAGTATCTCTCCTTATCTTTCCCACCAAGATGATATCATCTTCCACCTTTGTGGCCAAATCCTATACTATAACAAGGTCTATGTGGCCATCACATCTCAGTTGAAAACTCACTTTAGATAGTTGAGAGTTGATGAAGAAGCATTTGAGATTCTTAGTTGTTGGCTGAGCAATTGTAGGAATCTTGTTCCTCAACTTATCAAATTTGGCAATGAAGTCCCTCATAATTTCATGAGGCTCTTTCTTCATTTGTGTGAGCTAAGCCAGTAGGGCATGCACATCTTCTTTAGGCTTGAACATCACTTTGAACTTAGCTTTGAGGGTGTTCTAGTCAGTCACAGTCTAGGCCTACAGATGATAGAACCAGTCTACAATAGTGCTTTATAATATTTCCACAAATAATCTGACTACTACATCCTCATACTCTACACCTATCATGCCACATGCTATGCTGAAAGCTACAATATGTTCATCAAGATGAACTCTCCCATTGCCATAGAACTTAGAAAAATTCATTTTAGAATTGCAAGGCAATTCATGTAGAGGTGGAGTTAAATTGAGTGGGCCAAAAGAGTTACCCCAAGGGCCTTAAACTGCCATGATTTGACTATTGAAGGGAGGGATAACAAATGTCTGAGGGGTATGTATTGATAAAGCTCTGCTAATAGTATAAATGGACACTTTGCCTAGTAATAGAGACCTAATTTTGGTAAGAGAAAAACTCTTGGTTCCCTAAAGGTGAGATGGAGAAAGAAACAGGTCAAAATCACTTTACTATACCAACTTGAATACATGGTCAACAATACCTTTAGATCTTTGGCTTCTTGTATACCATGGATTTGCTAGATTGTAAAGTAAAGATGGAAAAGAACTGGCACTACTTAAATTTGAAGCTTGAGGCTTTAAACTATGTGTTTGATACCCAACAGAATCACCAAAAACTATTGGGTGAATATTTTGTTACCAGCTAACTGATGGGCAAAATAGGTGTTTGAACCATAGCATAAGGAGATTTATCAGCTAAAAGTGTAGGTCAACCACATCAAAAAGAGACAAATCTCTCCTCTCATCAAGGGGAGGTTCCATATAACTATAAGGTACTATATACTATATATTGATATACTATAAATAAGCTAAAAATAACACTCAGAGTAAGATAACACCATACATCTCTCTTTTTTCAGAGATGATGTTCATAGACATAAGAAAATTTTGGTGAAAACACTGAAGGCACTTCTTTTCTTTCAGAAGTGGTCTACAACAAACAATAAAAATTCTTTTTGGTTGTGATAAGTAAATGTAACAAGGCATAATAACTAGTAGAATGAGGTGTAGCACAAAGTCTCCACCTTAACTACCAAAGAGTGAAACATGAAGCACAATGGGGGCACAAAGCCATCCCAAGATCCTTTACACAGAAACAAACTGAAAACACACTCACTAAAGATAATTGTGGCAGCTCAAAATCTTCTCATAGTTGGCTTTAGGACACCTTCCAGGTTACTTTCACTAGTTTTGTTTATTTAATTAAATGGACAAGAACACATTCAGGAAATAGTTATAAGAATAATTTCCTCAACAACACAAGCTATTCTAGCACAAAGTCTAAAAAGTCACTTACTTTATCATTCAAATAATGAAATATGATTAACAATCTGAGCTCAAAGTCTCAGTAATGCCTTTCAATTTAGACAAAGTTTTGCTTCTGATAACAAAAAGATCCCCTTTGCATAAAATAAGAGATTACAATATATAGCACTCCAAGAAACTCTTGGGCACTTTGTTTCATGGAATGTGTTGGGTGAATATTTTTTCACCAATTAACTGATGGGCATAATAGGTTATTTCAACCACATCATAAGGATATTGGTCAACCAAATGTGTAGGTCTACCACATCAAAAGGGGACAAATCTCTCCTCTCATCAAGGGGAGGTTCCATATAACTATGAGGTGCTATATATATGTGTGTGTGTGTGTGTGTGTGTGTGTGTGTATGCTGAAAATAACATTTAGGGGTAGGACAAAATCATCCATCTCTTTTTTTTTAAGATGATGTTTACAAACATAGGAGAGTTCTAGTGAATACACTGAGGGCACTTCTTTTCTTTCAAAAGTGGTCTGCAACAAACAACAGGAATTATTTTTGGTAGTGAAAGCAACAGGGCGTAGTAACCAGTAGAATGAGGTGAAGCACAAAGTCTCCACCTCAATTGCTAAAGAGTGAAATATGAAGTACAATGGGGGCACAAAGTCATCCCAAGATCTTTTACATAGAAATAGAAAAATAAACATGCTAAGACAATTATAGCAGCACAAAGTATCTCCATAGTCGGCTTCATGACACCTTTCTGATTACTTCCACTAATTCTACTTGTTTAATCAAATGGACAAGAATGCATTTAGAAAATAAACATAAGAACAATTTCTTTAACTACACAAGCTATTCCAACACAAAGTCTGAAAGGTCACTTACTTTCTCATTCAAATAATGAAATATGATTAACAATATGAGCTCAAAGTCTCAGTAATGCCTTTTAATTTGGGTAGAGTTTTGCTTCTATAATAAAAAATCTCCTTTGCATAAAATAAGAGATTACAATATATAATAGCCAAGAAAGACTTGGCACTTTCTTTCATGGAATGGCCCATGCTGCATTGAATGCTTTGAATGCATTTTTAGTTCTATCAAGGGACCATGCTAGAGTAGGGCATCAACCTTGACTTTGGTGTACAAAATCATCTTAAATGTCTTCTCCTAAGCATGGGTCATCTGGTCCTCTTACTAATATTTGTGCAACTGTGCACTTCACCTTTACTCGATGAAAAAAAATAGGCCAAGTCCTTGAGTGCTCATGCTCTCTGATGTCCACCTGGTGGACTATTTCACCTACTGAAATAAATTTTGCACAAATATTTCTAGTCTTTCCCTCTTGTTCCCTCTTCTCTTAACACATTTTATCTCTTCTTCGTGATCTGAGCTCTTGGGCTATCTCTTCCCTTTCTGCAGGGTCTTTCGGCTTCTTCTTCAGCTATTCACTAAGTTTTGTCTTCAAATTCTACACCACATTTAAAAATAAATAGGCATTTTATTACCTTGAATTTTACGTTCGTAGGGATGTCATTGGTCACTTGGTCACTCAAAATACTTTGAACCTTGAGCCTTTGAACCTTTGAGGTGCATCAATTTAATGGTTTAATGGTTTGAGCGGTCTTATCGGCTCTTTAGTTTAGTCACTTCTTTGGTTCAATCGCTTCCTTGGTTTAGTTGCTTCCTTAGTTCAATCACTTTTTTGGTTCAATCACTTTCTTGGTTCAATCACTTTCTTTCTTCTTCGATTGAACCATCTCTTCGAACTTGTCTCTGGAATCTTCTGCTTCCTTCCTTTGCTTGAAGCTTCCCTTTAAACTTTGAAATTCTTTAAACCTTTGAACTTTTAACCATTTTGGTTCAAAGTTTAACAATTCATTCTCTTTCTCAGAATCCTTTGGTCCTTCAAAGTTTCTGAATCTTTTTCTTTTTTGTTGAACTCGTTGAACCTTTGAAATTTGAACCATTTTAGTTCAAGGTTCAACGATTCAATGGATCATTCTTTGCTCTTCAAATCCTTTGTTCTTCTAAGTATTTACAAATTTATTGAACTCGTTGAACCTTTGAACTCTTTTGGTTCAAGATTCAATGGTTCAATGGTTCAATCTTTCTTCTTCGAAGTTTTTATTTGTTTAAGTCTTTTGATATTATTGAACTCATTGAACCTTTGAACTCAATGAACCATTTTGGTTCAAGGTTCAATGGTTTAATGGTTCAACCTTCACTCTTTAAAGCCTTCTTTTCTTTAAGTCCGCCGAACTTATTGAACTTTAAAACTTGCTGAAGTCTTCGAACTTGTTGAACTCTTCGAAGTGGTTGAACCTCTTTGAACTCATTGAGCGCTTAACTCTTTTTTGAAACTTTGAACTCATTAAACCTTTGAATCTTTGAAGTGAAGTTCAATGGTTCATTCCATTTGTTTGAAGCCCGTCTCTAAGTCTTTTGACTGAACCTCGGTGTTGAACCAGCATTGAAAATGCCTAAGTGTTGGAACTTCTTTTTGAGAAAGCCTATCTATTGAATCTATGAGTTCTCTAGCTGAGAAGACTTGAATAATTGAAGAATTTGAATACTCATAATATTTCTTGAGAAGGGAAGAGATAATTTTGGTCTGTAGGACCAAAATATTTGATATGTTGTCCCCAAAAATTAGTGACAGATTTTGAGAACAACAGCTGGCTCCAGTTGGGGAACTTCTTTTAGTCAAAATTTTGAAATAGCTGAGGGGAGTAGAAATTAGAATCTCCAGTGCCTTCATGTATGCCATTGGGCTATGGAGTCATGCTACCCAAAATGAAAGGCACTAAAAAGAAATGAAAACAAACAACATAAAATAGAACTAAAGACTATACAAATATACATATGTACAAGTGATCTTATCTACTACTTCAAGGATTGAAGTACTTCAGATACTGCCCACTGTGAAGTGGTCAAAAAGGCATGCCATCTTGATACTTTAATAGAAATCTATTTTCACCATTGAGCTGATGAATAGCAAATAGGCCTCTCCATAAGGAACCAAATTTTGTATGCATTCCTTTTAGTTCTCTTCTCTTGTCCCATAACAGAACTTGATCACCAATCTGAAAATCATAGGTTTTTGCTTTCTAGTCAAAGAGCTTCTTCACCAAACTTTGATGCACAATAATTCAGTCTACCACCATAGTTCATTGCTCATCTAACTCAGTTAAGTGCATGATCCTCTTGTCGATGGAACTTTCATATGTCTGATCTTTGACTACCTTTTCTAATTTTAGTGCTTGTAATTTTAGGGTGATTGGTATCTCTATGTTGATACCATAAAAAAGTTAGAAAAGTGACATACCTATTACCCTCTTAGGCATAATTCTATCTGCCCACAAAGCATCAATCAATGCTTTATGCTAGGTTTGTTGGTTATTATCCACCAGCTTTTTGATGATGGTCACTAGGTTCTTATTGCTCGATTTTGCTTGGCCATTCCCTTGTGAAAAATAATTAGAGGAGTGAGAAAGGGTAGTCCCATAATAAAAACAAAACTGAGTAATCTCATGAGAAGAGAAATAGGTTGCATTGTCTGTCACAATCTTGGTTGGGACCCCAAACTTGGAAATGATGTTTTCCTTGAGGAAATTGCATACTACTTCTGAAGTAGCCTGCTTGGATGGAATAACTTCCACCCATTTGGCAAAGTAATCTGTGGTTGTGAGGACATAATCATGTCCAGCACCTCAAGACGGGTTCACAACACCAATGAAATTGATTCTCTATTACTAAAATGGCTCTTTTATTACCATTGGCTTGAGAGGTAATGCAACCAATTTGGGTCTTTCAATGAACTGTTGGCATAGTTCACATCTTCATACCCATTTATAGGCATCTTAAAACAGAGTAGGCCAGTAATACTTGGCTCAAAAAATCTTATGTATAGTTACAAATGTAGAAAAATGTCCTCCACATGCCACATTATGGAAGGACTCTAGAAATTTGTTCTGCTACACTATCCATACAACGAAGGAATACCCCATTAAGGTTCCTCTTATACAGTCCGTTGTCTCACAAAATAAAGTTGGCAGCTTTCAACTTGATAGTCCTCTTTTTTTTACTAGACAGGTGAGCAGGAAACTCACCGTAGCTAAGGAAATGAGTGATATTCGAATACCACTCATTCATGGTGGAGACAAAGAGGATTGTTGGCGTGTCTTTACTTTTTGCTTCTTCATACCCTGTTTCTTCTGGTTTGTTATCAGCAATCAATTAGAAGAGAACCCTTCCCTACATAAGCTTCATTGGTTTGATAATAAGATCAAACTCCTAAATTTTAGTAATCTAATTACCTCTTTTAGTTCCAAACTCTTACTGAGTTAATATAGATTTGATTGTGGTATCAAGAATCGGGGCAATAATGTGTGAATTCAAGATGTAAAAATAGAAGTTCTTTACTGCCTTTACCACTACATAAGCATGCTTCTCTAGATTTAAATATTTTAGTTCATGAGATTTGAGAGAAAAAATTATGAAGGATATGGGAGATTCCACACCTTCTTTGTTCTGTTGAACCAGAATTGCTGAAAGTGTGTGTTCAAAAGCATAACTATACATTGTGAAATCTTTGGTATAATCTAGACAAACAAGAATTGGGGCATGGGTGATAGCTGTCTTAATGTCTTGAAATGCTAATTTGCCTTCTTTAGTCTAGATAAAAGTGGCCTTTCCCTTCATCATGTCCATAATGTGGCGAGTCTTCTCTGTGAACTTAGGGATGAACCTTCATAAAAAATTCACCTTTTTGAAGAAAGAGTGAACTATAGTCTTACTTGTGGGCATAGTAAGCTCTTGGATGGATTTGACTCTTTCTGAGTCAATCTTTATGCCTTCCTAGGATATAATGTGCCTGAGAAGTTTTCCTTCTGTTATCCCAAAAATAGACTTCTTAGGATTTAGAGAAATGTCATTCTGGTGACATCATTCCATCACTTATTGTAAATGGTGCACATGATTAGGATGATGCTTGGAAAAGACTGTTAAATTATCAAGGTACACCATAATGAACTTACCCATTTCATCTTTGAAAGCAAGGTCCATTGGTCTCTAAAAAGTGGTGCCAGTGTTTATCAGGCCAAATGGCATTCTTCGATACACAAAGGTTCTCCAAGGCATGGTGAAGGTAGTCTTATGTTAGTCTACTTCACCAACTTTCACTTGATTGTACCTTGAGAAACTATCCAACATTGATAACATCTTTGAACCAGTCACTATCTAAAGGACTTGGTTCATGATGGGTAAATGGTAATTATCCTTTAGGGAGGATTGATTCAAATTTCTAAAATCCATGTAGAGGTGAATTTTGCCATTTTTTTCCTCACTGGAACTATGTTTACAATCCATGTGGAATGATGGATTGAAAAATTATTCTAGCATTTAGCATTTTTTATATTTCAAATAGAATAGTACCTGATATCTTTGAATTATACTATAGGGATTTCTGCTTATAAGGCACTAAATCACTCTTGAGAGGGTTTTCATGTCAAATTTCTTCAAGCTTGAGTGACTTCAGATCATCATAGGAGTACATCAAAACATCCATGTAATGGTGAAGTAGGGCAGTAAATTGTAGCTTTTTCTCAAGAGTGCAACACTTCCCAATGTTCACTATTTTGGGATTTTCCTTGGTACCCAAATTTATTTGATCAAACTCCTAGGAGGAACTTGAATTCATTTGTTGCTGTTTGATGAACCTATCATGCTTGTCAAATAGTTTCTCAAAGAAAACTAATCTTTTGAGAATTTTATTCTCTTTTAGCTATGGAAATTCTTCACCTACATCTGAACTTGTTTCAGGGGCTGATTCAAGTTTTTAAGGCCTACTACCTTCGAAGAGAAGTTGTTCAAATTTATATTTTTATTCCAAAAAGGCAATGATTTAATTGTTGCCATTGAACACTTGCCAATGATTAGCATTGTTAGACACACTTGGTCAAAAGACCAATTTGATAGTGTACCCATCTCCCTTAAAATTTGGGTGAGGAACCAAAAGAGTTTTAAAAACAACTAATGCATTAGCTCAGTCATTGAATTCCTTGAGTACTATAGAGATGCTGAAAGCATCAAGACTTTCAATTTAATCTCAAACTAGATTTTAGTAATGGTGTAATCTCTCATTTTTGGTTTGGTATAGGTTCTTGACCTGACAAACTACCAGCTCAACATCTCCTTTAGCATGGAGGAGTTTGACGCCCCTATCTTGAGTGGCCTTTAATCTAAGTAGCAGTGATTCATATTTAGCAATATTATTGGTATTATTAAATTGTAATTTATAAGAAAAGGAGAAAATATCTCCTTGAAGAGATATCAACACAATCCTAGCTCCTAAACTAGTAGAAAAATAGCTGCCATCGAATTCAAGAATCCACATATTATTAGAAACTAACCTTTCTTTAGATTTTTCTTCATTTAGAGGGGAGGATTCTTTTGCACTTGTACTATGTTCTACAAACCCTTCTGCTGTTCCATTTGAACCAATTTTTAGATTGTCATTTTTAGAAGTTTCATAAGCTTAGACAGGAATATCCTTTGTAGTGAGGAAGAAATTACCTATGCTTGAAGACTCAAATAGAATTTGAGCTTTAGGTGCTGATGTTTGAGTGACAAAATATTTTTATTGCTTTTTAGAGAGCAATCTATGCATGACACATTTGACAGAGATCCTTACCTCAGACAGTTCCTTGATCAATTCTCTACCAATATCCTTGCCAAAATTTCATTCAAGTAGAATGCCGTCTGAGGTTGGGATGTCAGCCATCAGGGCTGTCATCTTAATTATCTTGTCTGGAAATATCACAAATGCAAATTGGGTGTCCTTAATTTATCCCAGTAGTGGCACTTGTTTATTTTTCATAGAGAAACATCTCCCAAAAGTCTTGGTTAGTGTGATTCTAAGAGATTCCACCACTTTGGCAGGCATGACATTATCAGATGCATCTGAGTCTATGATGCAATTGTTCAACTGGTGTCCATTTATTAGTAGGGAGACATAAAATAGTTATGTACTCTTGAGAGCAGTAGGAGTAATGATAAGGTTATTTCAGGAGGATGTGGGAGTCACCTTTGGAATAGCTAGTCCTTTAGGGATGGTTTTATTCTTTACACACTGAACCAACTTATCTAACTGCTCAGGGTTGGATTGCAAAAATTTAAATTTAGACATTTGAATTTTGGTTTTTTTGACATGGTTGATTATATCAAATGTTTGAAATAAATTAAGAATATGAGAAGGTAGTTTATCCTTTTGGTTTTTAAGAGGGGGGAACTAATCTATGAAATTAAAGTTGAAGGTGAAGGTGTACTTGAGGTACTTACTTTTTTAGCGATCATTGGATCCTTTGATTGAAAAGGTAGGGTGGTTCCTCGCTTAACAATTAAAATTACTAATTGAGATCACTCCTCTATTTTTTTCTTATCAGCTTGTTGGGCTGACTAGTTCTGGGACTAGGTGAATACAATGTATGATCCATCAAATGCTTCACCTTTACTTCCAGGTAGTTTAAGAAACCAATGTTGGAGTCACCAGCTGATTCTTCTTAGTTTTTTGTGAAGAGATCAACATCATCTTTTGGGTTCAACTTAGGATGGAAGGAGAAATCAGATTCTATTTTGAGATATCCAACTACTGAGTTGGTTAGTGCTACTTCAATCACAAGTTTCCCTTATGGGGGAAGAAGGTGATTTGGCTGCCCTTGATTCCTGATAGCATTGCCTTGGTATGACTGATTGGGAAATGTCCTCCTTGGTATATATCTATACAAAGGAGTATAAGACATCCCTTACGCCATTTGCTTTTTGAGAGCTAGCAACTCATTTACCAATTTTTGCACCATAGGTTCAGTGGTTCTTGTAGATGAATATTCAAAAGATGAAGATGATTTATCTCTGTTAGGATCTCTTCTTATCTTTTCTACCAAGATAAGATCATCTTTCACCTCAATGGCTAAATCTTGAGCTATAACAAGGTCTATGTGGCCAACACATCTCAACAAAAAATTCACTTTAGATAGTTGAGAGTTGATGAAGAATCATTTGAGATTCTCAGCTATTAGCTAAGCAATGGTAGGAATCCTATTCCTCAGCTTGTCAAACTTAGCTATGAAGTCCCTCATAGGTTCATGAGGTTCTTTTTTCATTTATGTGAGCTGGGCCAACAGGGCATGCACATCTTCTGTAGGCTTGAACCTTGCTTCGAATTTGGCTTTGAGAGTGTTCCAATCAATCACAATTTGTGCTTGCAGATGATAGAACTAGTCTATAGTAGCACCTTATAATGTTTTCACAAATAGCTTAACTATTATGTCTTCATACTCCACACCTATCATGCCACAGGATATGTTGAAGGCTACAATATGTTCATCAAGATGAACCCTCTCATCACCAAAGAATTTGGAGAAATTCTTCTTTGAACAACGAGGTAGCTCATGTAGAGGTGGAGTTAGATTGAGTGGAGCAAAAGAGTTACTCTAAGGGCTTTGAATTGCCATGATTTGACTACTAAAGGGAGGGATAAAAAATGTTTGAGGGGTATGTATTGACAAAGCTCTACTAACAATAGAAATAAATGCTTTGCCTGGTAATGCAGACTTAATTTTTTTAGCAGGAAAACTCCTGATTCACTGAAGGTGAGATGGTGAAGGAAGTAGATCAAAATTGCTCTGCTACACCAACTCAAAAACAAGGTCAATAATACCTTTAGATCTCTAGCTTTTTGTATACCGTGGATTTGCCAGAGTGTAAAATTAAAATGGAAAAGAATTGGTGCTACTTTAATTTGAATTTTGAGGCTTCAAACTACACATTCTTCCCCAATAGAGTCGCTAAAAATTGTTGGCATGGAGCTGGAGGAAAGTGGAAAAAGAAGTGAAACATTTGATCCCCAGTGGCTCTAGTTTTACAGACCAGATTATATAATAGAAATGGATAAGGATATAATGAAAATGGATAAGACATAGATGATGCTTCAATCTAAAGCTTGAGGCTTCAAATTGTGCAAAATTGATGTGTCCCCAATAGAGTAAATGGATAAGGAAAAGAACTAAAACTGCTCATTCATCCCCAACAGAGTCACTAAAAACTATTAGGTGAATATTTTGTCACCAGCTAACTGATGGAAAAAATATGTTATTTGAACCATAGCATAAGGAGATTGGTTGGCCAAATGTGCAGGTCTACCACATCAAGAGGGGACAAATCTCTCCTCTCATCAAGAAGAGGTTCTCTATAACTATGAGGTGCTCTATATATATATATATATATATATATATATATATATATATATATATATATATATATATATATATATATATATATATATATATATATGCTGAAAATAACACTCAGGGGTAGGACAACACCATCCATCTATCTTTTTTTAGAGACGATGTTTACAAACATAAGAGAATTCTAGTGAATACACTGAGGGCACTTCTCTTCTTTCAAAATTGGTCTGCAACAAATAGCAAGAATTCTTTTTGGTAGTGAAAGTAACAGGGCACAGTAACCAACAGAATGATGTGTAGCACAAAGTCTCCACCTCAATTGCCAAAGAGTGAAATATGAAGGACAATGGGGATACAAAGTCATCCCAAGATCCTTTACATAGAAATAAAAAAATATGCTAAGACAATTATGGTAGCATAAAGTCTCTCCACAGTTAGCTTCAAAATAGCTTACTAATTACTTCCACTAATTCTTCTTATTTAATCAAATGGACAAAAATGCATTCAAGAAATAGACATAAGAACAATTTCCTTAACTACACAAGCTATTCCAGCACAAAGTCTAAAAGGTCACTTGCTTTCTCATTCAAATAACAAAATATGATTAACAATATGAGCTCAAAGTCTCAGTAATGATTTTTAATTTGGGTGGAGTTTTGCTTTTATAAAAAAAATCTCTTTTGCATAAAATAAGAGATTACAATATATAGCAACCAAGAAAGACTTGGCACTTTCTTTCATGGAATGACCCATGCTGCATTCAATGCCTTGAATGCATTTTCAGTTCCGTCAAGGGTCCATGCTAGAATAGGGCATCGGCCTTGAATTTGGTGTACATAATATTGAATGTCTTCTCTTAAGCATGGGTCATCTGGTCCTCTTCTTGATATTTGTGCAGCTGTCCACTTTGCCTTTACTCGATAGAGAAAAATAGGCTACATCTTTGAGTGATTGCACTCTCTGATGTCCACCTGGTGGACTGTTTCACCTACTAGAATAACTTATGTGCAGATATTTCTAGTCTTTCCCTTGTGTTCCCTCTTCTCTTAATGCATTTTATCTCTTCTTTGTGATCTAAGCTCTTAGGCTATCTCTTCCCTTTCTGAAGGCTCTTTCAGCTTCTTCTTCGACTATTCACTAAGTTTTGTCTTCAAATTCTATGCCATATTTAAAAATAAATGGGCATTTTATTACCTTGAATTTGATGTTCACGGGGACGTCATTGGTCACTTGGTTGCTTGAACTACTTTGAACCTTGAACCTTTGAACCTTTGAGGTGCATCAGTTCAATGGTTCACTGGTTCAAGCGGTCCTATCAGCTCCTTAGTTTAGTCACTTCTTTGGTTTAATCACTTCCTTGGTTCAGTCACTTTCTTGGTTCAATCACTTTCTTGGTTCAATCGCTTTCTTTCCTCTTCGGTTGAACCATCTCTTCGAACTTGTCTCTGAAATCTTTCACTTCTTTTCTTCACTCGAATCTTTCCTTTGAACTTTGAAATTCTTTAAACCTTTGAACCCTTGAACTTTGAACCATTTTGGTTCAAAATTTAACAGTTCATTCTCTTTCTCAAAATCCTTTGGTCCTTCAAAGTTTCTAGATCTTTTTCTTTTTTGTTGAACTCGTTGAATCTTTGAACTTTGAACCATTTTGGTTCAAGGTTTAATAGTTCAATGGTTCATTCTTTGCTCTTCAAATCCTTTGTTCTTCTAAGTCTTTCAAACTTTATTGAACTTGTTGAACCTTTGAACTTTGAACTCTTTTGGTTCAAGATTTAATGGTTCAATGGTTCAATCTTTCTTCTTCGAAGTCTTCTTTCATTTAAGTATTTTGATCTTATTAAACTCATTGAACCTTTGAACTCGATGAACCATTTTGGTTCAAGGTTCAATGGCTCAACAGTTCAACCTTCAATCTTTAAAGCCTTCTTTTCTTTAAGTCTGCCAAATTTATTAAACTTTAGAACTTGTCGAAGTCTTCGAACTCGTTTAACTCTTCAAAGCGGTTGAACCTCTTTGAACTCGTTGAGCGCTTAACTCTTTTTTGAACCTTTGAACTCATTGAACCTTTGAACCTTTAAAGTGGGGCTCAATGGTTCAAAGTTCAATGGTTCATTCCATTTGTTTGAAGCCCACTACTAAGTCTTTTGATTGAACTTCAACATTGAACCAGTGTTGAAAATGCCTATGTGTTGGAACTTCTTTCTAAGAAAGCCTATTAATTGAACTTGCGAGTTCTTTAGCTGAGAAGACTCAAATAATTGAATAATTTGAATACTCAAAACATTTCTTGAGAAGGGAAGAGATAATTTTGGTTTTTAGGACCAAAATATTTGATATGTTGTCCCCAAAAATAAGTGATAGATTTTGGGAACAACAGAATGGCCCATGCTACATTCAATGCCTTAAATGCATTTTCAGTTTTATGAAGGGGCCATGATGGAATAGGGCATCAACCTTGACTTTGGTGTACAGAAACATCTCGAATGTCTTCTCCTCAGCATGGGTCATTTGGTCTATTTTTAGATATGTATGTGGCTGTCCACTCACTTTTATTCAAAGGGAGAAAAATAAGTCATGCCTTTGAATATTTATGCACTGAGATGTCTACTTGGTAGACTGTTCCACCTATTGGAATAACTTTCTTGTAGATATTTCAGTATATCCTATAGCTTTCCCTCTTTCCTATTGTAATTTGAGCTCTCGAGCTATCTTCTTACCTTCGATAGGCTCTTTCAGCTCTTTCTTCAGCTATTTGCTGAGTTTTGTCTTCAGGGTCCATGCCATATTTGAAAATAAATGGGCATTTTATTACCTTGAATTTGACATCTATGGGGCATCATTGGTCATTTAGTCAGTCGCACTACTTTGAACCTTGAACCTTTGAAGTGCATTGGTTCAATGGTTTAACGATTCAGATGGTCCATTTTGGCTCCTTGGTTTAATTAACTCCTTGGTTCAATTGGCTCTTTTGGTTCAATCGCTCCTTTGGTTCAATCGCTTCTTTGGTTCAATTGCTTTCTTTCCCCTTTGATTGAACCATCTCTTCAAACTTATCTCTAAAATCTTTGGCTTCTTTCCTTCGCTCGAGGCTTCTTTGAACCTTTGAACCTTTGAACCATTTTGGTTCAAAGTTCAATGGTTCATTCTCTTTCTCAGAATCTTTTGGTCCTTCAAATTTTCTAGATCCTTTTCTTTTTTGTTGAACTTGTTAAACCTTTGAACTATTTTGGTCCAAGGTTAATCGGTTCAACCTTCTTTCTTAGCTCTTTGAATCCTTTGTTCTTCTAAGTCTCTCAAACTTTATTGAACTCATTGAACCTTTCAACTTTGAACTCTTTTGGTTTAAGGTTTAACAGTTCAATGGTTCAATCTTTCTTCTTTGAAGTCTTTTTTCATTTAAGTCTTTTGATCTTATTAAACTCGTTGAACCATTTTGGTTCAAGGTTCAATGGTTCAATAGTTCAACCTTCATTCTTCGAAGCCTTCTTTTCTTTAAGTCCATCGAACTTATTGATCTTTAGAACTTTTCAAAGTCTTCAAATTCATTGAACTCTTCGAAGCGGTTGAACTTCTTTGAACTCATTGACTGCTTAACTCTTTTTGAACCTTTGAACTCGTTGAACCTTTGAACCTTGATGAAGCAGGGTTCAAAGGTTCAATGGTTCAATGGTTCATTCCATTTGTTTGAAGCCTACCGATGGAACTTTTGGTTGAGCCTCAGTGTTGAACTAGCCTTGAAATGCCTAAGTGTTGGGAACTTGTTTCTTTGTGAGAGCTCGCCTATTGAAGTTGTTGAACCTGTTAAACCTACGAGTCCCTTAGTTGAAAAAGCTTGAATAATTGAAGAACTTGAGCACTCAAAACATTTTTTGAGAAGGGAAGAGATAATTTTAGCCTACAAGACAAAAATAGTTGATATGTTGTCCCCATAAATGAGTGACATATTTTAAGAACAAGAAAATCAAGATCAACCCTCATTCATTCTTCACCTAGGAAAACTATCACAAACCAAAAATGACTCAATCAAGCACTCAAGTAAGCAAAGATTCCTTATTTTCTCTTATTTCCATATTAATTATAAGTAAAAAATATCTATGGGTCTGATATACTGAAGGAGTATCCCAAGATCCATATTTTTCAAGTTATAAGTTAGGTCACTATTATACTTTATTATCACACATTACATGATTCACACACAAGCCAAGATGTAGGGGAGAGCTACATAAATATGATCCCCTCTATAGAGAATTATCTATGTAATAAATACTCATTAATAGAGGGGTATTCAGGATAACTTGACACCATATGACCACTAAACTATTTTTCCCACATCCAATATGAAGATGAATAACTAGGGTTTTACTATTTGACAAGTAGAGATAGTCCATGACCTATATATAAATACATTAGAGTGAAGGTGATGGAGACCCAAAAGCATCTAGGTGGTCACTTCTATTTTTAATAGGTATTATATACTATACGCCTATGTCAAAGTTATATAGTAGTGTCAATGAAACCATCTGAGATCAATGCAAGAGTTTGTAGTTATAGAGGCACAATTTCTAGAATTAAATGATTTTTCTAGAATCTTGATCCAGTCCACTTCCTGCTTGCTCTAGATACAAATCTATTTTAACATCAGAACTAGCTAAGTATCTCATTTCAATATCTAACATATATATATATATATATATATATATCATCCGAGCATAATAAATTTAGTATATGTTCTATTTGAGTTTTGTAAATAATTAGCCTACTTTAGATATAGTCTACCATCCTTATGCTATAGGCTATCTCATATCCCTTTCAACTTAGATTCCACTTAATATATATATATATTAGGGTTAAATATTTGGTGAAATTGATCTTTGAACATCATTTTTTCCTAATCATACCATATAGGATGTTTTTTACCTATCTTATCCTAATATTTGTATTATTTATTTCCATTATCATGGATGATTTTGATTTCTTTGATGACTATGATTATGAAACTCTCTATATCTATATAAAACAAGGGTTAAAAATTGATTACTCTTATATTCTTCTAAATTTTAAAGAATATAGTCTCAGATATTTTAATGGTTGTAGCTACCATCCCTCTAATCAGGTCCATGTTCTCACCATTTCAAGAGATTAATTGATCTATATTAAGGAAGATAACATGCCTTTATTTTTACTTCCTTCACCACCATCATATGATTTTGGACTCCAATATTTGATAAAATATGGATACAAAGGACAAAAGTTGGGAAAACATGAGAAATATATAACCCACCCTATATCTCTAAAATATAATACATATCGACAAGGCTTAGGATTTTTAGAAAAATCCATGAGGCACCAAAAAGGTAAATCATCTAATTATGCCCATCCTGCACATTCTACCAAAAAAGTGGGTACATATGACCAAGATGATCCTTCATATGATTGTTAAAAGTTTTGAAAAATACATAAATAAATTATGATTGGTTTACAAATTGCTTGTAACTAGGATATTCCTTCAAATAAATTAACTAAAACCCTCATAAATCCAACATTTCCAAATAATGTCCCCCTTATCGTGGGTAATGATTCTCTCTTCCCTTCATTTCACATTGAAAAATTTCAACAGATTAACCAAGGCATCATGGCATCTTTTCCAAGTAGATTTGAGTAACTAAGAAGAGGGAAACATTGCAAAATTAAAGCACCAAACGCTTCTAATGTTCAAAATATTACAATTGAGGAACTTTATCTCCAAAAAGATTCATTCAAGCAAAAGGTTTATACCATACCAAAAGAGGTACCTTTAAAAAATCTCCCTTCAATACCAAATTATATATATCTACCAAAGTTAAATGAAATAATATATTCAAATGATATACCAAGGGTACCACTATTCATAGATCCAATACCATTACCAAAGTATCCTAAATCTAGTGATTTAGAATTGCACTTGTTATCCATGAGGATGATGATAATCATATGCCTAGATTAAGATAGGATAACCACCATTTCCATGAAGTATCTTATTTATATGATGAACACTAATGAAAATCTTCAAAAATATGTTTTTATACTTCAAATGCAAATGGATTTCCATAATACTAGTGTAAATGTTACCTCATTTAACAATTAACCTCTTGCATAATGTATACTTGAATATCCTTATCTATAAGATTTTGAACTACCATATTTACCTCTCTTGTTGAGTCATTAGGACCCATTTGACCAAATGATTAATTATGTACATTGTTTTTGTTAATGGGAAAAAGATGACAAAATATCACTCAAAGTATTCCATATGAATATTTACGATGAGGCTAATAATTGGTTATATAGCTGCAAAAAGGTTTCCTAACCACTTATGAACAATTATATGATTCATTATTCATGGCTTGAAATATACATAAGGTTCCAAAAATTACATTTAAACATTTACATAATTTCAAACAATGTGATGTTGAATCCCTTCAAGATTATACTATTTGATTCAAAAGTACATCATATGAGCAACATTTAGACCTTTAGACTTGGAGTTAAAATTAATTTTTAGTAGAGGTATTGTTTTTCCATTGAAATAAAGAGAATTTCATAAAAAATATGAGTTATTTACATATTTATATGTGGATGTGAATAAATATGCTTCATTCATCCTTACCCATCCAAATGAGCTTAACATATCTCATTTTAAGTACCAAAGTTTTATTCCTCACACAAAAGAGGGAGATGAATTACCAAATGAACATTATAAAAAAAGTGTGTAATTCCTAATATCTACATGGATGCTCTACAAGGGTTACTCAATATGGAACAATCCAAGGTCCAAATCCTATGCAAAAACCCTAAAGTGAACAACTTAAAAAGCATCCATGCAAAAAATATTTAACAATCATATTATTAATGAGTGATGCTTATTTTTGTCATAACCATATTGATCCTAAACAAACAAAAACCCATTGTAATATAATACTTTTAAACTAAATTGGATTTGATCTATAGATACTTAAAAAATAAAGGAGGTTGGAATGAATCCTTGGACGACATAACACTACCAATTGTTTGTGGTCCTAAAGTGATTCAAACACAAGTTCAAGTTATGCCACAAAAATATTCATATGCATTTACTTTTGGAACTTTTTGTTTATATCAAATTAAAGAACAAATGGATCAAAATCAACAAGATATTTATTTTTCTCATGAAGGAAAATTGATCCATATTCCAAGTGATAACATTGGTTCTTATACTGAACATGTAAAACATAAGGAGGAACATGCCATGTACCATTTACACGTATCCAAACAATGTAAAAGCTCCATATTAAGGTTTCAAGGTTTCATAGATCCCTAAAATACCATAAAAAATAAAAAAACTTTAAAATACAAAAATAGTTTCAACATTTATATATCCTATTAGCTCTTTGGCATATATGTTGTTGGTTCCATATTGGTAGATGGCATACTAATATTTTCCTATATACACATGTTTAAATATATTTTGAGTATGATTCAGACATACATAGATACATGATTTATGCTTTTTTGGGTGTTATGGATTTTCCTCTAGTCATGTCACCAAGATGTTGGGGGCATGCACATCTATGATCACAATACATATAGGTTATATCATTATATGGTCATTTTACATTATAATGTTTGAGCTCATTTACTAGACATGAATTTATCCATACTTATATCTTTTATAGTGTACTTGATATGCTATGTACTTGACATTTTTTACTAACACATATATCCAAGAACTAGTATGTTATGTTTATGCTAGTTGATTACGCCTTCATTCATACACTTCATTGAGTGTATTATCTTGCATGTTTAACCATTTGAATATGATCCATATTTTGTGGCTCCTGTGCCTTTGTTTGCCTCTTTGACATCTAAATATGTCATTTTTTTGTACGTTTACATTTGAATATTTTATTATTTTTATTTTGGACATTTGAATAAGTCACGTTCCTTTAATTATGCAACATTCGAACATGCACCTTATTTGAGGTATTCTTTGACCATTATCTTTTATTTTACTTTTGAGTGTTATTGTGTATGCACTTGATTTCTTATTGATATTATATTTTTACTATCTAGACTTTTCCATGATTTGCATCATGCATATTAGGACTTGGTGTGATCATATTCTTCAGGCTTCTATAATATATCCACCTAGACATGTTCCATCTATATGCTACATGGTATATACATAGTTTACATGGCTATCTTATCCTTTTAAAATGATGCTAGTTACTACTTTCCCTCACCTAAAAATGGGGGGAATATCAGTGGTGGCATTGAATAGAGGCATGACTTACACATTACTTTACAAATTTAGATTTAATGGGGGGCATGTTTTGGAAACATGTTCTCCACATGTATTTAATATTCAACATACCATGATTATAGTGGGGGTATGATTTGGAAACATGTCATCCACACTTACATCATTTCTATGATTTATATTATTGTAGGTGCATGTTTTGGAAATATGTTATCCAAAGGCACTTATATTAATTTTTATATTTCTTAATATACAGTGGGTGCATGTTTTGGAAACATATTTTCCACACTTATACCATTTTAGATTGGCTAAATTTCATAGTTATATAATTCAGCTACACATTTGTGGAAAAATTCTATACATTAGTACTATTTTTATATATAATTTCAACATGATAGATATATAAGATACATATGCTATGTAATGTGTGCCTAAATTAAAATTAAATTAATTTCAAATTTCAAACACTTTCAGGGATTATCACCACCCACGAGGTTAGACTTTCATAAACCATATTAAGTTAATCTAATGTAATAGTTGGTTCAATTTTTTGGTATGCTTGAGATGATTAAATCACTTAATATTTGCAAGTTTATAGGTTGAAATTGATTGCACCATCCATCATCACTAGTTTTATAGTGTGAGTTAACTTGGTTCACTCACACTCACTAGGTTATAAGTATTATTAGCTTGCATGGTTGAGTTGATCTCAACTATTGGGTGGCAACTCATATTTTCTCAAAGGTTAGAGGCATGTGCCCTCCAATATCTCTCTATCTCTTTAGATATATTCACTTTATATAATATGACTAAGAGCAGGTTGAATTAGTCTTCAAAACTTTTCATTCAATTCCACTTAACCATGCATGAATCATTCTAATAAGCATGTACATATTTGCAAGCATAAACATCAAATCATAAAAGCATGAAACACATAAACACAACATATACGTGGAAAACCCTTTAGGGGAAGAAAACACACGAATGAATAAAATAGACTACATTCCTATAAGAAAAACATCAATCTTTAGTGACTCACCAACTCTACATGGAACACCAACCCCAACTAGCTCAACACAAACTCAGCTAGGCTTTAGTAAGCACTCACTTGTAAGGAGACACCAATCCTATAGATGACTCAGAACCAACTCAACCAATTAATTGTTTGGTCACCTTCATAAACTCTTTTTACTTTTACAATATATGATGATCTAATTTTTTATATCTTTACTCACTTTAGTCCCTCTCAAATTGACCTTTAACCTTCTTTGCTTAACTATCCCTCTTCATTACTTGATTAGGTATTTTGACCTTGATCCTCATATGCAAAACCTATGTTAGATATTCATAACATTTATATGATGGTCCACATGACCTCTTTATACTTGCCAATGATATATATCATTCATTTATCCTCGTATACTCTCCATACTTAACATCTTCTAAGCATACCAAATAGGCTTAAACTACCTTGTTTTTATACAAGTCACTTGATCATATATTTATTAATTGGATACATATTCAAATAACTTAATCAATGAGAATGTTAAATAATATCCCCCTTTAACATTAATGGAAAACATACTCAAAAAACTTTGTCAATGACTCTTGATGATAATCATCAGTTAGACCTAGTTCTTGCTTAAATAAATATCACACTTGGCCTTCTTACCTTATGTATTCTTCTCTTTTTATTTCTTTTCAACTTTGAAATTTTTCCTTCCTTCTTGATAGGTTAGAGCTCATCTCATAGGTAGTCAAGATGTCATGAAGCCCATCTATCTCTAGTTTATCCAAATATTTCATCTCTTCTACTATAGACACCTTAGAGTTAAACTTTGGAGTTAGTGATGTCAATTCCTTTTGAAAAATAGTAGACTCTTTCACTTCTTCTCCTATCCTATTATGATATTGATAACTTCAACAACCCTCGATAGGTAAGATGAAATAGTTTCATCTTCATTCATCTTTAAGATTTCAAACTATCTTTTGTGGGTTTTTAACTTGGCCAACTTCACCTTGGTGTATCCTTCATAGATGATCTTCATATTTTCCCATATATATTTGGATGAAACATAATTCATCACTTTTACAAGCTCTACCTCTGATAGGCCATACATAATGACATTTGTTGCCTTGGAGTTATTCTCACTATCCTTCTTTCCTGTTGCATCTATTGGTGAAATGGGAGGTGGAATATAACCATCTATTACTAACTACCAAATATCATGTACCTATAACATTAGATATATCTTCATTCTAACATTTCAAAAGGCATTTTTAGATCCATTGAATAATAGAGCCTTATTGGTAGGGAAACCACCTTGAACTTGCTGACTAGTCATCCTTTCTTCTTAGGATCTCATTTAGGATGTCAAGCCTATTCCAAAGGACTTGCTCTGATACCCATTATTGGAAACAAGATGACTAAGAGGGGGGATGAATTATTCTTCAATTTTTAATTCAATTCTACTTAATTATGCATTAATCATTATAATAAGTATGTACATCTTATCAAATATAAACATCAAATCATCAGACTATGAAACACATGAACACAACATATACATGGGAAACCCTATAGGGGAAGAAAACCAATTGATGAATAAAATGGAATACATTATTATAATATGAACATCAATCTTTACTGAATCACCAACTCCATATAGAGCACCAACCCCAACTAGCTCAACACCAACTTAGCTAGGCTTTATCAAGCCCCCACTTGCAAGGAGGCACCAACCTCCTAAATGATTCAATACCAACCACATAATTATTTGATAAAATTAATAAACCCTTATTTCTTCTAAAATAGATGATGATATACTCTTTCAACTATTCACTCACTTTAGTCCCTTTTAAACTGACCTTCAACTTTCTTCACTCAATTAACCCTCTTTATGGCTTGATTAGGTCTTCTGACCTTGATCCTCTTATGAAGAACCTATGTTAAATATTCATAACATTTATATAATGGTTAGTGTGACCTCCTTATTCTCATTCTCTTATCCTCATCTGCTCTCTACACTTAGCATCCTCTAAGCATACAAAATAGGCCTAAACTACCTTGCTTTTATACAAATCACTTGATCATATATTTCTTAGTCAGGTAAATATTCAAATAAATTAGGTCAGATGTGAATAGGTCTTTGAATATTAAAATAACATGACTTAATAATGAATCAATCAATACAATAGGTCATCCACACATAAATTAACCCTTACTCCTCTTTTGGGCTAATGGAGACCTAATAAGCCTTTTTAGCAACACGTTACCCTTTAATGTCTTTGAAGAATGTAAAGACACATCAAATGATAGGAACACATCATAAACCACTCCAAAATACCTTAGAAAATATTTAATTTAGGTCCACAATACCTTTTAGGTTTTATTACCACTTGAACCCCTTTTCAAATCACTGTGCATAAAAGGCCTATGCATATATAAAAAATCTATCTTGAAAAACTGAGGCATACACTCAATTTTAAAAAAAAATAATGGAAAAAGATACATATTAAAAAAATCATGACCTTATGGTCATCAAAATCTTCATTTGATGCTTCAAATTAGGGTAAAGAGGCTCAAACACTTCTCTATAAGATGTTCACTCAAAACTACCAATTGACTCAAAAACATAGTTAATGAAACATGAACATATAACACAAAATTGAATATATTCAAATGATTTAGATGCATGAATAATATATTATAACATCCTCAAATAAAACTAAATCAATTAGATCATGACCTCTAATGAAAACTATTGGTCTTACAAACCAATCTACTGACATTCTCTCTCACAGACTCTATTCAGTCAGATAAGCCATTTTGGATTTAATGTTTCAACCTGGTACATAGATTTACAAACTTATAAAAGAATTTATAGATCATTAAAGACCTAAAAAATATCATCATGTATTTCAATGCATCATTATTACATGAAAATACATTAAGAAACATTTTTTAGTTCTATCTAATTTCTTTAATATCTGCACCACTATATTTATTAGTGACTAGCCAACTTAGATCACCAACTTTTCATACCTTAGATATGAAACCTATCCATAAATATTCATGAACTAAAAGTATCACACTTTTATCTTCATCTACTTAACAACTTTGACCTGGTTAACTCTATCTAATATATAATATCTCTAAAAGACAAACACTTTCTTGTAGGGTCTTCTCACTCACATGAGAAACCAATCACACCTGGAGATGTTAGGAGATTTGAATTCAACCTAAAATCACTTGTTTGATCATATTATACATTTATGATCTCTTTAAAACAAAATCTTCAACATTGGGTCACTATTAGGGTTTTATGAGGGTTTAGACCATCTTCCAGTCTTAAAGATCATTCATAAAACTTAGCTCTTTTTTCTAGAAACCAATGCTTGAAAATTTGAGATAAAACCCTTCCTCATCTACCATAAATAGTTTAAGTTCTCATGTAGAATTTTCACATGCTAAAGAGCACTAATAAAATCTTATCGAATAGATAACTCTTCATTTTGTGCATTTGAAAAACTTTAAAATACTTTTCAAGCCTTTTCTTGTAAACCATGATCTAAAACTTCATGCACATACTTAAAAAAGACTTAACTCACCTCTGTCAATGTTTCCCTAATCACCGATGTCATGGAAACTAACCCTATTACCTCATTTAACCACCATCTCTCTTTTTGATTTCTAAGCCTTGACTTGCAAGTCTTATTAGGCCTAGAATCTGACCTTTTAACCACCCTGTAAGATTCACCTTGAAAATCTCGTGTTTCTTATGTATGCTCAAGCAACCTCATATACTCCATCTTCTTCAAAAATTTAGTAGAACTTATTTGAATCTACATAAAAATATTCAGAGCTTAATTAGGATGTTCATACCATCTTCAAAGCTGTATATACAAATATTTAGAGTTTCCCTTTTCATCAAATGAAGGGTCCATAACACCTTAGATACAACCTCAAACAATCTCTCTCATGCTCAAATATTGTTAGGTATTATTTAGAGCATTCTCTTTGGATCATTCTCATATTTTTATCTTATTCATAACATCTTTGTAGCTACTTACATAGATCTTCAGAGCATATAACTTCTTCTTCAAATCTTACTTATATCATCATGCCACCTATAAATACCATATCACAAGATTTATACAAAGATTACAAGATGATTTATAATTTATATACTGACCTATAATCATGTACACTGATTCTCAATGATTTCACTTAGGTTATCATCAAAACATTCTTCAAACAACATTCTCTCATCATGGCTCTTACACAACAACACTCACTATGCTTGGCAACATAACTCATTCATATACATACCTTAAGGTTTACTTGACTAAACAATTTCATAAGAACCTTTGACATCAATGATATTAGATTGACATTAATGAAATAACTATGCATATTCATAAGAATATTTGACATCAATGACAACATTAAATATTAAATCTCTACACTCAATGACAATTCTAAAAAATCTCTTCCTTAATCAATGACAATGTTCAATAATCTCCCCTTTACATCCATATTTTTTAAGTTACGAGTTAGTCATTATTATATTTTCTTATCACACATTACATGATTCACATAGAAGCCAATATATAGGGGAGAAATACATAAGTTTGTGCCCTTTGTAGACACCTAAATCTAGGCACCAATAACCTCCAACTAGGCTTTTGGCCAATTTTCACCCAAAATGCACAATTTGGCCTAAAAGCATTAAAACATGCTAAATGATGTGAAAATGACATATTTAAAAACCAATTTTGGCTAGGGTATCCATAAATGGGGCAATGAAATTTATGGGCTAGCTAACTTTGATCAGATCATTCTGAGTTAAAATACCAATTTTGCACCTAGGTGCTCTGGATTGTTTTTCCCTATCAAATATCTTGTATGAGACATGTGCCTTTGTTATTTGATATTGGTGACATATTAAATGGGATAATGAATCCAAATCATCTAACATTTCTTTTCAATTCCAATCTAATCAAAATTTGGACCAATAACAAGGCATTTTGATTAATTTGAATAATTTGTGCACAAAGTGTTTAAACTTGCTTAAGAAATAATTAATCCAAATCAAGTCTTAATTAATAATTCCATGGAAACTTTTTGAATACTTATTTTTAGAAATGAATATTGAATATCTTCATCATTAGGTGACTCATTTCTTGGGAAGACATCCCTAGGCCATAAATGCCACAAATATCAAGATTCATGCCTCCCATGCCTCATCAAAGCCCTCCATGCCTATTAATTGCCCATCTATCCCAAATATTGATGAGCCTATTTATCAATTTTAATTGCATAATTAGATTAATCCTTAGCCACACATCTCAATCTTGAGATGGATGGTTCAGGCTGATTCTAGACATTCTCAAAAATCTATAAATAGAGAGGCCATGAACATCATTTCTAAGCTATTTTGGTGCAAAGTTATTATGCTCAAATATCTTCAAAAGTCTTGATTATGCAAAGTTATAATACACAAATGGTTCTAAAAGCTTCAAGAAACTAGTGTTACCATGCCAAATTGATTCCAAGCCAAGCCAAGCCACAAGCCAAATTTTTTTCTATATGGTTGCCCAAGTTTTCTCATTATACAAGATGTTATGGTGGTAGACCTTCCAATCCATTTTGCTATCTGCTTGTCAAGGGACTTCACAGCTAAGATAAAATGGTACCTTTCTACTGACTAGTCTTTTATAGCTTTTAAAACAAGATATGGAACCAAGGTGACTATAAGGACTCAACCCTTAGCAAGGTTTCATATTGAGCTATACACAAAGAGAAGTTCAAATCAGAATTTTTTAAGTAGCAAAGAAGAATAAGGTATCACAGATGGTGAAGCATCCTCCTCCCTTGAAGGTATTTATGATATTTTCCTTGATAAGTATATCACTAAAATGAATAGACTTGATCCATATACTTTCATAAAAGAAAATAATTTGGGAGTTTATTAAATGCAAAAAAAAAAAATTCCATTCCTTCACTCACTAATGAAGACCATGAACTTGAAGGGATATGGGAAATGTTTTTTGATGGATCAAGAAGAAAAGTAGGTATAAGAGCTAACATTATGATAGTTTATACATAAAATAATCAATACTACTCCTCATATATATTCAACTTCAACTATACCTACAATGTGGCAGAATATGAAGGCCTAGTTCACAACCTCCAATGGGCAAAAAAGAGAGGGATCAAGAATTTGAAGGTTTATGGGGATAGTGAGTTGGTTATCCACCAAGTGAGAAATCAAGATGCAACCAAGAATCACTTGCTTAAATCCTACAATCATAGGGTATGGGACATAATTGAATACTTTGATGCCTTCAACATATAACCCATATCAAGGGATTTGAATAAACATGCTGATATATTGGCTACCATGTGAGCACAGTTTGATGCAGTCATTGATGTAGAAAAGGAGAAAGATCAGTCCCATATCAATTAGATTGTGAGGCATTCAATTCTAGATAATGAAGTGTCATGATATTTTTTTGAAAGTGATGAACACATTACACACTTATTACAAAATGAGGTAGGATTCTCCTCGAGGAAGCAAAAGAGATTGCATGATCAATATGAAGAAAAAGTTATTCAGCTGAAGACAAACAAGATACCTAAGGGGCTGATTACTTTGTTGAGTGTTTTCAATGAAGGTGATCAAAATAAGAAATAAAGAGTGAGCATGCCAATAAAATAAGATAACTATGAGAGAGTCATGATTTACAAGGACAAGCTCGTAAAAATTGGTAAGGTATGTTCTCTGTCTGAGAGGCAGGCCTTTATTGAATTACACAAAGAGTTCCATGACATCTTTGCTTAGGAATATAAATATTTGAAAGGGTTTGATTAAAGTCTATCTCATCACACCATTGAGTTAGAACCTAGAGCTAAACCAATCAAGCAAAATTAAAGGCCTATCAATCCCAAGATAGAGGAACTCATGAAGAAAGAGATGACTAAGTTAATTGAGTCTAAGATTATATTTCCTATCAAACACTCAACTTGGGTGGCTAATATTGTACCTATCTAAAATTAGAATGGAGAGATAAAAATTTGTGTGGATTTTTGAGACCTTAATAGAGTGTCTCTCAAGGATCATTATCCACTACATTCCATGGAACAAATTTTGTAAGTTATTTTAGGTTTTCAATGATTCTCACTTCTTGATGGTTATTCAAGTTACAATCAAATATTAGTGAATGAATAAGTTCAGTTCAACACAACCTTCACTAGAAAATGGGATACCTTTGCCTATAAGAAGATGGATTTTAGTTTATCCAATACTGGGGATACATTTAAAAGGGCAATGAACATGGATTTTAAAGTTTTGATCAATAATTTTCTACTTGTGTACCTTGATGATATAACTATTTTTTTGAAGGATGCTATTAGTCATATAGAAAATCTAAGGTAGATGTTTTAGAAATGTAGGGAGTATGGAATATACATTAATCTAAAAAAGTGCATCTTTTCAATCCATGAAGGTAAGTTATTAGGTCATATTATTTTAAAATAAGGCTTGTCTATTGACCCTGAGAGGTTTGAGGCTATTCTAGGCTTGTCTTTACCTCAACACAAGAAAGGACTTCAAAGATTCTTGGGAAAAATAAACTTTGTGAGAAGGTTTATTCTAGGTTTTGAAACTATGGTAAAGCCTATCAAAGACATGATAAAAAATAACCAAGATTTTACTTAGAAAAAGGAAGGTAAGAGTAGTTTTGAGGCAATCAAACAAGTAATTGTAAAATATCCTACTCTATTGAACCCAAGCTTTGATAAATATTTCATACTTTATACATTTACTAACCTTGATACAATCTCAACTATGCTTATGAAAAATAATGATGAAGAGGTAGATCAACCAATTACATTCTTTAGCCAAGATTAGAAGATTATGAGGTCAAGTATACATTTGTTGACAAGCAATCTCTAAAAGTGATAAGAGGTTGAAAAAATTTAGACACATGGTTTTAAAAAACAAGATACATATCATGGTTTCTCATCCTAACACCAAGGAGTTTCTCCTAAGCAAAGACCTCAATGAAAAGAGAGTTGGGTGGATTACAAAGGTAATGGAGTATGTTGTGGATATTGAGGTGACAATCTTGGTAAGAGGCAAAGGGTTATGTGAGCATTTAGCTTCATATTTTCAAGAGCCAAAAGAAGAAGTCTTGATGAACTAGGTTTAACCCCAACCATTTGATCACATACAAGTTCAAAATTAGACACAATACATCATTAATTTTCTTCAAAATGGTGAGTGCCCCAATGGCTTGAACAAGTCTCAAAGAAGGTATTTTAGATTGTAGACCATTCCTTACTATATTGTCGATGGTGTTCTCTTTAGGAAAAATGTGAATGGTGTGTTGTTAAGGTGTGTTAATAGTGATCATTTTGATATGCTACTATAAAATTTTCACAATGGTGTAGATGGAGGTCATTTTTCTCTTAGGATGATAGTTGAAAAGATAATGAGGGATGGTTACTATTGGCCTAGTAATTTTAAGGACTATTACCATTGGGATAAGATGTGTTCTCAATGTGCCTTTTTTTTAGGCAAACAAAAACTTGTAGCCCTTTTATTGAATCCTATCGAATTAGATTAACCTTTCATGCAATGGGGCCTTGATTTCATTAGTGTGATTAACCCTCCAGCAAGTGATAGACATAAATGGATAATGACTACTACTAACTAATTTATAAGGTTGGTATAGGCTATTGCATTGAAGGATGCAAGTGAAAATGTTATCTTGGAGTTCTATGAGAGTATCATAACAAGGTTTGGAGTTCCCCATGTTATCATTTTTGATAATGCACTTGCTTTCATAAGTGCTAAAACTTTTGATTGGGACAATAGGAATGGAGTTTACTTGAGTACCTCATCTAACTATTACCCTCACTGTAATGGATTGGTTGAGTTTACTAACAAAAATCTCATTAAGATCATCAAGAAGACATTGGAGAATAATCAAAGAGCATGGCACAACAAGTTAAAGATAACCTTATGGGCTGATAGGATTACTCCTAAGAGATCAATTGGTAATTCTCCCTTTTTCGTGTTTATGAGAGAGAGGCTAGGTTGTCCATATCTAAAGAACTCCTTGATTTATAACTTTTAGATCAGTCGGAACTACTTAAAAATACTCCAATGGAAGTTAGATTGATAGAACTAATGTAACTACAAGAAGCAAGAGACAATTCACACAAGGCCATGGAACACCACCAAGTACTCATGAAGAAGTCCTTTGACAAGAGAGGAAATTCAAAAGTGTTCAAGGAAGGTGAATTTTTCCTAAAATGGGATGAGGATAGAGTAAAAATAGGTAGACATACAAAGTTTGATACTTTGTGGAGAAGCCCTTACATCATTAACAACTATAGGTAAAGTGACTCCCTTTAGCTGACCAAGATGAATGGAGAAGAATTACCTATCCCTATGAATGGGATACATCTAAAGTTTTTCTATTAGTCCTTACAAGTCTATTTTGTAAATAGTAGTTTAGGTTTGTGTTTCCTTTGGTTTGTTGTTTTGTTCCCTAAGTGCCTTATATCATAGTGTGTTTCCTTCCTTTTTTTGGTGTGTGTCTTTGCCTTTGTGTGTGTGAATCAACCTTGTGTTTTTTGAGCCAAAGGTATATTCAAGTAATTTTTAGGTGTTTATAAATGTGACTTCATTCCCAATGGAAAGATTTAGGCAACTGGTCTTAGGCATAGCAAGCATGCCTCCCCTAAGAATCGCCAAGAATGCTAGCCAATTTTCACACCCAAGTTTTGCATCTTTATTTTTGGCTAAGTGCATCATCCTTATTTGTTTATCCCCAAAACAAAGTGTCAAGTGTTATTTCTTTTAGAAGCCTTTGTTTTGTCTTTTTGAAAGTGTTATTTTAGTCTTTTTGCTCAAGTGTTATTTCTTTTAGCAAGGAATCATTTCAAACTTTTTGTCTAAAACAAAAAGTCTAAAGGAATTGGTCCTTTTCTCTTTCAAAGGGTCACTTTCAAAAGTCTAAAGGGTGTTTTCTCATGGAAGTGTCCTTTGTAAAAAGTTTGAAGGGCACATTTCAAGATTTCCAAAAGGCATCTTCAAGATTTCCAAAGGAAATGTGTCCTTTGCAACTTTTTTGAAGGGTTTGTTCTTTCAAATAATTAGTCAATTTTAATATTTCTAAAGGGTCACTAACAATCTTTTCAAAAGGTCTTTTATTCATAAAAGTGTCCTAAATAGGTTTTTCGAGGGGATACTTACAAAATTGTCAAAGGGTCTTTTTCTCTTCAGAAGGGTACATTTTAGGTTTTCTAAAAGGTAAATTGGAAGATTTCTAAAAGAAATGTCCCTTGCAACTTTTTTGAATGAAATTGGCTCTTTCAACTTTTTTGAAGGAATTATTTTAGACATTTTGTTTGAAACAATTTTCCAAAAGAAATTGTTTCTCATACAAGTGCCCTTTAGAATGTCTGAAAGTGTCCTTTGCAGAAAGCCCAACGAGACACTTTAAACAAGTTTGAAGGGTCTTTTTCTCTTTCAAAGGGAATATTTAGGATTTCATAAAGGCAAAATGAAAATGCTAAAGGGATATTCTTAGAAAAAGTGTCCTTTATAGAAAGTTTGAAGGGACACTTGTAGAAAGTTCAAAAGAAAGAAACACTAGGAAATAGACCAAAAAGGGAAGGGGCCCAAAAAGTTATTTCTTTCAAAAAAAAGGATCCACAGGAAAATTGTTTGGGGAAAATATTGAAGTAAAGGTCTAAGGAAAATACCCTAAAGGAAAGGTCACAATAGAGTGATGGTTATATGGATGTCAACTTCAAGGTGAGGAGCTAGCCATTGACATTTAAATGGTGGATCCCAGGTAGATTGATGGTCCTCATTTAAATGCTCAAAGATCCAATGGCTCACATTCCTAATCCACCAAAGTAGATCAAAGGGTTCATCTCACAATCGATCAAGTCATGATTTGAGTCATTTTTTTATGGCCAATCAAAGGAACAATTGACTATACATGTAGATTCCAAATGATGCCTCTCCAAGGCCAACAGATTAAAAGTGACTCTTTCCTATGCCATTGCACACCTTAGCAAGCTGGTGAGAAGTTATTAGCATTAGGACAAATATAAAAGTAGACTCTCATTTTCATAACTAATTGATGCCATTACTTAAATCAAAAATATCTTGTTTCTAATAGTGTAACTATTAGGGAAGCATATTTTAGAGAGTAAGCTAGCTATGTAACCACTTGAGGTGACCTGGATCAATCAAATGACCCAAATAAGAATCATTTTAAAAGATGGTTATCACTGAAGATGAAGACTCCTAATAGATTAATTTATCTTTATGGCACTAAAGGCCTCCTCCTCTCACTTCTTTTCTACTATAAATACAACCCTTGGGCTAGTGTAAAAACACCCACATAGTGTATGATGAAGCACTACTAGATTGATGTCACATTTTGACTTTAAACATTAGGTACCAATCTATTTCTTTTAAGTTTTCTAAAAAATTGTTTGGGTGTGTAAGAGATGTATAGTGACCAGTAGGTAATGATTTCCCATCCTTCTATCCTTTATCCTTCATACCTGAGCAAAAGTTCTTAGTCTAAAAGGTCATATAGAGTGTGTTCAAGTATGTTAATTTATTGTAAGTGTATAACTATTCTTGGAATCTATAATTTGCCTTTTAGTTCATTTACCTTGTGTCATTTATTTCATCTTTCCTCTATACTAAAATACTTGTGTTAGAAATCCTTAGGGCCTGGGAATGGTATGTGAATTTTGCTATATTATGCACTAGAATATGATATCCATGTGGAAAATAATCTTGGTGTATCACCACTCTTAGAGTGGATTTTACTTTTCTATAATCTCTAACTCTTATCCTTTCAATAAAACTGGTTTAGATAAAAATTGTTTTATAGAGATACATTCAGGGAGCTAGCCCCTTTAAATCTAGAGGTTCGTTTCCTCTATAAGCATACCCACATGCTTTGAAATGTTATAACATTTTCCAAATCTAGAAGAGGATTGAACACTCTCTTCTAGGGTGCAAGATTTGGAGACAACATAATCCATGATATCTCTTCTTTTTACTTTGTTAGTTTAGTAGTTTCTATGGATACATATGCTTTATAAGTTATCCCATGAGCATTTTGTTTTATCCCACATTCATGGGAAGTAGTAGTTGCTTAGATTATAATTCATATATAAGTTGAGGCCATTGAAGGCATCCATGAATTATTTATATTGAGCTTTCTTAAAGGAGGTTGCCCCCTTGAAGTGGTCTATAATCAATATAATATATTCAGTGCTTCTGTTCATTTTGTAATTCTATTATTTCATGTATATTTATTGAATTGTTGGAGGATCTTCTTATCTAGTATCAAATCATTTTCCAAGGACAAATTTTCTTTTCTAGAAAGTCTTCACTCTATTTTTTTTCATAATACTTTTTTAGAAATAATTCTATTCTACTACATAATTTATTTTAGTATTTTCCTATAACATAATAATCTATTTCGGATCAGGGTAAAACCTGATCACATAATGATGGGAAGTTCTTGGATGAAGGCCCTAAAACTCATTATGAGGAGTACCATAGGAACCCCAGAGTAGCTATCCCATTGAGAAGACCTACTAGCAAAATGGGCAATGACCCCTTCTTGATTGAGTAGTTCCCATCCACGAGGAAAACCAAGAGCTATCGTAAAGAGATAAATTTTTGGCCTTTTTTTTTGGAGAGCGGTACTCACTTAGATGACATTGGTGGCCAGAGTGAAAATTTTAAAACCCTTAGGTAGCCATTGAAACTTAGAGCCCATTTTTATCAATTTTTAAATATGTCCAGTAAACTCAAAATAATCAATCAACAGAGTATCCATAGACTGTCAGAGGACTTATAGGCAGATATTTGATAAATCCTAGAATCTACAAACTATCTATAGATTCTTAGTAAAATTCTAGAGGACTTATCACCAGATAGAAAAATAGCAAAAAAAATAGTTTTTTGCAATATTTTTCCATCTATAACCCTATTTATCCTCAAATTTTATCTAGACACCTAAAATTTCATTCCCTACATTTTCTTCTTTGAGGTCCCATATCCTAATTATACTCCTAATTCCTATAAATTATAATTTTCACTTTTTTTGAGTTTTGCCATAACTTCTATTTTTGTCCATTGGCCTCAAAAGTTTTCGATTGTGTTCATCATCTCTTTCTAACCCTTTGTCTCTCTTTGACCAATTTTCCAGTTTTTTCATTTTCAATCCTAAAATTGCCCTGGTCCTCATCAATCATACTCCCACTATGTGAAAAAATTATTAAAAGCCCGTTTACCCCTTTCATTTTCACCCAAATTCAAAACCTTCCTTACTAAATATGTCTTAACTCTAGTTTTCCTATCCATTTAAAAAAAAATCTGTTATTTGGTTATGATCATAACTCAAATAGGAACAAAAAACATGGAGGCTGAAATTTCCACCCTCAAGTCCCACATCAAAGATCTTGATGAAAAAATTCTTGACCTCAGTCTTCAACATACCACCATGAACAATAGATGACATCTAGAGTCTTCTTGAGACACTATATTTTATTTTTCTATCAATTATCATGGGCCAAAGCTTAATTTTCATCGATTCAATGGTATAGATCCAACTGGATGGATCTATCAAGCAGAACAATATTTTAGTTTGCATAATACTTTTGATGCCAACAAGGTTCCACTTTCATCCTTTCTCTTGGAACTTGAAGCCCTTAAATGGTATCATTGGTATACCAAGGCTCATAATGAACCCATATGGACTGATTTGCACTCTCATTTTGCAATGGTTTTTCCCTACTTCTTTTGATGACTTCATTGAAGCACTCACTAAACTTCACTAAATAGGAACAATGAAAGAATATCAAACCAAATTTGAAAATATAGCTAATCACATAGAGGGATTGTCTAATAAATTCTTCATGAGTTTCTTTGTTAGTGGACTAAAGGATGCAATTTGATCCGAGGTCAAAATGTTCCAACCCAAAATAATGATAGAAGCCTTAGGGTTGGCTAAGTTGGTAGAGGACAAGATCACAACTCATCAACAATTTAAATCTAATTTTGTTCCATTAAAAAATATAGCTCCATAATGCTCTCAAATAATAGCAGCCCCTAGAATCACTCATATTAAGCATTTGACTGAAGTAGAGATGCAAGCTCATAGAGAAAAAGGACTATGTTATAACTGTGATGATAAATTCACTTAGGGACATCGATGTGTCAAGACAAATATTTACATATTAGATGTGAACTCTCTACCTAAACTTGAAGATTTGGAAGATGTTCAGGATATAATAGATGATCTAAAAGAAGCTCAGTCGATTGTGGAACTTGATTTTCAAGAAGACCAACTAGATATCTCTCTCCATGCCTTAGCCAAAGTCACTACCCCACAAACCATGTGGGTTAGGGGTTACTTCAAGAAGCTCCCTCTCATAATACTCATTGATTCATGTAGCACTCATAACTTCATTAACCCTTAGATCACAAAATAGGTTGATTTTTTTATCCATCCTCCCCATGTCAAGATGGATAAAACCCTAATGATTTTTGACAATTGTTTTATCCATCCTCCCCATGTTTGTTGACAATGAGTTTTGAGATTCTAGAGTTTTTAGCTATGCTATAAAAGTGGTTTTACTTATGAGTTGAGATCCAAGTATTCTTAATATGTTTAATGGAAAAAATTGGTTGTCAAAGCAAGCTTCACATAGATTTGAAGTTTTGTGTTTTTCATATTAGTCAAGTTTTTGTCAAAATAGGGGCCTAATTAGCTAAAATATTTATGAAGTATATTTTAAATGAGGATCTAGGTGATTAAAATTGGTGTGATTAATGGGGCATATGAAAGTGCTCCATATATAAATTTTTAGGTCTCGAAATTATGTATACTAAAAGTTGTGGGCTTTACAAGTTCTAGGTAGGCTACAAGGAGTCTAGAGAGGCCTAGTGTGAATATTTGATGGTTTTGATTAGTTTTTCCAAAATATCAAGGTATGAGTGTTTCAATATGATTTCTCAAGTTGGTTTATATAATTTTTCCTATTTTTTGAGTGGCATGAAGTTCTATTGGTGGTCCTTGAGGTGGCTTGAGAGAGAAGGCTAGTAAGCCTGTGTGGTGGTTCTTCATGGTGTTTGAAGATCTGAAGATGATCAAGAGGTTTAATAGATTAGATATCTTAGGAGGAGTCCCTTTTATATATTTCTTGTTGATTTCCATCATATTCTAGTGCTTTTGTGTGTTCTTTCTTCATTGGTTATAGTGCTTGGTTGAAGAGAGTGTTGTCATATAACAAGAGGAAGTTGTCAAGGCAAAAAAGAGGTAGGCTCAAGGTAAGGGGGATTTTGTATCATCTTTATATGGTGGTCTTCTCTAGTTGGTTTTATTTTTAGGTCCTCAAAATCATTTTTTTCCCACTTTTTCATTATGTTAAAGGGGGAGAACGTTTCTATTATGAGAGTGCTTGAAGAGAGAGAAGGAAGGTGAGATGTATGATGGGTGTTGACATCAATGACAAAGGGAGAGATTATTGGAGAGTTTTTAGTGATGTCATAGAGTTGTCAAAGTGAGTGGATGAAGTGTCTTGATAGTCTAATTATTAATGAAAAAGTGTGCAGTGTGCTTGTCCTAGTATGCTTGAAGTAGGCTTGGTTGATCTTTAGTTTTGGCATGATTAGGGATGAGTCTAAAGTATTGAATATATGTGAGGGGTCTTATCATAGGCCAAATATTATTGAAGATATTGTGGAAGTGAATTTTATTCATATGGTTCTTCATTATGTTCATCTTGGCATAGTTGATTCTATGATAGAAAAATATGAGTAGGCAGTTTGTTGATGTTATCATTGCCATGTATGGATGAGTCAGGGGGAGTTGGTCATATGGGTGTGATAATATTAGTCCCAAGTTGTTATGGATTAAATTTTAGGTCATGAGGTTAATTTTAGATAAAGATGTGTGGGTGAAAATATGGCGTCTCAAACAAAAGTTCACTAAGTTCCTACAATTAGCCAGATCATCATTGCACGTCATGCAAATATTAATTAACCAAAAAGTTTGTGAATTTATTTTAGGTACTTACAAAGTCAAAAGTGGGAAAATGTTTTCATGGTGATGTTATCTATAGAGCCAACAATGTACCCTGAATATTTGGAGTCCTAAATTTTTTTCTATCTCAAAATATAAATCTTCAAAGTTGCACTTGCAGATTGTGATGGGCTAGACACCATCAAAATAAACTACATTAAATTATGAGGTCATCTTATCAATAGATATAATGGTGCATGTTAATTCATGATCTTGATTTAACAGTGCATGTAAGAGTCAACATATCAAAGGATGCATGTATAAGTGACAAGTGTCACAAGCTCACTAGTCTAACAAAAGATCAATGGTGAGTGGTGGTTCCTATTAACAAAGATCAACGGTGCAGGATAAGTCAAAGAGTCAATAATTCATGTGAGACTACCAAAGGGAACAAGCACAAGGGAATGTTAGTAAAATACTCAAAAGGCATGCAAGGGTGCCAAGTGTCATAATCTTGGGAGTTCTGAGTAAGATCTAACTATGATCATAACAAGATAAAGACTTGGTTAATTCATAGAGATCAATTTTGTGCATTTGGGCAATATTGCAAGGGTGCATGAGATGAGGTCGACATGTTCAAGGTTTAATGTTTGGACAATGGAGTACTATGAGTTAAATTTTGAGCTAATTCCAGAAATATCAATAGTGTGTATTTGATCAAATATTCAAGGACATGAGATGATGGCAAAGTTTTTGAAATTTAATAGTTGATCAGTGACCGTTGGAATTAAAATATTTGAATTTAATGAAGGAAATGCCAATTCTTGGTTTTTGATCCATAACTTTTGATCTATGTAGAGTTTGATGTTGTAGTAAAAATAAAAGATGTAGAGGACTTTAAGGCATAATTATAAATATTTATTTTAAGATATAAATATTTTTATACTCAAAGTTATTGAGCTCCAAAGTTGACTATGTGTTTGTTCATGCTCTACAAGTAACCTGAGAAGGGTAATAGAGTTGTTCTTGTTTCCATGTTTCAAGATGAAATAAATATAGAAGAGTGTTATAGAATCTATGAAGACCATCTATGTGGATTATGAAGGTTTGATCAATCATATTTAGTATGATGAAAGGATTAGAAAGTGACTGTGTGTTCATTCATGGTGGTTGTGTGTACATAATGTTGTTTAAGCAAATTAAGCTTTAGCAGAAGGGAGTTGTGATGGTTATTATCACTTGAGGACCTATATATTGTATAGAATGGGTCCATGTATTTGAAAGTGTTCTTATTTTCTTAATTTTATTAGATAAGTGTCAAAGAGGTGAATGGGTCTTCATTGGACCTAAAAGGTGACTTAGGCCTATTTGAAAGAGGATTGTGCTTAAAGGTGACCCATGTTAGATGCCTTAAGGGTAAAGGCATGTGTTGTGGCTAACAATAAAGGTTTTGATCATAATATTAATTAAGAATCTATAAAAGGTGAAACCAAATGTGATGGTTTGTAAGATTGTTGGATAGACGCGGGAGACCTGAGAGAAGAGGTATGTGTGAGAGTTGTGGAGCAGAAGAAATGGTGTGTACCTAGTTAATGGATTGTAGAGGAGAGTAGGTTGATGGCTATGTGTATGTCATATAGGTTATATTTTTGATGTCATAGATAATACTCTTGTAATTTTTAAGATTGAGGATGAGTTAAGGATAGATGATGTATGTGTGATCTTTTTGGTTGATTTGAGAGGCAGATGAGAGTGTGGACTATGTAGTATGCAAAGTTGAAGAGAGATTATATAAATTATATCGCCATCACATTGGTAGGCAATTAATGATTATGAGATGTTAATTTCATAGGTTTTGGGAGGGTGCTCAACATCTAGGTCAGAAGGACTTGATCATTTAAGGGTAGGTGATCCTTGTGAAGCAGGTGTTTCACTAAAGTTGGTCAGAAGGACTTGACCAATAGGTGGTCAGAAGGACTTGATCATACTAGGGGAAAGTTCACCTTATGAAATAGGTGTTTCACTAAATTATAGTTAGAAGGACTTAACTAGTTTCATGTTTGTGATTTTCTTAAATGATAAGTATTCCATGTGTTTACATGTTTGAGAGTGGGTTTTATTCCCCAATAGAATTTCCCATATAGATCTTGTGTTATGTGTGTGATCTTGAATTATCTTCATTTTTCATTGATATAAACATCATGTATGCTTAATTAGTGGTTCTATTGAATTATTAAGTGTTTTAAGGGTTTTTTTTAATTTAATTTGGATTGTTTTTCACCACTAATTCACCCCCAATGATTGTACCTCTAACAAAGATAGTGAGAAAAACTAGTCAAAGAGAGAATGCATTTAGGGATTGGTTTGAGATGATTAGAAATGGATTAAATTTATTTAGGTCATATTTAAATACCTATACATAATGTACATGCTAATCATATTCTTTGGAATTTATTTCAAATGGTGAAAATAGTGTTCTCAAAGTGACCTATCTGTGTGAGTAAAGACAGTGAAAGAGGGAGGTTCAAAGTTTGATCAATTTATTCTATACTTATCATTTGACCTATACATACATACATACATACATACATACATACATACATACATACATATATATATATATATATATATATATATATATATATGTATATATATATATATATATATACATACATACATACATACATATAGACACACACATACATGCATGCATACATACATACATACATATACATACATACATACATACATACATACATATATATATATATATATATATGTCAAATGATAAGTATAGAATAAACTGATCAAACTTTGAACCTCCCTCTTTCATTGTCTTTACTCACACATATAGGTATATTATTTGATTTGAGATAAATATATCTTAGGATAATATAAATTCATTACATTTTCATGAAATTTTTCCTATAGATGTTGGAAGTCATGTTCATCCTGACTGTGTCTTAAGCCAGAATGACTGTTCTACATGTGCTAGGTGAAGTGAAGGGTTTGAAACTCTATGAAAAAATTAATTGTATCTAATAAACATTTTTATGTTTTTTGAGACCTAAATGACATATTAATACTTTTTTTAAGGTGGAGAGATAGGTTAATGAGATTTAATGTGGAAGCTAAGATGACTTATCAGACTGTGAGAGAGTGACTTAAGAAATTAGTCTATAAGACCAATGGTTGTCACTAAATATTGATATATATATATATATATATATATATATATATATATATATATGTATGTATATATATATATATATATATATATATATATATATATATATATATATATATATATATATATATATATATATATATATATATATATATAAATTTTGGAATGATATAGAATAATAATAGAAAATATTAATGTAAAGGATAAGTCATGTAAATTCCATTGCAAGTGCTAAAGACAATGTTCTTTAAGACTATGTTTTTAGGGTGTCTGATAGTTTTCTGTGTGTTGGTAAGAAAGACTATTTTGAGATGTTTTAAACTAAGATGGAGAATCTAATTCATATTAAGTTAATATATATATATATATATATATATATATATATATATATAAGTTAAATATTAATGTTTTTATCTTCATGATAATATCATATACATATGTTGGTGATCAAATAATTTTGACTATACTTTGGCAATGTTTAACCATTCTGAGTGGTCATATTGCAATAATGGGTTTGAGGCCTTTTGGCCTATTTTATGATTTAAAATAGACATGGTGATGTTAATTAGGTCATTAATTATATATAAAAATTATTTATTCATGTGTTTGTATGGTAAAATTGGTTGTTTACTTTAGTTGTGTAAAGTAGACTTTATGGGTATATGAAGGGCTAGTGGCAAAGTAAGCCTATTGGCATGGTTCAAGTGATGAGTTGGTATAAAATATGGCATGGAGAAATGTGGATGATATTATAGGTATATTTTGTAATTATTTAATATATTTAATTCATTTATAGATACTCAAAATGGTCAGAGAGGTCATATTGGTAACGTGTTCTTAAGATAAACCTAATTATATTAGGTCTCCTTTAGGCCTAATGGGGTTTTGTTCCTTAAGGGGTATGATCGACCTATATGGTGAGTTTTTATATTGTGAAACATGTTATATGACCTATTCAAAGGATAATTAAAGTGTGTAAAGGATATTTTCTAACCAAGATGGGTGAAAGCAAGTGTTGAATATAAAAGCAAGGCTTAATTGGTTTATTTGAGCTAGTAAGAGTGATGCAAGCATAAGTGAAGATAAGATATATTTAAGGAGAAGTAGTGGGTATTTTAGGACCATTAAAGGAATAAATAAATCATTATTATTATCTAATTTTTTTATTTAAGTGGATGAAAAGGTTAATTGACCTATGATCCTAGAAGAGGCATGTTGAGCGAGTAAGCCGAGAAGGCTATTTGAGAGGAGTAAAAGACTAAGGAAAGTTGAATGAGTTGATAGATTTTGAGAGACAATCAAGATACATAATAGGAGTTTTATAGGTGTATAAAATTGATTTATTTGTATGATAGAGAAGAGAGAGAGAGAGCTGAATAATAGGTCACCATCATTTGAGAGAGCAACAAGGTATCTTGAGGTGATCAAGCTTGTCTTGGCTGGGTTGGTGCTTAGTAAAGAAGGGAGTTGGAGTTTAATTATAGGTTAGAGATTGAATAAGTTTAATTTAATTGGTTGGGTTAGTTATAACTCACTTAGGGGGTTTTATCCTCCTTGAAAGTTGGATCTTTCTAAAGGACTAGTTGGGTTGGTGCCAAACTAGCAAGGGGTTGGTGTTCCTTATGGGGTTGGTGCCTAACTAAGTGTTATTTAATTGCTTATAAGATAGTAGTAAAATTGGTGTGATAGTGGGTTTTATCACCCATGAGGTTTTTACACATATCTATGGTGTTCAATTTTTATTTTCTTGCTTCATTCTTATGTGATTGCTTCTTTATGCATTGTTATATCTCTCTATTAGTTTAAATGGATAATGAATGATGTATGGAATCACATGAAAATTTTGTAAAATAATTCACCCCCCATATTAGTGGTTGTTATTTCAATCATTTTTATCATATCAGGTCCTTTTAAGGAGTTTTTATAGCCTATAGGTGATCTTAGAAGCACAAAATGGTTAGGCTTATGAATATGAGTTGCAAGATCAATATGTTTATCAACTTATTGAAGAAGAAAGATTGGTGGATGGTTGTTGAGTCTTAGTAGTTGTTTCATGAAAATAAGGTATTTACATTATAATAATTCCAAGGTGGTCTAATTCATCAGGTAACATGATATAAGGAAGGTTTTTCTTAGTTTAGGTCTGCACCTAGACCTAAGTTTTAAACCCTACCAGGTTTATTAAAGAATGATGAGAAATATAGAAGTATGTAAGCTATTATAATGTTCTAGTGAGCTTTGAAAAGCTATTATAAAGATGTTCCTAAATATTAAGGTTACAATAATCTTATTTTAACCTTGAAATAAGATACTATGAAGTATTTTTTATCATCACAAAGAGGTCTGTAAGTGAAGGATGAGTTGAACATCAAGATAGAGGAGTTGAGTTGAGTCTATGAAGTTGTCATAGATGAGTAAAGTGTTGTTACAAACTTGAGTATGTTTATAAGACCTATGTGAAGTCTATTAGAGACTTCATAAGATATAAAGGTATGATTGTGTATACTTGCTTTTTCATGTATGTTTGTTAATCATATATACTTTGAGGTGACACGATCCAATGAAGGAGTTTTGAGAAAGCATATAAATTATAGATTGGTCTAAAAGACAAATGAGGATACGAAGGTCCAAGAAGATGAATATACCTTATTAGAATAGTCAATGATGAACAAGGTCAGTTTTGATGATAATGAAGGCATTTGAAACTTTTTATATGACTAACATGCATGGGGTTTTCAAGACTTCATGGGATAATAAGATAATGAAAAGATAGTGAATTGTATGAGAATCTTGACAAAGTATGTGAAGTAAAAGACTAATCAAAATGCTCTTACTCAAAGGTTTGATGTGCTATAATAGTCTTGATAGATTTTGATGATGATTTGACAAAGGCATGCCATAGAGATTGAGGTCTCATAAGACCTAACTAACAGTTTGCTAGGTGGAAGCTATTTTGAGATGGTCTGAGCCATGATGTTTTGTGAAACATAAAGAGAATAAACTATTGCATGAAGAATATATTGTTATGACATGTGATTAGACTAATAATATTGTTATTTGGAATAATTTTATTATTTTTAGACATGCCTAATATGTGTAGGTCTCCATAAGAGCTAATTGAAGATAATTACAAGAAGATGCTTTGTCAATATTAGGAGTTCCTTCTTCAAGTGTTTCCATGAGTAAAGAAAGTAATATTCATGAAGGCATATGATTATTTAGACAAATGTGAATGGAGATCATGATCTTATGTGGAGCATTATTGCACTATGATTAATAATTTGTCTACTTCATCAGATATGAGCCTAACATAAGGTGATCATCTATTTGGATTGGTCAAAATAAGATCAGTAGTGTGCATAAAGTATGAGATCAAAGGGGGAGATTCTAACCTTGTTTGGAAGAATTTTGATACAAGTAATGCTTGGTGTTGTTATATGTTCAAATTTAGACAAGGGTAAATGTTGAGGATCTATGATGAACCAATAAAAAGATCTTTGAGATACATGCCTGCTTATCAAAGCCTAGGGTTTATGATGAGAATGAATTCAAGGGAAGCTCATGTATTATTTTAGGAGATATATAAGTACATATTCATCAAGTTTAGGTCCAAGGATCATGTGGTAATAATAAGATCAGATGATGAGCTACAAGGTAAGAGTTGGTGGAGATGTCAAGATGTAGATATTTGTGGAGTCATGACAGACATAGGTTAGATGTTGAGTCATAAAATCAAGTTTAGAGATAATAGTTATATCATTTTAAGGTAAGAATTTGGTCAATTTTATCTAGTAATAAATATTTAATTGAAATGAAAATACATTGTGGTAGTTTTAGACATCCATAAAATTGGGAGAGATATTGATGGAGAAGTTATCTAGATCATAGTTTATTTGTGGTTTACCATCAATGACAAAGGGGGAGATTACTGTTAATTATCATTGATGTCATATGTTTATGTATGGTCATTAATGTCAAAATAATAATGAGGTATGATGATCCACTTTAATGTCTTATGATTCATAGTGAGGAATGATGAAATAGTAGTTATATTTCCTTGATGAAGAATGATGTCATAAAGTGATGAGAAGGCTTGGGCATGGGATATCTTGTCTGGTGTAAGAAGGAGCATGATGGTTCTAGGAGATGAATATACAGAGGCATAAGAGGATGTTTGAGTATATTTAAACATACATTTTAGGCATTGAAGCATCCAGGTATGTGTCAAATTTTGACTATAGAGGTAAGACCTATAGGTATAATATGCAAATAAACTAGTCTTTTACTTTGACTAATCTAACTAGGGGTTATAAGATGTTAAAATGACCTATGAAGGATGAAAATTATTTTTGTAACACATGAGAAAGTGTTTTAACATATTAATAAGGTTGAAAATGCATCTAAAGTGGTAGGAAGGTCAAGTTTAAGGCTTAATCCTTGCTTGAGAGACCTAGTGTGAAGGCACAAGCTTAGTATCTTGTTGAGAAGAGAAGTGTAAGGCATATATGAAAAAATTTGGTAGTGTATAATCTTGGTATGATTTCATTTTACATTAGTATTAGGTGTTAATTATAATTCAATAATTTTTCAATTGCATTCTATATCCAATTATGACTAGCAGTTCAAGTTCTAATGTGCACAGAGACCTAATATGGCCTAATGAGAGGTCAAGTTGAGTTCCCAAGATGTCAAGAGCCTGTGTGAGCATGATTTTGGGTCTGATTGGTTTATTAAATCATTTTTATGAATTTTAGGTCCTCATTTGAATAAGAAGCATGAAATTGGGTTTTAAGGTCTCATATGTATGCAGATTAAGAATTACAGACCTGAAAAGGAACTTCTAATGTTCATTAGAAAGTGTGATCATTGTATAGGAAGTTGAGTATTTTAGGAGAGATGGTAAAGGGCCATATATTACATATCCAAGAATTATTTTTCTAATTGAGGGGGAATATTTTATGAAGAAACATTAATAAGGTAAACTAGTCCAAAACCCTCTCAAAACCCTCATATTAACCCAATGGTGAAAATATTATTGAGAATAACCCATAATATATTTATAATTCATTTTTAATGATTAGGTGTTGTTTATTAATTGATCAATCATATCTAGGTGGCATTGGTCTATTAGGACAGTGAATAGAACCTACATAAAATTACTTATTTTTGAAGAATTCAATGTTATAGGTAGGATTGACCGGGTCAATGCATGCAAATTAATGAAGGTTGAATGTCAAGACTAATTATTTATTTCCATGGTTTATATATATATACATATATATATATATATATATATATGTCAATAAATTTGTTCATTCAAGTTGACCTATCACTAAATTGGGCAAATAGTGAAGACAGTGAGAAAAACCAGTCAAAATGAAAATGCATTTAGTGATTGGTTTTAGATGATTAGGAATGGATTAAATTGATTTAAATAATTTTTAATTACCTATTCATAATTTAAATATTTATTATATTCTTTGGAATTAATTTTAAATTATGAAAATAGTGTTCTCAAAGTGGTATGTCTGTGTGAGTAAAGATAGTGAAATAGTGAGGTTCAAAGTTTGATCAGTTTGTTATATACTTGTCATATAAAATATATATGTTTTTTATTATAATTTATATAAATATGTTTTAAGATAATAAAAATTAATTATATGTTATTTTAAGTGTTCCTATATATTTTTAATTCATGTTCATCATGACTATGTCTTAAGCTAGAATGACTATTCCGAATGTGCTAGGTAAAGTGAAGGGTTTGAGACTATATGACAAGATTAACTATATATAATTAAAAAATTTATGTTTTTTGAGACATAAATTACATATTAATACTTTATTTAATGTTTATATATATGTTATGGAGATGTAATGTAGAATCCAAGATGGCTTATCAAATTGTGTAAAAACTATGAGAGAGTGACTTGACAAATTGGTCTATAAGACCAATGGTTGTCACTAGAGATTGATATATATAAAATTTTTAATGATATATAAGAATAACATAAACTATTAAATTGAATTATAATTCATGTAAATTATATTTCAAGTGTTAAAGACAATGTTCTTCTAGACTGTGTTTTCATGGTGTCTAATAGTTTTCTGTGTGTTGGTAAGAAAGATGATTTTGAGATGTTTTAAACTAATATGGAGAATAAAATGAATATTAAGTTGTAATATAGTTTTATTAGGTCCATGATAATGTTTTTTTTTCATGATAATATCATATACATATGTTGGTGATCAAATGCTTTTGACTATACTTTGGCAGTGTTTGACCATTTTGAGTGGTCATATTGCAGTAATGGGTTTGAGGCATTTTGGCCTATTTGATGATCTCCAACAGAAATTTTGATGTTATTTAGGTCATTAATTATATATAAATATCATTTTTCATGTTTTTATGTGTACAAATTGGTTGTTTACTTTGTGTAAAATAAACTTTCTAGGTGTATGAAGGGCTAATGATGAAGTAAGCCTATTGGCATGGTTCAAGTGATGAGTTGGTATAATAGGTGGCATGGAGATATATAGATGATATAATGGATATATTTTAGAAGCTTTTAAATTATTTATAGAGAATAAATATGGTCCAAGATGTCATATTGGTAATGTGTGCGTAAGACAAACCTAATTATATTAGGTCTCCTTTAGGCTTAGTGGGGTTTTGGTCCTTAAGGGTATGACCAACATTATATTGTGAGTGTTTAAATTTTTAAACATGTGTTATTACCTATTAAAAATATAACTAAAGTGTGTAAAGGATCTTTTCTAACCAATATGGGTGAAGAAAAGTGTTGAGTATAAAAGCAAGGCCTAATTGGCCTATTTAAGCTAGTAAGAGTGGTGTGAACATAAGTGAAGATAATAGCTATTGAGGGAGAAGTAGTGGGTAATTGAGGACCATAATAGGAAGAAATAAATCATGATTATTATCTTAAAAAGTTTTTATAGGTGCATGAAAAATTTAATTGACCTATGAGCCTAGAAGAGGCATGTTGAGTGAAGGTTATTTGAGAGGGGTAGAAGACTAAGGGGAGATAAATGAGTTGATGGATATTGATATACCATCAAGATACATTAGAGGAGTGTCCCAAGTGTATGATAATGATCAATTTTTAGGATATATAAGAGATATATTTGAATAAGAGGTCACTATCAGTTGAGAGAGTAATAAGGTGTCTTGAGGTGATCAAGATTGTCTTGGTTGGGTTGGTGCTTAGTCAAGAAGGGATTTGGAGCTGAATTTTAGGTTTTATATTTTAGAAATGTCCTTAATTTATCTAGGTTGGTTCCAAGTCAATTAGGGGGTTGGATCCTCCTTGTGATTTCAAGCTTGCTAAAGGATTAGTTGGGTTGGTGCCTAACTAATGAGGGGTTAGTGCTCCTTGTGGGGTTGGTGCCTCACTAAATGTTGTTTCATTACTTTTAGGATAGTATTCCAAGTGGTGTGATAATGGGTTTTATCCTCCATGAGGGTTTCTCACATATATATGGTGTTCATGTGTTATGTTATTTCTTCATGCTTATGTGATTGATTCTGTATGCTTTGATATATATCTATATTAGTTTGAATTGATAATGAATGATGTATAAAATTAAGAGAAAATTTTGTACACTGATTCACCCCCAAACCCTCTTAGTGGTTTTGATTCCAACAAAGGGATCTTGAATGTCAGTGTTTAGGTAGATCACTCTAATTCTGCTATGTATTTATTTTTTTAGAACCAAAAAAATACTTCCAAAGGCAAACTTAGTCACTTCAGCCAAGTAGAGAGGTCATAGATCTGAGGTGGAAAGGTTATGATAATAATTTGAATCTCTTATTATAAATAGTTCCTAGAGGAGGTTGATTGACTTCCCTACTAGGAGAATGTTGATCCCTACCTACAAGTTTTATTTACTCTTCTTTGCTTCTCGGTCTTGCTATTTCCCTTTTGTGGGTGGTTTTTTAGTGAAAGCATAAGGAAGGGGAGACTAATTATAGTCAGCCTCTAATTCTTGTGTTGTAGGGGTACACAAATATAACTTGATATAGGCATTTCATCAAACAATTAGCATACACATAGAAGAGATTAATTTCATTCACTAAGTACAATGGATTCTAATTCAAAAATCATGCCACTATTGGTATTTTTACATACACAATACTTAGAGGAAATAATAGAAACACTATCTGGTTTACATAGAGACATCTCTTAATTTAATATTAATACACTATTTATAGACCAATAAAATAAAATTAATGTCATTCTGGTCTTATTCTATAATTTCTAATAGTAAGCCCACTCAAATTAAATTATATTTGCTTATATGGATAGAATAAACTATCTTATGACCTTCCTAAATGACTTTCTATCTTCCTTAGACATTTTTATGTCTGTCTCAAGTTTTTCATCTTCCCAATATCTCTAGAAAAGGACAAAATATAGCTTTATGACTTATCAAGAGTTTCAAGCACTAATTTCAATTTTAAATAAACACAAGACACAACCAGAACCTTCTTATCTAATTATAGTTGTTGAGGATTATTAAATTAGTTGGGTCCAAATCAAAAAATGACACTGAATGAAGGCTAGCTTCATTCAAGGACTAATTTGAACCTTTCATTCCTATTATTGCTCAAAACATGAACCCATGTGTAAATGGCTCTCATGCTTGATTTTGCATAGCTCTTCTTTGCCTAACACATTAAACTATTATGTTATAGAGTGATTCGATGTTTCATTGTAAAAATGGGATCATTCCCCAAGGTGTGGGACTCTTTCACTCCTTGGGATGAACCTCTAGTGTAATCTGAATTCCTTTTATTCTAGTTGCACCTAGTTTAGGACTAGCATGCAGACCTACAAAGAGAAGAATGATATAGGGTAAAATGGAGGGAAAAGTTAAAATATTACTAGAATGAGAAAATTTGATACACCAATAATAGAGTGAACACCTCAACCTCTTAATGACATAATAATACTAATAGATTGAATGCAAAAAATTCAAACTGGGTACATTGCATAAGTGTTTCACATGGATGTAAGGTAACACAATGCATCATTAAGAGGGATGACAAATAGTCCATAAATAACACTTATGAAAAACTATGTATACACAACATGAGACCTACATGGACTTTTATTTTTATGCAGAGGTGTGAAGGGAGGATGATAATGAGAAGGATAAACATCCATAGACAAAGATCAATAACCATAAATGCACACAGACCACAGATAATGAATAAGGTAAATTAATTCTTATTAATTTTAAGGTATAAGATAATATTAAAAACTTAGATTAGTAGGGATTTGTTGTACTAGGACTATTAAATAATATAAAATTTTAACATCATTATGATGCCTAGAAATGTTGAACTTTATATAATAAAAACTAGGGTTTGTATAGTACTAGGTGAGTCCCTACATGATAAATTTGTCATTGGAGGTGGTAGGTAGAACTTGAATGTAGAGGTTGGTGCTTGAGGCTCTATGCCACTCAGTAAGATTGAGTTCCCCCATATTTTCTCTTGTGAACCATGCCTATTAATTTGGCTTGACAATCTGAATGTTGGAGTAGATAGAAGGATACTCCTAGATATATAGGTGACCTATATGCTTATCAAGGATGTATATATGATTATGTAGTTAGAGGATACATATATGTAGCTTTAACATATTCCATTACATTCAATTCTACTTAGATTTGGCTCCCTCAACATCTAATTAGGCTCAACTACCATCTTTATTTATACCTACCACTTGGAAATTCACCTATATTTACTTACATGGAAGATATGTAGGCTTTACTTAGATCTTACCATATTTCCTCTGCATGTGTGGTAGGGGTTAGTATGCATTCCTATATTTGGGATCTATGTGCATACTAGATTATATGCACTAATTTTTATGTGAGTTATGCATGGATAATATACATAGGATGGGGCACACATATTTATTTAATGATCATGATAGGTCATGCACACCTGGTGACTTGGACACATACTGCACAAAGGTGCATGGGGAATTTATTTAGGATCTATATCTCTGTAAAAGATATGGTGCATGACATAGAATTATACTAGTGAATAATTAAGTCATATCTATGATTCTAAATATTTAGGCACGAGACTTCATCATTTGAGTGTGATAACTCCCTAGAGTGAAGCACACAATAAAATGTACACTTGGGGCATGCACATATAAATTTGAATATGCACCCCATGCATCTTACCCTTGTAGACTTATGATTTGATATGTTATTCATAGAGACATGCATAGGTATTTACTATGGGAAGTTGAGAATTTAAGTATGATATTGTAGATATGTTTGAGAGATACGTACCTAGATAGGAAGAAATGCATAGTCTAGAATGTGGTCTATGAATAATGGAAGTGCAGACTTAAATATATGTTTTTGAACATAGGAACCCATCTCTTAGACTTAATAAGTGCCTTAAAGAAGAGCATGTAGATAAAATTAAAGTCTAATTTGCGTGTACACCATTGGAGTCTACACTGTGTGAACTTCCTTACTTACCACTACCTAAAGCTTTGGGACCTTGCATTAATGGCTTGAGCATGAATTTAATTATGTGCCTATCATAAGGTCATGCATAGACACTCAGCTGAGGGTTAGATCTATGTTGATTATCATCATTGGGAACTTATGGGGAACATATATATGCAAGCCTATTTTTGAGGGACCTATTATTGTGTAGGCATGAAAACCTTCTACATAGCATCTTATGAACTTTTTGTGGCTTGGGGGTGACTTGAAGGGTCAAAAATTCCCACATACCCTTATTTGTAAACTCAGCTTCACTGAGATCTATTCAAGAATTCCACAAGCACTATTAGGCTCTATTAAGTGTTTGATTCACATTTTAGAAGCTTATAACATGTTATAGACCTAGTCAATTTTCTTATTGCCAAAAAACTATTAAAACATGTCTCAGCTAGAAACCTATATGGGATTTGTTCCTTGAGTAACAAGAATGGGATATTGGTCTTATACAAGACCAATCTAATTTTAACTATGCCCAAACCACTACATAAAGGCTTACCACGAACAAATAATGCCACAAGTTTACATTCTAGATAACACCAAGTAAAAAATTGTTTTTTTGTAAGATTTCTTTGTGCATGAAGTCTTGCATACAATTGTATGGGATGTTTGTTGTCTTTAAATAATTAGTCAGCAATCAGGAGGCTAAGAAACACCATATAGAAAGATAAAGATCCATATGTATATAACAATCCCAATATCATTTAACATATATCCACTTAGTATATAACACTCAACATAGAGGGCCTAGGCATACCAAAAGGGCATTCAATTAATTAACACTTAAGAAATTTGTGAGAAACTTAATCTCATTTATCACTTGTAACACATAACACTTTGAAGAAAGACCTAATCAAATAAAAAATACCTAAATATAAAAATGAGAGTGAAAATAACCATTGATCGACCAAATCAATATTTAGAAACCCAAATACAATTGAAAGGAGATTTTAGCTTCAAAAGATTGATTTTTTTATCTTCAAAACATTAAGGCAACCAATCCATCTATTTTTGGTGATGCAAGATTGCTCAAGACCATAGATGCTCCTGCATCAGACACCCAAAGTTTAAAAATGTGATCTCTATCTCAAATGGATGGGATAAGTAGAAAAGATAATATTTTGGTCATAAGGCAAAATGATCATGGAATCCCCTTCCAACATACCAAGAAGATTAGTTATTTATTATTCTTTTCCCTGTACTATTTCTAGTTCTTACATGTTAATTTCAATTATGTTCTCTTCTCATTTTTTCTCTCTTTGACTCCTTGTCACCTACCATACTCTCTCCTTTGTGGTATTTGACCCACCACCATTCATCCTCCTCTAATAAAGGTTTAAACAATGTTAATTCAAATCACTTATGGGATGAAACCCACTCTCATTCATTCATAATCACCAATATTATTTATCATTCATCTCTTTCTCCCATGTGGGATCAAACCCACCATAAACTAACTAAATCTATTTAAATCCCACTTTTATTTGTTCAAACATTGTCTAACCACCTATTTGATCCTTAACATCATCATATATCCATGTTTTGAATTTTTCTCTTATGGATACAATCTCATATATCACTCTTAATCTCAACATAATTTTATCAACATACACAAGGGAATATAAATGATAGCCCTTAACATCAAGAATCACCATAATAATGGTTTTTACCTTCACATAATTCTTTGTATGCATTTATATAATAGTAAATATTTCCATCTCAGATATAAATTCAACTTATTCTCTACATGCCAGGGTTGCCATACACACTAGCAACTCCTCCTTCTAATTGGTGATCTCAAGAGACTCAAATATCCATACCTAAAATATCACATACTAGAAGTGATCTCAAACTCAACTATTCTCATTCATTTATATCCACACTATAAGCTTAATCCACATCAATCTTAGGCTTCCCAAATACTTCACCATCATTCTATCCACTCCTTTGGAAAATAGAAACTTATTTGTGTGAAATCTCTCTTTCCACACATTGTTGTAAATGAACATTCAAAGATATATCTCATTGAGAATAAACATTTTCCCATGATTTATCACCCTCTCTTATCTCTATATCAACTTTAATACACTTACTCAATATTGGAATATCATCACCAACCATCTTTATAATCATTATTGTCATATCCATCACTTGGTCAACTTCTTCACTCTACCTCTCATACAAATGAACATTTTGGACTACACCACACTTAGTCCTCTTCTTAGCTACTATTGTTTAATTATAAAATATATATTAAGGGGAATCTAGGGTTAAATGGGTAAGAGATAGCCTAGGGCATAAGGATGGTAGACTATTTCTAAATTAGGCCAATTATTTACAAAACTCGGATATAACATATACTAAATTTATTATGTTGAGATGGTAAAGATAAAAAGTATAGTTATGCTAGATATTATAATAACAATGAAAATAATATACTTAGTTGGTTTTGATGCTAATATAGATATGTATTTGGAATAATTAGGAAGTGGATGGGATCTATATTTTGAATATCTAAATTGGATGTAAGTATCCAACATGTAATGCCTATTGAAACTAGATGTAACCACCTAGATACTTTTAAGTTCTATGTCACCTTCACTCTGGTGTATTCATATCTTGGTCATGGACTAATTAACCTTATCAAATAGTAAAAATCTTGTTCTTCATCTTCATATTAGGTGTGGGAAAAAGGGGTTATTGGGCACATGGATTTGAGTTTTCCAAAATACCCCTATAACAATGAGAATTACCTATATATCTAATACAATGAATAATGGTGTGAACTAGGAATTTGAATCAAGAGAGGATGGTTAGTATTGTGCTAGTTTTAAAATGAAAATAAAATGAGAGAAACACAATAACTAGAATAACATATCTAGGCATAAACACTAAGGAGAGCTTAGTTAACAAACATAAATAAAACACAAAACTAAAATGAAAAAAAAACCTTAGTTTACCTCCATTGGATGATCCAAAATGCTTGTTGTAGTGGCTTGCTCAGTTTGTGCTCATTAAGTCCTTTGAAATGGAAGCTTGGCTACCTCCATCTCTCCTTGGCACCTTTGGCTTGTTGATTGGCTTGGATTGGAATCAATATGGCATGGTAACACTAGTTGGTTGAAGATTTTAGAACTATTTTTGCATTAGAACTTTGCATAATCAAGACCGTTAAAGGTATTTGAGCATAATAACTTTACACCAAAATATCTTAGAAATGATGTTCATGGCCTCTCTATTTATAGATTTTTGAGAATGTCTAAAATAAACCTAAACCATCTATCTCAAGATTGAGATGTGTGGATAAGGATTAATTTAATTATATAATTAAAATTTATAAATAGGCTCATCAATATTTGGGATAGAGGAGAAATTAAGAGGCATGGAGGGATTTGATGAGGCATGGGAGGCATCAATCTTGATATTTGTGGCATTTATGGCCTAGGTATGTCTTCCCAAGAAATGAGGTCACCTAATGATGCAGATATTCAATATTCATTTCTAAAAACAAGTATTCAACAAGTTTCCATGGAATTATTAATTAGGCCTTGATTTAGATTAATTATCTCTTAAGCATGTTTAAGTACTTTGTGCACAAATTACTCAAATTGATCAAAATGCCTTGTTATTGATCCAAAATTTGACTCGATTGGAATTGGAAGGTGATGTAAGATGCATTGGATATATTATCCCATTTAGGATGTTACCAATAACAAATAACAAAGGCATGTGTCTCATGCAAGAGGTTTGATAGGGAAGGATAATCTATAGCACCCATGTGTAAAATTAGTATTTTGACTTAGAATGATCTGATCAAAGTTAGCTGGCCCATAAATTGCAGTGCCCCATTTAGGGATACCCTAGCTAAAATCAACATTTGAATATGTTAGTTTCACATCATTTAACATGTTTTAGTGTTTTTAGGCCAAATTGTGTATTTTGGGTAGAAATTGGCCAAAATCCTAGTTGGAGGTTTTTAGTGGCCAGATTTAGGTGTTTATAGTTTGCCCTTATTTGGGAAGATGTTGAAAAACCATAGGCAAAGCAATGCCTTCTCAAAGAATGAGAAATGGCTTGTATTCCTAAAATAAGATGATGATTGAAGAACAAAGCTCCAAATGGTTTTGGGAAGCCTATAATGATGCCCCTTTGAGGGAGTGGCCATCATAATTATTGATGGATGGTCCCTCGAAAAGAAGAAAGATGGAATTAACCCATGGTTGATATTAATCCAAATGAGAGAATGCTTACATGCAATGATTTAAAAAGATTACTAATTTTCCCAAAGGTGGTTATAATCAAGAATAAAATTCAAGATAACGATTTGCCCATAGGTGGTTATAATCATTAAGAGGACCTAGATTGGCTAAAGATGATTGTGCCCCATTTAGGGATGATTAGCAAGCATAACTCAAAGATATAACTTGAAATACATATTAAAGATGAGCAGGTGAAAAATGATGAAAGAGATAGATAAAATAATAAGTTTGATCAATAGAATGATGTAGTTGTACCTACCAATGAGGAGATACTCATCCTTATTAGAAATAATACAACTAGAATGGTCAATGGATTTATTTGATCAAGGGTGGGATGGAAGTATTTGCCAAGGTACCAAGGAAAAACTTCTACAAATCTATTGATTATAGACCTTTCTGAAGCTAATTTTTGCTATAACATGTGATGCTAGGCATCATGATAGAACACCATGAAGACTTGGCTGAAAAATGCATAAGGACTAACTCTCGATATCTGATATCCAAATGAAAATAATGCACTAATGATAAAAACCATGATGACAATATTATTGGATGAATATGGATGGACTCAAGAATAATGTTCTTAAAGAATCACCCAATGAACACATATAGACTGAGTTAAGGTAATAGTGCTGAAAGCAAACAAATAGGCAAGCGAATATAAAAAAAACAAATAGAAAAAAAATAGAAAAAATAGAAAAACAAACAAACAACTTGAAATAAACAAATAAAAAGCCTAAAAATAAAATCAAAAGAATGAATCCTAATAATGACCATGCCCCAGTAAGGTGGCTTGACGATAATTGACTAGGCTTAGATAGGACAAATATTTTTGGATTTTTGAAATATTTGAATGTTTTTAGCATTTTGAGGTATCTTAACTCATTAGAGAATGACAAGATACCTACTCATAAAATGGAAAGAGCATTTGGTTTAGGTTGCTCACAAAATGGTGAGAGCATATGGAAAGGGGGACTGAGGTGACCTCAACATGAATTGAGCATGACCCACATAGTCTTAAAATGACCTCAAGTCATATTAATTTCATCCACATAAAAGGTAGGGAAAAACCAACTAGGTCCCAACAAATAAATGGCTAGTCAAATGGAAATAATGATGGCAAGGTGATGTGGCAATGCATAGTAAACAAGTATTTCCCCTAGTTTACCCATAGGTGGTTATAAATAAGATACAATGGCATAGGTCAATGATACTAATTTTCCCCATAGGTATTTGAATTATTAGCAAGACTATTGAGACAATGATTTACCCATAGGCAGTTATAATCAAGCTCACATAAACAAACTTGATAGAATTAAAGATATCTTGCCAGATCAACTGTCACACTACTTTCATATATTGTCATTTTAAACATAAATTTTATTGATTGTTGAACTAATTGAAATCCCCCCACAAAAGGTGTGGGAAAAACCAAAGGAACCATGATCATAATAGGATTGGGTAGGATGACTAAAAATAGGCTTTGGTCTAGATAGGAATGGAATGATAGGAAGGTATGGCATTGATTTAAGATGATGATGGTTTGATAAATTGGATAAAATGGTAAGATGCTTACCCCTAGATGATGGATTAAATGGAAAGATACATGACAATGGAAAAATAATATGTAACAATGGTAATGGCATGGCAATATGAAATGGTATGGTACATGTTTTTGGATTGGGTGTGGTTTTTTATTCTGTTGTTCCTACTAATGGGGAGATGCACATCCTAATAAAAAATGAAATAAAAAAATACTTGATCATGTTAATTTCTATCCCAAACCACATCTGAATAACTACTTTGTTAAAAACTCAATGCAGATTTGGTTATCAAGTATGGTTTTGTGATCTTAATTAGTCATTGATTTTGATTGTTTCAAACATTGAGACAAGGTATCATTTTAGCCTTTCCAAAGGAAAGTGTGGCCATGTATGGTAAAAATTATAGAAAAAAATACTTGATCATGTTAATTTCTATCCCACATCTCATTTAAATAACTACTTTGTCAAAAACTTGATGCAGATTTGGTTATAAAGAATGCTTTTGTGATCTTAATTGGTCATTGATTTTGATTCTTTCAAACATTGAGACAAGGTATCCTTTTAGCCTCTAAAAAGGAAAGTGTGGCCATGGATGGTAAATAGGGATAAATAATGGATGGTAGTTTTGATTGTGAAATGGAATGGTAGATGCTAATAGAATGTGGAATGGTTGGGAAACAAATGAAGATCAGGGCTTTTAGTCATATGTAATGTTTTTGATACCAAATCTAACATAACTTTGGTTGTGGTGGGGCCAAAGACTTTTTATCTCAATAGGACCACCAATTTTTTTTGTTATTTGATCTTGAGAGTAGCTACCATCTGATTAGGCTATAGATTGGAAGCTATATTGATTTGATCTTTAATTTTGTCTTCATTAAGTAGTGAAGAAATTTTGTGCTCAACTATTGGTGCCTCAATGAGGTTTTCACCAATAAATTTGTCTTGATTGTCCCATAACACCTTTGAGAAGTTTTCACTAAGGAATGTAGACTTTTGAATTTTATTGTCTTCTATCACTTCTAAGAATGTTTCACTAGAAGATTCTAAATTTTGACTTTAATTGTCCCCTAACACCTCTAAAAAGGTTTCACTAGGAGAGTGTTTTTCTACTATATGAATGTTGTCTTGGACTCCTTGATCTTCTTCAACTGCTATATCACCATGGATGCAATTCAACAAAGTGTGATTCTATAGATCCTAATTGACACTTGTGGGAGATGGAATGTCAATAATATGGCTATTTTGGTTGATGGTAATGGCCTATGGAATGGGGAAATGCTAAATAACCCTCATAGAAGATACTAAGATGAATCATGTCAAAGCTAAAGTACTCATCCTCAAAAACTACATAAGGATCACAAATTTATTCAAATTGATCTATGAGGCATAAATAATTACTATTGTAACAACCATGAATATATTCTTCTTCTAAATCTAATTATGACTCAAGGGACTCTAAATTTGATATTGAGATTGATGTTGATTCAGATTTTGATGGTAAATGTGATGTCAGTTCAAGAACAGATCGTGACTCTAACTCTAATGCTTCATCTGATGGGTACTCTATTACAATGATGTATTATTGAATATTTGGTTTTAGACAAGTAACAACTTGTGATGGCATAATGAGCTCCACAAAAACTAGTTTTTTAGAGTGGGAATCCTCTAAGATGGGAAAAAGGTCAAGAGAAACTCCTCAGAGACTGGCTTGTCAATAAGAGGCTCTTGAAAAATAGGCACATAGTCAAGGTAAAGATTTTCTCATAGGTGGTTATAATCATTAAGAAGTGACTCAAAAAACACTAGCTCATCAATGTGAGACTCCTTGACAACTGGTATAAGATCCATAAGTGATTCATCATAAGTTGACTTATCACAAATGGTTGATTTAATAGAAACATCTCAGATTGGTTGGTTATCTTAGCCTTGGTTTTCAATAAGTTTAAAAATAATAGTTTTGAACATAGCTTGGTCTTATAATGATTGGATCAGTTGAGGTTTGGTTGGGATTGGTACTGAATGAGGAATGACTTATAGTTGGATAATGGTAGAGCCTTGGGGAGCATGATTGCTCGCATGAGTTAAAGGACAAAGTATTGAGATGGTAATGATAGGGTGGTGTGGAACATGATTGCTTGCATAAGATAAAGGATAAAGTCTTGAGATGGTAATGATAGGGTGGTGTGGAGCATGATTGCTCACACAAGACAAAGGACTAGGTCTTGGTATAGAAATGGTTTGGCATTGTGGAACCTGATTGCTCACACAAACTAAAGGATGAGGTCTTGGTATGGGAATGGTGTGACATTATAGTCTTGGAATATAAATGATATGATGTGTTAGAGCTTAATTACTTGCATAAGCCAAAGCATCCAAGTCTTCCTCATAAACCATATCATCCTAGTCATGAGTTGTCTCATAAGCTAGTTCTTGACTATGTTCCATGTACTAATTATTGCAAAGAGGTTATGGATCTGTACCCCAAATAACATTATCTATAGTTGGGTATTAAAATTTCTCCTCACAAGCCTCTTCATGCCAATCAAGGTTTTGATTTGGATTTTGTGGATTTTGACTATGTTCCTTATATGGAGTATTGTAAGGACAATAATAAAACTCCTTAGAAAATATTTCTCTATAGGGGTTCCTAGTGGGATTTTTGGTGGCCATTCTATTATAAGTTAGATTGTACATGAGTACACTATAATGTAGTGAGACATATCCATGTAAATGACAAAATCTCTGAAACAAAAAGGCTTAGAGTTTTACAAACTTTAAAAAATGATCCAAAGGACAAATGGTTCAAACTTGGTCCAACTTGGTTGAAGGGGTGGAGTTGCATCTCCAATGTGGTTTGAAAATGGATTTTTATCTCCAAAATGGTTTTTGATAAGACCTAGCATAAAATAGTTTAACATCAAATGTCTAATGTCAAATGTCATATGCATAAAAGGTCAAACATCTAAATAAAATCTGGTATGTCAAAAGTCTAGGTCAAAGTGTTCCAAACAAGGTCTAAACTAAGAAAGGGAAAAGTTGAGTTGATAGGCATTTTATCCAAACACAAATTAAAAATATAGGCTCAAAGAAATAAGCATATGATAGGACTTTTGGCCAAATAGTGTCAAAATCTAGACTTGAAACAAAGGCTTATTTGATTTGATTTAATCTAACAAGTTTGGAAACAACTTTGACATAAACCTGGCACATAAAATCAAACATAAACATGATCAGTTGGAATAAGGCATAAGACAAAAGGATCTTTGATAAATTTTATGTTCTCTCAAATAAAGGCACAAATAATGATGAGGATAGGCATTAAACAAACAAACCATCAATAATTTTCAAATTTTAGGTAATCGATTAATTGAAGTTATGCAACCCAAAAGAGAAATATTAGTGTATCATCCCCATGAATTGAGACCTAAATATAAATAAACCAATGTTTTAATCTAAAATTGATAAGGATAATTGAAAACTCAACAGTGAAAACTAAGATTTGACCAAACAAGCTAGACAAGATTGGACAGGATGACAACACAAGATAGAGGTCCAAATGGTATGCATGATATGGTTTGAAACAAATGGTTTCTGATACAAGGTGAAACAAGTCTTAAAACAAATTAAGAATCTTAATGGTGTAATCATGCTTGAATGATGTGATCAATACTATGTTTCAAAATAATCAAAGGCATAAATGGTTTGACATGATTTGGATAGCATAACACTACCCTCCTCAACTCAAATGACACACACATAAATAAGTTTAGCAAAATTTTTAAGGCACAAGTGTGGTGTAAAACAATTAGCATACCACCTCTTTAGACAAAAGAGTGACATATAAACAAAGTGGTTTGGACATGGTTTATACACAAACAAACAATTTTTAGTCTTAAAAAACATACCAAGTAAGATAAATGACCAAAATACACTAAGTATAATCGTCTAAATCCTAAAAAGGGTATGGAAAAATGAGGTTGAATACAACTAATTAGTTTTCAATCATTCTAAGGGAATTAATTACACAATGGCTTTCATGCCAAATAATGCAAAAGAAAATCATGGATTTTGGGTCTATATTTCTTGTCTTATTGCCAAAAGGTCTAGTCTTTTTTGCAACCACTACATCCTATTGTTCACTTAGTATAATGCAATTTCCAAAGCGCCACTATGTCCCATGTGCAATTTAAATTAGGATTAAGTGAATTCAATGTTGAGAGATGAAACCCTAGGTCAAAGATTCCCTAAAGAGCTTGTGGGAGGTGATGAAGTCCCTCTCACAAGCTAAGTTTGCATAAAAATTAAAAAAACATGAAAGAGAAAGACTTTAGGGTCATTTTCAAGGTCACCCAAACTTTAATGAATTTTTAGGGAGTGATTTAGATGACTTTCTTTCTATACCTTGGACTAGGCTACTTGCAATAGGAATGGCACTTTTGATTTCAAGGGTTCCCTAAAGGGGACAAATGGAAGAGTATACACACAACACCCCTCTTTTTTCCAAAAAAAAATTTAATTTAAACAACTAAGTAAATATAAAAACTTGGAAAGGTGAGTTAATTTTTAGGCCTAAATGAAAATGAGGTGGTGTTCATTTGACCCCTTGGTCTTAGTTGTAACTTTGAAAACTAATGCTAAAAACACTTATTTAAGCACCAAAATAATGTTTTTAATTAATTTTTAAGCATGAAAAAGGTTATATAAACATGTTTTTAGAAAATTTAAAGCTTGGTGCTACAAAAAAAATGTTAACATATCCTTTAGCCTTAAATCTCTTTTGGGTTTGAAACAATGAACTTTAGAAAAATAACTCTCAAGTCTATGTTTTAAAAAAAACACAGTGACCAACATTGGTTATATAATTGATGATGGTTACATTTTCTAATTGATGATGGTTATCTAATCGACATCAGTTATACCAATGTGACTGATGATAGCTATCCAATAGAGGATGGTTAGTATTGTGTTAGTTTCAAAATGAAAACAAAATGAGAGAAACACACTAACTAGCATAATATCTCTAGGCCTAGACACTAGGGATAACTTAGTTAACAAACATGAATAAAGCATACAACTAAAATGCAAAAGAAGCCTTATTTTACCTCCCTTGGATGCTCCAAAATGCTTGTTATAGTAGCTTGCTCAGCTTGTGTTCATGAAGTCCTTGGCAATGGAAGCTTGGCTACCTCCATCTCTCCTTAGCACCTTAAACCTCTAAAAAATCCCACTATCTTGGTTGGAGTCCCATCAAGCTTCAACACACCTTTAGTATGTGGTTCATAATTCAATCCAAATTTATCAACCACCACCTTAGGCATGACAATGGTACTAACTCAACTATCTACAATATAACTATGAACCAATTTGTCTCCCACAATAAGTGTGAGGTAAAAGGGTGGAGGCTTTTCAAAATTGGTGGAGTGCTCAAAGACATGATTTGGAGAATTGGTAAGGGATATACTATTGTATTTTTAATTTTAAGGGGCTATATGAATGCTCGCAAGCTATTCTTAGAAGAGTTCTTTCTGACTAGGCATATGCAAGACTTCCCAAAGAGATATGCTTGTCTTATTATTTTTTAAAGAATCAACAATGTTTAGATGGGAAGTATTCACCTTTTATTACGTTCTTTAAGGTAGTAAGGGAGTCTAAACTTGATTCATTTTAGGCTTGACAACCCTACTTGCATTCTAACTTTTTTGAGGAGCATGCTTAGTAATAGGTATTACACTAGGATTCACACTTTGTGGCCTTGGAGAGGCATTAATTATAGTCACATGTACTCCTAAAACATCTCCTAGAGCTCTTTTCTTAGCTCTTATATTGGCTATAGTTGATGTGTTTGATTCAACACATAATCATCCTTCACTTGAAAGTTCATCATACCTACACTATGGCTGCTACCTTATCCATGAGTATCTTTTTCCATGAGATTCACTTCTTTTGATGTCACATAAAGAGTATATTTTTCTTGTGCCACCAAAGATTGGCTCTCCTCTCCATTTCCATGCATAAACTAACCTTGAGGTTATCCCCATTGGTCCAAATTATTGTCTCCTTGGACTAGGTTAGCATGCACTAGAACAACAACCTTCATGGAAGGAGTGCAATTAGGATTATAGGCATTGGGATGCTTGATGAAACCTTATTGACCTTGTCTTCTTCCTTGGTAGTTTTATTGGGGTGGAGGTCATAGCCTTGTTGAGGATAGTATTGAGGGTTAGGTAGAGCACTTGCCTAGAACTAAGCTTGCTTGAGTTGAGCTCATAATGACTAGATTTCCTCATCTTTGTCTAAAACATTATTAAACTTCTTAGGAAAGGATCTTGACTTGACATTGGCATTAAGAACTTGTGCTATGCTTGGAGCTTTAACCAAACCATGAGACAACAAAAGCATGAAAACTCTTGGAGGTAGCTTTTTAGCTTGTATCAAGATATTAACAACTTCAATAGGTATCTCATATACATCTGATAGAGTGAATCCTCCTATTGACTATAACATCACTTCCACATCAGTACCAATACCCTTAAGATAAGTGGGGAACACAAAGCCTGAAGGAGGTCTGATGAAGTGGTAACCTATGCCATGTCCTTTGAAATCTTTCATTAAAATATCCCATGGGTTTTTTCAGACTCTCTTTATCATGTTCAACTGATGTATCAATGGTATGGTCACTTTTATTCTCAAATCTAGTTACCAATAATTCCCCAAAGCCATCCCAACTTGTAATGCAACCACCTTTCAATGTCTTATACCAGCCAAGTGCCTTACCTCTTAGAGATATGGTAAGAAATCTAATGGATATGTTGGCTTAGGTGACATTATGGATTAGATGGGGTAATAGGGCCTTTTACATTAAAAATAGTGAGACTCTTGGTAGCATTGAGAGGAATAGGGTTGTATGCAGGAAGGTCAATTGGATTATGGGTGTTAAAGGCTGGGAAAGGTTGCTACCTATCCATTTATCTTATTTCCTCTTGATTTCCTATAACATCAACTTTTTCTTCTTATTCAAAACTTCCTTATCTAGGATCTCTAATCATTAGGAATGGTTCAGGGTGTTGTTCTTCAAGAAGAGCTTTAGCTAAAGGGGCTTGGTCAAAAATCCTAGATGACCTAATGAGGACCATGACGTATAATATGGGAAAATTGATCTACAACTAGAGATTCTCACCTTTTGGAGTCTCTAAATGCTATAGTAAGAATATTTCTACAACCTTAGGATTATCAACACCAACATTCACCTTGACATGTAAATAATTCATTCCATTGGGTGTGTTATAATTGTTGTCTCCAAATCTTGCACCCTAAAATATATTATTCAATCCTCTTCCATATTTGGGTAATGTTGTAACATTTATAAGCATGTGGGTATGCTTATAGAGGAATTGAACCTCTAGATTTAAAGGGGCTAGCTCCTTGAATGTATCTCTATAAAATAACTTCTGTCTAAACTATTTTGTTGAAAGGAAAAGAGTTAGAGATTATAGAAAAGGAAAACCTACTATAAGAGTGGTGATACACTAAGATTATCTTCCACATGGATATCATATTCTATTGCACAATACATCAAAATGCATAGACCATTCCCAAGCTCTAAATATTTCTAACACAAGTATTTGAGTATAGAGGTGAGATGCATGAAATGACACAAGGAAAATGAACTAAAAGTAAAATTTAACATTCCAAGAATATTTATATACTTATAATAATTCAACATGTTTGAACACACTCTATATGACCTATTATACTAAGAAATTTTTCTCAAGCATGAAGGACAAAAGATAGAATGATGGAAAATCATCACTTACTATCACTATACATCTCTTACATAGCCAAATAATTGTTTAAAAAAATTGAAAGAAATAGACCGGTACCTAATGCTTAAAATCAAAATGTGACATCAATCCAGTTGGGTTTCACCATACACTATGTGGGTGTTTTTACACTAGCCCAAGGGTTGTATTTATAGCAAAAAAGAAGTGAGAGGAGGAGGCCTTTGGTGCCAAAAAAAGGAATCAATCCATTATAAGTCTCCATCTTCAGCTGCAACTATATTTGTAAATGATGCTCATTTGGTCCATTCAATTGATCCATATCACCTCAAGTGGTTACATAGCTAGCTTGCTCTCTCAAAGATGCTTCCCCAATGGTTATACTAGCAAAAACAAGATATTTTTGAGTTGAGTAATGGCATCAATTAGTTATGCAAATGAGAATCCACTTGTAGATTTGTCTTGATGCTAATAGATTCTCTCTAGTTTATTAAGGTGTGTAATGGCATAGGAAAGAGTCACTATCATTCTATTGGCCTTAGAGAGCCATCACTTGGAGTCTATTTGTACAACTAATTATTCCTTTTATTGGCCATCAAAAAATGACTCAGATCATGACCTAATCAATGGTGAGATGAACCCTCTAATCTACTTTGGTAGATGAAGAATGTGAGCCGTTGGATCTTTGAGCATTTGAAAGAGGACCATTGATCTGCCTAGGACCCACTATTTAAACACCAACGGCTAGCTCCTCACCTTGAAGTTGATCTCCATATAACTATCATTCTATTGAGACCTTTCCTTCAAGGCATTTTACTCAAACCTTTGCTTCGACATTTTACCCAAACAATTTTCCTATAGATCCTTTTGTCTGAAAGAAATAACTTTTTAGGCCCCTTCTTTTTTTGGTCTATTTGCTAGTGTTTCTTTCTTTCAGACTTTTTACAAATGTCCCTTCAGAATTTTTTTGAAGGACACTTTTTCCAAGAATAACCCTTTGGAATTTTCATTTTACCTTTTTGAAAGCCTAAATATGCCCTTTAGAAGAGAAAAATACCCTTCAGACTTTTGTAAAATGTTCCTTCAAGCTTTCTACGAAGGACACTTTCAAATTTTTTGAAGGGCACTTGTATGAGAAACAATTCCTTTCTGAAAGATTGTTTTGGATAAAATGTTTGAAACAATTCCTTCAAAAAAGTTGAAAGAGCCAATTTCCTTTGAAAAGGTTGCAAGGGACATTTCTTTCAGAAATTTTACATTGTGCCTTTTGAAAAACTTGAAATGTACCATTTAGAAGAGAAAAAGACCCTTCAGCAATTTTGTAAGTGTCCCCTCAAAAAACTTGTTTAGGATACTTTTATGAGGAAAAGGCCTTTCAAAAAGATTTTAAGTGAACCTTTAGAAATATTGAAATGGACCAATTCTTTGAAAGAACAAATCCTTCAAAAAAGTTGCAAAGGACATCTTTCCTTTAGAAATCTTGAAGATGCTTTTCACAAATCTGAAAATGTGCCCATCAAAATTTTTGCAAAGGACACTTCCATGAGAAAAGACCCTTCAAACTTTTGAAAGTGACCCTTTAGAAGAGAAAAGGACAAATTTGTTTGGACTTTTTGTTGCAGACAAAAAAGTCTCAAACAATTCCTTGTTAAAAGAAATAACATTTGAGCAAAAAGACCAAAATAACACTTGTAAAAAGACCGAAAAAAGGCTTCCAAAGGAAATAACACTTAACACTTTGTTGTGGGGAAAAAAAAAGGATGCTACACTTAGCCAAAAATAAAGACAATGGAGTGTTAAAATTTTCTAAGAAGTTCATAATAGACAATTGAAACAAACTACTCCTTCTGAAGAAGACTCACTATTGATGTAGAAGATTACACCCTTGGCAGGTGGCTGAGCTCCTACCTTCTTCACGCAACAATGGAAACTCCCCTCTTGCCTGTGGGACCAGTGAAGCTGGAGGGGAGAGTCTCTAGATAAGGGATAGCTCCCTTTGATGCATCGTGTTGTTTCTAGCAAGTGCAAAACACATATATATATATAGATATAATAAAGGGGGGGATGAAAAGGGAGAGAGATGCAGGAAAAACGATTCTACTCTAAAAGAGGTGATGCACCAAAATAAGTTGACCTTCACACATCCACTCTCAGAATCAGACAAATACATACATACACTACACACTTGGCAGAAGGACCAAGCTGCAAAAGATTGGTAGGGAGGCTTTCACGAAAACACAAGAAATAGAAAATCACTGAGGCACTGTGAAATGCACACTATAAGTAACTCCTTCTATTATGGTCTTCTCAAATGTCAATTCTTCTCCTTTCAGCTACAGAAATGGTGCCTTGTAGATAACAGGTCTGCTGGTGTTGAAACTGTGAGAGCATCAAGAAACATTGACTAGACACAGACAAACACTCAAGACATACTCTAAAATATCTATCCAAATGGAGGTAAAAAACTACATTTATTTGATTCAAGTGAAATTTTGCTAGGGCTGCACCCTTTACAAATGTGGAAGATGATTACAAATGAACAAGTCTACAATATATATGAGAAGTAAAGAGGCCCATTTGGCACTCCTTCTTTTACAAGTGGCATACGTGTCCCTTCATTAAAATAAATAAGTCACTCAAAATATTAATGAGCTATTCATTTGTCTGCTCAAAATCTACATTTCTTGATTGGGTGACTTACACGATTTGACTTCTAATTTAATGTGAAATAGAGAAAGCGGTTGCACTACTGGCTGCTATCATTCCAAATGATCAATTCACTGGCACTATTTCACCTGATAAAGTCGTTTCTCAAATTGGCACCACTTGGACTTAACTGCTTGCTCATTTCATGAATGTCTTCTTGTCCTTTTCTCAATTTTGTCTCTATCTGGCTTGTTCGGACCCCAGGGGCAAACTTTTAGTAGGTTGCTGTATTTCTGGCTCTTTCCAATTATCACCTATTTGTTTTGAACACAAATGGTTATTTCATTCATTAAACTTTGACGGCTTCATTGATGTCCTCATGCTTGTTGGCAGTCAGATCCATGTTAACTTCTGCAGCTTTGCCTTCTCTTTAACACCTTGACAGGTCACTTTTTACCTTGGATGGTCTGCACAAACTTTGGACTGTTGCCGGGCCTTTCCATTGTATTTGAAGCATGCCTGAATTCCTTCAGACTTTTTGTCTGAAGGAATTCCTTGGGGCAAAAAGTTTGAAGGAATTCAAGACTGTCTATTTTGATCAATATAAGCTTTGGACTCACCCAATCCTTCCATGCAAATGTTAAGTGTTTGCCCTTTGAAAGGGCTTTTGACCTAAAGACTGCCCTTTCCCTTTTCCTTTGTGTTAAGCCATGCTCGAAGGAATTCAGGACCTAGACTTAGTCAATTTTGAATGAATTAAACTTTGGACTTCAAACCAAATTGAACTTACTTGGGTCCTCTTCATTTGAAGTGCTGGCCCTCCACTAGGGCATTTGAACTTTAAGTCTTGAACCAAATCACTAAACCAATTGTGTTGAAACAAGTAGAGAAACACTGGGATTGAACTATGTAGCCCGAAAATGATTACTTTTCGAATAGGAAAGGGAGGAGTTGACCATGATTTTGCCAGTGGGTAAAATTGGTCAACACTCACCTTGCCTTACCTTATTTGGATAATGCATACCAAAATGTCCCCCATCAAGATAGTTGAAGCACTTAAATTTATTCACGCCTTTTTATTGATGACCCCCATCATAGTTCCATGCAAAATCATTTCTAATAAGTCTCTTACATTCTCTAGCTCTATGCCTAAACTAATTACATGTGTAACAATAACCATTTAAACTTGTATACATCATGGTATTTGGTTGTTTGATTTGATTTATCTTCACTCTATTAGCATCTTCATTCTTTGACTAATTTTTGACCTTCAAGGTATGATTTACATTAATCTTTATTTTGTCTTGATTTAGTTCTTCTTTGTATCTAAGACCAATTTTATCACTTGCATGATTTTGACCACTCAGAATATTATCTAGATCACTTGAGCTCTTTTCAAATCTCATAAATGACTACATATTAGTAGATGTATTTTATAACTCAAATTTTAATGACTCATTTTTTATTACATACCTTGAACATTTATCTTCTTTAGCTTTTAAGCTTGTAGATAGGATTTCCAATTGACAACTAAGATGCTTGACTATATGTTCATGATCTTTGGTGTATTCATTCATTCTTGCTTCATACACATTTAATTTCTCCTCAAATTCCTATATTTTATATTTCATCTTCTTTTTAATCTTCTTCTCAATCTTTAATTTTTTAAGAACATTAATCAATTCAATCTCATAGTCCACCTCATCTTTATAATCATTTGAATCACTCCAAGTAGACTCCTTTTGATATAAAAAACTTCTTTCCTCAACCATGAATAGGGATTCATCTTCAATAGGACCATCATCTTCATGATCATACTTTGATTCACTATCTTTTCTCTCATCTGATGAGCTATAGTCTTCTTTGTTGTAGACACTTTTCTTGTCCTCAAAGTACTTCTTGTTGTCAATCCTTCTAAATCCCTTCTTGATTTTATTATACCTAAATTATCTATTTCCATCATCATGTTCTTGACAATTCTCTTCATCATCATTCTTCTTATGCTTATGAGGGAACTTATTATCAAAATGTCATACCTCTCCAAAATTGAAGTATTTAAAGGGTAGTTTACCCTTATACTTGCCTGACCCTATTTTCAATTTCCTTCTAAATAAATCAATTGGTTCATCTTCATAAATATTATATATGTCATCCTCCTTGAGTTTCTTACCTTGGATCTTCTTCTTTAGCTTCATTTCTATCTTGAATGCTATTTCCTTCTTTGATGTTTATCATCATCGACTCTCATTTCATAAGCAGTAAGAATGCCATGCAATTCATCCATCCTCAATCGAGTAAGATCATAACTTTCTTTTCTAACAAATACTTTAGAATCAAACTTGAGAGAGAGAGAGAGAGTGAGAGAGAGATATATCTTAATACATTTTAAACTATAGTAGCTTCTTCAAGATTCTCTCTAATACCTATGATGATGTTCAAAATCTCATCAACTCTCTATAGAAAGGATGCCACATAATATTCTTCTTTCATCTTAAGAATCTCAAATTATCTTTGGTGAGTTTGTAACTTTTCCAACTTAACCATTAAATCTCCTTCATAAATTGTCTTCAATTTATCCCACATTTTCTTGGTAAATATGTAATGGATTACCTTAGTGTATTCAATCTTTAAAAGACCACAAGTGATAGCATTCATTGCCTTAGAATTGTTCTCAAAAAAAATTCTTATCTATAGCACTAGATGGAAGAAAACTCGGTGTAAAATAACTATCCAAAATAGATTACCAAGTGTCAAAACCTAAGGATATGATGTAGGTCCTCATCCTCACACTCTAAAAATTATAATTGGATCCATTGAACATTGGTGCTTTCTTAGTAGAAAAACCTCATTGCATTTGATGGCTACCCATATTTGTACCTTAAATATCCTTCAAGTTATCAATCCTTTACCAAAATACTTACTTTTATACCAAGTGTTAGAGGTATAATCACTGAGAGGAGGGGGGTGAATAGTGGTGACAAATAATAAAATTCAATTTCTAAAACCCTTGAAACACTTAATAATTCAATACAACCATTCATGAAGCATACAAGATGTTTATAACAATGAATAATGAAGATAATGCAAGATCAAACACATAATAGAATATCTTGTGGGAAACCTTCTTGAGGAATAAAAACCACTCTCAATAGTACAAACACATAGACTACTTGTCCTATAAAATGATCACAAACATGATACTAGTCAAGTCTTTCTAACTATATTTTAGTGAAACACTTATTTCATAAAGAACACTTGCTCCTAGGATGATTAAGTCCTTCTGACCACCTATTGATCAAGTCCTTATAACTAGCTTTAGTGAAACACCTACTTCACAAGGATCACATGCCCTTAAGATGACCAAGTCCTTCTAACCTAGATTTTGAGCACCCTCCAAACACCTATGAAATGAACATCTCCTAATCACTTATTACCTGCTAATCCAATGGAGATATAATGTGTATTAAATATCTTAAAATTTTCACACTAAACAATCCACACTCTGATCTACCTCTCAAATCAACCACCAAGCTCACACAAACATCATCTATCCTTTGTTCATCCTTAATCTTCAAACCTATAAGAGCACTATCTTTGACATAAAAAATATAACCTACATGTCATACATAGAGTCATCAACCTTATATTCTCTATAATCTATCCACTAGGCACACACCTTTTTTCTCTCTCCACAACTCTCACACACACCTCTTCTCTCAGGTCTTTCACCTCTATCTAAAAAAAATAGAAACCATCACATTTGGTTTCATATTTTATAGAATCTTCATGACTATTATGATCAGAACCTTCCGTATTGGCCATAACAAATGCCTTCATAGTTAAGCATTTAACATGGGTCAACTTTAAGCACAATCAACTTTTAAATAGGACTAAGTCACTTTTTAGGTCCTATGAAGACCCATTCACCTCTTTGACACTTCTCCAAGAAAACTAAGAACACATGAACACTTTTAAATACATGGACCCATGCCACACAATCTATAGGTCCTCCTTAAGTGATAAAAACCATCACAACTCCCTTATGCTAAAAATCAATTCACTCAAACAACATTTTATTCATGTAGCCACCATGAATGAACACATAGTCACCTTATAAGCCTTTAATCATACTAAATATGATTGATCAAAACTTTATAATCCACACAAATGGCTATTATGGAGTCTAAAATGCTATTCGATAGTTATCTCATCTTGAAACATGGAAATACCATCAAGAATAACTCTATTACCCTTATTGAGTTACATGCAGAGCATGAAAGAACACATGGTAAAATTTGGAGCTTAATAAATTTTATTGTGAAAATATTTATACCTTCAAATGAATATTTATAGATGCATCTTTAATTATTATATAATGTTGATTTTTACTACAATATCAAATTTTGCATAGATCAAAAGTTATGGTTCAAAAACCAATTACTAGTCTTTCCTTCATTAAATTCAAATATTTGAATTCCAACTGTCACTAAGAAAATATTAAACTTTGAACACTTTTCCATCATCTTGTGTCCTCATATCTTTGATCAAATACACAATGTCAATCTTTTTTAAATTAGATTGAAATTTAACTTACAGTGCTCTACTGTTTAAATGTTAAACCTCAAATGTGTTGACCTCATATCATGTACCCTTGCAATATTGACCAAATTCACACCATCAATATTTATGGATTAAATAGGTCTTTATCTTGAAGCACTCACTGTTAGATCTTTCTTAGAACTCCTAATATTATGACACTTGGAACCCTCACATGCTTTATGAGCACTTTACTAATAGTCTTTTACATTTGTGTTACTTGGCAGTCTCATATCCATATTTGACTCTTTGAATTGTCCCATACCAATGATTTTTGTTAGTATAAACCACCACTCACCATTGATCTTCTATTAGACTATTAAGCTTGTGACACTTGTCAAGTACACATGTATCCTTTGATATGTTGAATCTTATGTGCACCATTAAATCAAGATCATGAATTGACATGCACCATTTGATCTAATAACAAGATGACCTCAAAATTTAATGTAGTTTATCTTGATAGTCTCTGTCCCATCATAGTCTATAAGTATAATTTTGAAGATTTATATCTTGAGCTAAAAAACACTTTAAGACTCCAAATTTGTAGGGTACATTCTTAGCACTATAGACAATATCACCATAAAAATGTTTACCCATTGTTGAATGTATAAGTACCTATAATAAATGTATAATTTTTTTGGTTCATTCATATTTGCATGACATACAATAATGGTCTGGCTGAGTATAGGAAATTGTTGAACTTCTGTTTGAGAGGCCAACTTTGCACCTGCATATTTTTATGTACTCTCAACCTCATGAACTAAAATTTAAACCATAATAACTTGGGACTAATATGAGCATACCCATATATCCAACTCCCTTTGACTCATCCATACATGGTAATGGTGACATCAACAAATTACCAACTTAGATTTTTTTTCTCATAGAACCAACTATGCCAACATGAACATAATGAAGAACTGGATGAATATTATGTACTTCCATAAGATATCCAATCATCCTTAACCTCTGATAGGACCCTTCATATATGTTAAATACTTTAGAACCATCCATAATCATGCCAAAAATGAAGATCAACCAATCCTACTTCAATAATGATAGGATAAACACACTGTAAACTTTGTCATTAACACTTAGGCTATCAAGACACTTCATCCACTCAGTGGACACCTCCATGACATCACTGACAACTCACCAATAGTCTTCACTATTTTCATAGTTTAGTGATAGGTCAAATTAAGTGACCAAATTAATTGACACAAAGGATATATCTTGTCCAAAAAACACCATGGACATAAATAATTATTCTTTACCTTAAACCTTCATTTATTTGCATCCATTGACTTGGTCAACCTTACATGTAACATTCAATTATTTAGAAATAAGAAATTTTATGTAGGTTATATTCATTATCATGATAAACCACTACCCCTTGGTGATTCTTGATGAAGTCCTAAATAAAATCCAATCATGAAATAAAACTTACCAATCCATTCTGGGTCATTCTCCACAAGATTTTCATCATCAGGTCAATATGAGATTTTCGTGAGGGTTTTAGACCAGTTTACCTTATTAACATTTTTTCATACAATATTTACCCTAAAATGCCAAAATAGTGCTTATATATGTAGTAAAGGACCCTTTATCATCTCTCCTAAAATACTCAACTTCCCATGAAATGATCAGATGTGCCAATGAACATCAAAAGTTCCTTTTTGGGTTTTCAATTCTTCAATATACATAAACAAAAGACCTTAAAACCAAATTTCATGTTTTATTCTTCAAATGAGTACCTAAAAAATCATAAACATAATTTAATCAACCTATCATACCTCAAATCATGCTCACATGGGCCGTTAAAATCTTAGGAACTTAACTTGTCCCATTATTAGGCCACACTATGTCTCTATGCACACTAGACCTTAAATAGTTAGTCACACTTGGATATCAAATGCACTTGGAAAATTCTTGAATTAAAATAAACAAACCTAATCCTAATGTTATATGACATCAAACCAAGCTTATTTACTACCAATTTTGTTCACATATGCCTCACACTTCTCTTATCAATAAGCTACCAAGTGTGTGCCTTCACACTAGGTCTCTCATACAAGTATTAAGCCTCAAACTTGACCTTCATGCCACTGTAGATGCAATGTGAACCTTATTAATATGTTCAAATACTTTCTCACATATAATATAAATACTTTTCATCCTGCATAGGTCATGTTAACATCTTAGAACCCCTAGTTACATTAGTTAGAGTTAAAGATTAGTTTATTTGCATATTAGACCTATAAGTCTTACATCTTTAATCACACTTTAAAACTTACCTGGATGCTTCAATGCCTAAAATGTATGTTAAAATTTCCTCATACATCCTCTTATGCCTCTATGCATTCATATCCTACATCCATCATGCTTCTTCTTATAACAAACAAGATATCCCATGCTCAAGCCTTCTCATCACTTTATGACATCATTCTTCGTCAAGGACCTATAACCACTCATTTTATCATTACTCACTATGCATCAAAAGACATTAAAATAAATCACCATACCTCAAGATTATTTTGACATCAATGACCATACACAAACATATGACATCAATGATAATTTGTAACACCCTCTATATGAGTTGATCGAATCAACAAAAGGGATGTATTCATCTTCCATAGATTAGGATTATCCTCCATTACACCCTTCACAATCTGGGATTTTTTTTGGTCTATAAAGAGAGGAGAGTGATGATCAATAATCTAAGCATAAAATACCCCACGGTTATTCTAGACAAATTCATATTTGGTAGGATCCTCTTTTTTCTTTTAAACCCATTGACAATGATAAAAAACATGAATACAAGGCCTTCAAAGTTGAGATATTAATTCTAGGAGCCACAAGGTGATTCTATTTTTAAAAAGTGAAAAAGTATCTTGGGAAATTATAAAATAACACAAACCCTCACTAGTCTATTACCCCTTAAACTCTCATCCATATTGAAAGATGAACCCACCAAATTAGTCAATTATTTGATATGGTCATTATTGTAGAGGATAGGCAAAAAAATTTAGAATTCGAGCCAAAAAGGAACAAAAAAAATGGTTTTTTCATCCATGTTAAATAATTAATACCAAGGACAGAAGAATAAGCTATGAGTACCCCAAAACCAAGGACCAAACATCCTAAAATAGTTACAGTCCTTGGATCAGATGAAGGTAACTTGGAAGAATCATCCACCAAGTAACAAGAAGGATGAAGGAGGATAATATTCCATTCAAAAGAGGTCCAATATATCAACTTAGTTATGGATAGGTAAAGGCCCAAACACTTTAAAAACAACATCCTTTTATAAATCTCTAACCCCATCTCAAAAATGGTTAGCTCAGAAATAGAGAGAGTGAGAGAGTTTTAAAAAGAGGGAAAAATGAATATATCATACTAAAAAGATTTGATATCTAAATCTAGACTTTTTTTAGGATGGAGATTTGGCTGGGAGAGCCAATCCATGAAGAGGAAGGAGGGGACTAAATGAACATTATGTACCAAAACTAAAATCTAATTAGAGTTGGATGCCTGAAGCTGAGACAAATAGAAATTGATGTAGCTATGGAAAGGGTTATAGGAGTTTGGGTAGCCTTGGTAAACTCATTTTTAATCATCCATAGGACTAACGATGATAATAAAAACAAAAACAAATAAATAATATGATCTAGGATGCTTTAGGGGCTTGAAATTAGAGGGGACTAGAAAAAATATAGCCATGCATTTAGCAGGGGAAATAATATTAATTTCACCTCCAATGCTATCAAATAAATTTCTTGAAATAGCCTTTGGAGAAGAATCATTCATTATTAGCTCCAATCCATCATGTTCATCCTAATCTTGATCCTAACTAGAAAATATAGCTAAATCATAAGCTTTACAACTAAAGAAACAATGTAGAGATCCAGGTGGGAATTGAGCAATCATTTTCAATTTGAAATCTCTTTTTCCACCCTTCACAATCTTTGATAATGTTAATATCCTCATATAATTTCATTTTTATAAAATTAAAAAAATATATTGGTAATGGGTAATCTCATGTGACATTGACTACATTTTATCAAATGGATTTTTGACTTAATCAGTTCACATTTTCCAACATACTCTTAACATGTGCTAAAACAAGAGCTTATAAATAAGAACTTTTATGTTTAAGTTTTCCTAAAGAAGTAATTTTGGTGCTACACATTAATGACTTCATATGTCTCTAGTTTACATCATACAAATCCAACACAATGAATAATCACATACTTTTATTTAATTCATAAAAATGAAAAAAATATTACATTCAATTTTTTTTTTAATTATTACCACCATGACAGATACTTATGTTATAATATCATTGCTAAAGGATCAGTTCACATAGAGTCTATTGGTCTTGATTATGAGATTGGGCATATAATTGATCAGAGAAGACCATGCAAAGAGAAGATTAAATCAAATGTAAAGCCAAAATATATGTTGCATATGATAAAATATTTATAATAGTTGAAGATATGTGGTACCCAAAAGTAGTTGAAGGAATAAAAAATTTCTCCAAAATTGAAGGACCTTCTGTTAATTTCAAGTCATAGAATAAATTTGTTGTGAGATTTTAATGGTGGGTATATAAATATTATTTATTCACAACCTAAATTTATTTAGATAATATAATTAATATTCCATCCTTGGAATTTTCATGGGTGATTATTTGGCTTCTAAAATTTATCCCACTAGTTAAATTTTTTTAATCAATAGCTATTTTCTTAGTTTCAAATAGAAAATTTGGCTTTGAATTCCTTTTTTTTTAATTATTATTATTAGTTTTAATTGGTTTATATTTTGTAATGTGTAGCTTTGAGAGGACATATTAAAGGCTGAATTTTTCTACTTTTAATTATTATTTTTTAGGAACAATGCAGATCTATCATATTTCTAGGGCCTATCGAGCTAGATATGTTATCTTCATGATCTTTTGAATCTCTTTGTAGGAATTGATCATAACATTTATAATATTTAGTTAGAAGAGTTAGGGTAATACTTCCAAATTGACATTTTAGGGTAGAATTATGGCTATTCAAATGGAATTTTAGAAATTATTCAATCCAAATGAAATTCATGACTCTTTAAAAACATAACTTTTTTAGTGGTTGGAAAGCTAAATTTGATTACATTGTCTCGTCAATTAGATAAATCTAATTTCCTCTACATTTTTTTTTACTTTTAAAAATATATGTAAGAGATTAAGAATGTTTATGATTTTTTGGGGGTCAATTCATTGGATTGTATAATTGTTGATGTTTTTCTTGGTTTTGATGGACGATGATTTTCTAAAAATTGTCATTTGGATATGTAGGAAATTTGAATTTTAATGCACCCATTTAGTTGTGAGGTCCAATCTTCATCTAAAGAAAAAGAGGGAGTAATTTGGAAGAATTTCTTGTCCAGTCATAAAAACCTCAAGGAAATGGTTTGCCTTGCTTTGTATGGCCTTACCTTGTTGGCCTCCCTACCGAGGTTAGTTTGTTTTCAAGTTAAGGGACTTATTCTACTGAGATATAATTTTTTTAAGATAATATTCATAATGGATTTCTATTAATTTATGGAAATTTATGCTTGGGGTTATAATGAATAGCATAGATATGGGTACTCCCAGTTTAATGCCTTATTTGATAAATAAATGTTAGTTTTTATTGAAATCTAAAAAAAAAATTTGTAGTAAATAACATCCTTGAATGTACCTCATAGTCAATTTAGGTTCAAACTGCATATGATATTATTTCATCTCTTATTCCCTTTTTGGTACAACTCAAATATTTGTATTAGGTTCTTTTAGTTTGATAAAAAAAATAGATTTTGAGCAAAGCTCAAGGGAAAGTTTCCAAACTACCATTTTTTAGTCTTTAATTGGGATTTGGTTAGAAAATATCATGAAAATGTAATGAAAAATTGTGTAAGGATTCATGAAATTTGTTTAATGTGTTTATTTCAATTTATTGATGAAATGTTATAATATTAAACTATTGAAATACTGATTTAGATTAAAAAATATACATAACCTAGATGTAAAATACATAATTTGAAATGAATTATAACTATTAATAAATAATGAAAATTGCAAATCTAGTTTGGATTTAATTTATGCCAACTGTATAGGTAGATCTTTGATGTAAAACTAGCTAAAAAGACCTATAAATTATGTCACGGTTGAATATATGATTGTGTGATATATTTGGTTAGGGTCACAATAGGTGGACATGAGTGTAATGCAACCTTATTTGATGACTATGTCTATGTCTTGGTTGACTATGTAATCAATTTTTATATCTGATTACTTTTAACTATTAGAGACAGTTGACTGATTGATTTTAAGAGTTGATTTGATGTGTAAAATACTTATAATAGTAAAACCCTAGTTACTTCACAGTAAACAAAATATAGATAGAATTCAAAAGGAAATATTGGGTAAGGGGATTAGTTGAGCTATCCTAAGAAAATCTCATGTAATCTAAGTGCTTCCTACATATCTCAAAAGGGAATAAATTTGATGTAGTTATCCCTCATACAGTGAACGTGTGAATCTGGATATTTAATAAATGGATACAACTATAAAATTAACTTGAATGTTTGATAATGAATGACCTTGACCTAAAATAAAATAACTTCAGACTTGGCCTATGTTATTAGAATAAATTTGAATTTGAATTGGAAATATTAGTGCCCTTTTGCTCAATATGTAGTAGAATTTCTAAGTGTTTTTTAGATGATGCCTTTAGAGGCCTTGATGTGTTTATACAGAGGAGTATTTGGAATATTTCCATTAATTAAAATTGATAAAAGTGTAGGAGGGACAATATGAAATGTCTCAAATTTTAAAATTTATTGTTGGAGCATGGGGGAGAAGTTCAGGTTGTAATATTGTCTAACTAGTGTAGTCTTATCCTAGAAGGACAAATAGTGTTGGGATTTGGTTGATAGGAACTTGTAAGAAAAATATGGATGGATAAATGATGTTTTCAGTAATTTCAAGATAATATCTATAATATTGAAGGCTATAATAGATATTTCATGTCAACATAATGGAAAATAGACCACGTAAGGTAAGGATTCCAAAATTAAAAATTGCCAAGAACTTAGTGATTAAATTTGAGTGTCTATTGTTGCCCCCCTTTACTCAAGTGATGTAATTAAGTAAAATTACTAGATTAAAAGAGATTAAAAAATAAGTTTGTATATACACTTTGTATTTTGATATAAGTTTGATTGTGGAAGATAACTCAATGTAAAACCTAAAACAATGTCATTGAAATTAATTATTATCCATGTTTGAAACTTGAAAATATGAGATTAAAAAAATAGAGTAAGGAAAGAATACACATGAAAGAGTATGTAATGTAATTACCCTATAACTTTAAAGTGGATAAGTATGTACCCCATTTTTGATGTATTTAGAGAAATTTTGAACTTATGGTGAATTAAGAGTGATCAAGTCTTAATTTGAAAACTAGTGAAAGCCATTGATTTGAAAAGATTGTATGCTCCAACCCTCATTTGAATGTCTAGAGTACTTTGTAAAATAATTGAATGGGTGAAACCACTAAATGTGTCTTAAAATTAATTTAAAAAGTGCAACCATATATACTAAATTTCAATAGAATATAACATGGCTCACTTTCAAAATGAAATGAATCACATTGCTACAAGAAAATCTAGATTCTATTTAAAACTTTTGTACCTTTGAAACTTTTGAACTTTGAAAAAGTGAAATTTTAAATTTCCATGTATGAAAATGAACATGAATGGATATCATTCCCCACATATTTATACTAAATTCATATATAATACCAATTGAACTTGTAATTGTTTGAAATTTGTAAGTTATAACTGAAATTGTTTTACACATGTTAATGCATATGTGAATATGTATTGAAGTAAATAGAGGAATAAGTGTACATGCATGTCACATTCCCCCATAAACTTAAAATTATGAACAATGTTATAATTTTTAAAACTTTATACTATCATAAATTTGAGTTTTTTTGCTCAAAAGGACTTGAACTCTTAAGACAACGCCATTGTGATGCTCTTGTTTTGAGATGAGAGATGTAGCCTACAGGTCATTAATATCAAAGTATAACTATACAACTTGTGAAATATATAATCATGTAGTATCATATGAGTATTTGAAATGTATTGTATCATATTATTAACTATGGCATTGAATTGTATATGAAACATGCATTAGAAAGATATAACATTGAAACACATAAACAACATATGCATGATATGTATCATTGCACAAGAGTAAAATATATAAATAATGGATTATATAAATCATGTAACCATAGTAAAAATCAAGAAATGTCACATAATTTTAATATAATGCCACACATAAGGCCCAAATGGATCATATAAGGGACATATGAATTTTAAATAAACATACAAGGCCAAATGCCACATGAAAATGATATGATGATGCCATACAAGTAAGAATATGTATATATTACACACAAAGGCCAAGGGATGCACACAATAAGTAATCAAGTAGTAAGTATCATGTATTAAATTAATAATTTCAAAAGAAGCATAGAATAAATAGGACTAGCGTTTATCAATCATATGTATCAACGTCAATATTAGAAAATAACATATCCATGTAACACAATGTAAAGTATGAGTGGTTGACAAGACATTTGTATTATATATATCTCAACATAGTAGATTTTTTATGGATATATGCAACTTTCTGAAGTGTACATAGAGAATGAAGATATGCCCCTATCTTAGCAAGGTTGTTAGGTAAAAGGGGAAGCCAAACTTCAAGAAACCATGTAATAATATGTCCTGTATCACACTAACACACATCATGTAAAATAATGAGTATTAAAAATTTAAATATGTTATATACTTAAAATGAAATAAATAACATATGTAAACAATTAATTTTCAACATTTGAATATTCTTGTTAGGTCCTGATTTAAATGTTGGAAATTATTTTGATTTTTTTGAATTTTTGACATATATGTTTTTTTTTTCTTTTTTCTTTTTTTTTTTTGTATTTTACCATGTTTAATTTTTTTTTAATTTTTTAAATAGTTGAAATTAAACTATTTTAAAAGTGATAATATCAACACTTAAAAAATATAATAAGTGGGAGGATTAGAACAATCAACAAGGTGCTAAATTAAAGTGTGGCAAAATGGAAGGTAAGCAATGTGCCCCCAATGTATGAATAAAAGAGTCATATCAATATAACACAAATGATTGATATAGATTAAATAATTACATACCTATAATGGGTAAGGGACTATGTGTGATCATTGAGAATATATGAGTGAATATATGTGATCATGTAATTGTAAAGGAATTCATAACATGATAGATATGCCATAGTAAATAAGTGGATTGCCATAAGGAACGGGAATTAAAAGCATTGTAAGATGGTTTGGATTATTTGAATTATTGGAAAATCAAGAAGTAAATTTCCCAAAGTGAAAAAAATCCAAGGGTTAGAATAATTCTTAGACAAGGGATAGAAGAAGTAGCAAAGAAGTAAAATCAAAGAATCTATATACAAAAGAAAATGTGTGAGTAGCAAATCAAGTTTGGAAATTAGGAGGTTGTGTCCAAATAAGGACCACATAAAAATGATGTACATATGTATACCCAACTAAATTATATGAATTAATGATTTAATATGAATAAGAAATGCCAATTGTAGGTGCCTTTGAATCTATATATGAATCATATGTTGTAATATAATCATCTCAATCATTACTCATAGATCCATGTGAACATGTATCCTCATGTTATTAGAGAATATGTAAATACCTATACTTATGGTGAATTATTATGATTAATGTATGGTTATTTTTTAGACAAAAACCTCTTTTTCTATTCCACTTTCTGCTTAGGATAATGTACCATGATTTTTGGAACTACTTTCTTATGATCATGTGTAATTATATCATGCTCATAAATAAATGGATAAACTAATTCTATAATATGTAATTAGATGATGCTCTGAAGTAGATGGAGAAATTAATTATGTAATATACTCATGTGTAATTGGAATATTCTTATAAATAGATGGGGAAATTGATTCTGTAATATGTTCTTGAGTAGTTATTTAGATTATTGTTATGTAGACTATTTCATTACCATGTTGCTCAATGTATGTGTCCTCCAATTATTCTATAGGAGTAAATATCATATACACTTCATTTTAACCATGTTTGTGTCTAAACTACAACCAAAATGATTTTTTGTAATCACATATAAATTTAACTGAAAAACACCAAATTGACCCAATTATTCCATACACTTGACATGTGCATTTCAAATCACATTAATTCATCTATGGTTAGTGGAAATAATATATTTAACATCATCTATTTATTCTAAAAATTGAAGCACTACTTTTCAAAGGATATTATTAGGTCAAATGAACAAGATATTAATTAAATAAATAACATTGAAAATACTATATTCCTCTATGATTAATTAACCTAAACATTCTGTAATGCAAAATTCCATGGCCTTTTGGAAACTTATATTTTCAAAAAGAAAAATTTATTTTATTACCTTATCTTGGTGACATCACATGGGAAAGTTAATGATAAAGGAGAGGAGTAGAAGTAAGTTCTTACACTTCTTACACCTTCTTACACACTCCTCCTTCTTACTCCCTCTTACACACTTCAAAAGGGGTCATGATTGCACTTTTATTTAAAATTTATTCCACACTTCAATTTTTATTAAATGAACCCTCTTACATTCCCAACCCCAAAAATTTATTAGGGTGAGGACTCATTCCTATCCATCCATTTGAATATTAATATGGATGGTCCTCACTAGTTTAATAAGTTTATAAATTAGAAGCCCCCTCCATTATATAAAATCTTCTTGAACTTGAAATTACTATAGAAAAATACCTAATGAGCTTCAAAAATTTGAATCCAATTCTCAAGCCAAATTAAGGACATACAAGGGGAGATGTTACCCATATGTATATTCGACATCGCCAAGTACCTATAGTTATATAATTTGAGCACATAGATCTTTGAATTATCAATAAAATGAGGTATTTAAAGGAAGTAATAAAATGTTTTGTGTTTTTTCTTCTATATGATTCATATTTTGTTTAGTCTTTCTCAAAAACAATGAATAGGCTAAGGGTATTAATTTCATTCAATCATTTTTGATGTGTATTCACTAATAGTCAAACTAACCCTCTATGAATTCCTCTCTCACATAATGACATGATTGGTGGGACAATGACATAACCCATGAACTCTTATAGACCCTTATTATTCTTATAATTACAAGAATTAACCTTAGCATTATCTTATTTCACATCTTTTATTCAAAAACTTTCCAAATTCTATTCTAGGTCAAATCAGTAAAAACACCCTACATTTTAGTGAATTTATCCCTAAAAATAGTGGAAATATTCTATGTTTGATATTTAACTATGTTTTTTAGGTCATTATTATCTATGTAAACATACTCTATACTGATGGAAACATGTTTTATATCGATAAAAACACACTTGAAATCGATGGAAATTGTTTAACCCTAAAGTAGATTGGGATCTTATTTTGGGTAGATAGGGTTAAGAATATAGAAATAATAATGAATAAAGGTGATAATCAGATCTATAGTAGGCCAATTAGGTGATAAAATCAGATATAAACATATATTATATTCCTTATGTTGATAATAGGCTAAATATAGAAAGTATAATTAAGCTATGCATAGAAATGACAAAGAATTAATATACATAGTTGGTTATGATGCTAAAATAGTGATGGACATGAAAAAAGTATAAATTATGATAGAAGATGATTTTATAATAGTTTTCAGATTATACATCTAACACTTTAGGATCTTTAGACACCAATGTCAATATGGGATAGTTGTATCGACACTACTAACTAGGTTCGATGCAAGTGTCTTATATGAAATGCATACTAGAAAAGGATGTAACCACCTGTATGCTTCTAAGTTTGAATTCATATTCATTATGGTACATTCATATATGGTTCATGGACTGTCACTCCTCATAAATTTATAAAACCCTAATTATTCATCGACCTTGGGGAAAAATGGATTAGTGGGCATATGGTGTCGAGCTACCCTAAAGACCCCACTATCAGTGGGTACTACTTACATAGCTAATACTCTAAATAGGGCCTTAGACTTACGTAGTTCTCCCCTACATGTTGGCTTGTGTATGAATTATGAAATATGAGATAAGTACAATAGTGACCTATCTTGTAACTTGGGAAATCAATCTCTTAGACTACTCCTTTAGTACTTTAAACCTATAAATGTGTTATCCCTATGACTGATATGGAAATAAGAGAAAATAGGGAAGTTTTGATTTATTTAGTGCTTGATATAATGCTTTTGATAAGTTACCTTGGTTTGTGCTAGGTGTTTAATAGGTGAAAATTAAATGAGGGTTGATATTATATTTATATCAATCCCTTTGGATAAGTAACACATATTAAAACATTTAATCTAACCACTATGATATGTTTCATTTTAAAAATAGATGACTTTAGAGCACTAGACACTTGTATCAGGTTAGGACACTAGTGTTGAAGCTAGTGTCTATCTAAAACATTAGTGTCTAGGGAGCATTAAAGTAGGTATAGGATCTAAACTTGTAGAGGTGGAAGATAAGTACATAAGATTGGTCAAACTAATAAATAGGCCAAGGAGTATATGATAGAGTATATACAACACTTGTAAAAGTGAGAAAAAGCTAGAAATGAGAGGAATATCTAAGGTTTGAGTTTTTTAAGTGTGTAAGACTAAGGTACTATATTAATCATAAATATTGTCTACATTTTCCCCCCATTTAATATGGTAATAAAATTTCTAGTTAAAAAAAAATTAATGTGTACTAGGTGTGTATAACAAACCTTATCTTTTTGTGCAACCAACTTGAGTGCTTTGTTGATACTAACCTATAACCATGAACATGTTACAATATAATTAGTGCATATAATCTAGTATTGAATGTACTTGAAATAGATTGAAATTTAAATAACAAGGTTTATGAGTACACTTGTGTGTCGATGAAACCACCTTGCCTATTGGTAAGTTGATTTGAAAAAGATGTATCATTTTAAGTCTCTAAAATTAAAATTATGGAAAATATGGATAAATCTTGAAAGTGCATATATATATATATATATAGAGAGAGAGAGAGAGAGAGAGAGAGCTTAGAAGGTACATGCCCCCAACCTTGGAGCAAAGGTGAGTCTCCACCTATCAGTTGAGATTATCTCAACCATGAAACCCAATGATACATATAAATTGGTGAGGATGGATGATAAAATCAAGTCCAACCTAAAAAATTAGAGAGATTTAGTAATTTAGTCACCTCAACTATACCAAAAAGTGAACCAACTACTGTAGTAGATTAAATCAATAAAGTCTGTAAAAGTCTAACTGGGGTATCAATATGTAAAAGTATGTGATGTGGTAATAGTACATAAAAGAATTTTAAAATCTAAAATTGACTTGTATTTTTAAATATTAGGCACAAATTTCATAACATAAGCACCTTTTATATGTCTCATGATGAAACTATGTGTGATAATGGTATGAAGGTATATAATTCTATGATAACTATGAATTTGAATCATATAACTATGCTTTGGCCAATTCATAAAACTTTGTAAGTGTGGATATTAGGCCTACAAATCATGTCATCATTATATATGCATAAATTTGAAAACTAATATAAGTACCAATGTGGAGAACATGTTTCTAAAAAATGTCTCCACTGTAATCTAGAGATGTTGAATACTGAATATGTGTGGAGAACATGCTTCCAAAGCATGCCCCCACTAACTCTAAAAATTATGAATGCTTGGAATCCATTCTCATATGACATGCTCCCATTGAATCTAAAAACTAATATAAGTAGCACATACTAAATACATGTGGAGAACATGATTCCAAATCAAGTCCCTACTAAATCTTAAAACTATGCCAAGTGTGGAGAATGTTATGATCCTGGTGGGCAAATTCACTAACAGTCTGGGCTTTTGGTGTAGCGGTTCGTTACATTTGGTATCCACTACACCAAAAGCCTAGACTGTTAATGAATCCACCCACCAGGATCATAATAGAGAACATGCCTCTATAACCTTCCCCCACAAATATGACAAAAATTTAAGGTGAGGGAAATATACGAAATAGTATTTACCTCACTTAAAAAGGATAATATAACTATATAATCTATGACTGGAACCATGTAACACATAGAGGGAGCATGTCTAGGTAGATATAACATTGAAGCTCACAAAACCAATGTGATCATAGTAAGGCCTAAAATGCATGATAAGGATCATGGTAATGTCTCGATAGTATAAATACAAGCTTAACAAGAAAATAAGCACACACACAAGAACACTCAAAATTAAAGTCAAAATAAAATGGTCTAAGGAGACTACAAACAAGGGGCATGTTCAAATGTCGCACAATCGAAGGGATATGACTTAGTCAAATTTCCAAAAAAGTAAGGATGATATATTCAAAATTATATAAATATAATAATGACATATGTAAATTTCAAATAAAGCATATAGGCCCATGGCTTGCAAATAAAGAAACATATTAAAATTCTCAAACAAGGAATACAATAGAAAGGTAACACACTCAAGGAAGTGCATAAAGGAAAGCATAAAAAACAAACTTAAATATGTCATAGTATCCCATGGATAAAATATGCTAGGAAAAAATGTCAAATGTATAACATATCAAGTACACTATTGTTTAACCCTAAAATAGAAATCTATATTAGGATTATTTAGGGTTAAATGGGTATATATAAATGAAATGGTACAAGGGTGATAATCAAATTTATAGAAAGCTAATTAAATGTTAAAATCAGATATAAGCATACACTAAATTTATTATGCTCATATAGTTTAAATATGGAATGTAAAACTATTATAGATATAAAAATGACAAAGAAGTGATGTACTTAGCTTATTCTAATTCTAATATAATTTTGGATCTAGAATGAACAAATATTATGTGGAAATGAGACTATATAATAGTCATCAGATTCTAGCTCTAATGCTTTTGGCTATTTGGACAATAATGCCAGCCTATGAAGGTTGCATTGATGCTACTATCTGGGTTTGACACTACTATTTTGTATGAAAAATATAGTTAAATAAGATGTGACCACCTATATGCTTATGTGTTTTGATTTAAGTTCACTTTGGTGTATTTCGATATTAGTCATAGATTGTCTCTCCTTATGAAATGGAAAAACCCTAGATTTCCATATTCCTAGTGACCTTAGAGAAAAATTAGTTGATGGGCACATGGTGTCGAGCTACCCCAAAGACCTCACTATTAGTGGGTATTGCCTACATAGCCAATATTTAAAAAGAGGTCCTCATATTCATGTAGTTATCCCCTATGTGATGGCTTATGTGTGAATCATATAATATGTGTAAATTATATAATATGTGTAAATTAAGTGTAATAGTGACCTAGCTTGTAACTTGGAAAATTAGGATCTTGGGCTGTTTGTTTTGTAATTCACACCTATAGATGTGTAATCCCTATGATTGGTATAGAAATATGAATAAATAGGTAAGATTTATTCAATTTAATGATCTTTGAATATTGTTTGGTCTTTTTTATAGGTTTTCATAGGTTTTATAGGTAAAGAATGAATGAGGGTTGATATTATATTCATGTCAATCCATTTATACTAATAACTCACATTAAAGCACTTAGGCTGACCATTAGGATACATTTCATTTGAAAATTAGATGAATTTAGTGCATTGGACACTTATGTCAGTGTAGTACAATAACATCAATGATATTGTCTATCCCAGATGTTAATGTCCAAGGAATAAGAAAATAGGTATAGGTGTAGAACTTGTAGAGATTAAAGATAAGTACATTTTAAGCATTGTAGGTAACATATAAAACCTAGGTTATCAACATAAGACTTGTCATATTAAGAGATATGGGCCAAGGGGAAAAAATATAGATTAGATGTGAGACTTGTAGAGATCATGGAGATGGGTTTCTTAGCCATGAAACTTGAATAATCTCTAAAATTAATGAATTGAAACCATGAAAACTTGATGTAAACCCTATAAAACACAAAATCTTGACAATTTGAGGTTGCCTTCTTCTTCTTAGACCGTACAATTCACCCTTGCAAGCTTATTAATTGTAGATTTGGATTGGCTGAGTTTATGACCTTTGTTTGACCCTAAATTATATTAATAACACCTAAAGGAGACCTTGGAAAGATAGAGAAAGTTTCAAAAAAAATTATCTTATTTCAGAGTCTTGAGGCTACCTTCTTCTTCTTCGTAGACAATATAATTCACCCTTATAACCTTGCCAATTATAGATTTAGACTGGTTGAGTTTGTGACCTATATTTTAGCCTAGATTAGATGAATAATAACTAAAGGAGACCATGGAAAGATAGGGAAAGTCCTCAAGTTTCTAAAATAAGTTGATATTTTTTAAAACTCTACCTAGGTGAGGAGAAATTGGAGAAAACTGATTGCCTTCTTGGATGTAAGGGATCAGAATGACCTAAATTCAATTGAGTGGATCATCATCTTAGAGAATCTAATTTATAAACCACCTACACCATTAATAATCCATCTAAGTCTACTTTATTCACCCCAAATTTGAGAGTTGTACCTCTCCTCAACAGTTTGTACCACTAGAAAACCTAAAGGTAGGTCTCTTTATGCCAATAAGTAAAGTAATAGAAGGTTGGTTTAGGGCTTGTATGGCCATGAATTTACATGAAAATCATATTGAAGCTTGGTAATGACCTAAAAAATACAATTGTTACCCCTGATGTATGGAATCCATATGGAATTTGTCCTACTCTTGAAAATTGAGAGGAAAAAGCCTATTTTAACCCTTTTAAAAGAAGACTGAAGCCCTCCACCACTTGGAATATAATGTTTGAGAATTATAACTTTCCCATAATGAAAAATTAGAAAATTTTAATCTTTTTTGATGATTTAAATGTGGAAATTAGCATGTGGGATGGGTTTTTGGGTCATTTTGGCTTGTATGACATATCAAATGACCTTTTTAAAGTTTGAAACTTTAGACATAAGTTTTTTTTACCTTTTTAACATATTAAAATATATTTTGAGATAATTAAATGACTTTTGAAACCATTTTTGACTAAAATTTGTGTTTTTAGACCATAATTGACCAGTTTGACCAACTATAAAGGGGTAAGGACTAGATTTTTGAAAGTTTTAAACGATATGGATAATAATTTGACCTTGAAATACCAAATTAATAAAAATTTAAGGGTGTCAATATTAATCAATTTAATATCCTATAATTTTGGGAAGAATAGGTTCAACCTTTCAATCTCTTCCTCATACTTAGTTCTACTTTTAGAGATGCCTGATCATCCTTCAGAGTCTTGTAATAATCCATTGTTATCTTTATCACTCTATTTCCTTTAATGACAAGTTCATCTACCTAGTCCTTTGTATCCCTCCCCATACTTCTAATCTATATCACTACTTTAAGTGTTTCTTTGTCAGGGAATTGAGCAAGAGATTGTGTTGGTTGGGCTAATGGCTCAATGAACTTATTTAGGGTAGTTATCAACTTCTCAATTTTATCCTTTAGTTCATCCTTTGTGACCTTATCACTATCTATATTATTAAAAAGATATCTAATGCTTGACTCAACATTATGTTTTAGCCCTTATCTTATCGGATGACCTAGGTGTAATTTGGATATTTGATAATCCCCCACCACTAGATCTTCTTTTTATTTGTCTGGTGGGGGGACTACTATTTCCACATATCTCTCCCCTATTAAATCATATGATATCCTAGATATGGTTCTAGGGCCTTCCTTTTATCTTTTATATGCATCCAATAGACCAAAGTCTAGTGTGTTGGGAGATACCATTTATTTCTACTTCTTTGTTACTGATTATGCTAGCCATCTTGGGGTGGTAGCCTATGAATCTATAGTTGATGAAGTTTTTACATTGGTGGTTACTATCATAATTGTTGTATCTATCACTAATGTTTCTAATGAATCCTTGACTGATGATTTTGTTATCTCTTTCCCATTTGTGGGTTAAGCTTCCATAGTTGTATCAGTTGGTCCTTCTGTCTCCACCTCCTTAGTGGGGGTTTGGGTTATTGATGGAATGGAAGAAATGGGTATTTGAATGGGTAAGGTGGGTATTTATGTTCCTACTAGGGGTGTGGGAGTTGGGAGTGACACGAGTGGAGGGGTAGGTAGGGTAGTTTGAATAGGGAAATCCATGAAAGCATGGAATCTAAGGTAGCAAAGGAATCAATCAATGTGGTAGGAACACTCAAAGTTGATGAAATGGGGAGTGTGATGTGACATTAAAATGAAATAGTAACTACCCCAGTGGTTGGGATGGCTAATGGGATTGAAGTTAGGATGATTGAGTCCACAACCATGTATTAATAGGTGTTATTAGTGATTAATAGAGTAGTAATAGATATGGGGGATAAGGTGAAAGTTGTTGTAGAAGAGGGAGGTGAAGTTGGAGTCTAAGTGTCCACTTGTTAATATTAGATTTCTACCAAGGAATTTACTTGCATAGGTGGGTCAGGAAAAGGTGTAATCACTTGCACTGGTGGAGTGGTGGAAATTGAGGGGTAGTTATTTGAGATAATTGGGTAAGGAAAATAGGAGGAGCGAGTACTCTAGTTAGTTGAATAACAAAGATAAGAGGGGGAATTATTTGTGCTAGTTTAGTAACAACCATGTCCTCTGTATAAGTTGACATTGATTGATGCATTTGCTATGTTACTATCTCTTAGCTGTTGTAAGGACCTCTTTTATCCTTTTGATTCTACTTATACTTGTGTCATATAATTGGCCTATCTACCTAATCTACTTGAGTTTCATTATTAGAACCTTCTACTATTATTGACACAACCTTCTCCTTCACTTCTCTCAAATTATCACTGATATTTAGGGTCTCTTTATTAATCTTGATCCCTTTACTCCTTAGCTAGTTGATTTATTTGTTTATTACCTAGGTGGTCATATCTATTAATGAAAAAAAATTAGGTCTAGACAACCTAAATAGAGGAAGAGGTTGGAGATAGATATTATTATTATTATTATTATTATTATTATTATTATTATTATTATTATTATTATTATTATTATTATAGTATACCCTATTAACTAGAGATTCATCATCTTTTAAGTCCTCAGGGAATAGGCCATGTTGTAAGTTTTGATTTTTTCCAAGGTCATCTTGGAGTAATATCTCATCTCACTTCTTCTTCATCTTTCATGTCTTCCTAGTAATATTCATAAAAAGGAATGTGGGAATATGTGATGATACCCACTATACTGGTAACATGGCTAACCACATCATAGAATGACCTTACATCAAGAAATATTAAGGTCATTTGAGTCATCTTGACATCTACACATTTGGATTTTGATAGGGAAGGGAAATTATACCTCCCTATGCTAATAGGGAAGTGGACCTTGACTTATGCTTACTTGACAATAACTTGTGTGTTTCTACAAGTTTCCTCATAAGTTCCATTAGGGCCTATTTATCACTGACATACATTGGAAGGACGTAGGGAGAACCAATGAAACCTCCCACTCTGATGTATGAATATGATGGGAATTAAATGAAATATGATCCCTAGTTTGTTGTTTTAGATGTTACAACATAAATAAATCTTCTCCTTTCCATCTCCTTATCAAACATAATTATGATGTAATATATGAAAGCATTATTGAACCTTCTAAAATGTTGTTTTCTAGCCTTAAGGGTGAGGTTAGGATAGTAGTTAAAAACCTCATTGACCTGATTAGACACTATGTTCAATCCAAGGAATTCCTTTCCCTTTGATAATATGTAGACCAAGTATGAGATCATGTAAAACTTGCCTATAGTTTGGAACTACATCAATTGTTTGTGGATGGAGTTAGAAATCAACTGGGCCTAGTGGATATACTATTTATTTTGGTGGATCAACCAAATATATAGGTACATCCAATGCTGGTAATTCTTAGCATCTAGGTTCCCTATAACTCTATGAAAGAGTATGATAATGCCACCTACTTCATCCTTGAAGTCTATTCTTGCTAAGGTTTTAGCCAGTCTTTTAGATGTGGGTCTAGAGGTTTTTATCCATTATTTATTTAGAAACTATAGACATGTAGTGTTATTATCTTAGTAACACTTCTTAGAAGAGTCAAGGGTTATATCTATATAGCTCTCATATTCCAAAATTAGGAACATGGTGTCTATGAAATTAGGATCCATATTTAGGATCTTATCTCCTTTTTCATTCACCACCTCCCTCTTCTTGACATCATAGTGATTTTTTATTATGAGTACAAGATCAAGGATCTATATTGATAGTGGAAAAGTTACTACCTAGGGCAATCCACTATCATAAATGTTTTGAATCTAATCAATCTTGAATTAATTGTTTACTCTATTTTAGAAATAATCTAGGTCTGTGTGACTTAGATCTATGTTGGTGATCTAATTTGTATTGGAGTACATGTTGATTGGGACACCAGGTCCCTTTGACTTGAACTTCATTTCTTTTATAGACATTTTTTGGGAAAATTGGTGTGGGAAAACCAACTACAAAGTTGGAAAGATTTGGACTTGCAATTGTAAGAAAAGAGTCTGATGGAGATATATTATGAAATTGAAAATGAAAATTTTGATGGGGTTTGGAATTGAAAATTTCACTTTCAAAACTCAATGAAAATTATAATAAGTTTTATATTTTCAACTGCACTTGCAAAATCTGAACAGAGTTCTATTGGGGTTTAGGTTTGTAATAGTAAGTTAGATTTCCATAAGGTTTGAAGTTATTTTTGTACGTCAAATTTATGCAGGGTTTGAAGTTGTTTTTATAAGTTGGATTTCCTTAGGGTTTAATCTTTCAAGATCAGTAGGGATTTCTGCCATAGTCTATGTAGGGAATCTTTTTGGAATATTCTAGATTTAATCAATTTTACAAACCCTAGATTTTAACTATGAAGGTTAGATGCTTATAGTAATATAAAATGTCAAAATTGGTTGCTTGATTATGGATTGTGACACCCAACCCATATGTCCCTTTTGCATGCTCTCATAACCCTCCTAAACACCTTTTTATTGATTCCCAATGATCCTTAGACTTTATAGACCTAATTCCAGCTTAGCTAGATCCTATTTCCCTTGCTTATTCCATCCCCCTACGTATCATACCTATAGGATAATAGTGCCCAAATTAGACTATAGCATTGGACCCTAGGGTGTCCCATTTATAGTGCTCCTATCTAATCACATTTTGATCCCAAATGACAATTTTATCTTGATTCCTCTTCTTCATTATGTCAACTTAGTGTGAATACTTTTAACCCATAACCAATAGATCTCTATAAAAACCCATTCAAAGTTCATTTATAAGGGGTTGGAAACTATTAAAAAAGAAATCATGAATATAAGCAAGACCATTAAGGTAAATTTACTTATTCTTTACATACAACCATCTAATACAACTACCATCATATTCAAACCCTCACACCAGTCCTTAGCCACCGCAAGCACACCTAGTTTTACATTTTTGCATCCACATAACACTATTGCACAAAGCACTTCAAGTGGGAGAACTACATATGGCTTGATTCCTATTTAGAATATTTGTATGTAGGTAGTGTGCCCACATAAGGGGTATGGATACATGTTTAGTTCATCTTACATACACCAACCCCCCCTCCTTCTTAAGTTTTATTCAAGCAGAGTAAAGGTTTAGAGTTTCAAGATTGAATCAGATATACAAGGAGATTCATCTACATTCAAGACTCAAAATTTCACATGCATGCTCATGTAGGGATAGTGGATAAAACCCAAAAAAAATATCTCTATGACTAGTTTGGACAATAGCAGCAAGACCTAGACTGTAGTGTTAAACCCTAAAGTTTCCTTTTTTTGTCACTCATGTCCTTTCATTGAATGAAAGTTATATCATGGTTCATGATACTATCCTAGCCCTACATAATCAATATCAACCTTTGTCTCAGCTGTATCAGCATAGTTTTAAGATAAGTTACATTTCTTCTCTTTCATTACTATTTTTAGAAAGCTACAAAGGTCGAATAAATTATTAAAATTAGTAGTTAAATTATTACAATATTATTTACTGATTTTTAAAACTCAGACATTTAACTAAATTAGGAACAAGACTCCAATATTCCCAAAATAGTTAAATCATTTGGTGAACCTAACTTACTTCATTTGTGCATAAAGACCCTAAAAACCCTAGGGTGAATTCCTTGCTAATTTTTCTAATATTTTTTTGATTTTTCCTACATATATTTAATGAGAAATTAAAATTTAATTTTTTAAAATTCTATAGTAATAAAAAAAAAATCTTCCAAACCCTAGTTACATATACTAGGTCCCTTTAAATCAAGAATTTTACAAGAATTTTATGTTTTTTCTTGCATATTTTTAATCAAAAATTAAAATTAAAATTTTAAAACTGCATAGTAATTAAAAAAATATATTTTATTCTAAACCCTAGTTGCATACACTAAGTCCCTTTAAATCAAATTTTTTCCAATATTTTCTTTGATTTTTTACTTACATATTTAAATCAAAAATTCACATTAATTTTTAAAATATTTTAGTAATTTTAAAATATATCATTTTCAAAACCCCAATTGCATCTACTAGGTCCCATTACTTTTGAGGTATCATCTTACATGATTGTGAGCTTCATATCCTTTTTATGCATTTTCTAGTTTGCTATTTTTAGGACTTTACATTGCATATATTTAGTGCTTTCCTTCCATATCACTTTGGTTATTACAAATTATTACAAAAAAATTGATCTATTTGTTTTCCTACTTTAACAATGGCCTAATACATTGGTTTTGATCAAATTGATAAAAGGGAACTTTAAAAACTCTTAACTAAACACCTTGACATGCAAGATGACATTCTTAAAATACTACAATAAGAGAAACAAAAACGCAAATAATGGTCAATCCTCTCAAACCATGGGGCAACCAGTTGCATGTGACACTAAGAGGCAACTATGTCTCAATAACCCCCTATAGCAGCCCAACCTTCCTATGAGGCACCACCAATTATGGCTAGTACATTTTTGTCTCCTGATGTGGCTGCCCTTATGAAAAAAATAAAATATATTTAATCCAAGGTGATACATATTGATCAAGGTGCCTCTATACCTACACAAGCCTTAGATTATTTTGCTCTACTTCATACACCATTAGCATATTATATTACTTCTACACCCTTGACACCAAGTTTTGTTCAACCCAAGATTGCTCTATATGATGAAAAGGGTGATCCAGAGACACACGTGAGATATTTTCATGAAACATGCTTGGAATATATGCCAAATGACTACCTACTAACCAAATTATTTCCATGGAGTCTAAAGGATTATGCTTTACAATGGGTCTATAATCTACCAAATTAGTCAATTAACACATTCAATCCTTTAGCTGACATATTCCTAGCTCATTTTGGCATTAACATTGGTGATAAGGTTTTTTATGCCCAAGTTGCACAACAAAAATAAATGTCAAATGAGCATCTCACAAATTATGTTCTTCAATAGAAGACTATCTTGGCTAAGATGACTAGCCCCATGGCTGATCAAGAGTTACAAGATCTCTTCAAATAGAGTCTTGTACTAGCCTTGCATGAGTCAATAATGTTCAAAATAGTCTCTTCCTTTACTAAGTTATGTCATACATTAAAGGAAAGGGAAGTCAAACTAATTTCAATGGGCAAACTCAAGTACACAAGTATATCAAAAACAAAAAACAAGAGTAAAAAAAAAATTCCCATATAAAGCAAAGGTCAATGATAGAAAAATTCAAAATTAACCAATAGTTAATGTAGCTTCAAAGCCCCCTTAGTGAGTGGTTTTATCAACACCTCCTTGGTGAACATTTACCAATCTACCAGTTTCTCTAGCCAGAGTTTTATAAAATCTTTTACAATGTAATATCCTATCTCTCCCTCCTATTTAGGAAGTTGATCCAACAAATCCTCTTACATGGGGATATGATTAGAATGCATTTTATGATTTTCATAGGGCACTAGGACATACAAAAAATATATGCATCAATTTGAAACACAACATATAAGACTTGATATATGGTAACATTATTGATCTTGGTACTTTAGTTGAGCCTCCTCAAGGAAATCAAACACATGACAAAGCTTTGAAAATATTCTCAAATCCTTTCTCATAGCATTCTAAACAAGAGATAGGGGATACATTAGGTGTTCACCATGCATATGATGCACATCCTCCACTAGCTACATACTAGGCACCTCTAGTTGAGTCACATCCTTTGAGTAACATGATCAATGTGTATAATTCTAGAGTTTTAGATGGACCTTCCATCTCCTTCTCAGAGTAGGAGATAGTTGAGAATGATTCAGATTATCATGTAGTCTTTATCAAATCTTACATTCATAATCATCCTATTCATATTGTTCTCATAGATAATGAATCTAATGTGAACATGTGCACTATGACATTTTTATAGCATTTAGGATATTTAGAGTAGGATATTACCTTGATAGACATAGTTATCAGTGGATTCAATGGGCACATACAAAGTTCATTATGTGATATTTTACTTCCTCTATAGGTTGGTCCAACGCATGTGGCCACACCATTTACTATTTTTCTCAGTGAAAGATTTTTTGATATGTTACTTGGTTGACCACGTATTCTAAAACTTTAAGAAGTACCTTCTATAGTTCATAGATGCATGAAATTCATTCACACTAATTAGGTTGTTACAGTTGGTGGAGTTCCATATGAGTTACCACTCCCTACTTCAGAGACATCTTCTACTTTGCAGCCACTAGTTTTAGCTTCTCCACCAGTTATATTTCTTATTCTAGTTTAGATTCAGTTACAGTCAAAGTCTTCCTTGCCAGGACAAAGAGTTCATACACTTCCATAGAGGCCTCTTTTATATAAACCACACTTTCAAGAATCTAGATAGTTTCTAGCTATAGTGTTCACACCTAGGGTAATATCATTGATATCTCATGCCTCTACACATAGAGCACATGTTTAGAGAGCTTCTCATATTATCATATGGGTCCTTAGGATCCCTATAGTTGTATCTACTTCTCAAAGTTATAGGGGGACCCCACAATAAATTTATACTATAAATATTTTAGAGCATTTATAGCATACATAACTTTCAAAGCCACAGTCTTAACCCTTCCATCATGTTCCATGATCACACATGATCCCTCTCCTTGATACAAGAAAATATGATAGGGAGTCTCCCATGAGACTCATTAGTTAGTAGCATCTCTTCTTAGTCTCACATGTACATAGTTTCTTTATGATTAATTTTACATAGCTTATATCAAAAATACAAAAACATTCAAATATGAAAAAATACCAAAAGAAATATAACTTTTGAAAATACAAAAACATTCAAATAATTCAAGAACATAAACATTTCAATTGTATGCATTATCCATGCTTTACATTTATACTACCATTCTAGACTTACATTTGCTGTTCTATAATATTGTTTGTTGATTTATCTACTTTACCATGTTTCACTTGATCTTTTTTGAGTGTGTGTAATGACATCTAGAGCCTTAATTTCTTCACTCTACCCATTAAGGGGACATCCTACTTGTACATTCAAGACACACATCAATATATCTACCCCCTAGGGGCATATTGTATATGATTAGACCATCCAGGTTATGTCATTCCTACACCACACACTCTAGTTATCATGTTGATGTATATTACTTACTATCTTAGATTAATTTATCAGCACTCACTATTATATAGCACTCATGTATTTATTAACATATGCCTAGTCTTGTACTACATGCCTTGCATACTTTCACTTATTGATTTGATTATTTAGATGTGATCGTATTTCTAGTATATTACATGCCTTCCTTTCTTTATTTGCATAGTTATATGTGTGTGATTACATTTTTTAGTTCCTATTTTTTTCTCTTATATTTGCCATAGGACATTTGTCAATGTCCTTTTCTTCTATTCTTGTGTGTGCCTCAAGATATTTTCCAATGTCCTTTGACTGTACTCTTTCATGTGATTGTGGCTTGCCAACCTTGTTTATTTTTAATTAATGTGTATGTGTAATTTAAACATGCCTTTTATACTTACTTTATAATTTGAGTGACATTTTTCCATGTCCCTTATTTTTTTGGCCCTTTGGCCACTCTTGTATGCTTTTTGCTTCTTGCCTTATGTGATTATTTTACTGTTTACTTCTTAACTATTTGCAATGTCATGATCCACATCATGCATTATCTTGTTTTTTTGGATGTCATGATGGACATCATGATCTATCCCTCCTTCAAAACTAATAACTAACATTTTTATATTCAGTTCAATACATTACATAGGCTATTACATTTTTATATCTATCTAGGCATACCCATGTTGATCTAACAATCTCCAATACAAACTATGTTATATATTGAGACATCATTTCAATTATCATTACTATATCATGTATTTTATAACATAACATAGTTATAGGGCTCTTTATTATAATGTTTTTCATTGTAGGGTCTTCATTCCTACCCTCATAAGAGGGGACAATGAATAGGGTTTTTTTTAAAGAGATTAGAGTTCTTACTAATCAAAAAATTATTTTTTAGAACACTTAGAATAACAATCAAAGCTCAAACTAGGCATAATAGACTAAAAAAATAGTGATGATTATATAATATTATTTTGTTTTAGAAAAGGAAAACAATGCCAGAAATGGATAATAGTGCCAGACAATAGGGTGTCTTATTTTTTGTGCTCTTATCTAAATAGCAAAAAACCTAGATTTTATAGAAATAGGTAGAAAGGTCAACTTAGATACAATTTTATCAGATATAGATCAGTTTAGATTCAATAGTTTTAGTATTATTTTTCTCAAAGAATCTAGGTATAAGGGACATCATGCATGGTATGATGTTTATCACTTCTAGTTTTAGATTAAGAAATTGGTATAAATTCTAGATCAAAATCCATGTTATAGATAACAATGATTGAGGGCAATGTGTGAGACACATTTAATTTCATTTATTTTTGAGTATAGTATATTAATAAGGCATTCTCAATAGTTGCATGTCTTATTCTATCTATAGGTGGTTGACATCTTTTCAGAGTGGCTTTCATACAAGCCTAACCTCCACATTCTCAAGTGGCTTCCATATAAGTTTAGATTCCAATTTTAGAGTGGCTTTCATACAATACTAATATCCTCCTTTTAGATTTTTCCAATATTGGCCTAGTTTTTGGTACACATTCAGCTATCTATGCCACATTGTCAAATTATAGAGAATTCATGGGCTTCAAGAGCTATCTCATACGACACACATTTATATTGGTACCAGTTTAAAGCTTCAATTAGTGGAAAATGATGGAGCAAAGGACTAGCTAACCTTTGTATTTTTGATCCACCTACTTAGAGGGATTAGACACATAGTCTAAACATTGATTAACACATACATGATCACATAGTTTCACTTAGTGGGTGTCGATAGAGCCAAAGGGCCAGCCTTTACATTCTTGAGCCACTCTCAAGAAATTGAGCACCCAGTGCCATTCATGATATTATTATTGGTATAATACATACATATCAACATCATCCAACATCACTCAACATCATAATAGGTTTTATATTGGTTTGCATACCTAGTGAGGTGTACTCATTCCTTTTTCTTCCACTATCTCTTGCCTAGCTTTGTACATTCTTATTTTAGATATAGAATATTTAGTATGAACTGATATACTCTTTGTTTTCTTTTGTAAATTTACACTTCATAGTGTGCTCTCTCTACACGCACCCAACATCACATAACTTTATGGGCTTCACCCTTGCAGGTAAGTTTAGGTACGCTTTCTACTTTTCCTTTGTCCTAGTATATCACTTTGCTACATCACTAAAATAAATGGGGGGGTATATGTATTCATATAAAATTTCAAAATCGGTAGCTTGAGTGTGGATTGTGACACCCAACCCATAGGTCCTTCTTGCATGCTCTTATGACCCTCTTAGACACCTTTTTACTGATTTCTAGTCATTTATAGACATCTGAGACCATGATTCCAACTTGACCAAACCATATTTCCCATATTTATTCCATCCCCTAGGTTTCATACCTATAGGACAATAACACCCAACCTAGACTATAGTGCTAGACCCTAGGGTGTTTCATTTCTAGTGCTCTTATCCAATCACATTTTGAGCCCAAATGACCTTTTTCTCTTGATTCCTCTTCTTCATTATGTTAACCTAGCATGAATACATTTTACCCTTGACCAATATATCTCTATAAAATCTCATTCAAAGTTCATTTAGAATGGGTTGACAAATATTTAAAAAGCAAGAAAGAATACAAGCAAGACCACTAAGGCAAATTTCCCTATTCTTTGCATACAAACATCCAATATAGATACTAACATATTAAAACCCTCACACCAGTCTCTAGCCACCTCAAGCACACCCAATTTATTTTTTTTGCAATTATATAACACTATTAAATAAAGCACATCAAGTGGGAAAACTACATATGGCTTGATCCCTCTTTAGAGTATTGGTATGTAGGTAGTGCGCCCACACAAAGGGGTATAGATACATGTTAAATGCATCTTACACACATTGACCCCCCTCTTTCTCAAGTTTCATTCAAGCATAATGAAGGTCTAGGGTTTTAATATTGAATCAAATCTACAAAGATCTCTACTGACATTTTAAGACTCAAAGTTTCATAGACAAACTCACAAAGGGACAATGGATAAAACTCAAATCTCTATGACCAATTTGGACAACAATGGTAGGACCTAGAATATAATGCTAGACCTTGAAGTTGCCTATTTTTAGTGCTCTTATCTTTTCACTGAATGAAAGATAGATCCTAGTTCAAACAATTATCCCAATCCTGCACAACTAGTATCAGCCTCTGTCTCAATTGTATCAACATAGTTTTAAGATAAGTTACATTTCTTCTCTTTCATTGTTATTTTTAGAAAGTTATGAAGGTATAATAAATTATACAAATCAGTAGTTAAATTATTCTAATATTATTTACTAATTTAGTCACTCAGACCTTTAACTAAATTAGGAATAATACTCTAATATTCCCAAAATAGTTAAATCAATGCTCAATCAACTTTTATCTGATATTCTATAATAGTAAACAAGAAATGGGAAATTAAAGAAAGCATAGGAAAATGAAAATCCTAGATTTTTAAAACTAATAATCTTTGCATGAATTTAAAAATAAAGGTATGCTTTGCTAATAGTGATAATAGTGCTTTGATTAAAAATGTGGGGGAAATGTAATAATATCATTTTTATAGAGGATGGAAATGGTGGTTGTGGCATTTACTTGGAATTCAAAGGCTTCTTGAAGAGATCCAAATCTAATTTGCAATGTTAAAAAAATGACTAAAACCCTAGTTTTATTAATAGAACCCTACAATTAATACTAATTAGGGTGGTGGTTGGGAAAATAGTAAGATAAGTAGGGTTTGAAGTTGTGCAAGTTTATAAAATTGCATTTTGCATTTTGACCTCCACTTATCACTGAGTGACTTGGTCCTATGGAATCAAGAAAGTGGAACTCAAGTTGCACTTTACAAGTTTCAAAGTGCAAACGGGGTTCTAATTTCCATAGATAGGGAGGAAGGGTGCGAAGTGGAACTTGAGTTCTACTTTTTAACTTTGTAAGTTATAAAGTACATTCAAATTTCTAATTTCCATAGGTATGGTAAATGATGGAAAATGAAAATTTGATTTCACTTTGCAAATTTTCAAGTTAAAATGTGTAATTAGAGTTCTATTTTCTATAGGTGTGGTGAAAGGAAAAAAGAATAACTCCACTTGGAATTTGTAACTTGAAAAGTTGCAAAATGCAACCATAATTCTGGTTTCCATGGAGCATTAGGTGAGTGGGAAGTGGAAGTTGGGATGAATTTTGAAACTTTTCAAATTTGAAAATTATAATCGAACCTCCAATTTCCTCTAGTATGTGAAAATTAGGAAGTAGAGGTTTGGGTGTAATTTTTATCTTTGCAAGTTACAAATTGTACCCAAATCTCTGGTTTTTTCTAGGTATTGAAAAAGGGTTTCCTTGGTCACTTTAAAGCTTTTTCCCAAAAAATTAATGAGTCTCGCTTAGGGTACAAGATGTTTTGATATTTTTGGCTATCAAAAATATCAACAGTAAGGTTTTAGGAATCCTATATTGTCATTTTTTATTTTTACTCAGCCAATATTAGGTAAGCATTGTCAAAAATTTATCTTTATTGCTATCAAATAAAAAATTTCTAATTTGTTTGTTTATCTTTACAGTTTCATCATGATGTGGAATTTTGAATATAATGTTTAAGGAAGGAATGATTAAGTGTGCTATTACCTCATCTTCAAAAGACTTGATTTCTCTAGTTTATTTGGTTTAATATATGACATATGTAAGGAATAAATCATTACATTATACCATAATATGAAAATCAATTACATTTACAAGACAACTCTTAAGGATTTGTTGTGAAATGGGAGATCGTTTGTCTTCTTTCATTCTTCCCAAAATTATTCTAAATAAAAATGTACAATTATTGAATCATCCGTTTTAGGAAGATATATTTCAATAATACACATCTGTTCATATCTTAGATATTTGAATTTCATTCTTATGGGTTTAAAAATTTAAAGAATTTCCATAACAAGGAGCTCTAAGTTTATACACACACACACACACACACACACATATGTATATATGTATATATGTATGTATGTATGTATCTATGTATATATGTATGTATATATATGTGTGTGTGTGTATATGTATATATATATATATATATATATATATATATATATATGTATATGTATATATATGTATGTATATATATATACATACATATATATACATATACATATATATATACATACATATATATACATATATACATAGATACATATATACATACATACATACATATATATATATATACATATGTACATATGTATATATGTATGTATGTATATATGTATATATATGTATGTATATATTTATATGTATATATATATATATACATATAAATATATACATACATATATATACATTTACATATATATATACATACACACACACACATATATATATACATACATATATACATACATACATATATATATATATATATACATATACATACATATATATATGTATGTATGTATATATATGTATATATGTATATATATATATATACATATACATATATATACATATATATATACATACATATATATATATATACATACATATATATATATATATATACATACATATATATATACATATATATACATACATACATACATACATATATATATATATATATATATATATATATATATATATATATACATACATATATATATATATATGTATATATGTATACATGTGTGTGTGTGTGTGTGTGTGTGTGTGTGTGTGTGTATAATCATACAGGAATAAATTATTGTGTCGGTCAGGAGGGTGACTCATAGAGTTCATAAAAGCAACAATATTTTCCCTAGGGTTTACCTAAAATGGAATAGATTAAAACAAAGAGCTTTAAAACATGAAATCTAAAAGCAAAATGTTTAAGTTTATAATGAATTTAGGGCATGCATAAAAGTTTCAAAAGAGTGGGGAAATACTATGCAATGACTAAGAAAAAAAATGCAGGATTTAAAGAATGAAATATCCTAATTGGATGATAAATGGAGAGAAACAAAGATTTCAACATTGGCATGCAAGTGAAAGAGATGTTGGGGAATAATTTGGAAGGGTGCTGGAATTTTCAATGACATTAAGAACTATTTTAAATCAATTTATAAAAGGTTTACATGATTTTCAATGCACAAAAACCAAATAATATTCTCAATCGGGTCCGCTGAGTCATGCAAACACTTGTTATACTAACTAAAATTTCATTTTCATTTTTCAACTAACCTTATTAAGTATATTAGTGCCATCAAGTACCATAAGTAATCGAGTCAACATGTGTACTAAGACCAATTTAGGCTTTTCAAATTAGTGAAACACCCCTTGGTTATGTTAGCTCCATTGGGTATCATTGGTAATTATAAAACTAATACCTTGTTAGATATATTAGGTCTATTTGATACCAACTATATAATAGACCCTATCTACATTTTGAGTTGGTACTTATATTTTGGGGCACAAGACTAAACTTCACACTAAGTGTTTATAATTAAAATTATTTGGATTGAATTGACTGACACAACTATGGAACAATTGGAAATGAATGGGGAATTCAATTTTTAATGATAATAGTAATCTATGATAATTATTTGAATTCAAAACCCATAAGGAATAGTGTACCTATGGAAACCATCTACTATAAGAATTAACCATTAAATGAAGCATTTATTGATATTAATATACATTCAAAAAAATACAAATGTAAAATACACATACAAACTCATAACAAGTTGAGCAAAATGAAGGTTATCAATACTTATTTCACCCTATTTCTACATAATACCATCTACAACAGCCCTAAGCTTAGATTTTGTAGATTTCTAGTTTCAAACACATTCAAGGCACTCAAAGACACTATAATACTAGATCGCTTGCACTTACACTAGTAATTAGGTGGGGATTACTACATCAAGATTACTCCTTCCTCAGAGTATTGATATGTAGGTAACTCTCTTCACAGAGGGGTGTTGAGGATGTCCATCCTATCATATTAATAGACACACTTTTTAGATCATGCCCTAGTTATATGGAGGATTAAGGTTTTAAAAGTAAATCAATTATTATAGGAAAAATATAGCGTTTTATAACTCATGCATGTAGGAATAGACCCAAGATATCTAGACATAAGTACACCTAGAAGTTAGAGACAGTCTTGCATAGAGGACACTACCACCACTTTGCCAATAATGATGTTATTATCCAATAATGGTGCTACTTTCCAAGAGGTGTTATGATATAGGGATATATTTTATGACACTTAGAATAAATTTCATCTTATTTTCTATCACTTAGATCATATGTATCAAGTGTTTTTCAATAAGTCATTACTTACACTATTTATTACTTTTTTTAGAAAATTCAAAGCTAGTCAATTCTATAAAAAAATTAGTGGCTATATTTACTACATATTATTTCCCTAATTTATTGTACTCAACTCTTTAACAAACATAAGATTTAAATTTTCTAAGTACTAAAAGGTTGAAACATATGGTAAACCTGACTTACTTCAAATGTTGCACAAAACCCTAACCCTAGATAGCCCTAGGGTTTACATTTCCAACATCTACTTAGATTTTAATTTGTAACCTATCATCATTATTATCATGATGGATTCCATTTTATACTTCATGGTATGAAGAATTGTGCTTTTCTTAGCATTTTTATTACTAGCCATTAGTCAAAAAGTGCACATGTATGTCACTCCTATCAAGGACCATGTTAGAGATAAACTTATTTTACACATTGGTCCTCCCTTATGTAAGTCCCATTTTTATTAGTATCATTTATATATGGATCAATTTGAGGTACCTATAGTTACTAATAGACAACATAAGGCTTAGAGGACTCCTTTCATTCTACCACTACCTAGACTAATTAATTATATTCACTCCCATCCCATGTTTATTACTTACCCTCAATAAATAGTAGATCATGTATTTATAGTTGTCACTAGGTGGAATAGGGTTCCTCCTAAACTTATATAGGAGAAATATAATCCCATCATCCCTCATCATCCCCAACACACTATAATGGGACTTAGAGACCAATAAAGAGAATTTAATACTATGGATCAGTTGATAAATACATCGGTCAAGATATCCACATCAGAATTACTTCAAAAGGTAACTATTTTCAAGGATATTATTTTTCAAACACTTAATCATATATATTTGTTTTGTGACATAGAGAGAGCTTATTTTTCATCTATAAAGAACACTATCAAGGATGTTGAGGATGTGATATATATTTCTATTGAGGACTTGACTTCATAGTTATTAATTGCTTAGAATTTACCACTTTTTATTCAAGCATAAATCAATACCATTGATATTAAATAAGTTGTAATTGATAGTGGTTTAGGACTTAATATATGCAACCTCATACATCTATAGACCATGGGGGATGATATAGCATCCATTCAAAATACATATAATAATATCAGAGGGTTTGATGACATTCCTAGATAGACATTAGGTTCTATTACATTAGACATTATGGTAGGGCTAAAAACCTTATCTACACACTTTTAGGTGATGCCTAATCATTTTCATTATAACTTGTTACTCAGGAGACTTTGGATATATGCTATATCGATTATACCCTCTACTTTGCACATATGTGTCAATTTCTTACATGATGGATACTTATCAAATGTTCCAATAGATTGTTAAACATTTAGATATTACATAATCATTTTGATTATAATCTCAAGTACCCTAAGTACATCTTCATATGGGAAACCTCATATTCTCATAGAATCCCCATCTCACAAGATTCTAATTGAGTATATTAATACAAATGAGGTTGGGAAGTATATCAAGACTATTCCTACACCTCTTCTAGATATTTATACAACATAATTAACCTCATTGATGATAGAGGAACAACTTCTGATAGTATAGAGATCTCCACCCAAGGTAGACAATGAGATTATCATATCACAATTAACACTAGTTGTTATTTATGAATAAGTATACATTCATAACTCTTATATAGATTCTCAGGCCACCACAAAGGATTATCCATTTTTTTAAATATTGGTTACTATTTATGTGGATTAAGTTTCACACTAGTGGGTTGAGGAGAGTACATATATGATTCTAAGGTGCTTATACCTCTTCCTACATCGGTAAAACTAGTTTTTTAAAATCATATAGTTATATTTTCTGATAATTAGTTATAGTTAGTGGTAGATCCTTTCATTCAATACACATGGTTATATCTATTGATATAGACTTAGTTATATAGATTCAGGTGGGGAATTCATAAGATATACCACACTAGATTTTATAGATACTAATTAATAAAGGATTGATGGTATTATCCATAATCCAACATAGATCAGTCAATAGATTATCACCATAAGATGATCAACCCTTTTGAAATTTTCATAGACTTACAAGACATGATTTTAATACATGATTAACATTATAGCATAAATTAAATAAATTTAAGTCTTAGGGCATTTTTTATATCATGCAAGTTCCACCTCCATGGATATGAGCACCTTCATAGATATGAGAACCATGATAAAGTCATCATCGACATGAATAATCATAAAATGATCCATTAACTTTATAAATTTTTGTTATAGACATACATATTCCCCATGTTGCTATAAATGAGAATTCTCATCCTAATACTTGTACTTTAGCCTTTTTACACCACATAGACTATCGAGAAAATGAGCTAAATCATATTATACATTGTCAACATTCCATTGGACATATCGCACTACCAATTGTATGTAGACCCAAGGTGGCCAATATATTATTATATATTTGGAGTAGGGGCATTCATCTATAATTTATACTTAGCAGTACATGGTTATAAGATATGCATGCCATAGTTAATTTATTGGATAAATGTTTGACATTCACTCATGAAGGACATGTGGTTCACATTTTACATAATGATATAGATGAGAACCATAGGTTTCATATAAATACTCTATTATCTAATGTGGTTTACCTATGGACCATATAAGAGGAATATTACATAGTTGAACAACATGCTATTCATATGCATAGATTCTAGACTAATGCCAAAGATAAGGTTTTAATGATACATACATAATGGTATGAAAATTATGATGATGATGACTTATTTGAGTTTGGAAAGATCTAGTATTTGACAATAGATAATCTCCCACTAGATCCACTATTTGATTACCCACATCCCATGAATGTGCTCTTAGGTCTATAGAGAGATTGCACTTTGTTTCTATACCATCTCATTCATTTCCATAATTTACTTATATATAAATTACTTCTCCCTTGCTCATTGTACATAGTTCATTTTCATATTGCTTGTACATAGATTATTTCTAAAAAATCCAAAAATAATATCACATATAAAGAACAAAAAAACATTCAAATATTACTTAGAAAGCACAAAATTATAGATTGTATACATTTCTATGTTTACTTATTAATTTTTTTAGACACTACATATGCTAGCTATCTCATTATAGTTAGTTTTATCAAACATACATGCTTCACTTATTCGTATTGAGTTCTTGTAGATTTCTTAAAAGACTCAAGTCCACTGCATTGATCTAGACTTATTATTAGATACCCACTAGGGGAATATACACTAATACATGGGTCTTTACTTGACACATTATCCCTCTTAGGAGCATCCTATAGATAGTTTTGATTACTAAGTTATATATTTATATACTCTACATCCTAGCCCTAACATTTTTATATCTTGATATTGATCATATTACTCTTAGATTTTTTTTGGATATTAATACTTTAGATGCAACATATGTGCATCCTAAATATTACATATATTTGTATTACATATTCATGCATATTTTCATTTTTACCTTACCAAGTTTAGTCTTGATTTTATTTCATGCTTATTTTATTTGAGGGCATTTGAATATGCCATTGTTATTTGGCTCTATGCCACTTATATTATAGCATGCATGATTTGGACATATCCCCATGTCCTTGTGTGTGCTTTTCTAATTGGGTATGCAGACATTTAATCATGTCCTTCTATGTGCATCTAATCCAACTTGGTTGTTTCTTATGTATGTAGGCATTTGTATATGTCCTTATATATCTTTTTTTATTATATTTAGTGACATGTGCCCATGTCCCTTGTATTATGGCCACTTGGCCTACTTTGTGCCTCATGTGTTTTGTATGTATGATTTCTTGTATGCATCATGGACATGATACTTCTCTTTACTTTTTGTAGATACCAATTTTTTATGCCATGAGGGGCCTCATGCATCTACCCTTCCTACTTGGGTGCCATGATGGCCATCATGCCCCCTCCCCCTAGGTAGCTACCTAGTTTTACTCAGACCTATTATTACATATATTGATAGCATATATCTTGACACCCTTGTGGAATGTTAGACATGACATAAATCTTACATTACATACTTATGCTCAGATTCTCTTACATTTTGATGTTATGTATGCACATTATATTAGATTATCACGTATTTATCATATATGCTTTAGCTAACACACATTTTGTAGAGCCTTTTATTTTAAGGATAGTTATTTCATAGGTTTAACAACTCCCCTAAAAGAGTGGGAATTAAAAAGGGTTTATCACAGAGATCAGGCTCTTATATTTCACTCATAGTACATTTTTTACCACAGTCTCAGTGATTTAAAATCAGACAGGTAAATGTAGTGGGAAAATAGAAACCCATAAAGTAATATAGTTGTAAAAAATTTATATCAAAAGGAAACTATCACCCAAATTAGGATACTAGTGCCATATGATGCTACTATCTAAGCTATGGTGATACTATCTAGTAACCTTTGTTTTAAAACAACCTAGATTGGCCAAAATAGTATAGTAGGTACAATACATATTTGCACAGATTCAGTTATAGGTTTATAAATTATATTCATTTTTTGATCAAATTCATATTAGTTTGCTTAGATTTGGGGAATCATGAATGACATGCCCATTCCCATATTCAATTTAGATACCTAGGTATAGTTTATTACAACTTAGTCTAGAATTCATATGCTCAAATATTAAATTTTGGGGCATGTGCATGACACATTATTTACATATACTTAGTTAGGCACCAATTGACCAGATGAAATAACAAATTCCATATTATTACTTATTTTATATGCACCTAACATCATATTCCAAGTTGCACACCAATTTCATGACTTACTCCATCTATAATGGTTGGCATTCTCAAGTGGCTCAAAGCTTCCTAATATACTTGAGTGGATGTAAGGTTGACATACACAATTATATATACTTAGTTAAACATTTATAATAATTTTTGGAGTTCAATTTCAAATTCATCTACTACACATGGGTGGTAAATGATGGAGTCATATACTACTTGAGTTTTTGATCCACCTACATGAGAGGGTTTGACCCACTATCAATCTAATCCAAGATATTAATATGTCATGATCCACCAAGTAGGGTTGGGAAATGATGGAGTCAAAATTGGATTAAGTTATTGAGCCAGCCATACATGAGGATTGAGCAAGCCATTAACTCAGTCCAATTTGTTCATTGATTTATCACTATATACATGTAGATATAGGTTATCACCAGGTTCATTTATTAGTTCACATACCGAGTTAGCTATATTCATTAATTTCCTCTTTCTTATTTCTTTACTCAATTTTAATTTTTTATTTATTTTAGTCTTTTGATTTCGATATCTCTTAAGTAAGGACTTATCTATGCACATTTTATTTGTAAGACACACATTAGAGCATGTTTCACATACTTAGACCCAAATTCACATACTCAAACTTAGCTTCACATATATAAATCCAACTTCATGGGATTCACCTCTTAGGTAAGTTCAGGTACACTTCTTTTTCCTTTATCTTAGTCAATTCAATTTTTTAAATTTCTAGAATAAATGAGGGGAAAATGTAATCACCCAAAATTGGTATTTGAGTGCTACTTGAGATTACATATCCCTAACTTAAGCCTATACCTATCATAGATCCTGTTGTCACACTTATCTAGCCTTTATTCAAGCCTAAAGCATCCCTAGTCAGCTCCAAATTAGTCTCAAACCCTAATTTCACAATCCTATCCCTTTGTGCCTAGTGTTTTTCCATCTAGACACTAGTGCCATCATAATGAAACTATCACTATGTGGTGATAGTGTCCCCAAAATGGTGCTAATGTCCTTTACCCTAGCTTTTCCAAAATGAATATCTTTTCAAAACTAAAGCCTCCTAAGGTCAGCTTAGACATATTTTATCATTTACACAAGCAAATGTTTTTGTATATATACACAAATTTTATACCTCTATCTACTAGATTGAAATCATATGCAAAATACACATTCAAACATAGAATAAGTTGAGCACAATGACGGTTATCAATTTTTATTCTACCTTACTTCTACATACTACCATATATAATAGATTTAAGCTCATATTTTATAGATTTATAGTCTCAAGCACATTCAAGGAATTCAAGGCCATTATCATACTAGCATCACTTATACTTGCACCATCACTTAGGTGGGGATAACTGTTGATGTAATTTTTATGCACACTATAGCCTTAATGAGGTAGTCTCTAACATTTTAGGATCTCAACAGAGGTAAACTCCACTCTAAGGCATGGGTTGCAAGTAATAAATCTATTACAACCTATTTATGGAATAGAAAATAGGGCATACAAGTTATTGACAAGGTTTTTAGATGTAAGTGTGGTTCCTAATAAGGGTAGTGTATTTCTATGTGAGTTGGATGGGTGCCTAGTTGATAATATAGTGTAGATATCTCAAAAAAAACTCAAAAAAGGAAGGAAGAGTATGTTAGAAAATAAATCTTCTATGGTTTTCAAGAACTAATTCCCTAGCTGGTTTCTAAAAGGAATAGTGCTCTCAGAACCTATGCCTATTGCTATTATCAATTACACACACACATTTAGACATGGCTAAGATGTCTAAGGAGATAAAGATGTAAGAAATTCACAAACCTCAAACAAGGGTTTCTCCTTTTAGGGTAGCTATTTCACACCCTTAATCAAGTGATTATGGCTTGGGCTAGTGAAGTATCTGAGGTAGCTATTGCACACACATAGAAAACTACATCCAAGAAATCACTCATGCACAGTCAAAATTATGAATCAATTTGAGCTTGACTATCTTAACTAATATATTTACCAATATTACAACATCTAATGTACATCTACAGATTAGTATATCAATCAAAATAATCAAGAATCCATTCATAGATTTTATACACTAAATATTATTGAAACATAAAACAAAAGAAATTAACAACTAATTACACATAAATTAGAAATAAAATACACAAACACATTCATTGATGATCAAAACTAATGTTTCTCCTATATTCAAAATTATCTAACAAAAATTTAACTTAGATTATAATTATTTATATGGACTTAGGAAGCGTTCACCTCATCCTCTAAGTTTATGCAAGGTCATTACATGTGATAGTCAAAACATGAGTTCTATAACTGTGCTCTAAAATTGTATAAGATTTTACTTATAGTTATCAATTTAAATTAGCCTTTATCAAAGCTATGCAACATGTGCATGCATATAAAGATAGAGACATTTTTTTTTAAATTATAGCTCAAACTGTATGCAAATGTTATAATATTAATCATTTATAAAAATTATACATGCCTCCTTTTATAGGTTGTGAGAACAACATGTTGATATTTTAGATTAGTCACCTTCACATGGAACTATGACATATGCATGAAGGGCCAAAATTAATTTACCAATGTTTGAGAACTAGTGGAACTACTATTATTCATCACTAATATAAACTATGTGTTGCATCCTCACCTATGATTTTGATAGAATATGGATCTTCACTTTTATATTTGCTATTTAGATAAGACATGCATGTTCATACTCTAGCTTAACTAGGAGACCCAATGTCTATTTATAAATACACCTTAAATGTCCAAAGGTTTTCATATTCTATCCATAATATCTTGCTAGCTTTCAAAATGTGATGCATGTCAACACCTGATTAAATCTAGGATCTTTGAAAATTCTTCCTAGAACTCACCATCAATTTTTTTCATGATGGAACGTGAGCATGCCACTTGGAAGCTCCACATGGTTTCTATGTGATTTGAACACTTTTATGCCACTTGGTAGCTCTTCGTTGGTTTTAGGACCCTTGAAAATTCTATGTTTATCTCACACCATTGATATTTATGTACTGGTTTAACATGGTTCATTGGATTTTAGTGATTTTGGCTCATTGAATCCTATGTGCTTAACACTTGTCATTCCCTATTTTTTTCTACTTCATACTTGTACCACTTTCAAACTACTCAGGGATCCTAAGATATATATATATATATATATATATATATATATATATATATATATATATATTATGCTCCCTAATTCTTTTGATGGGTTGTTAGATCTATGTACTAGCCTCCCATGATTATTAGGCCCCTTTTTGTGCTACCTAGTGGGCCATGCCAACTCAACACATCTCATCATATGGAAATCATTGAAAATTATTGATATTTTGATGGATTTAGCATCATTTGGAAGAATTTTTGAGATCTTGCACTAATTGGTAGGAAGTTACTTAGCACCCAAGTTTTTAGGGACATCCCTATGAGTCCTTACACATGGTAATTAGAGAGCATAGGTGTCAAAAAAGTGGATCTGGTGGCATAATGATCCCTAGTGATAGCTTAGTATTTAGTATGTTTTTTTGACTTAACAAGAAGATTCTCCTCCACCTATAAAGATGAATTTGAACCTGAAGAAGGCGGAGGTGACATTAATGTAGCAAATCTCTGTAGGATTAATTTTAGGATCACACACACATTTTAGCTTGAAACCAACATGAATACTTGTAAGAATCACCATGTATCACCCAAGCTCACCTATGAGCCATTGAGCTTGTAGTAGAACTCAGATGAGCATGTACTCTATTTTACACAACCTATAATTTATGTTGATGAACTTTAAGTTAATAGAAATGGCATTGCATATCTACTTGGTTATTGATTCTTTTCATATAATTAAGTATTGTTGTATGTGTATGACTTAAGTTTTATATGAATAATGATATAGTCTTAATTTTGTTTTATGTATTATGATGTAAAAGTATATTCTAGGTCACTTATGTCATTGTTATGCCATATAACTACTTATATATAGTTTTAAAATTGACTAAGTGTTGAAACTGACATGTATCAAACCCCTAGTAATTGTTCCTAGAGTGCTACTTTGAAGAGTGAATACCTAAATATGAGTCATTCCCTTGACTTGACTAAGCACTTTAATGACTCTTAACTCAATATCCCTATGGATTGTGCCATTAGAAGCTATACCTAGCTAGACATGAACTTGCACTAAAAGACTTGTGCCTTATAATCTTATCCAAGATGATATGTATTGATAGATTTTATAAGACCATTTCATAAATGACTAATCCCATTGAGACTAAGGTTATGACATGTTTCAACTAGTCAAATTTGGCATCTATTCCCTTCATTACTATATTTTGGGTGAGCACATAAAGATTGAACCTTGTGTCAAATTGATGCTACCATAGTAGTGCATTTGAATGCTATGTGTCATAGACTTTTACTGTGATTGTGCCTATTTGTATCAAGTATAGAAATGAAGTGGATTGATTTCTAAGTGCATGACTAGGCACATGAGCTAAATAAAGAAAATTTTCTCCAACATTTTGGTTCTGTTGTTGGGACCTATGTTGAATTTTATTGTTATAATGGTGAAATAGAGTGATGCTCTAACTTTCTCTCAAGAACATCTAGTGATAGATATAACAAGTGGAAGATGGTTTCATGCAAAATTATCTGACATGCCAAGGACATAAGCTAAGAGAATGGGTTCAATCTAACCTATATGATGCTATATATGAGGTGTTCTTTTTTGAACTACCTAATCATGTGTACTAGTGGTTGGTTGACTATACAACCTTTAGAAGATGAATCTATGGCCAACACTTTGATTGGATAAAGGAGCACATAGAGAGGCTTGAGAGCCTAGATGATGTTTGGATACACATTATATAAAAGTGGTAGAGTGATGCACTAAATAGCTATGTGTTATAATTTGTATTGTCAACCTTCTCTTTCCCTAAAGAAGTAGAGTACAAGTTATTTCATGAACCAAGGGGTACATTCATAAGAGGTCTTGAAACTAAACTAAATAAATTGCTAGTGTATTATAGTATTGAAATCATAAGAATGGAAGGATAAAATCCTTATGTGTGTGAGAAATCACATAAGGTGAGAAGGGGAAGTGTAGGTGACGTGTGATGGAAAGGGAAGATCAACCTCATACTTGAGAGCTTTGAAGGTAGAACTATAACAAGCAAATGCATAGGATGATAGAGAATATGGACCCTGAAAGCGCTGAGAGGACTCATAGTGAATGGGAATAACATGGGGAAGGATCCTTTGAATTACAACAATGCAAAGAAAGAGAAGAGGAAATAAGAGACCAATCTCAATAATTAGGTGCAAAATGCCTTGGGTTCCTATAAGATGTGGTGAATGAGGATTCTTAAGAAGCACCTACCCCCTTTAAACCTAAAGTGTAAGCTCATGTGCTAGATGCCTCACCAAAAGATAGAAGAATGATAACTGACCCTATTATTAATATTGACTTTGATATAATTCAAAATTTGAACCAAGACTTTTTAATTGAACTAGTTATAACTTATGAGGAATTGAACTAGGATCCACAAAATTAATGAACACTAACCCAAGAATCTAGAATAAAAGTGACAGCATTCCCATTCAAAGGATGTCAACTACATCAACTAGGTAACAACCTATAGGAAATGTCCTAGTGCCATAGGTGAGTAGTACCATGCCATCAATCTCGATGGTATAACCTACACAAATAGTTTCAGTGCTCAACCCTATAGTTGGAGGCATTGGAGGACCACCTCTAACATAGACACTAGGTTGAAAACACCTCAAACTCCAACACCACCCCCTCATCATATTTATTACAAAATGGTGATGGACTTGCTTACGTATCATGACATAGAGAATGCCATAGAGCATGTGCTCAAGTGTGAACTTAAATGGAATGCTTAGGGTATCACCTAATTATAACATAAGGAAACTTAGTTTATGACCACCTTACTGAATCATGCCCATACTTGATATCATAAATTTGATCTGAACTAGGCTATGGTTGATTATGATATACTAAAGGAGGCTTTCTTGAAAGAATTTGATATTCCTGAGTCTGAGCAATAGAGCATCATGGTGATCAAATAAATAAGCCAAGGGCTATCCAAGAGTGTGCACTTTTATGATGCATAGTTTAAGACCATCCTTTCTAATATTCCATATTTTATCCACCCCTCTCAATATGCATAATAGTTTGTTGGGAGCCTGAAAGTACCTTTCAAGAGATAACTATCTATGAAGACCTTCATAGACCCCCATAAAGTGCTTGAAGTTGTGCTTTAGGTTGACATAGTAGGTAGTGCTAACACTAAGATTAGCTCTTTTATGGAACTCTAGATCATGTCAATATCCTCCTAGATATAGAAGTTGACTACTGGTTTAGTGCATAACACTCATAGTGGATTGTGGTGTACTAAATATGAGATGGAGGGGAATAAAAAGAATAACTTCCCAAAAAGAAATATCTACACCTTACTACTCATCTATGAATTTTTTCATGGGCTACATGACTCTTAGAACTATCCCCTATTATATCATGCCAATCAAGAGAACACCACTATTTATTAAAAAAATTATTTTTCCTATACTCATTTAATAGTGGATTATCAAGTCATTGATGAGATGCACAAAAATATGGAGAGAAGCATGTGATAGGCAATGACCATAACTAGAAGGTAAGCAAGCAAAAGAAATGAAGGCTATGTATAGTAAAATACTAGCTATGGGAATCAATAAAGTGCATGTGAGTGAGGTGGAGGATGCAAAGGAGGAAGATTCCCATTGAGATCATGTTACAAGTGTGGGTTAACTGAGCATTACTAGCACAACTACCCCATGCACCCAATGTGCAGGTATTGTTAGGGATCACATACTATTAAATATTGCCTAGATTTATAAAAAAATCTAATTCAAGGTTAGCCTAGCATAAATAAGGGTGCCACCATGGTTAGGCATGAGAAAAAAGAGGAAAAATGGGCTCCCAAGGTGCAACAAAATCACAAAGAGCAACCTAAGTTGTAGACCATAACTCAGAGTGGGTTCACCACATAACTACCTACTACACTCATAAAAGAACTATGCTTGAAATATGGTGAGTCAAGCTACACTAAGCACATAAAGTGACCTAAGCCAAAATTTATGCCTTACCCTAACCTGGCATGATAGAAAGACATCTTATAATAAGTAATGAGCATAATACAAAATTTTTAGGGAGAGTTCTAACTGGATAGATATCTAGAGGTAGAAGAAAGCACCTTGCATAGTAAGATAACCAAGAGGATGAAGTAAAGGAGTTGACTAAGATCTTGTGCCTCTTAAAAACTAAAGGGATGTTTCCCCTAATAAAAAACTTGATTTTAGAGCATGTAGGGAAAAGACTAGAAGAGGAGGTTGCACCTCAAATGATTAAAGTTGTTGCACTACATATAGAGTGGGCACATGAATTAAGGCATACTCAGAATGTAGAGTATGACTAAGAACTTCTAATAAATTCCACCATCAATAAATTGTTTGTTTGTGAGGTCCTTGTGGACATGGGCTATGATTTTAATATTCTAACCCAAACCTTTTGGGAGAATATGGGGTAGCCCCTTTAAAGCCCTCCACTCATATGCTATTTATGTCCAACAAAACCCAAGCATAACCTATCAAGATCCTAAATGGAATCATTATAGATATTATGGGTACTAAATTCTAAGTCAACTTCAAAGTAATTGAGTTGTCATAGCATGCTAACTATCCAATGCTCTTAGGGAGGCCATGGTTTTATGCCACCAATGTGGACATGCACTTCAAGAAGTGCTACATGACTTTCAAGAATGGAAGAGAGAGGGTGGTGATCACCCTATCAAGTGATCAAGGGCCTCCATATGTGGAAAATGTTGATCTAAAAGATGAGATCAACCAAATTTATAACATCATGATGAAAAGCACTGAGAAGCTTAACCCAAGACACAAAGTAATACTCAAATGGGAGGATGGAAAATAAAAATGTAATATAACTGATGTAGGCTATTATTGATGGGTCAAAGAGGTGTATAAAGTTATTAGTTGAAGGTGATGCTTAGTATGGAAATTGAGCCAAGGTCAGCTAGAATGAGACTGATAAGGTTTGATAACACTTGGAATAAATGGGTTCCCTAAAAAAAAGGGTAGGTAAAATGGTCTTTTAACTAAGGGTAAGCCTACAATGCTTCCAAAATATGGAGGGAACCAGCCTGTAGAGAACTATGTCCATGACATTAAAGCATGAATTTCCAAAGAAATAGATATAATGGGCACACTAATGCATACCTTAAATAGCACCACTACTCATTAATGGGTAGTGCAAAGGCCTAGTTTGCTAATATGGAAAGATGTTAAGGTAGATATATACACTAGGTTTGGAAAGAGTAATGATGAACTAGACATCCCTGCTTACTTATGTGATTTTGACCTAATCATGCATGTGCACTTATTTGAATAAACTTGGACTATCTACGATGAGAAAATACCTAGAAGCTTTTGGGTGCATGCCTTATATAGGACTTTGAAAATATGGGTGTGAGTGTGTTACATTGTAAATGAAATACACCAAGAAAAAATATATTGGGAGGTACTCAAGGAGGGGTTTGTGCACACCTTCTCCTTCTCTTCACAAAACATAGAGCTATTGAAGCCACTACACGTCATTCGTAGGGCAGTGTTTTAAGACACTACCATCCTAAAAGAGCACCGTAGAGACATATTTGAGGAGAAAGGACTAACTCTCTTGATGTTTTTTAAATAAAAGGTGCTAAATAGAGATTTGAGTGAGGAGGATAATGAAACTTGGAAGGAGTGTAATTGGAAGGCTCTAATAAGAAGAATAAACTTATGTACCATGTGGATGATAGTACACTTGATGAAGAAGATATGATGCATCTTCAAATTTAACTAATAGAGGGGACAAAGTAAGTTGAAGAATCTCATCAAGAGAGGATTAAACCCTACCGTGCACCACTTAAGACCACTAAAGTAGGCATTAGCATAGAAGGTGAGCCAAAGATTGCCACTATATGCACTTACTAGTTTGAGGTATAGATGATATGAATCATAGAAATCTTGAAGTATTTTGAAGAATTATTCCCACATAGCTACTAGGATATGAAGTGCACCCATCATTTCCTTTGTAAAATGAGCATCAAGCTGGTGGATGGTATAGGGCCTATCAAGAAGCACCTGTATAACATGAATCCCACTATTGGTGCCAAGGTAAAAATAGAGATTAATGGAATGATAGATACTAATGTTATCTACCCTATAAAATAGTCTAAATGGGTGAGCTTAATCGTCATAAGAATCAATAAGGATGGGTGCATATAGATTTGCATTGATTACATAATTTTGAATGTTGCCTACATTACTAATCCATTCTTGACCCCATTCATTTATAAGGTCCTATATGAAATCATAGGTTGTGAATATATACTTTCATTTATGGTTTCTTAGGATACCATTAAGTGCAGATCAAGGAGGAGGATAAGTCTAAGAAAACCTTTACAATTCAATAGGGTTATTTTACTTATAATGTGATGTCATTTGGACTCAATAATTCACCAGTCATATTCTCCAATGTGATGATCATTCCTTTCAAAGACTTCATCCATAAGTTATTTCAAGTATATCTCAATGACTAGACTATGTATGGCCTTATAAAGAACCACTATAACAATTTGTACCTCATGTTTGAGAGGTGTAGGTAGCTCTAAATATTATTAAACCTAAAGAATTACATATTTGAAACCCCTTTAGAACATTTCTTGGGTACATCATCTACAAGGATGGTTTGCTTGTTGACCCTGTAAAGATAGTCATCATAATTCATCTGTAGGCCCTTCAATGTAGAAAGATATTCATGCGTCTCAAGGCCATTGTGGCTACTATAATAATTTTATATGGAGATATGTAAATATCATAATGCCTCTGAAGGATCTCTTGCACAAAGATGGACTTTTTCATTGGGGTAGGGTGAAAGAGGAGGATTTTAAAACATTGAAGCTAAAATTGTCTAGCATGCCAATTCTAAAATTCCCAAACTAGACCACTCCTTTCCACATCCATGTCAATTTTTTAGGTTGAAAAATTGGCACCATGTTGGTGTAACCAGGCAAGGGAAAAATGGACCACCCCATCTCCTTTACAAGTAGGAAATTGATGAAAGTGGAATAAAATTACACCACCACTAAGTGTGAGGCATTGGTAATGGTCTATGCCTTATAAACATTTAGGTAATATTTGTTGGTAACCCCATTCATCTTTTTCACTGATCATGAGGTGCTCAAGTACCTCATAAACAAACCTATTTTACATGGGTGGATATGTAGATGGATAGTCCTATTATAGGAGTTCCATTTATCCATTTTTGTTAAGGCTAAACCATTTATCATACATAAATTTTGGTGATGTAGTGGCATCAATTGAGGATGACATGCCAGACGTACAACTATACAGAGTCTAACATGTCCTTAAAGACTTGGTAGAGAATACCACTTTTGTAACATCTAGGTTTTAACCCCAAACCATGTCAAAAGAGGATAAGAGGCAACTTACAGTTCATACCTCCCCCTTCCTACTCATTAAGTGGGAGCTGTACAAACTAAGTAGAAATGAAGTCTTGCACTAGTGTGTTGTGGAACATGAAAATGACTCAATATTATAAGAAGTGCATGATTGAATAATAGGAGAACATTTCACAAGAGAAACAACAACGTGCAATATATTATAGTTAGGTTTGTGGTGGCTAAGCCTATTATAAGATACAAAGGAATGCACCAAGGCATGTGATATATGCCACTGTATCAAGAAGACCAACCACTAAGATGAGATACCTCTCATCCCCATTCTTGCCTAGGAGACATTTAAGAAATGGGCCATTGATTTTGTTAGACCAATAAATCCCACAACATGGTGGACAAGTGTAAGGTATATTTTGGTACCCATTGACTATTTTACTAAGTGGGTCAAGGTTGCACTGACAAAAGACCGCATAGCCATGATAACCATTCATTTTATCTAGGAGAACATAATAAGTTGATATGAGTGCCCATTAAGTATGACTACTGATAGGGGTAATCATTTCTGTTAAGTTGTGGAGCTAAAAGCTTCACTGATGCAGACATGGAGGAGGGTGCAGAAGGGTTGCTGAGTGCCATGGACACCGGCGTCGGTCAGGCCAACCGACGTCGGCAGGAAGGAGATAGGAAGCAACCGACATCGGTTAGATATCAACCGGCATCGACAACCCCTAGGCAGATAGGGACCGATGTCGGTCGCCTGTGTGGTTTGACTATGAGTTTATTACGGGCAGTTGGTTGATGATCCAAGTGTTTGCATGCTTAGTGCTAATTTTAGACTGAGAGCTGCGGATCTAATTATTGTACTAGGTGTCTAATTATTGTTTGGATGAGATCTATATAATAGACTCATGGTTGTATTGTAAAGTAGTGCTAGGGAGTAAGAGAGCATAATTATAAGCTCCTTCGGTGTGTGAGGTAGAGCAATGGTGCATTCCTCCTAGTGCCACAGTACCAGGTGTGTGGGTGCTAGATTAGAGAGTCAACTGGATTCTTTAGGTATGTATGATCTTGGTCATCAGGTGAGCATGGCCCTTATAGGAGATCTACATGGTAAGTAAGATCATTGATCTACAGGTGTGTGTGTGTGTGCAAGGTCAAGGTTCACAGGTGTGCAGAACCGTTATTGATCTGTAGGTTGGAGATCAGATAGGACAGTAACACAATAGGGAGCATAATCAGGTAGGATCTACTTGGAGTACGGTGTGTACTCATTGGTATGTACGTAGAGTACATGGAGAGCTAAGAGGAAGGCAAGGCAGTTCCTTCCATAAGTATGGTCTGTTGAATTGCAGGTTGTTGCAGGTTCATGGGAGATCTACTTAAAGTACTTTGAGTACTTGTGGAGTGCATGGAGCACTTGTGGAGTGTGTGGAGCACAGGTGTAAGGTGAACACCAACTCTGTATTTGAGTTGGGTGTTGGGACCTAGTAGAGAGAGCTTTGAGGAGAGAATTACTGTTCACTTGAGGTGTGGGAAACCTTTGAAGAGGTGGTGGAGAAGAAGTGGCATCTTCTTTATTGTATTCTTTTCTATAAGAGTTATTAATACAAGTTGTGTATTTTCTCTCATATTCTGTGTTATTCTGAATTCTATTTACTTGTTGAATCTGGTTAATTTCTACATATTAAGTTGCTTGGTTTGGTAATCAACTGTGTGCTTCCGGTGTTTCACATCCTGACAAGTGGTATCAGAGCCAGGTTGTAGGGAACAGGTTTTGTGTTTGGTTACAGGTCACTCTCAGGGGTTTCTGATTGAGTGGGAGTAGAGCAATGGCAGATGAAAGTAAGCTAAGAATGGAGGAGTTGAAAAGCACAGATGGTCACTCAAGGTCCCATGGAAAGAAAGAGCAGGTAAAAGAATATTGTTGGTTTGTGGAAGATCAGCAAGAAGAAACTGAAGAAGCAGATATTGCAGGTGATGTGGCACAGGATGCTCTGGGAAGTTTCTTGGATAAAGTTGAATCTTGGATAAAAGATTCGGTTGCCTCTTTCCATGCAGCCCCAGGTAGAGGAGCTGGTGAGCCTTGCCAAAGAATTGGCAAAGGGGAAGTTGAGCTAAACTTGCAGGCGGCCAACACACAGGGGTTGATGAAGTTCATGCAGGTCCCAGGTTTGGAGATATGGCTAATTTATTTAGAAATATTGGGTGATGAGAGATGCACAAGAACTCTCACAGCGGGTGCACTTGAATTAGCTGGTGGTAAGAAAATAGGTACTCTTTATCTACTTGTTTATATTACTGATTCTTCTTCTATTGTGGTGACGTGGCTTCGTAGGCTTGGTCACATGAGCAGGAAGGAGATGCATGTTCTTAAGCAAAAGATAGATATATTTGATAGGCTTAAGAACTGGAAAGCCTTGGTGTTCTTGGAGGAGATGGCGGATAGAAACTAGTGGATGGTGCTGGATACTATTGAGCTGAGCAGTTTGGACATGGGTTTTGATTCAAAGGAGCTCATGGGTAAAAAGTCGTCACTCACAAGTGAACACAGATACCGGCGTCGGTCAGGAAGAATCGGCGTCGAATAGACAGGTGCTGATGTGGGTCATGTGCAAACCAAAGTAGGTGATGTCAGGCAGGGTAAGACCGATGTCAATCAGTATGACCAATGTCGGCAGTAGGTAAGACCGACTTCAGTCAGAAGGATTGACGTCGGCAACAAGGACACCAACATTGGCAGGTTGGTAGTCAGGGACAGATGCATGGGAACTGACGTCAGTCGGATGTAAACTGTGGAGTGACCAAGGTCGGTCACTGTAACAGATTTTGGGTGGACAGCATGCTATCAAGGAGTCTCAAACACCCATACAAAGGACTGAAGACGTAAGTAGGCCCTCAAATTCATTGTTCCTCTTCTTTATACTTGTTGCTGATTGTAGAGCAGGAAGGATCCAGGAAATAGGTGGGAGCATGGCAGGGATATGATGCAAAACCAAATGGGAGTTTTGGTAGGGTTGCCAGCCGGTGTAAAAGCACAGAGATGAATGGATTCCTTAGTTGAAGAATAGAGTGAACAAACACGTGAGACAGAAGACCAGGCTTATGGTCTTGAGGAAGCTGCAGGATAATGGTACAGGTTTTGACAGGTGGAGGACGAAGCATGGCTTCAATCAATGTCAGGGTAACTACTGTGGTTTGACTTACCAGGTGGATGATGAGTCACGACATCATTCTGTTACTATATGTGGATGGTATATTTGCTAGCAGGGTTTGTACATAAAGGGTTTTGCTGAGCTAAGGGTAAGATTAGTTTAGTGGCATGTCAGGAGGAGTTTGGAGCAGCAAAATTCTTTGACATGGGAGGCATGGAGATCACAGGTAGATTTTGTCTCCAGTGGGAGCTGATGTGAATCAGGTGTTGGTGAGGTTCATTACGCAGGATGCAGAGCTAGAGCACACTAAGGGCTGGACAGGTACAGTGTCTGAAATCACATGAGGTTTGGTATAGACCTGAGTATTCCCATGTAGTGGGAGCTGTCAGAGAGTTAGGAGCCAATTCGGGGAAGTGGGTTCTCAGGGATTTGAGAGGGACCAGCAGCAGGTATACATGCAGGGTCAGGACTTCACTACATGTGTTTGTAGGTTCAGATGTGGCAGGGTACTCAGATGATAGGTGGTGCACCACAGGATGTGTGGTGGGTTGTCTTCAGGATTGATCTTGAAGAGGAATACAAACCAGGAAATAGATTAGATGGAGTATAGGTATAGGTATAGTGCATTTGTTTATCTTCAAGTGGGATATTGTTAAGTTGTGGAGCTAAAAGCTTCACTGATGCAGACATGGAGGAGGGTGCAGAAGGGTTGCTGAGTGCCATAGACACTGGCGTCGTTCAGGCCAACTGACGTCGGTAGGAAGGAGATAGGAAGCAACTGACGTCGATCAGATATCGGCCGGCATCGGTGACCCCCAGGCAGACAGGGACTGACGTCAGTCGCCTGTGTGGTTCGACTGTGAGTTTATTATGGGTAGTTGGTTGACGAACCAAGTGTTTGCATGCTTAGTGCTAATTTTAGACTGAGAGCTGCGGATCTAATTATTGTACTAGGTGTCTAATTATTGTTTGGATGAGATCTATATAATAGACTCATGGTTGTATTGTAAAGTAGTGCTAGGGAGTAAGAGAGCATAATTATAAGCTCCTTTGGTGTGTGAGGTAGAGCAATGGTGCATTCCTCTTAGTGCCACAGTACCAGGTGTGTGGGTGCTGGATTGGAGAGTCAGCTGGATTCTTCAAGTATGTATGATCTTGGTCATCAGGTGAGCATGGCCCTTATAGGAGATCTACATGGTAAGTAAGATCATTGATCTGCAGGTGTGTGTGTGCAAGGTCAAGGTTCACAGGTGTACAAAACCATTATTGATCTGTAGGTTGGAGATCAGATAGGACAGCAACACAATAGGGAGCAGGATCAGGCAGGATCTACTTGGAGTATGGTGTGTACTCATTGGTATGTACGTAGAGTACATGGAGAGCTAAGAGGAAGGCAAGGCAGTTCCTTCCATAAGTATGGTCTGTTGAATTGCAGGTTGTTACAGGTTCATGGGAGATCTACTTGAAGTACTTTGAGTACTTTTTGAGTGCATGGAGCACTTGTGGAGTGCGTGGAGCACAGGTGTAAGGTGAACACCAACTCTGTGTTTGAGTTGGGTGTTGGGACCTAGTAGAGAGAGCTTTGAGGAGAGAATTACTGTTCACTTGAGGTGTGGGAAACCTCTGAAGAGGTGGTGGAGAAGAAGTGGCATATTCTTTATTATATTCTTTTCTGTAAGAGTTATTAATACAAGTTGTGTATTGTCTCTCATATTTTGTGTTATTCTGAATTCTAGTTACTTGCTGAATCTAGTTAATTTCTGCATATTAAGTTGCTTGGTTTGGTAATCAACTGTGTGCTTTCAGTGTTTTGCATCCTAACAATTTCATCAATGAGATGGTGTACATCCTCTTAACTAAATACATGATGGTGCACCACTAGACCACCTTGTATCAACCCCAAGCAAATGGCACAATTGAAGCATTTAAAAAGATCTTGGGAATATGCTTGATAAAGATATGTGACATTAGTCATAAGGATTAAGATGATCATGTTTTAATGGTACTATGGGAATACCACATGACCTATAAATGCCTAAACAAATCTACACCATTCCAACTAGAATTTGGCACTAAAGTAATTCTCCTCATGGAATTCATGTTGCCATCCTTACACACTACATGGATTGTTCATGTAGACAACCAAGAATCTTTGAGCACAAGGCTAGAAGACTTGAAAGATTTAGATGAAAAGTGCACCCAAGCAAGATGGAGTTAAATTTTTGAAAAGGCACACTAGAAGCTCTAGTATGATAAGTACATCAAGTGCAAGGAGCTAATTGAAGGAGAATTGGTGCTACTCTATGACTCAAAGTACCTTAAGCACCTAGGAAAATTACAAATAAGGTAGATGGGATCTTATATCATCCAACACATACTAGAAATAGGCACATTTAAGTTATGTAGGTTATCTAGTGACATGTTCTCATGACATTTTAATGGAAACCAATTAAAGTTATATAGGCAGTAGGATGACACTTGTACCATAAAAACCTTGACTTTTTGGTCACTAGTTGGTTTGAAGTTGAGCTAATCAGAATATAGTTTTGTGCAAGATAAACCTTTTTTTCCTTTGTTTTTATTCCTTATATAGTGTAAAGAGGCAATAAGTGGTGCATGGTTGCTGCAAGAACTTATATGTTGGCACTTCATGTATAATTTCATCTGGGTAAATAAAGAACTTACACTTTCTATGCACATGAGGCCATGCCACCTAAGTTATGGGTGCATGAATCAACCCATCTCTCATGAATTCATCTAGACCTTCATGCATAATTATAATCAGGTGAGTCGAGCACTTGTACCCTTTAAATGCATGAGGCTAGACATCTAAGTGGTGGGTGTGTGAAACTCACCAAATGCAATAAAAAGACACACAAGATCCATGTGTGTAAGGTGAACATTGTAGGGATCTTGAGGGCCAATAATAAACTAATCTAGAACTTTTGTGCATAATACCAATCAAGTTAGTCAAGCCTATTTGCTTCTTAAACACATAGGGCTAGACCTAAGTTTCTAGACATGAGGAAGTTACTAGACCTTAAAGATTTGAGAACAAAATGACAAAGTACATAAGTGCAAAGGTAACCTTTGTGTCATATTTAGAAAGAGTTACATCAATTGATCATGTGCTAGAGACCAAAGTAAAAGGTAAAGATGCTCAACATGGTTGGGTACAAGAAATAAAGTGAAGATACTCAACATGGTTGGGCATAAGAAATAAAGTGAAGATGCATAATTTAACTATGCATAAGAAAACCATAAGAGAAGACAAAGCATTGGAGGGCTAGTGCAAGGGATTTGTATGGGGTAGGATAACCCAAAGTAAGATGAAGTGTAATAAACTAACCAAAATAGAGAAGCAAGCTTGAAATAGAAGTGCAACTAGAAGAGAAAGTGGAACCAAGGAGGATGAATCATGTGAATATGAGGCACTACACCCAATTTTCCACAAGGAAGATTAAGGTTCCACCAAGTGAAGAAGCACAGGAAAAGAATCATCTAAAATAGCTAGCATCCACCCAAATTTAAGTGGGAAGTGACCATTTAAATTAAACATCACTTTAAAAAATTATCATTAGAGAGCATTCAATGAAGTAGTGGTAGAGGCATAAATATATGCATTTAATTCATTGATTATAAATTATTTTTGCATATTTGGAATTTTTTTGCATTTTCCAAGAAATTTAGGCATCACCATGCCATAAAACACCTACATTAATTATGGTAGAGAAGGAAAGGGTATAAAATAGCAAGTGATAAACTTGATTAGGTTACAAATTTTATACTAACTTAATACTAAGAGGGAACCTAAGTGAAAAGTAGAGAGTTGAGGTGTGAATACCTTATACTAGTGAGTGTTTGAGTGTTTTTAGGCACTAAGAGTGAATGCCTACATACTAGGAAAGATCATGTTCATAGTAAGTTTTATTTAGAAAAGTGTGGAGAGAGGATCCATCAAAAATTAGGTAGGTATCAACATGAGTGGATGGCTAGGCAACCATTAAAGCTTAGCAAAGCTCAAGAGTTGAGGGAATAGTCATAGATCACATGATTGTAGAAGAACCATCACCATTCGAGGCTTTGGTAAATTACACCTATAACACTTCAACATTAGTAGTTTTAGGATGGTGAATAAATGGAAAGGATCTATCTCTAATTAGGTGTAATATGACTTGAAATAAGTGTATACAACACCCAAAGTGGCCACTATAAAAATAAGAGAATAATAGGTAGAAGGAGTGAGCATGGCATAGGTAGACACTCATGTCCTCACCAAAATGTCCTACCAAATCATGCAGTTCACTCTGAAAGTCATGATAGGGGAATATTGGTACTATTTTATTCACATCTTCTAGTTAAAACAATATAATCATAACACATCCAATCATTTGTAAGACCTTACGTAAGATTGGATAGTGGACATAGGGTGAAATATGGTGCAAGGTGAAACCCTATTTGACATCTTGATTCAAGATAAATTGACAACTTCTAGTGTAACTCAAATCTATGAGTTGCCATGCCTCAAAAAGCTAGAGGATTTGCTTCATTTCTTGCTCTTGTACATCCATGAGGAACTTATTTACTTCATAGAGTGGTGCATGAAAATTTTAGTGAAATTAATAAAGAGAAGAACTAGGATTCTAGACACTAGTAAGGACATCTATCAAATAATGGATGATGATGAAGAGGTAGAGTTTGTAATCTAGCTCCTAAAGTATTTCAAGGGGCATTTCATGTTCCTTGACTCAAGGGCAGTGGCACACCTTATAATATCTAAGCTATGCCTAGGTGGTTGATGGACTGGTGTGACTAAGTCATACCTTTGTATCACCTATCACATGGCATAGGGTATGCATTTCAATATTACCAAATTCATTGCCGATGAATTTATGAATAATACACAAGAGTGCCATAGGGTAAAAGGGACATTCAAGTGGGGATCCATTCTCATTCTCATTGTCATATAATATATTAGGATTCTAGATGGGGATGAGGACAACCTCTAGGTCCATCTAGAGCACAATGATTCCTCAGTGCAAAAGTATAAAAACTTTATGAGCCCCTCATATTTTAGCACCAAATATAAGACTCACATCATGGGGTGGTGTGAGAGGTACATAGAAGCCTTTGGGATAGAGTGGTGCATCCCTTAGGGGCTCCCTTAGAGTATGTTTAGAATGGAAACCTTTTTAATAATGCAGCATTATTATGTAGTGCACTTGTTGCTAGTTGATGGATACATGTCAAGGTGGATAAATCTTCCCTATGCCTTCTCAATAAGATACTTCAGGGACACACTATTCTAGATACCCAATGCATAATATTTATACATTCTAGTTAAGGAACTATATATGGAGAGGTGCATGATGAGGTGCCAATTCACTCGTATAGATGAGAAGGTAATAGAGGATGAAGAGGCTAATTTAGATCACACTTAGATACATCCTCTCCAAGAGGTGACCATAATTTTTCACATCCATAGGCTCTAATATGAGATGAAACCATGGAAGAAGGGTGTTAATACTAAGTAAAGTGAAGAACCCCCAATCCAGATCAATGACAAAGGAACTCTAGTTCCCATAAAGAATAAGAAGTCTCCCAAGAAGAAGATGGGGGTGACTTTGGAAGAGATATAGGAGTGAATAAGGCTCAATATCACCTCAGAAGAAGAAGCCTCTCCTTTGGCCTCCACAAAAAAGCATGTGTGATTTTCACCAAAGGCTTCTCCTAGTATAAGGGAAAAGAAGAAGGGGAAGGTCTCTCCTATGGTAGCCAAGATAATATTATCTAACATAGAGGAGGAAAATGAGATAGAGGAAGAAATAATTGGGAGGGGCATATACATCGTGCTCAAGGAAGATAACTCCTTGTCGAGTGAATGGACCCCCTCTCCATCTCCTTAGAATGAATTGGAGAATAAGATGAAAAGATGGATGAAACTTAACCTTAGTGATGTCGATATTTTGAAGGTGCTGGAGCAAGAGGAACAAAGAGAAGAAATGACAAAGGCTAGGATGTGAAAAGAAGCCATTGAGATGGTTAAGGCTGAAGAACATAGGAAGGAATTGGATAAACACAAGGTGTGGGAGATTAAAGGGAGGGAAGAAGGGGGAAAGGTGAGAAGCCCAACAAGGTGGAATCACATGGAAAATCAATACCCTCAATCATAACAATTGAAGAATATTTGAAGCACAAATGGGAGGACATGGGCCTAGACCAAGATCACAATGACATGTTTCTAGATTTGTACCAAAAATGAGAGGCCATGAAAATTGATCAAATGGAGTTTGAGGAGATAAAGGCAAAAGAGAATAAATATAAATCATAGGCCAAGAAAAGGAGAGTTTATAAAAAAATCCAAAGAAGAAAAGGCCAAAAGGAAATAAATGGAAGAGAAGGTGGCCCAGGTAGAATGGGCCAGATTGAAGAAAGAGAGAGGAAAAGGTTACTGCTAGTATGGAACCTAGAGAGGAGAAGGCAATTGAAGAGGCACCTAGCACCCACTCTAGCCTGGTAGAGGAAGGTGCACAAAGGCATGCCCTAGTTCTAAAGGGGAACCTAAAGATAAATAAGGTGATTCTAACACCTTAAAAGAATAGATACAGAAGGTAGTAGAGACCCCACTAGGGCAAGAAGAAATTAAGGCTGGCATCTATGAGGTTTGTGCCAAAGAGACACAAAAGGAAGTGAACAAGGAGGAAAAGTTTAAGGAAGATCCCCTCTAGAAATAAGATGGTGAAACTAGTGTCGAAGAAAGAGAGGAGTTGGATGAAGGGGATAAGTCTAATGAAGAACCCCTATTAGAATAAGAAGAAATAGAAGAAGAAAGCACTAGAGGAAGCACAAGTGCCAGTAGAAAAGGGAAGGAGATGGACAAGGAAGAGGAGTATAAGTTGAGCTATAAGGAAAACTCATAGTAGGAGTTCATCAAAGATGATGACTTATACATGTTAGATTACATGCACCTAAAAACTACCATGACCCTAATGCACTATCAAGTTTCTTGGGTTCTCAATTACTACATGGACGAGCCTCAGTTTGAGGTACCAAAGAAGGAAATCTAAATAACCAAGAAACTATAAGAGGGGAATGACTACCAAATTGTAAATCTTAGGGACATGAACCTAATAAGGTTGATGAATGCACTCTTCATGATGGCCTCATTAGTAATGTGCAATAAAATCATCAATGATGTTCATGCCAATAAGTAGCAATAGATCACACAAGATATAGAGGAAGAATTGAAGGCAATAAAACTCAAACTCTAGTAGCTATTAGAGCACATCAAAGATATGGAGCCATTAAATTTGAATGGTGTGGATACCTAAGGAATAAAGAGGTTTATAAGGTTTGTGCATTTGTAGAAAAAATGCTCCCTAAGATGAAACTAGTGCTAGAAGAATAAGAAGACCCCTCTAAAGCCATCATAAGGGAGCTAAATAAAACTTTGATATGGTGGATGACATCTTTTCCAAACTAGAAGAATGCATATAAGAAGCATATGTCATATTTTATAACTTTGTCACTCAAGCATTAGTCATGGATGTGTGCTTTCAAAAGGTGAAAGATGAGAAGGATGCTCTGATGAAGCATGATTTCACTATGGGTAAGACTGAGCATGTGCAAGTTATGGCATAGGTCAACACCTTAAGCACAAATCTAAAAACCCAAGAGAAATACCTATAAGCACTATTTTATTACTTTCAAATAAAGGCAAGTGAGCAAGGGGACATTTTATATGGTGGGGTGAGGAGAGATAAGGAAGGACTAGAACCTTTAGAAAAGAAATGAAAAACATAGATGTGTCCACATTCAAGGTTGCATGACAAAAGTAGATGATGCTATTGAAGAGATTAAGACCACCATTCAGGGCTTTGAGAACTTCAAGGTAGATCTATAGTAGAGTGCACCCAAGTTTTTCACAATAAAGGCACTGAAATATTAGTCTGAAGGTTGACTAAAAATTTTGTATGGAGTAATGTTATGCCCCTATTTATGCTACCTAGTGGGCTATTCTAAATCAACACATCTTGGCACATGACAATAATTTCAAATGATTTCTATTTTGATACATTTAGTTCCATTTGGAATAATCTTCAAGATCTTGTGCCAGTTGTCATGTAGTTACTTAGCACTTGAGTTTTTAAGGACATCCCTTTGAGTGCTTGCATATGGTAGTTAGAGAGGATGGGTATCAGAGTAGTGGAGCTAGTGGTGTAATGACCCCTAATAATATCTCAACACCTGACATGCACCCATCTGACTTGGTAAGAAGATGCTCCTATACCTATAAAAATGAACTTGAACATAAAGAAGGGGGAGGCAACATTAACACAATGAAGCTCTATAGGATTAGTTCTAGGATCATACATGTATTTTGGCTTGAAACCAACATAAATACTTTGAAGAATCACCATGTATCACCCAAGCTTACCTATGAGCCACTGTGATTTTAGTAAAACATAGATAAGTGTGTGTTTTATTTTATATAACCTATACTTTGTGTTGATGAACTTTGAGTTAACAAAAATGGCATTACATATCTATTTGGTTATTGATTATTTTCATATAGTTTATCACTGTTGTATTTTTGTCACTTAAGTTTTATATAAATAATGTTATAGTTTTCATTTTGTTTAATTTGTTTTGATGTAAAGGTCTATTCTAATTTGATAATGATATCATTTTACCATATAGTGACTTTGTTGTACTTGTAAAACTAAGTGTTGAAACTAGTATACATCAAGCCATTAGTAACCATGCCTAAATCACTACCTTGAAGAGTGAGTACCTAAACATGAGCCATTCCATTGACTTGACTAAGCTCCTAAATGAATCTCAACCCACCATCCCTATGGATTTCAACATTAGAAGCTATGCCTAGCCAGACATGAACTTGTGCCAAAAGACTTGTGCCCTTCAATAGGCTTGTGCCTCCTAATATTATCTAAGATGGCACATACTGATATACTTCTTGATGCCCCCAAAATTTCACACTTCAAATTTTTGGGTAACCCCTTAAATATTTTGTACCCCTATCTCATGTGAGTTAGTTGCAATTATTAGGTTCATCCATTTAATAAAACCTTTTAGTTTTTAGTAGTTATTGTGTTTAATTTTTTGAGTTCCTTAGTTGCTCCTAATCACTCTAGAGGATTAAAAGCATTTGCTTATATCCATCACTAAAATCCTCTTTTATCATCCCCTTCAGTAGATCAAACAAACTAAAGTGCCTTAGCTTATTTATAATGCAAACTCGGTTCTCTAAATTTCTTTACTTTCTTGAAAGTAAGCAAAGTTGTCCTAAAAACCTGATTCACTCTTCCTAGTTCAAACTAGGTTTCTCAAGTTGCTTTACTTCATTACTAAAATAAGCTAAGTAATCCCATAAAAATGACTACCATTACAAATACCTAATCAGGTTTTTGAAATTACTCAACTTATTAAAAAATATAAGCAAAATCAATTTTAGTTTAAGAACCTGAACTAATCGTTAACTTAGACCTAGTTGGGTTTATGAAAGTGCTTTACTTCAAAAAGCTAAGGCAAGTAAAGTAATTCAAGAAACCTAATTAAAAAGAGCAAGGGTTGTCATGGTTTTTCCATGCTTGTAATTAATTTTTTGGCATTTTTATATATATTGGCAAAATTCCACATCATTCTTACCTAGTAGCTAAGTCATCTAAATGAGTAATTTCACCTACAAACCCTGAGCCATACCATTCAAGCCTCTAGAGCACTTTCGAGAAATTTCCTTTTGACCCATTTGCATTTGAGGTAAGTAAATCATGTTTGGGTGAATTTTAAGTCTTTTTTTCCTTCTTTCTTGGTGTTTTATCTCTATATATTTTCTTCATTCCGCCTTAATTATCTTTATGCTAGGTTAATGTTTCTTTGGTTTCTCTTTATTTGCTTAGCAAAATGGGTGTTTTAAACCATGTATTCATACTTGAAATCATTTATCATTCTTTAATTTGTTTAAAATATCTAATAAATTGAATCCCTCATGCAAACCTTAGCCATGAAAATTCCTTTCTCAGTCAGGTTTTCTAACCCTAAAGACTTTGGGTCTTTGATCCCAAGTAACCACCCATTGAAAACCCAAATTCTTCACCCTAGATGAACCCACGAGACATTTTCCAATACTACCTTGGGTTTTACTTTCCTCATTACTCATTTGGGTTAATCGATGTTCACAACTTTGAGTTTCTAATCCCCAATAAATTGATTTGGAAAACCCAAAGTCATCATTCATGGAAAACTCAAAATCATCAGTCATAGAAAACTTGAAGTCATCAGTCATGAAAAATTTGAAGTTGTCTACATAATTCTAGTGACTTACCTAGAGTTCTAAGGACTTGTTACTCTAAAATAAGTTGTTTAATTTTTCAAGTCTTCTCATTACTCAAAACTTGAAAATTGTTTAGAGGTAGCTCAAGAATAATGAATTAACTCCTTTCTTAAATATTTATAAACCACTTGGAGTAGACAATAAGTGTTTTTAAACACTTATCAAGGTTTTTTAGAGTTCAAAAGAACTGATGTCTAGATCAGAAGAGTCAAGGAAATAAGAGGAAGAGGTAATTGAAGTAGAAGTATAGGTAAAACTAATTAAATAACTTATATAATTGGCACTTGAAGAGGTTTTAGAACCAAGTAAAAAGGTAAAATCAAAATCTAAGAGAGCTAAGTCACAAGAACCCAAGATGAAGTATGAATATCAGGGTTACATAATTGAATCAAGCATAGTCTCCAAGTTAACAGAGATAAGTGATATGGATATGGGGCATGTGTCCATAAAAAAACTATTAGAAAGATCTAAGGCCATATCCAAGACCCCACTCATGCATGCGATGACCAATATTGGAATCCTTCAAGCTACATATTTCTGAAGCTTAGCCTAACTTCTTGAGTTTGTTTTGACATGTACCAAATATTATGACTCCTTAACCAGGATTGTAAGGGATGTTGTTAGGAATGTAGTTATAATATTGCATGTTAAGTACCTCAATTATTATTTGAATATTCCAACATTCCCAAAATTGATTGATATAACTATGGAAAAATCCAAAAACCAATGGGAGTCTAAGTCACCAGAATGCATTAAGATAATTAATACTTACTACTTAAAGAAAGTGAAATAGGCTTGTAGGTTCCCTAGCAAGATAGTAAGGTAAGATTTTATTTAGGAAGTGAATGATATCATTTAATTACTTTGTAGAATCAATGGTGAAAATAATGGCAAGTGGTTCTCACCCTAGATGTATGCTTATATTAGGACCATTGACATGACTCAAAGTTCTTCCAGGATTGATTGGACGAGAATGATTAGTGATAATATGGATCAATAGTTAAATAATGTGTTGAAGACTTTTGATTTCAAGATGACTTCATATCTTGTATATCTAGTAGCTTCAAGTGGTATTTTCTCAAGGCTAAGGACTAAGGGCACACTGTCAACCATGCTTATATATGAATATTATCCTTAGTTGGTCCTGACAGAATACTATAAACATTATAATGTAGTAAATTATGGTTTCTTTTATGTACTTATTTGTAAATTAGATACATCTCTAAAACATAGAAGAGTATCAGATGACATGGGATGCAATTTCACTATATGGTTGTATTTTCATTTAATTTATTGACTTTACCTATCTCAAAATAGGGGGTTTTTCAGGTGCTCCTGTCAAGCTACCTAGATATCCTAATGATAAGTGGATCATCATGGAATTTTGCAGATAACTTGTTGAATTACATGATCTACAATCAAAAGCTCACAAAGTTGCCATAAATTTTCCCATTGTGATTGGTCACTATCATTTCCCTAGAATTTATAAACCTAGAAATGTATAGAAAGAAATGTATCACCATTATACTCAAGTAAAATTTTACACCAGAGCCAATTTTGATTATAGGGGTGTTTCTCAAAGTATGGTTTCTCTTGAGTACATGTATATCCTAACACTTAAAGATTTTTGGATTGATTATAGGGATGAGTTTGAAGTGAGAAGAAGAGCTAATAGAAGGTTAATTTTAGAACAAATATGTTCATTTGATTTAGCTTCTATTCCCAAAAATATGTATGATGATGGTGTTATTACAAGTGATTTTTTTCATGTAGTAGGAGGGGATAGTGTCCCACTTCCAGCAATCATTTTTGGAGATGATCATGATAGAATAATTTTTGAGAGAACTTCAAATATTTTGGAAATGACTTCTAATTGGATTATTGACAAGGTTAATTGCATGAATAAATTGATAAGTGAGACCATTCATGTGGGATATAAAATAAAGGAGATAACACAAGGAGAAAGTAGCTACGCTCCCTTAAAGAAGTTGAGGCTAAAGAAAAATGTTGATGATATTTTTTTAGTAGCAAAAGATAAGTAACCTTCCCAACCAATTATTTACACTCCACCATTAGTCTCTTTTACCCCCATTACTCCTTTTGTTCCCACTATTCCCTCCATTCCTACTTCCATTCCCACTTTCACTCCTCTCACTACTCTTGTCCCAGACCCTTCAACTCTAATTACACCTCCAAAGTTTTATATCACTAAATCTACCAATAAATCCACCTAGAAAGAGGTAAGCCCTCCTCCTCTTCCATCTTCTCCACCTAATTCACCACCACCTCCTTTGAAAGAGAAACCTACCATATAAATATAACTTGAAGAAATAACTACTCAAGAAACAACTTCATCCCAGGAGATTCAACAAGAAAAACAAGTAGCTGAGCCTGACAAAGAATCCCTAGGATAATTATTATCTAAAAAGGTAAAATAAGTTGAATAGAAGAGGGTATTTCTAAAGATCCTAAGTATAATATGGAGGCAACAAAAAGATAAGAAGTTGAGAAAGAAAAAGAGTCAAGAAAGGTAGCTGAGAAAGAAAAAGAAATTTAGAAATAAGCAATTGAAGCTGAGTCAACAAAAGAAGTTCTGAAATAAACTATCAAAAAATAAGCTCCTTCATAAGAAATAATGATTAGAAATGATAAAAAACAAATGGTTTTTCACTCAAGCACTCCCACATATATATATTTTTCATCTTGGTTAGCCATGCAGAATACCCATAAACAAAATAGTTAGCACATAATTTGTATACATTATGAATAAATCCAAGTTGTAAGTAAATACAAATAGATAATCAATAAATATATGGGAGCTTCACCAATAAATTAATGGATTTAATCCCATGATTTCCAAGATACTTTTAAATAAATTTATAAAATATCTAGCCAACAGTTTCTGGCTCCTTTGCTAGGGAACTACATGTCCAACTCCTAGAATAGATTTTTGCTTTCACAGACTGGTTAAGACAAGTCCAATATTACACTAAGTTTTCCCCAATTCTCAAAATTCCAAATGCTATTCAAAAGTTCTACATGTCTAGGATGATGCATCTACTTAGTTGAGTTTAATTTCTCTTATTTTAATTAAATGTGTTTTTTTAGTTAGTTAGCTAATTTCTTAAGAACTCTTAGTTTTACGCCTAGTTTACTTCTAGTTTTCTTTTCCTAGTTCATTTCATGCTAAGTAAACCCCAGTATAAGTCTTCACTTATAAAATATAAATTAAGTGTAATACTCAAGTGAGCTCTTACATTTCAAAACTAGAAAATTGCCCATTTACTAGAGCAAGGACAAAAGAAGGTCAAGCAAATGAATTATTTGAATTACAAGATAATTTTAACTTTAATGTTATTATTCAAGCTATAACTAGAATAAATTGTCTTTCACATGTTAAACAAGCAAATTCTCCAGTACATCAACTTCAACATAACTCTTTTGGAATAATCTAACTAGTCATTCAACAATTTCTTGTTCCCAAAAGAATGGCGTTACCACTTCTTGTCCCATGGGTGCAAGCTATTGGTCCATTAAATCTGAATCCTCCCTTGTATGACTTGATAAAAGGATCAAGGGAGAATTTTTCTAAGTTTACTAATGATGGTAAGAAAAATCTAGATGAGCACTTGGCTGCCATCTTTGTAGCATGTAGGGTAATCAAAGTTAAACATGAAGATGTTTCTATTATACTCTTTGTGGAGACCTTACATGATTTGGTTACATAATGGATTTATCATCTAGCTCTGGGTACTATAACCAATTGGGTTACTATGCATGAACAATTTGAAAAAAGGTTCAAAGATGTTGAAGATGCTCACATACTACTCACACAATTGACTCAACTTAAGGAATCACATGAATACATGCACTATTTTATTACCATATTTAATAGATTACTTTATAAGATTCCTCAAGCTACATTCACTACAATAGATAATCAAAAGTGTTTATTCATTAATTCATAACTCTTAATATTTAGTTACCAACTACGAAGAGCATGACCAATTGATTTTAAAATAGCCAAAAATATTTCTACAGAGGTTGAAGATGATTTAATAATGGATGGTAAGATCAAGAAAATAATCTCTAAAGGAAAATCTTCTACTCTAACCATAACCTAGAATATAAATCACTTATTGCAAAAATTGGCTAACGACTTGCTTCAAGTCAAAAGATAAATTGCTCAAGGTATTCATGTTATTCCTGCCAAGAATGTTCCCACATGAAATTTCAATAATCAAATTAGGAACCATATTTTCGGTCCTCAAAAAACATTAGCAATTGAATATGCTCCAATAAATCATGTTAAGATGAGTGAAGAGGATTTAATAGATGATGGTATTAAACAAAGCATTAATGAGAAAGATAATTTTATGGATCCTATTGGTGACTCCAACTATTACCTAGAATATGAATCAGAAAGTGACTATGAAAAAATGATTCACAAAGATCATAGTCAATCTTATGTAGTCTTTAAAATATCTCAAACTCAACAAGCTGATGAGAATTCATCAAAATAACTAAAAAGAAGAAAGGAACACTCTAGCTCTAATGTGAGCATTCTTAAAAGGGGTACTCCTCTACCTTATTCTCTTGATCATAAAGAAAAATATGCTCCCTCTACTTCATGAGCCAATTGCTCATGTAGTTGAATTTAATTCCATCTTGCCTACACCTATTCATTCCTTTGACATAATTGATCATATAAATAAAACTTAAATTTAGATGTTAGAAGATGAATACTTAAGGTCTTAATTGGATCAACTAAATAGGCTAGTAAAGTATGTTCAAAGCAAGGGATATAGCATGCACCAAATGTTTTAATAGGAATTTTACCTATTCCTAAACCAACCTATTTTTATAATAACTCTATAGCTACTTCATCTTTATCCACTTCCATATATGAAAGGATAGAGGCTTTTTATGTGTCCTTCCTAATCAATGGGTATCAACTGAGTAATTGTATTCTAGATTCAGGACCCTCTAATAATGTTCTACTAGTTAAAGTGGCTGATGCCCTTGGCCTTGACCTAACTAAGTCCATAGGAAAATGATACTCAATAGAGAGACAAGTCCTTCTGATCAAACATATTAAAGATGCTCAATTTGTCCTAGCAGCTCTCCTAGATAAAAGACTCAAAATGATAATTCTAGTAGAAAACATTCCTATTTCTTATAGAATGCTACTAAGTAGAAACTCTGGGAGGAGAGGTCAAGATGGACTGGTTGAGTGCAGACATCCCAATCAAAGGGGTGATTCACAAGTTGGTACTTGTAAAGAAATCTAAATACATGTTCTCTAAATCTGAAGATCTAAGGTCACATATTCTTTTTGAAGAATCAGATCATGGAGTTTACTTTCTTGAAGTAGGTAAAGAAACCCAAGAGGAAAAGCAAGAATAAGAGGAAGATTCATTATGGAATTTAGAGTTTTATGGAAGATATTGCTCACTTGGGTCTGGTGTGGGAGTAGTGTTGATTTCACTTGAGGGTAAGGTTTTTCATTATTCCTATAGACTGATGTTTGAAAACACTAACAATATAACAAAATATGAAACACTATTATTGGGCCTTGAACAAGAAAAATAAAAAGGAGTAAGGATCCTTAGAGTTTAAGGAGACACTGATTTAATAGTGAAATTGATCAAAGGATAATATCATGTAAATAAAGATAAGCTAAAGCATTATCATGATAGATTTCTAAGTGCCATGCTTGATTTCTCTACTTTCTCAATCAACTCAATTCTTAGAGATAAAAATTCAAGATTTGATTCACTTGTTGTTATTACATCTTTGCTTAGGTAAAACAATAACCCTTAATCTTTAGAGAAGGTGATTACAAAGTACAAATGGTCTACCATCCAAAGGTTCTAGACAATATTGAATAATGGTAAGTTTTTAATAATGATAAGTAAATAGCTTCATTTCTAGAGCAGCAAGATAAATTTGAAGGACTATACTTCAAAATAAGTATCTCACATCCATGTGAAATAATAATAGGTATCACTAAATCTAAATTTACCCATAGTCCAAACATAAATTTAGCTGAAAGGAAATAAAATTCCTAAAGGATTAGTTTCCTTAAAAGAAATATTTGATAAACATGATCAATTTCTAAATAAAAAGAAAGAGTATAGTTATACTTCTTCTCTATAAGTAGAACAAATTAATCTAGGTAATAATGAAGAGCCTAAAATGGTTAACATTGGTAAATTTTGATCACAAAAAGAAAAAGAAGCTTTCATTAAGATCCTCACAAGGTACATTGATGTGTTTGTTTGGTCCTACAAAGATCTCAAATCTTTTCAGTCAGATGAGGTGTAATACTATATTCCACTCTTACCTGAGGCAAAACCTTTTAAGTAGAACTTATGCCATCATAATCTAACTATTTTATGTATAATTTATGCTAAGGTTTATAAACTCCTCGATGTAAAGTTTATATATCCAATTCATCACTCAGAATGGTTGGAAAATATTGTTCCAATGAGAAAGAAAAATAGTGAAATATGCTTGTGTTAATTTCTACAATTTAAATCAAGCCTCTTTGAAAGATAATTATCCACTACCAATCATGGACCACATCCTTTAAGTGGTTATAGGATCAAAGATGTTATCCATGCTAGATGGATTTTCTAGATACAATCAAATAAAAATATCCAAGGAAGATGAATATAAAACTTCTTTTACAATGCCATGGGGAACATTTCCATATCAAAATATGCCTTTTGGGCTTGTAAATTATGGATCATCCTTTCAAAAAGTAATGGATCTGACATTTTCTCACTTGAAGAAAAAAATATTATAGTATACCTTGATGATTTAACAGTCTTTTCAAAGCAAAGAGGTAATCATTTGGTTGATCTAGAAGAAGTCCTTATTAAATGTATAAAACATGGGATTTATTTGAATCTAAAAAAATCAATATTTTATATAATTGAAGGTAAAATCCTCAGTCATATAGTGTCAAATGAAGGAACCAAAATTGACCTAGAGTAGGTTAAAACTATCCAAAGTTTTCCTATGCCTACATCTAAGAAAGGTGTTCACTCTTTCTTTGATAAGGTAAATTTACTTATAAGATTCATTCCTAATTTTGTAGAATTGACTCACCATATCTTGGACATGATGAAAAAGAAATAAGATTTCAAATGGAACACTAAAGGAAAATTGGCATTTGAAAGAATGAAGGCAGCAATAGTTGAATCTCTAGTGTTAGTTTCCCTTTATTTTAGTAAAGAGTTAATTATTTACTATTACTCTTCTGAGAATACCATATAATCTATACTTATGCAGAATAATGGATTTGAATCTCCAATAGCCTTCATGAGTCATCCTCTGAAGAGCTTTGAATTAAAAGACTCACAAATGGAAAAGCATGCCTTAGTAATAGTCAAAGCATGTAAGGATTTTAGGTATTATATATTGTCATCCCATACTATAGTATATGTACCTGATACTACAGTCATGTCAATTTTAACTTAGCAGGAGTTGGGATTACTGAGAGGTGCCTGGGTGGCAAAGGTATAAGAGTTTGATCTAGATATCTAACCTACAAAATTGGTAAAAGGAAAGGGCTTATGCCATTTGATGACTAAAATAAAAATTGATGATATAGATATAGAAATAATCTCACACTAAGCTAAAATGGATGAGAAATTGCCAATGGTACTTTTTTTTGATCTAATAGATGAGTGGTATAGCAAAATTTCCTACTTTTTAACTTGTGGTGAATGCCTAATTGATCTGACATGTAAAGAAGAATTCACTATCAAGCTAAAGTTGAAGGATTACATCCTCTAGGATAATGGTCTATATAATATAGGCATTGGTGGTGTTTTCCTCTATTGTATAGATAAATAAAAACAAGCCAAATTATTGGAGGAGTTTCATGACAAAGCATGTGGAGGTCATTTCTCAACTAGAGTCATATCTCATAAAATTTTATGAGCAATATATTTTTGGCCTAATCTTTTTCATGATGCTTTAACTAGATTGCTAAGTGTCAGGCCGATCAACACTTTATAAGAAGAATCAAATTTTTAGCCTTGCCTTTAAAACTAGTGATCATTGATGAAGCATTCTGTCAATGGGGCATGGATTTCATTAATATGTTGAATCCTTCCTCAAGTGTTAGACATTGTTATATCTTGACTACTACTGACTATTTTAGCAAGTGGGTTGAAGCTATCCTAGTCAAACATGTTACTTCTAAAGTGATATGTGATTTCATTCAAGAGAATATTGTTGTAAGGTTTAACATACAAAATTATCATAGATAACATAGCTAACTTTTCTTCAATAGAATTGACTGAGTTATTTTACTCATATGGGATAGACCGATTTCAGGTTTCTAAGAATTATCCTCAAGGTAATGGTCAAGCTGAATCAAGTAATAAGAACTTGATGTCCATCATTTGTAAGCTGGTGGATAATAATCAAACAACTTGGCATAAGAAAGTTATAAGCATGTCTCCTTTTTAGTTACTTTATGGAACAAACACTAAGATACTGAAAAATCTTGAGTTTCCTGCATTATAGTTATCAAAAATTATTGAAGATAGTACTTACAAAGATTCACTAGATAAGAGAATCATGTTTCTCACCAAATTACAAGAAGTTCATGTTCCAGTTGTAGACCAGCTAACAGATCACCAAATGAAGGTAAAGAATATCTTTGATAAAAATGCCTGAGATACGTAGTTTAAAGTGGAGGGATCTAGTCCTTCTATAGGATAAATAGAATGAATAAAAAGGGATGCATGGAAAATTTGAATCCTTGTGGAAATGACCCTTTATTATACAAAGCATTTCTAGGAAAGATAACTTATTCCTAGCTTATTAGGATGTAATTACACTACCACTACATTTCAATGGGTAGCACTTGAAGCTCTACATGAATTAAGTAGTAGGGTAACATCTATATATACATAAATAAAGCTTTTCATCTTTCTTATGTTTTGTTTAGCCTTTTTGTTTTTCTACTTGTTTTTTAGTTTACATGACCAAATTTATACAAATATTATACCCAATGAACAAGATGAAAAACCAAAGATGCTAGAATATCACCCTTGTTCCTCTCTTTCTAATAAAAAAATGTGTCCCTATTCAGAGCCAACTGGTGTCTCAAAAATTTCACACTTAAAATTTTGGGGTACCCCCTTGAATATTTTGTACCCCTATCTCATATGAATTACTTGAAATTTTTAGGTCAGTCCATTTAATAAAACCTTCAATTTTTTAGTAGTTGTGTTTAATTGTTTGTGTTCCTCAGTTGCTCCTAATCACTCTAGAGGATTAAAAAAATTTACTTAAAGCCATTACTAAAATCATTTTTGCTCATGCCCTTCAGTAGATCAAACAAGATAAAATGCCTTAGCTTATTTACATTGTAAATTAGGTTCTCTAAATTGCTTTACTTTCTTTAAAATAAGCAAAGTTGTCTTGAAAACCTAATTCACTCTTAGTTCAAACTAGGTTTCTCAAGTTGCTTTACTTCATTACTAAAATAAGTTAAGTAGTCCCATAAACCTGAATATCATTGAAAAGACCTAATCAATTTTTAAAAATCACTTAACTTATTAAAACTTACAATAAAAATCAATTTCATTCTATGAACATGAACTACTTGTTAACCTAGACCTAGTCGGGTTTATAAAAGTGCTTTACTTCGAAAATCTAAAGCAAGTAAAGTAATTCAAGAAACTTGATCAAAAAGAGCAAGGGCTGATGTGGTTTTACCATGCTTACAATTAATGCATTGGAATTTTTATATATATTGGAAAAATTCCACTTCATTCCTACATGGTAGCTAAGCCATCTAACTAAGTAATCACACCTACAAACCCTGAGCCATGTCATTCAAGCCTCTGGAGCACTTTCGAGAAATTTCCTTTTGACCCATTTATGTTTGAGGTAAGTAAATCATCTTTGGGTGATTTTTAAGTCTTTTATTTTCTTCTTTATTGGTGTTTTATCTTTGTATATTTTCTTCATGCCGTCATGATTATCTTTCTACAAGCTCATTTTGCTTTGGTTTCTCTTTATTTGCTTAGCATAAATGGATGTTTTCAACCATGTATTCATAATTGAAATCATTTATCATAATGTAATTTGTTTAAAATATTCAAGAAATTAAATCCCTCATGCAAACCCTGGTCATGAAAATTCCTTACCCATTTGGGTTTCCTAACCTTAAAGACTTCAGGTCTTTGATTCCAACTGCCCACATGAAACTTGAAATCTTGACCCCGAATGAATCCATGTGACATTTTCTAAGACTACCTCAAGTTTTTATTTCCTCATTACTCATTCAAGTTTCTCAACCTTCACAACTTCAGGTTTCTAATCCCCAGTAACTTTATTTGGAAAACCCAAATTTGTCTGCATAATTCTAGTGACTTAATTTACCTTGTGTGAGGACCTTGTTTCTAAAGCACCCCTGCAATAACCAAACATACACAAAATCATCTGCATAATTATTTCCTACATCATCCAAAATTTTCATCACTTCCTTCAATTTCCCCTATTTTCATAACATATCTATTAAGTCCTCGGCATTAACATAAACATTCCTTTTCTTTGTTGAAGAATGTAATGAATCTATTTACCAGGAAAGATTTCAACTAAAAACAATGGTGTGGTTAGTGGTTGGTGAATAAGAGAGACCAATCCATGCTTTTCATCATGTTTTTGATACTTTTACATGGTAATTTTTATTTTTTAAATGGATATTTATATACTTGTTGACGTGGATGGTATGAATAGCTAGTAATATTATGTATTAAATATATAAATTGAAGCTAATTAATTTTCAGCCTCTTGAACAAAATAAAAATAAAAATCATCTCAAAAGGTTCACAGGTCTTCCATCATCATTGGCACCATGCCTTATTCATATAACTAGGGGTTTATCAACTTCTATAGCACTTTCGAGAAGAAAAAGAAATTGTACAAGGCTATGTAGATGGTTGTCCTCTAATGTGGATAACTCCTACTTATTCTATGGATTGATCCATACTTTGTCGACATTCTCTTCTCATATCTATATTACCATCTAATCTTCTACCCCTATTTCATCTTTCTTAACACCCAAAACTTACATATACCAGTTGAGCTCCTTTTAGCATGCCATGCCCTAAGCCTACCATCCATTTCATCTAAGCTTATAATTAGTCCTACCTTTCCCATCATAAGATGCTCGTTGACCCATTCACTGGGGAATTAAAATCCAAGGACAAATTGTTGAATCCTAAAGATTCTAGATTTTTTGAAATGGAACCGCTAGTCAAAGATTTTAATGATCTCAAGCTTTGTGTGTTTCTTGGTGTGAATTTAAAATTTTATGTCTTGACTTTAGTCAATGTTTTAACTTTTTAGCAAAAACATAGAGATCTAATTTTTAGTACAGTTTTAAATATTGGTTTTAATTTGAATTATAAGAGTATGCATAGTAAGTTATTAAACTTTTCCTTTTACTAATAGTTTGTGTTGTTAATTATAATTCCTATTTGATGAATTTAATATAGTATTTACTATATTTCATTAATTTGAGTAAATTTTCATGTAAATCATCCTTTGTATTTATGGTTAAAAGTTTATTTAGAGTGTCACTGAATACCATTAAGGGGTTATAGTACTAATTTTACATGTTTAATTGAAATATTACCTTTTAGGCTAGTCTTTTTATTGATGTTTATAATCAATTATTTAAATCATATTAAATAAGATTTATTGTAGTTATCCTATAATATCGAAATAACAATTACATAGAAAGGGTAGAATTTTCAACATCTAGGATAAGAATCAATTTTGTTCAAACTATTAACATGTTTTATTTATGGTTTACTTTGTGTGCTCCACAAGACAATTGGTCAAAGATTAAAATTGGTCAAATTACTAATCATTTATTTTGCAGATTGATCGGTCTCAAAATCAAATAAAACATTGTTTTTAATCCTTTATTCAACTTCTCTTACACATTAAATTGATGTGTACCTATAGGTAATATGACTATTAATGGCTAGATTATCTAAACTAATAACATTCTCTTTATAGGTTACCTCTCAAAGTTAATAATTGAAATCATAAAGAGAATCAAAATTATTAACGTTAGAATCACTTTTCTACTAACATCATTTTTAGAGCTCTTAACTCTTTGTTTGTCTTTAAATTCTTCTTCTTGAGTATGGTCTTTTTTAAAAAATTTAGTGAATTTTGAGTCATTTTAGGCCTCTCATAAGGCCCAAATTTCCTTTGGCATTAGGGGCTCCACCCCTTGACCCCAGACCCCCACATCATGCCCCACTCACCCAAAGAAGTTATAGAGCCAAGTCATGATTTTTATAAGATGTTTTTCTTAAGGCCTATTAGACTCAAATTTTATTTCTTATAGAGGTGAACCTAGAGGATATTATGTTTTTCTAACACCTTCTTTTCCAGGTCATTATTTTAGTCTAACATTATGTCTTGTAGGTTTCCCCTCAAGATTATTGGTCAAACTACTAATCACTATCTTGTAGGTTGCCTCTTTAAAAGTGTCAATCAAACTACTAATCATTTTCTTGTAGGCCACCTATCAAATACCCCTTTTGGAATCTTAAAAATAATTTTTTATAACTTTAATCATTTTGTCTTAGATTTTATATATCTCTTTAATCACTTTATCTTTTATATTTTTGCATCTTGTATATATCTCATATCTAATTAATCGATTAATTAATCTCCTTTTTTTGGTCTGCTTGTTTGTCACTTGAGGGATATAGTGTTGTATGTTATCCTCCTTACGTCCTTATGGTAATTTCTAAAGGATAAAAAACCACCTATAAACCCTCCCTATTTTTATTTTCTAGGGATCAATGACATGGATTTCATCACCATGCACTAGACCAAACTTTGTGTTCTGCTAAAGTATAAATATAAGGAGAATTATCATTAGGCGTTAAAGTGGAATTCCTCATAAAGGGTTCCATGAAGTGAGGGGTATTTAAGATCCAATACATAAAGTGGTTAGACATCATCCTATATGGACTTAGGATTTATTTTACCTTCACATATATTGAGGATGCCCCTAGAGAGCCTATATAACTCCTAAGAAGTTGTTAAGTATAGATGAGGTCGAGAGGGTTTGATCGATTTCATAATGGGTCACCAGCCTATAGCCTCACCCATAAATCTATTATATGGGGAAATCATTGGGTTACACACCATTGAGTGTCCTAATCATAATTTTGTGATCTGATTGATTGGATGTGTGTCATTATATAGCAATACTATTTATAAGCCAAGTTAGCCTTCTACCCAAACCTATACATGCCTATCTAGGTCTTTTTTCACACATCATCTTGTATATTCTTATCTCCTAATTATATCACCTTGTACATCCTTGTCATCATCCTATTATATATATTTGTACATCATTTTACATGTCTCACACTATCTCCCATCACCACCTTTTCCTAATCCCATCCTAGCTTAACCATATCCACCTATCATTGGTCATACCCCCATCACCCACATATCATAATCACATATTATCCTAATTATACTCTATCTATAATCAATCATTTGTCTTGACCTTGCCTTTGCCTAGTCAGCGCATCGCCCATCTAGTCTAACCTCATCCTATCTTATCCTAGTTGGCTCTTTAGGTCACACCCGTGTCCAAACCATCCATGTCTCATTTACATTACCCCCTATCATTTCATCATCACCTACATATACTTATCCTTATTTTAATCCCATCACCTTCATCACATAATCCTATCCTGAGAAAATAAGTCTAAAGCTTGAGCTAGTCCTTTTGTCCTTTCATATTATCTTATCATTTTAGTCTACTATTGCTCATCACTTGGGCATATCTCATACCTAGTTCATGTTCTACTATCATCTTATCACTTTTTTTGTTTCAATATAGCATCCAATCAATAAAAATCTATTCATCTTAAATCTAATCATCTTACTTACTCATAACTAGCACCCATCTAGCCATCATCTTGCTAGTTTGAATCTAGGCACCCATAAAATCCCTAATCCTTTTACTAGTTTGAAAACTAGGTAGTGTTGATAAATCACTAACACTTATTCTACTATCAGTCTAAAATTTAATCCTAGTCCTACATCATCTCAATCACATTTTATCTCATCCTAATTACCTATCATACTATCTCACTCATTTTGACCTACTTTTTTCAGGAAACCATCTCTAATCCTTAGTCTACCTCCACATTGGCCTGCTTTATCATCTATATTTTATCATCTATCCCCATATATTGGAACCTAATTCCCATAGACCAATACATCTTTGCCAATAAGGATGGCATCCTTTTATGAGAATTATAAATGGGTGATCATCTACCTTCTAACCTTGTTCCCATTCGACTCAAACTAACATCTCGCATCCTTCTCCATTCACAATCCCCTAGCTCATCAAGGTTGACCTCATCATTTAGTAATGTAGATTCCATACTCAATAAATACATCTTGGATAATAAACATTAATTCCTCTTATGATTATTGAAGATGGGTGCCGGCCTTCCCAATGATTTTGATCTTATAATCCTAAAGTCACCTTCTAAGCAATTCCTTCATCAATCCTCATCTCCATCCCATTCCCTTCCTCCATCCACTAGTTCTCATCCTCATCATGGCCTTCCTAATTCATTAATTTCTTTGTTTAATAAGTATCTTGATGAAAACCCATAGGTAGTCTTCTTGTGGCTCTTTGAGCTAAGCATCTAATTTCCCTAAGGCCTTGGCCCTATTCAACTTACCTTACCCCTAGACCATACCTATCCATAGTCAAATCATCTATCCACTAGTCATATAAAATCATATACCCCTTCTTCTCTTAGTAATGAGAATTCTAACCTAGCAACCTCATCTATAACTAGTTCATCCACCTAGTCATGTCAACAACCATCTGATCTAGAGACTAAAGCTTCCACATCTAAGTCATAAAGTGAAGTGGGTCCTTATAATCCTCTTTCTATATCATTACAATACTTCTTCTATCAACTTGTTGCCACTAAAATGATGGTCTATCCACCCATATGACATCTTGATCCCACCAATCCTAAGCCATTTGGATATAAAGCTAATCACTACTGTGTATATCATCGAACCTTTGGGCATACCATTAATCGATGTCATAATTTATAAGACTATATCCAAGACCTCATCCACTATGGTGATATATAAATTGTAGATGAACCAAATGACTTTATATCCCTATTTGAACATAAAGAGAAATTCCAAGATTCCATTCCCAATCATGAGCAAGCCCTTCACCTTCCAATCCAAGGTCAAGACACCACATCCATCTTCCATGGTCCTCCCAAATTTGACAATCATCAATCAAAAGCGATTCTATTTCCCATACACCAAGTCCTCCCTTTATCACATAATTCCTTCTATGGGCCTATCTTTGCTCAATCCATTATTCTTCTAGCATCTTCCTCTCACCCATCTTATCAAAAAGTCCACATTGAGAGGTCACTTTCAAATAATCACTTTTTTACTTGTAGCCTTGCCTTTTGTACATCAAAGTTAGCATCAAAATCAATATGAGTATTATATACATCAGGCTCATTTTCAACACTAGTAACCAAATCAAATTCATCATTAGAAACATCATCCCTCATAGATATTACAATAAATGATAATAATGCCTTTTCTTCTAAATATACCCATAATTTGCATGATAATCAGTCCCTAGGCACATCTTGTGATCCTAATCAAGATGATGAAATCATAATCAAGTTTTTACAAGCTCTATCTATCAAATATTTTTAGAGTGGATATGATCCTACCTAAGAGGCATGTCTTTCATCAAGTCTTAGTGATCCTTTTGACATTATTCAGGATAATTTTTTTGTTGTTGAGGCTAGGGCTCCTAATGACCTTTATGAGGACTATGATTTCCTTTATCCCTTTACTCCATCACACAACATTAATCATCCATGTCACCTCCATAATTCCTATATCCCACTGCATAAAGGGAATGAACTTGAACATGCATCATTAGATTCCCCTTTACATTCAATATTATGTGCCACCAATACAAAAGTCCAAGACCATATTCCAAAATTCATAAATCTTGATCAAATCATCTTTGATCCCATCAATCAAATTCAATCAAAGTTAAATCATCATCCCAATCAAAAAATGTCTTCTCCTCATGAAATCCAAAATAAAGCACTAGTGAAGGTCAAAGTCAAAATAATCATCTTCTTTCAAGTCAAAAATCAATTTCCTCTAGTGAAGCTTTAAATCAAGCCCCAGGAGGTAGTCAAACTAAAACCCAATCAATAAATAAAAATAAAGTCAAAAAAATAATCATGTGACCAACCATCCTCTTAATGTTTGGATCAAATAATCATCAAATCAAAAGGTCTTGGATCCCTTAATCTCATGGCACCAATCTAAAGAAACCCCTCAACCATATCTAATGGTGTATACGACTGTCAAACCACATTTTTGCTCTTTATCTCATCATATCATTTATCATGATCATATCCCTTATTCACATCCTATATCCCAACCTCAAAATCATGACACTCTTCCATCCATACCATATCTCCAATCCCTAGGCATCATTGTCCCTCATAGGGGTCACATGAACACTGGGTTGAGACATCTAGATGACATTAAATCAAGATTCGATAAAGGCCACCAAAACTTTAATACATCTAGTAGCATCAACATGATCCTAGTATCACATATCTCTAAAACAGGCATTGGTTAAATATCACAACAATATATGCATCTTGCATCTCATACCCACATATAATAAATCAAGATGCCCAAAAGTCAAAAAAAAGTGAAAAGTGAAATAAAAATCATTCATTCAATGGTGAAAATCAATCTTTTGACACCTTGGGTAAGTACCATGATGAAAACCAATTTTTGGCATCATGATAGAATAATCAATTATCCACATTTTACCTCAATACTTGGGGGCATAATCCATCCTTTTTAGCCATCAAAACCATCCCTTGTCAACTCCCTCATCAACCTTGTCTGTGTCACCCATCCATCCAATCCACCATCCACCATCATATCTTATTCTTTACCCATCTTGACCTTTTTAAAGGAGTGGAAGGTGTCTTGATAAATGTTTTAGAATAATCTTGGCATATCCTCTAATGGACTCTCAGGCAACTAAACATTTGGTTCCTTTATAATGTGTTTATTGGTAATCCCTCATCCCTTCTTCCTTAGTCCTCATCCCCTTTTTTGCATCACCCACTCATCTTTCTATCATCCCATACATCATTCCATCCTTCTCCTAGTTTCTAGGCTTGGTATTCCCTTTGCTAGTAACCCTATTTTTATAGTGTACATACATATCCCAAAAATCCATAAAAATTGAAATATGACAAAAACCCTAAAAATCATAAATTTTGTAAACAGTCAAAAATCATCTATAGTGTCTTGTCTTATGCTTAATCCCATACTCGCATCCATATCCATGTTTTTCATCCTTCACAACATTTGATATCCATCTCTTATGTCCCCATTCAACATCTTTTGATATGTCATTCAATATTGGAACTAAATCTAAGTGGTCACCCATCTTTCCATATCTTCATCATCCTTTTGACTAGGTATTATTGACACACGTAACCTTGTCCAAGAATTTAATTTCACACCCATCACTTCCTTAGCATTGCCTCTTCATACCTAGAACCCATCCAATCATTATTTTTCTAGTGTGAAAGGCATTTGATCCCATAATTTCCTATTCTTCTTTCTAGATTGAAATCTTACAAAGATTTAACTATTGGTAATCCTTGGTCACATCTAAAAACACTCCCTTTCCAAATCATCCTCCTTGGACCACTTTCAGATTTAATTCAAAGACCTTCTCACAACACCATCCCATTATCGATCCTAATCCTTATCCACATCCCCATATCCAAATCCTCATCCACATCCTTATCCTAATCTTAATCCTTATCTCTAAATCCTCCTTATCTTAATCTTAATCCATAATCTTACCTAAGTCCTAATATTAATCATGATCATCCCATCCAAATCCAAGTCTATTCCAAATCCTAGCCTAAGTCTATAATCACATCATGATCATCCTAGTCCATCCCATCACCCAATCACTCATCCCATCATTAGACAAGACAAAATGACATTGTATGTAAATATTTATGTGTGTTACTTGTATGATCTTTGTCATTTAACTTGTTTACATCATGTATATATCTTATTTTTCATATGTTTCATTTGCATCATGTCTATTTTTATCTATTAGGAAATGAATGAGGATGCTATGAGGACACTAATGATATAATAGTGATTATAAGTTCCCTTAATGATGTAGAGTTTGTTATTTGCCCATGCACTTTGGCACAATTTCACCTTGGTCATGCTTATATCATGGGGCATACTATTAAGTGCCATATTTATTGGATTGCTTAGACTATGATGAGCCTTATGACAACTGTGATGGCTTGATTATCCATACCTTTATTATCTACTAATAATCTAGTCATCCTTATTCCTATTAATAAGCTAATCCTCTTGAACCATTTGACTAACAACCCAATATTTTATCCTCCTCTCATCATATGAGTCATATCCTTTATTCATTAATGTCATCCTCTAATCACTAATCATCATCTTGTCCATCATTTTCATTTATTATCTAAATTAGAAATACATCAACTTGAGGTATTTGTAGACTATGTAGGTAGCACTTGGCCACTTTTTAGTGCCCAAAGATAACTTGGCCATTTTCACTTATTTCCTCACTCTTCATTTTCACATCATTATCATCACATCTATCCTATCTTTCATCATCCTCAAGTCTTACATAATTCAAATATTTGAGTCATAATATCAACCAATCTATTGATCAATCATCATCCCTACAATCACATCCTTAATCTCTTCATCAATCACCTATACCTATCAATTAGGTTGACACATCATAATATCCATCTTTCCTCCCATCATCCCTAATTGGTTAATCTATCACTCCCTTGCATTTTGGCATCATCACTACTAATCATATTGTGGCTCAATGATATGATGCAAGGCCACCCAATTTTTCTCCTTTGTCTTATGGTCACTCGATCATATAATTTCTTCTATTTCCTATCAATCATCATATCATTCAAATATAACCTTAAGCTATACCCATCATTAATCTTATCAAATCATCATCTTATCTTGGCTTATAACTCTCCCTTGCATGCATCCTTGTTTGGGATACATAGAAATTTTGTGACCTTTTAATCCTATCATCATCATGTTATGGTTTATTCCCCTTTGGGATGTGTCAACTATGATGTAATCATCTATATTCCCTGAGCATGTGTCTTTTATATGGGAATCATCAATATGTAACTCATTTCTCAAAGTTTAATTCATCTTCTTCATATTCTATCTCACATTTAGCATCCTATCCCCTTGTCTATCCATCTCATCCCACCTATGATTTCTTCTTTAGATTGGCCATCCATCTCATTCTTCCCTAAATTTCCCCTTTAGGGGGAATCATACCTCATAACATCATCTACTAACATGGTTTTTCTTTTAAAGACCACTACTCAGTCCACTTCATCCATTCGCAATACCCTTTCAAAGAGGGAGAAAATGTATGCACCTATATTTGTTTGCTTCATTTAATATCACTAATATTCCTATTATTCAACATTAAATTCACCTATTTCATCTAATATTATTTATCCCCTCTAATTCCATCATAATATCACTCCTTTCTAATCATTTATCTAATCATCCCCTTTATTATTCTTCATATACTAACCATAGTCTTATCCCACTCCATTAATTATTCTAAATCTCTATTATCCCATCCTAATCCCACTTATCTACTAGTTGTAAATTTTAAATTCCCATGACCCACCTACCCACCTACTAGCCTATTCATAGGATTTCCTATACCCCTTGTCCTTAATCACCCACCTAATCCCTATTTAATCCCCTACCTAATCCTAATTAGTCCTTAAGAGGATTCTAGAATTTTCCAATTCTAGAATCCTCTCTATTCTCACCCCTCCTATCTAGAAGCCTCTAAATCTATAGGCTTCCAAGGAATTTTTAATTCCTTTTAATATTCCACCCTATATCTCTACAAGGGAACTTTGAATTTTAGCCATTGATCCTTCCCTCCACATTCTATATAAATAGGCTATTCCTCCATGACCAAACATCTATCAACAATCTACTAACTCCATTCTAATCTAATCCATAATCCATGATCAAAAAATCATAAGGTCAAAATTCTGAGTCCATGGAAATATCCAATCAATCATACATTTGAAGATCCTAAAAGGAGGCTAGCTAAAGCAAGGGATTGGTAAGTTTTAACTTATGGTTCTTATTTGCTTCCATAATCCTTCCTACTAGGTAGTTTATTATTTTAGGTGTTTAAATTGCATGTTTTATGGTAATTTAATCCAACTACCCAAAATTTATACTACTTACACATACACAAGGACATGGGCACATGTCCAAAGCATACACATAAATAAAGGAATTGGCTTAGAGTCATAAAACAATAACATATTCAAATGCCCTTGAGTAGATGTATAAGAAAATAGACACAATCAATCTAAATTAGTAAATATAGAATTTGAAGTATGCATAATATTGTGGTATAAATCCATATAAGAGAAAATATGGACATAAAATGAGTATATAATAGTAGTAGTAGTCAGAAAAAAATCATTGTAGTATAGGATGATCAATATCAAGATATAATCAATGTTACATCTATGTTGTGGAATACATAAAGATATAACCTAGTAAATAAAAATCTATGTGTTGATGCCCCCAATGGGATGATATATCAATGTTTAATCTGTGTATGTATGTATGTGCCCCTAATGGGTAGATAGTAACAAATTTAGATCTATGTAGAGGATTGGAGTCCTATAGTAGTTTGTGAACACTCGAAAAGAGCAAGTGAAGCATGTATGTATGATAAAACTAACTATACTAGTATAGATAACATATGTAGTACTTGATAAATAGGAGTGCAAACATGAAAATGCATATAATCTAAAATTTGTATTATCTAAGTAATATTTGAGTGTTTTTGTATTTTTGAACATATTATATTATTTTTGCATTTTCTAAGTATAATTTATGTACAAGCAACATGAAAATGAAACTATGTACAAGGAGAAAGATAAAGGAAACTATGTATAATTAAATTAGAATAATGAAACTATGTATAAGAGTAGAGATACTACTAACCAATGAGTCTCATGGGAGAATCACTGTCAATGTGGTTTATGTCAAAAATAGGAATGGTGACCTCTCATGAAGTGTGATGGGCATGTTATGGCTCAATTTAATTTGAGTATGTTGAAATTGTATTCATTTTATGTACATCTTGTTATGGAAGATATTTCTTGGAATAAATCTTGTCATCTCTATAAACTATGATCATTGCACTCTAATTTGCAAAGGTGACTTGGTTAAAATCTCTATCAAATGTTTTTTGCATTGTTGTTATCCATGATCTTCCTAATTTGTCATTATATTATGTCAAATAAGGACATACATAAAATACCACAGAACATGTCTTTGGTCTAATTGTGAAAAGAAGTTCAATGGATCCAATAAATGATTTAGATAAAGAGATCTTACCCAAATATTCCTTGTCATATCCAAGATATTATAAGAGTGTCATGCTACAAACATTGAATCTGATAAAATTATTGATTAAAACATTTGTACATTGCTTTCCATACCTGAGTGGAATAATCATCAAAGGGTCTATGAAAATTTGAACTGTTCTTAGTCACCTAATTTCAAACCTCATTTGAAACTATTAATTTTGTATGAATTGGTTGCTTTGGAATTTGTTGCATTAGAAACCCTCTCTTAAGAATGTTCTCTTGCTTACATAGAATTTAATTATGTAACTTATTTGGTTGTGCCTTTTATAATATGAAATTTTCATTGTGATGTTTTGCCTTGATAAACTATGTTTGTGAATAATTTGACTTAGTATGTTCCATAAATCCCAAACCTTGTTGACCAACATTATCAACTGCTAAAATATGATTGGTGATACCTTAGGCATGTTTGCCCAACCCTTGACCTTCATAATCAAACTGTTGTAGATATTTTTGACCAAACCAATACTACTTTGAAAGTGGGACCTCCTTTTGGAGAGGTATATTTATATCTTTCACTTGATTTAGATGTGTTTGATGTATTGTTTCTTGCTTTGATTTTGATTTGCGAACCTTTTGTTATTTTGATTTATGCTTTAGTGACCACTTTTATACTATTTTTGAATTTGGCCCTTTTTAATATGTTCATATATCACTATGGATTAATTAACTAATTTATCTCATATAGGGTCCTCATTAGCAATTATATGTTATGTATGGTTTTTCAATACCAAACATGAATGTGTGATGACCATGCTTTATATGGTATGCACAATAGTATCTTGATATCCTTACTGGATATAGAGGAGGTAGTTTGATCAACTTACTATTAATCATGTCCCTTAATACCTCACTTTAACTCTTATTGTACCTTTGTAATATTTTTGAAACACTTATAATAGATGCATTATGTTTTACTTTATGATTTAGATATGAAATAATGTTAGGCACAACTTTGCTATGTGTAGATGCATATAGATGATGAACATTATCATATTCTTAAGAATTTTTATATGTAATATGATCTATCAATAATGTGACCTTTTCACTTAATAATTGATTTTGATTCTATAATTCTGAAATTTGCTTGCTCATACTGATAATTTGATCTGTTAGAGTTGCACACATACAAACCATAGTTACTTTTGATTAAACATGTAAGCACACACCCTATATAGAATAGGTGGAAGTGTGGATATACTAAGTATGGTAATTATTATTAGTAATATAGGTTGATTCATCTCATGGAGGAGTAATAGCATGGACCTAGTTAGAGGGAAAGTGGTTATCACCCTCATAGAAATGAGGAGGAGGAGATTATTCCATGTGTATAAGATATGGCATTGAAACTTGAAAGGTGTTTGTTAGGGTATTAAATTTATGGAATAACTCAAATAAAATATATTTTTACTAATATAGGACATCATGTACATATGTGTTTATATATTTTTGAATTGATTCCAAATTGAAGGAAACAAACATGCAAATGAAACTAGAAAACTTTGTATTTATCATGATTAGATAAAATAAAAATTAGAAGATACAGGGATCTAAAATATGAGTATGAGTTATATAAGGATGAAAATATAAACCCTAAAGGTAGTCTAGGATTAGAGTTTTCACACTATTTAAAGTAAGTCAGGTTCACCAAATGATTTAACTATTTTAGAAATTATGAAATGTAAAACCCTAAGTAGATAAAAGAGTTGAGTAATGAATCAAGTAATAAATATACAAATATAAATAGGCACTTATTTTTACAATAATTTGTTAGGATCCTCCTTAGATTACAATTTATTACCTTTTTATAACCAACTAAACATAGAATTAAACCAGAAGTAATAAGTAACTAGAAATCAGAAACAACAAAGAATAGGAGATACGAGAAACAATACAATCTTGTATTACACTCTTCCAGAAGGAATTACAATGAAGAAATCTCTTCTTCCCACACCTCTTGGGTGTACAGTAATTCTCCCTCAAGAGTTCTCTCTCTCTCAATCAATTACAACCAACTCAACACTGAGTTGTTCCCTCCAGTGACAATCAACCCAATGGTTGTTGTTGCCTACTTCCAAGTGACAATCAACTCAATTATTGTTGCCTACTCTCTCACAGATCTTCTTGATCTTGCACCCTACATATCTAATTGATCTTGCTTACATTACAATACAGCCCCATGGGTCTCTTAAATAGAACCCCAAGCAAACAATAATTAGAAAAGCAGACTCAAGACTAAAATTAGTCTTTACATGCAAACTAACTGTTCATCTAAAATTAGAATAGTTTTAGAAATGCACAGATGATCGATGTCGGTCTGAAGGTGATCGATGCCAGCCAATCCCTAACCGATGCTAGTTACTATGTAGTTGAAGATAACTGATGTCGATTACTATGTAACCCAGCAACCTCCACATTTGCACATTCAGTGAAGCTTTTAGCTCCACAACTCAACATTTCCTACTTGGAGATAAATAGCTACACCTGTACCTGTACCTATACAAAAACATCCTCTAATTTGTTTCTATCTTTTTTCTCCATCTTCAAGTTCAATCTTGAAGACCAACAAAAGTTGAATGAAGATTCAACTTCTCTTTGTTACCAGCTTTGTTAACATATCTGTAGGGTATCCTTGCTAGCCACTGTGACTACAACAACCTTCTGTAACTTTGAAATCTAGCTAACCGTCATTCCACCAATAGTGAACACATATCCTATGGTGCTTCTCCTACCATCCAAGTCACCTACCATATATGAATCTACATACCCATGTAGAGAAGTGTTTAACCCTGTTGCTGGTCCCTCTCAAATATCTGAGAATCCACTGAACTACTTTCCAGTGCTTCTTTCTTGGATTGGCCATAAACTTCCTGAAAACTCCCACTACTTGGGAAATATCAAGTCTAGTACATACAATGTACTCAACCTCATCATGTGATTTAGGACACTGTTCTTTGCTCAACTTGAACTGTCTAGCCATAGGTGTGCTTACCAATTTTTCATCCTACGAATTGAACCTCTCCAACACCTTATTCACATAATCCGCCTTGAGACAAAATCAACCTATGATTTTTCCTATCTCTAGAAATACTCATGCCAAGGATTTCTGCTCCTAAATCCTTCATGGCAAATGTCTGAGCTAATTTTACCTTTAGCTCAGTAATTCCCTGCATGTGTGAACCTACAACAAGCATATCATCTACATACAGTAATAGGATAATGTAGCTACTATTATCCAATCTAGTAAAATAAACACAATGGTCACATTGACATTGACTAAAGCCATGCTTTGTCATAAACCTGTCAAACCTCAAATACCATTGTCTTGGAGCTTGTGCAAGACCATATAACCTGGCCTTATGTCTCACTTGTCCATTCTCTCCTTTCTTTAACCTGTAAATCCATTCATTTTTTAGTGCTTTCTTTCCAGCTGGCAACTCTACCAAATCCCATGTTTGGTTCTCTTCCAAGGAATCAATTTCCTCATTCATGCCATGTTCCCACTGTTTCCTAGATTCTACCTACATTACCTCTTCAAAACTTCTTAGTTTTCCACCATCAATGAGCAACAAGTAGTATAAAGAAGGGGAATAATGAATTTGAGGTTTACTTACCCTTTCAGACCTCCTCATGGGCGTTTGAGACTCATTGACAGCTTGTTATCTGCCCAAATTTTGTTCTAACAGTGACCAATCCTAGTCATCTCTCAGTCTACACCTGATCGATGTCGGTTCTACCTGATCGACCAAACTGACCTGACCAATGTCAGTTTCCATCTAACCCCGTCAGTTTTTACCTTCCTAACATCACTGACTTAGGTCTTCACCTGACCGACATCGGTTCCTTCATGATCGACGTTAGTCTCTTCTTGACCGACGTCGCTGTCTATGTTTTCCTATGAGTGATTATTTTTACCCGCGAGCTCATTTTGGAACATAACCTTTTCCAAATCAAATTGCCCTACTCAAAATTATTCAGCCTCTTGAGCTGATCACTGTCCATCACCTTCTCCTTAAAAACCAAGGCTTTCCATTTCTTAAATGTGTCAAAAACATCATATTTCCTTTTTATGCAATAAACCCATACCTTTCTTGTAGCATCATCAATGAAAGAAACATAATACTATGATCCTCCAATAGAAGCTCCCTGAGCTGGTCCCCACACATCTGTGTGAATAAGCTCCAACTTGTGCTTCTTCTTTGTTGACCTAGTTTTGAGAAACCTCACTTTCTCCTATTTCCCAAAAATATAATGCTTACAGAAATATCAATCTATGCTTTTCAAATCTGAAAGCTTACCTTTTGACTTAAGAACATGCATTCCCTTCTCACTCATTGGACCAAGCCAACAGTGCCACATCTTTGCATCTACATCTGAAGTAGATAAAATAGAAGGAGAATCAGTAATACAAGTAGATAGATAAAGTGTACCTACTTTCTTACCTCTTGCTAATACAAGTGCACCCTTGGAAACTTTCCAAGATTCAGCTGTGAGAGTTACTGTGCAACCCTCATCACCCAACTTTCCTACAAAAATTAGATTCCTCTTCAGGATGGGTACATGCATGACATCCTTCAACACCCATGTGTTGTCATTCTGCAATTTCAGCTGCACTTTTCCTTTGCCAACAATTTGACAAGGCTCACCATCCCCTAAATAAATTTTTCCAAAGTCTCCATGGACATAATTATTGAAAAAATCTATATTTGGGGTTGCATGGAAAGAAGCACGAGAATCTAAAACCAATGATTCTACCTGACTATCCAAAGAAAACATAAGAGCATTTTGTGCAACAATACCTGCATCATTTGCTTCTTTATTACCTTCATGCTAATCTTCTTTCAACCAACAATCTTTCTTTGCATGTCCTTTCTTTCCACAATTCCAGCAGGTTATACCTCCATTTTTGGATTTAGATCTACTACCCATCTTTGACCTTGATTTTCCTTACTTGCCCTTCTCTCTTTGCTTTCCCCTGCTTTCAACACTTAAAACATTACATGATGTTTCCCCTGTGCTTTTCCTACAAATTTCATCATTCAAGATTTTTGGTTGAATATTTTGTCTATCAGCGTACTAGCAAACAAAATAGGTCTTATCAGCCAAAGCAAGAAGATTAGTCATCCTAATGTGTAAATTTATCACATCAGAAGGAGACTGTTCTCTCCTCTCATCAAGGGGAGGTTCCCTATGGATATGTTATGTATATATATGAATAGAAAATAATACTCAAGGGTAGGACCAGACATCCATCTCTCTTTCTTCAGAGATGATGTATACAAAACAAAGGAAGAACTCAAGAGAATGACAGATAGCACTCCTCTTCTTTCAAAAGAACTGTTCAACCAGCCACAAGAATACTCTTGGAAATAAAAACAGAATATGACTAAAGTGTGGTAACCAGCAAATCAAGACATAGCACAAAGTCTACACATGAAATACTCAAGAGTGATATACGAAGAACAATGAAAGCTCAAAGTTCTTTACACAGCAATGAAAAAACAAACACACTGAAGGCAGCTATGGGGGCACAAAGTCTCTCCACAGTTGATTCTTTAGGACACCTTCTTGACAAATTTACTAATCCTACATATTAGATCGATGAAATAAACAAGATATCATAGCACAAAGTCTAAAAAAGTCCCTTGTTTTCATTAACAAAATATGATAAACAGACTGAGCACAAAGTCTCAATGATGCCTCTCAATTTTGATAGAGTTTCATTCAAATTATCAAAAAGAAGATGATTATACAATGATAGGAAGTCCCTTATATAGCCACTTTCAAGAAGGACTTGGGAATAGTAATACATCATGATGCATTGGGAAATGTTAGGAAGACAAGCTGGAACTTTGGGGCCTTTTACCCATTTGATCTTCTCAATGTAGATAGATAAGTCGTGCAATTGAAAGTTTTACAAATTTCAATGTCTACCTGGTGGTCTGATCTTATCTTCATCATTCCTCCCTTTCTGATTAATTAAATCGGATCCTGGATTCAACTTGCTGTTATGTTCCTTCCCCACTTTTTGCTAGTCTTGGCCTTGAAAATTTTGAATGTATTTTGTTCTATATGTTTGAAGGATCAACAGTTATTTTGTTGTCTTCAATTTGACATTTACACGCCCATCACTGTGTTTCCAACGGCTAGTTGACTATGTTGAATTTGACATGTTCAGGCGCGTCACCCCTTGGTCTTCTTTTGGCTTTTTGCTTGGTGCTTTTCTAGATTGGACTTTTCCCTTTCGGGCCCTGAGAATGATCCTTCAGCTTTGGGAAGTATCCTCAAATTAATGGTCGAGAGTTCCCTGCAAGGGCACCTACCCTTCGGGGTCCATTGGCCCTTCGCAAATTTCCCCTAGGTTTTTCCTTGGGCCATTCCCTTTGAACGTTTCCCGTGGACATTTTCCCCAGGGAAAATCCCCATGAACAAAAAATCTGGGGAAAATTCCCCTGGGATTTGAACAAGATGAAGGGTGCTTTGGTCGATGAAGTGTCCTCCGCAAGGGCACTTGTCCTTCAAAAAAGTTCTTTAGCATTGAACCATCCCTTTGAACTTAGTCGATGAACCATTTGTTGAACCGGTTCAAAGGTTCAATGAAGCGCGTCAAGCCTTTGAAGCAAACAACCGACGAACCATTGAATGCACTTTTTGCCATTGAACCAATACATTAAACTAATCGATTGAACCAAGGATTTGAACCAAAAATGGTTCAATCCAATGGTTCAACAAATAAAATAGGCCTATAAACTAAGCATTGAACCAAATATTTGTACTTGCCTTTGAACTGAGAGTTGAACCATTTGATTGAACCTGTCTGTTGAACTGGTTCAACAGTTCAACAAAGCACGCCAAGCACCTTTTGAACCAAAAAGTGATAAACCTGTTGTTGAACCTTTTCGTTGAACCAAGATGTTGAACCAAAAATTTGGTTCAATGGTTCAATGAAAGCCTTGAACTGACTGACAAACCAAATGATTGAATCAAAAGACATTGAAACAAAGGAAATGACCATCTGAGTGAAATAAAGCATTGAATTGCTTGGTTGAATCGAGCGATTGAACTATTCCTTTGGTTGAACTGACTATTGAACCTTTGAACCCGTTGAACTTTTAAACCCAATTGGTTCAATGGTTCAACGGTTCAAGTCATTTTGATTTGACCAAATGTTTGGAAGCCGATGAACTTGTTGAAGCGACTGAACTTTGAACCTTTATGAAGCGCTTAACTTTTGCCAATGACATTGAACTTGTTGAACTTTCAACCAGTTGAACCTTTGAACCACATTGGTTCAATGGTTCAATAGTTCAATGATTCAGGTCTCCTTTTGTATTCAAATGCTTGCCGATGAAGATTTTCAATTAAACCAAAACTTTGAACCAATCCCAAAAAATGAACAAATGTTAAAAATCAATTCTTTTGACTGAAAACTGCCTGCAGAGTCCATAGATTTTCCTTTTCCTACAGAGTCCATAGATTTTTCTTCCTGTTGAGTCTATAGATTGAAGCCTGCAGAGTCCGTAGATTCAAGCTAGTAGAGTTCATAGATTTAACCCTGCAGAGTCCATAGATTTTTTGAGAAGCTCTGAAAATGAGAAATCTGAATATCTAAGACAAATTTTGAAAATGGAAGATATTGTTTTGGTTTGTAAAACCAAAATAATTCAAATGTTGTTCCAAAAATAAATATTATTTTTGGGAGACAACAGCTGGCTCCAGTTGGGGAACTTCTGTCAATTGCAAACTGAATTAGGAGTAGAATTTAGAAACTCCAGTGTCTTCAAGTGTACCATTGGGCTTCAGAGTCATGCTTTCTAGAAATGAAAGGCAACAAGAATAAAAACAAACAAAACAAATATAAATTAAAATTGTACAAGTATACATATATATAGAGGCAATGATCTGACACTTCAAGAATTGAAGTGTTTCAGATGCTGCCCATTATGGGGCAGAGAAAAGAGTGTGCCATCTTGGTATTTCAACAAAAAGCTATTTTCACCCATGTGCTGATGAATTGTGAAATGGCCTCTCCAAAGGGAATCAAACTTTCCATGCATCCCTTTTGGCTCTCTTCTTTTGTCCCACAGTAGGACTTTATCCCCAATCTAAAAATTACAATTTCTAGCTTTCTGATCAAAAAGTTTCTTTATCAGATTTTGATGAATAACAATTTTGTCTACCACCATGGTTCTTTGTTCTTCTAGCTGAGTTAGGCACATGATTCTTTTGTCAAGAGAACTCTCATATGTCTGATCTTCAATAGCCTTCACCAATTTCAAGGCTGGTAACTCTAAAGTGATTGGTATCTCAGCATTAATACCATAGAGAAGTTGAAAAGGAGACATACCAATTGCCCTTTTTGGCATGATCCTATCAGCCCACAGAGTGTCTACCAATGCTTTGTGCCATGTCCTTTGATTATCATCTGCAAGTTTCTTTATAATAGTTACCAAATTTTTATTGATAGACTTAGCTTGTCCATTCCCTTGCAGAAAATAATCAAAAGAATGAGAGAGCGTAATTTTATAATAAAAATAGAATTGTATGATTTCTTGAGAGGTGAAACAAGCTGCATTATCAGTAACAATTTTGAGTGGGACTCCAAATCTGGAAATGATGTTCTCTTTCAGGAAGTTGCATACAACTTCTGAGGTAGCATGCTTTGTCGGGATTGCTTCTACCCATTTAGTGAAATAATCAGTCACTATAAGGACATAATCATGTCCAGCGCTTGATGATAGATTTATTATCCCAATAAAATTGAATCCCCACTATTGGAAAGGTTCCTCTATGATTACTGGCTTAAGAGGCAGAGCAGCCAACTTGGGTCTTCCAACAAATTGCTGGCAAAGTTCACATTTTCTTACCCATTTATGTGCATCTTGGAAAAGAGTCGGCCAATAATACCTGGCTCTCAAAATTTTGTGAGCAGTCACAAGAGCAAAAAAATGTCCTCCACAAGCTAGATTATGGAAAGATTTCAAGAGTTGGGTCTGCTATTCTTTGTCTACACAATGAAGAAAAACTCCATCTATGTTTCTTTTGTACAAGCTGTTGTCCCAAAGGACAAAATTGGCAGCTTTCAATCTGATGGTTCTCCTCTCTTTGTAAGACAAATGAGTAGGACATTCTCCATAAGTCATAAAATAGGCAATATCTAAATACCATTCATTAGTAGTAGAAACAAAAAGGACTATTGGCATATTGTCTACTTCAGCTTCTTCAAGTTGTGTATCTTTTGGCTTATTATCAGCCATTAATTGACAAAGACCTTTACCTTTGACCAGCTTTGTTGGCTTGATATCTAGATCAAATTCTTGGATCTTTGCAATCCAATTACATCTCTTTGTGCCAAACTCCTGCTGAGTTAAAATAGACTTGACTGTACTGTCAAAAACTAAGGTAGTAGAATGTGAATTCAAAATATAGAAGCGAAAGTGTTTAACTGCTTTTACTAAGGCATAGGTGTGCTTCTCTATATTTGAATACTTCAATTCATGAGTTTTCAGAGGGAAACTCATGAAAGAGATGGGAGATTTCATACCTTCTTTGTCTTGTTGGACAAGAATAGCTGAAAGAGTATGCTCAGATGCATAAGTGTATATAGTGAAATCTCTGTGGTAATCTGGGCAGACCAAGGTAGGGGCGTGAGCAATAGTGACTTTGATATCTTGAAATGCCACTTTGTCTTCTTTGGTCCAGCTGAAGGTATTCTTTCCTTTCATCATATTTACAATGTGTCTTGTCTTAGCAAATTCAGGGATGAATCTCTGTAAGAAATTCACTTTTCTAAAGAAAGAGTGAACAGCATTCTTACAGGCAAATTTAGCTCTTGAATAGACTTGACTCTGTCTAAGTCAATCTTTATGCCTTCTTTGGACATAATGTGTCCAAGGAGTTTTCCTTCTGTCACTCCAAAAATAGACATTTTAGGATTCAAAGAAATACCATTTTTTTGGTAGCACTCTAGCACTTGTTGCAAGTGGCGCATATGATTAGATTGGTGCTTTGAAAAGATAGTTAAATCATCAAGATATACAACTATAAATTTGCCAATTTCATATTTAAAAGCCATATCCATAGCTCTCTGAAAGGTAGCACCAGCATTTATTAATCCAAAAGGCATTCTTTTGTATGCAAAAGTACCCCAAGGCGTGATGAATGCAGTCTTGTGTTGATCAGGTTCAACAACTTCAACTTGGTTATAGCCTGAGAATCCATCCAACATTGATAACATTTCTTATCCTATTACTATTTGGAGCACTTAGTCCATGATTGGCAAAGGGTAATTGTCTTTCAGAAAAGACTAATTTAGATTTTAGAAATCAACACAAATGTGGATTTCACCATTTTTCTTCCTTATAGAAACTATATTTGCAATCCATGTAGAATGATGGATTGGAAAAATAATTCTAGCATTTAACATTTTCTAAATCTCAGACATAATTGTACTTGAAATCTTCAGATTGTATTGTCTAAATTTCTGCTTATAAGGCATTGAATCAGCCTTGAGAGGAATATGATGATGGAATTCATCAAGACTGAGAGACTTCAAATCTTTGTATGAATATGCCAAGACATCAACGTATTGATGAAGCAAAAAAGTAAATTTAAATTTTTCTTCAAGTGTACAACACTTACCAATGTTGACCATTTTTGGATTTTCTTCATTGGTCAGATTCACTTGGCAAATCCCTAAGAGAAATTTGAATCTATCTGTTGTTGCTTAATGAATCTATCATGCTTGTTAAATAGCTTTTCGAGAGAAACCAGGCCTTTAGGAATTTTATTTCCTTTCAGCTGTATAAACTCTTCATTTACATCTAAACTAGATTCAAAAATTAATTCAAACTTTTGAGATTTGCTACCTTCAAAATACAGTTGTTTCAAATTGTCTTTTCTTTCCAAAAAGGCAATGATCTGATTATCATCATTAGAAATTTGCCAATGATCAGCATTATCAAGAACACTCGGCCTATAGATCAGCTCAATGGTATATTTGGCTTCTTTAAAATTAGAATGTGGAACTAAAAGAGTTCTTGAAACAGCAAGTGCATCAACTCTATCATTGAATTCTCTTCGAATAGAAGAAATGTTGAAAGTATCAAAGCTTTCAATTTGATTCCAAACAAGATTACGATAATGGCGTAGCCTTTCATTCTTGGTTTGATATGAATTTTTCACTTGACAGACCACTAATTTAGCATCCCCTTTAGCATGAAGACACTTGATGCCTCTTTCTTGAGTAGCCTTCATGCCCAGAAACAATGATTCATATTTAGTTGTATTATATGTGTTGCTAAACTGTAACTTATATGATGAAGGGAACATATCTCCTTGAGGAGATATCAAAACAATTCTAGCTCCAGAACCAGAAGAGAAACAACTATCATCAAATTCTAGAGTCTAAATCTCATCAAACACTGGCTTTACTTTATACTTTCCTTCATCAGAGATGGAGGGTCTTTCTTCATGATCTGTATATAAAAATTAATTACCTATACCTACAGATTTAAAAAGGATTTGAGTTTCAGGAGCTGATGTCTTGGTGACTACATATTTTGCTTCCTTTTCAGGAAGTAATCTCTTCATCATGCCTTGTACAGGGATCCTTGCCTTAGATAGATCCATGTTTAGCTCTCCTTCCACGTCCTTACAAAAAATTTTGTCCAAGTAAAATACCATAAGACGTTGGGACTTCAGCCACTAATACAATCATTTTAATCTTCTTGTCTGGAAAGGCTGCAAATGCAAATTGGGCATCTTTGATTTGCCCCAGCAATGGCACTTGCTTGTTATCTATGGAGAAACATCTCCCAAATGTCTTGTTCAATGTGAGACCAAGAGACTCAGTGACTTTGGTAGGCATGACATTATCAGATGCGCCTAAGTCTATTATACAATTACTCAGCTTGTGGCCATTGATTAACAAGGAAACATAGAAGGGTTCTATTTTCCAGAAGCAACTGGAGGAGTAATAATCAGATTATTTAGACTAGGCATATTTATTGGGGAATCAAAAGTCACTTTTTTGGCCTTTTGTACTGCAGAGATGGTCTAATTTTTAACATATTGGACTAGCTTATTCAATTGATCTAGATTGGACTACAAGTACTCAAATTCAAACATTTATATTTTTGTCTTTTTCACATGATCAATTATGTCAAATGGCTGAATCGAACTAGGTATAGAGAAAGGTACTTTAGTTTTCTAAGTTTTAGAAGGGACAGGAGGTATACTAGTTTGCAAATTAGAAGTAGAAGGGGAAGGTGCAGCAAATGTATTTACCTTTTAAGTGATTACTGGATCTTTTGGTTGAAAGGGTAGAACTGTCCCACGCTTAGCAATTGTGACTGTTGGCTATGATTGCTCTTTTGTCTTTCTTTTATCAGCCTACTCGATTGATTGGTTCTTGGACCTAGTAAACACTGCATATGATCCATCTGAAGCTTCTCTTTTGCTTCTAAGTTCATCCTGATAATTCAAAAAACCAATGTGGGAGTCGCCAGCTGATTCTTCTTGACTATTTTTAATGATATCAGCATCATTTTCTTGATTTAATTCAGGCTTATAAGAAAAATTTGATTCTATCTCAAGATATCCCATTGCTGAATTAGTTGGAGGAGCTTCCAAGGCAAGTTTTCCTTGTGGAGGAGGAAGGCGATTTTGTTGTCCTTAGTTTCTAGCAACATTACCTTGATGTTACTAATTTGAGAATGTTCTTCTGTATGTAGGAGCAGAAGACCTTCCTTGAGCCATTTTTTTTTTGAGTGCAAGGAGCTCATTCGCTAATTTCTGCACCATTAGATCTGTGGTGCTTGTAGATACAAATTCAGATGATGATGAAGCTCTATTTCTATTGGGATCTCTTCTTACTTTCTCTACTAAGATGAGATCATCTTCTACTTTAGTGGCTAAAAGTTGAGCTGCAGCTAGATCTATTTGGCCAACACATCTCAAGAGGAAATTGACTTTAGGTAGCTAAGAATTAATGAAAAAACATTTAAGATTTTCAGCTGTAGGTCTAGAAATTATAGGAATTCTATTTCTCAACTTGTCAAATTTAGCTATGAAGTCTCTCATAGGCTCATGCGGTTCTTTTTTCATTTGTGTAAGTTGAGCCAAAAGTGTATGTGCATCTTCTGTAGGTTTGAATCTAGCTTCAAACTTAGCTTTCAAAGTATTCCAATCAGTCATAGATCGAGCCTGTAAATGGTAAAACCAATCTGTAGCAATACCTTGTAGTGTTTCAACAAAAAGCCTGACTACTACATCTTCAAACTCTACCCTAATTACTCCACAAGCTATACTAAATGTTGCAATATGTTCATCAGGATGAACTTTTTCATCACCGTGGAATTTCAAGAAATTCTTACTAGAACTACGTGGAAGTTCATGTAGAGGAGTAATATTGAGAGGGCCAAAAACATTACCCCAGGGACCTTGAACTACCATTATAGGGTACTGAAAAGGAGGGATAACAAATCTCAAAGGGGTAATTAAAGGCACAACTTTATCAACAATAGAAGTTGATATTTTGCCTGGTAATGGAGATTTGGCTTTAGTAGGAGGTAAGCTCTTGGTTTGTTGCAGACGAGATGGTGAATGAAACATATCAAAATCACTTTGTTGTACCAGCTTGAACACAAGATCAATGACACCTTTAGCCCTTTGGCATCATGTATACCTTGAATCTGCCAGATTTGTAAAACAAAATTTGAAAAAAATTGACTTTGTTGTAGTTAAAGCTTGAGGCTTTGAACTGTACATTCTTTTCCTATTGGTGTAGAGGTGAATGGAATGGATAGACTATAAATGGATAATGGGTATATCCCCAGTGGAGTCACCAAAAATTGTTGGTTGAATATTTTGTCTATCAGCATACTGGCAAACAAAATAGATCTTATCAACCAAAGCAAGAAGATTAGTCATCCTAATGTGTAAATTTATCACATCAGAAGGAGACTGTTATCTCCTCTCATCAAGGGGAGGTTCCCTATGGATATTCTATGTATATATATGAACAAAAAATAATACTCAAGGTTAGGACCAGACATCCATCTCTCTTTCTCAGAGATGATGTATACAAAACAAAGGAAGAACTCAAGAGAATGATAGACAACACTCCTCTTCTTTCAAAAGTAATATTCAACCAGCCACAAGAATACTCTTGGAAATAAAAGTAGAATATGACAAGTGTGGTAACCAACAAATCAAGACATAGCACAAAGTCTACACATGAAATACTCAAGAGTGATATACGAAGAACAATGAAAGCTCAAAGTTCTTTACACAGCAATGAAAAAACAAACACACTGAAGGTAGCTATGGGGGCACAAAGTCTCTCCACAGTTGATTCTTCAGGACACCTTCTTGACAAATTTACTAATCCTACTTATTAGATCAATGAAACAAAGAAGATATCACAGCACAAAGTCTGAAAAAGTCCCTTGTTTTCATTAACAAAATATGATAAACAGACTGAGCACAAAGTCTCAATGATGCCTCTCAATTTCGGCAGAGTTTCATTGAAATTATCAAAAAGAAGATGATTTTACAATGATAGGAAGTCCCTTATATAGCCACTTTCAAGAAGGACTTGGAAATAGTAATACATCATGATGCGTTGGGAAATGTTAGGAAGACAAGTTGGAACTTTGGGGCCTTTTACCCATTTGATCTTCTCAATGTAGATAGATAAGTTGTGCAATTGCAAGGTTTCAACTTTCAATGTCTGCCTGGTGGTCTGATCTTATCTTCATCGTTCCTCCCTTTTCTGATTAATTGAATCAGGTCCTGGATTCAACTTTCTATTATGTTCCTTCCCTGCTTTTTGCTAGTCTTAGCCTTGAAAATTTTGAATGTATTTTGTTCTATATGTTTAAAGAATCAATAGTTATTTTGTTGTCTTCAATTTGACTGTGTTGAATTTGACATGTTCAGGCACGTCACCCCTTGGTCTTCTTTTGGATTTCTACTTGGTGCTTTTCTAGATTAGACTTTGCCCTTTCAGGCCTTGAGAAATGATCCTTCAGCTTCGAGAAGTATCCTCAAATTAATGGTCGAGAGTTCCCTGCAAGGGCACCTACCCTTCGGGGTCCTTCATTGGCCCTTCGCAATTTTCCCCTGGGTTTTTCCTCGGGCCATTCCCTTTGAACGTTTCCTACAGACATTTTCCCCAGGGAAAATTCCCCCGAGATTTGAACAAGCCGAAGGGTGCTTTGGTTGATGAAGTGTCCTCCGCAAGGGCACTTGTCCTTCAGAAAAGTTCTTTAGCATTGAACCATCCCTTTAAACTTAGTCGATGAATCATTTGTTGAATTGGTTCAAAGGTTCAATGAAGCGCGTCAAGCCTTTGAAGCAAACAGCCGACGAACCATTAAATGCACTTTTTGCCATTGAACCAATACATTGAACTAATCGATTGAACCAAGGATTTGAACCAAAAATGGTTCAAGCCAATGGTTCAAGCCGATGGTTCAACGAATAAAATAGGCCTATAAACTAAGCATTGAACCAAATATTTGTACTTGCCTTTGAACCAAGAGTTGAACCATTTGATTGAACCTGTCTATTGAACTGGTTCAATAGTTCAACAAAGCATGCCAAGCACCTTTTGAACCAAAAAGCGATAAACCTGTTGTTGAACCTTTTTGTTGAACCAAGACGTTGAACCAAAAATTTGGTTGAATGGTTCAATGAAAGCCTTTAACCGACTGACAAATCAAATGATTGAACCAAAAGATGTTGAAATAAAGGAAATGAACCATCTGAGTGAAATAAAGCATTGAACTGCTTGGTTGAATTGAGCGATTGAATTGTTCCTTTGGTTGAACCTTTGAACCAGTTGAACCTTTGAACGCAATTGGTTCAATGGTTCAATGGTTCAAGTCATTTTGATTTGACCAAATGTTTGGAAGCCGATGAACTTGTTGAAGCGACTAAACTTTGAACCTTTATGAAGCGCTTAACTTTTGCCAATGACATTAAACTTTCAACCAGTTGAACCTTTGAACCAAATTGGTTCAATGGTTCAACAGTTCAATGATTCAGGTCTCCTTTTGTATTCAAATGCTTGCCGATGAAGATTTTCAATTAAACCAAAACTTTGAACCAATCCCAGAAAATGAACAAATGTTAAAAATCAATTCTTTTGACTGAAAACTACCTGTAGAGTCCATAGATTTTCCTTTTCCTATAGAGTCCGTAGATTTTTCTTCTTGTTGAGTCCATAGATTGAAGCCTGCAGAGTCCGTAGATTTTTTGAGAAGCTCTAAAAATGAGAAATCTGAATATCTAAGACAAATTTTGAAAATGGAAGATATTATTTTGGTTTGTAGAACCAAAATAATTCAAATTTTGTTCAAAAAATGACTGTTATTTTTGGGAGACAACAAAGATTACACTAACAACATCATCAACTTTCAAGATATTTGAAGCAGACGCAATATTACTAACTACCATTACCAAACTGTGCCAACTTTCAGGTAAAGAGCATAAGATTAAGAGAGCCTTAATTTCATCATCAAAAACTATTTTTACTAAATTTAACTGATTTACTAATCCATGGAAATCATTAAGATGACTAGATACCGATCCACCTTCCTGCATTTGCAAATTAAATAATTTCTTCATAAGAAATACCTTATTCAAAGTTGAGGGTTTTTCATATAACTCTACCATTGTCTTTGCCTGTGATAAGTTGGAAATCACAAACGATGGTAGGCTCAACCTTATAGATCCAAGAGCCTTGCTATCAAGAACATTCCATTCTTCATCTTGCATATATGTGGGCTTACTTGAAACCCCACCCAACGGTAAGTACAGATCTTTCTGATACAGATAATCTTATATCTGCATCCTTCATAATTGATAATTCTTGCCATTGAATTTCTCCATTCTTAGTTACTTTCTTCTGCCATTGCTTTACTCCCACTCAAACAGAAACCCCTGTGAGTGAACCTGTAATCAAAAAACACTAACCCACTCTACCACTTGTTAGTGATCCTAGCTCTGATACCAATTGTTAGGATCCTCGTTAGAGTACAATTAATTACCTTTGTATAAGAAACTAAACATGGAATTAAACCAGAAGTAATAAGTAACTAGAAATTAGAAACAATAAAGAATAGGAGATACGAGAAACAATACAATCTTGTATTACACTCTTCCAGAAGGAAATACAATGAAGAAATCTCTTCTTCCCACACCTCTTAAGTGTACAGTAATTCTCCCTCAAGAGTTCTCTCTCTCTCAATCAATTTCAACCAACTCAACATTGAGTTGTTCCCTCTAGTGACAATCAACCCAATGGTTGTTGTTGCCTACTTCCAAGTGACAATCAACTCAACTGTTGTTGCCTACTCTCCCGCAGATCTTCTTGATCTTGCACCTTGTAGATCTAATTGATCTTGCTTACATTACAATACATCCCCATGGGTCTCTTAAATAGAACCCTAAGCAAACAATAATTAGAAAAGTGGACTCAAGACTAAAATTAGTCTTTACATGCAAACTAACTGTTCATCTCAAATTAGAACAGTTCTGGAAATGCACAGATGACTGATGTCAGTCTGAAGGTGACCGATGCTAGCTAATCCCTAACTGATGCCGGTTACTATGTAGCTGAAGATAACTAATGTCGGTTGGCCTGACCGATGTCGATTACTATGTAACCTAACAACCTCCACATTTGCACATTCAGTGAAGCTTTTAGCTCCATAACTCAACATAATTGATTTGTTTGCTTAGCTTATAAATAGAAATAAATTATAAAAGAGATAATTAGCTAGAAAAAAGGATAGAAATAGATAAGTGTCAAGCTAAAATGTGTTGTAAGAATAGTGTAGGGTGTTGTCAATAGGAGATAGGTGTCAAAATCATATTTAGATAGTAGTGTGGTCCCTTTACCAATAGCACACTATGTTAGTGTCCTCCTATGCCATGCTAATGACCTTGAGCAAATAAAAACGTGAGTTTTTGGGAGGATGTTCACCTTATTCTAGGAAGCCTATGTCTATATGACTAAGTCCTGAATCATTGTTTGTCTTATGTTTTTTATTTATCTTGATGTGAAACCCTAAGTCTCCAAGCTTGTAAGGGTTTTGAAGAACATAATTAGAATTAGATTGGTGTTAATAGGGTATGTTGGATGTGACCTCAACACTCCATATGCTAAGCATTACCTACATACCAATACCTTGAAAGGGGATCAAGCACAATGTAGTTCTCCCAATCTAAGTTTTGGTGTAAGTGCAATTAAATGCTAGTATGAATGCCAGTTTGAATGTTATGTGTGTTTTAAGAATAGAAACTTGAGTAATCTAAGCTTTGTGTTGTTGTAGATGTGTATATGCAAACCTAGGGTAGAATAGGGATCAATAACCTTGATTTTTATTGGCCATTTTGGCCCACATACCAAGATTATGTCCAGATAGACCAGGTTATTGATGGATGAGTAGATAGACAAGGTTATGAATGGAAGAAGTATTCTAGGATCTCAATTTACTCACAAAGATTTTAAAAAACTTGAGGTTCACTTAAAGTGTAAATTTCCTTTTGTTAAGGACATGAATAGATTTGTATAGCCCCCATGAGATGCCAAGAATGCTTGGAATGGCTTAGAAGTGCATAAGATCCATTTGGTTCTTCATTGTGTTCATTGAGACACTTGGGCATAGTAATAGAAATTTTGAATAGGTACTTTGTGATGTCACCATTTCCACATGTGGATGAGTTAGATAGAATTGGTCATATGGGTTTGTTTACATTTGTGTCAAGAACATACATTCTAAGTCTCAGGTCGTTCACTAAAGCACAAATGGAATTATGCATGTGTAAAGTTAGCTCCTCATTCAAATTTTACTAAGTTTTCCATACTTAGCCAAATGAGCTCGACCATCGCCAAGATGTCATGTAGGAGTAGATATGGACCAATAAAATTGAGCATTTAATATCTTCACTTATAAATATCTCAAGACCAATGGATCAAATGGGTTTGTTCTTTTTGGCCTCAAGAACATCTCTTAGAAATTTGGTCACTCCATGAATTTTGATTTTCAAGATATAAACCTTCAAAAATAGACCTACATCATAAGATGTTTGCATGAATGTCAAAATAGATCTTGGGAAAAAACCCATATGTGCTTAAATTTGATGATCTATGGGAAATCAATTACATTCTATGGGATGCCAAATAATGGTCAATGGGATGTAAAATTTAAGATAGAACTAGATAGATCCTATTGAGCTTAAATTTGATGATCATACTACCGTCAATGATGGTCACATGAATTTCATTTGATGGGAGTGAGGATGTCAAGTTAAAGATCATGAACTAGATATTATCTTTCAAATAGTGGGTCCGAGTTGATCTAATGGTCCATGTTTGATCATACAGTCAGATCTAATGGTGAGAAAAGATCAAAGGGTCAGTGGATCTCAAGAGTGAATATGGGTATGACAAGTGTCAAATATGAATTCAATTGGTAGAGGATTGATGGTTCTCAAGAATTTATATCGATTGAAATTAACAAAGCAAAACAGGTCAATGTGTCAATGAGCTGAGTCAAATTTTGACAACCAATTAGAGCAAAGGTGAGCCTAGGATTCTTGATAGAGATGGAGAGGCTAGTTTTGACCATGGACAATAGGGTTTTTTAGGGTCATCTAGATGCTAGTAAATTTGGTTCAAACACCCTGAAGTAGTCAATATGATGCAATCAAGCATGAAAAGCATAAAGAGACTACCCATATGGCTAAATATGGACCTTTGTCTCCTGGGTTTGCATCATAAATGAATCTTTATTTGATTGTGTTCATTATTTTTGGATGGAAGGATCTACATTTTCAAAGGGTGTTGTGAATGCACGCAAGTAGACCCTAATATATCATCCCTAGGATCAACTGTATGAAAGTGACCTCTCTCTCCACTATGCATGCCATGACAACCAATTAAAATTAGTTTTCAACAAGACATGATTCTAAATGATGGATTTGAGAGTTGTAACTGCATTTATACCTATACCTAGTTGGAAAAAACTTGATCCTACCATTGAAGCCACCATAGAGCATCATTGAGATAATAATAGAATGGTACAATGAGTTGGAGTGTACTAGAGTGACCTAGATCAATCAAAGGGTTTGAATGAGCTTGATTTGTAAAAGCTATTGTAACATCTTTTTAAAAGGATTTGAGCTCATTTGATTCTCTTTTGGAGTGCCAAAACTCTCTCTCTCTCTTGGTTTTTTCTTCTATAAATATAGTCTTCAAGCTATTATTTTAGATCCCTCTCTTGGGCATGACTAGACTCTACCAAGATTGAACCTTATAACCTCTTGAGTTAAATAAGATAGATGTTTTTAAATTTCATGATATTAGCCTAATGTGTTCATGTCAATTTTATTTGTATAAGTGGTAGAGCCTTTTCCCTTGCCAAGTCTTGATCTCACCTAATTGGTAGATTGTCTGGTTATGCAGGTCATGTTGAGTGTTCAATATCATTTTACTAAAGCCAATAGTGGACATATAAATTTTATTAGTGCCTTGAACTAGACCTATCCATCATCTCCCTTAGGTTTTACTCACTTGATGATCCTCTGCATGAAGTATTGATGCATGATAGGTATTTAGAGTCATAGATCTCATTAGTTATTTCTATTTCACTAGTGTTTTAGAGGTCTAAATACGAGTGGATGGAAAATCTTCATGGTACATCACCATAGGTTATAAAATGCTTTAATTTATGAAAATATCCTACCCCTTTTCATCCCAAACAGTTTTAGGTTTTAGAAGTAAAGGTCCAAATTATGAAATCTAAGGAGCTACACTCATAAAACATCCTAGAGGTCTAGTCTAGATATAGGAATCCCATAGCCTTAGACCATCCCATGTTAGTTCAAGTATGGGCCAAAATTGAATAAATTTGACCCATATTAGGGTGTTATTTGGATAGCTACTAGTTTTGGCATGCCCGATGGGACCCAAATTCAGCCATTAGAATACAAGTTTATAGCATATTCTTTTATAGAACCAATTTCCAATACTCGTTCAGCCCCTATCTCAAGGTTAAAGGTACATTGTTGTTCATATTTTGAGTTATCTTCATGATTTTTTATAGGCTATGGTAGTTTATAGAGAAGAGTTTTATTATTCTTCTCCTTACCAAGAGTTTTAGTATGATCTTCATAACCCATATCAATCCTACCATGATATATACCATCCATATAATGAGCATTCGAAGCCTCATCAACTGTATGAAAGTTTATACTAGTACTATAACCACTCTCATGAATCTTGTTACCCTCCTAATTAGTCCATTCAAGTCCCTAAATAGTCCATCTCAAGCTTTAAGAAAAATCTGATTGGCTATGAGAAAGAGATGATAAGCATAGACACTAGGAAATTTTATAATGAGGAGATTTCCAACTATGAAATATAGAGCATGAGATCAAATATATAGTAGGCTAAAGAGATATGTTCAACTTTCATAAGGCAAAGACATTCAAAGTTTAGTTCTGATATTCTAGAAATTAGAGGTCTAATAGTAAATATTGAAGAGAGGTTAGTGGTGTATGATAAACCCAAGTTCCTCCTAATCAATAGTATATTTCCATAGAACTACCCTTTTCCCTTTATGATCAGTAATCTATTGTTTATCATAGCCCTCAAGAGCCAATCCAAACCTTGCCTAGTTTTTCTACTTGGAAGTCTATCCAGGAGAGGTCTAAAGAAGTTGAAGAATCTTGTTATGAGGATACTAATTTTGAGATCATACATGAGCCTACATCTTCAATTTTTTAGGAAGAGATACCTAATGATCTAGTTCATGATTTTGAGGCTAATCTATCCAAGCAAATTTAGCTTATAAATGAGCATCTCTAGTATTCATTGACAACAATAAAGTCAACATAGTAGCCAATTCCTTCCTTCACACCTATGTCCACAAAAAGAACACAAATATAGATTCCTAAACCCAAGTTCATGACATGGAATTAGGAATAGCAATCCATGGAGAAGGAATAACATCTAAGCATGATTCAAGATGTTGAGTTCAAGAACAATCTAGAGATCATTCATCCTCCACTCATTTCTCCTCATAAACCAAAGTCCTTTCCTTCAAGGAAAGCAATTCAAGAAAAAGTATAACATAAATATGTGGTGAAAGTGATCCAAGAAGAACAACCTCAAGAATAAAATCAGGTACCTATGGTAACATATTTGGACATTTCTCATCTTGTTAAGTACTTTTAGAGATCTATTATGCCAATCCTAGAGAAGGAGCCTATCATTTTCAAAACAATTGAGGAAGTTGTAGATAAATTATATGGAGATGAAAGAGCATTGCATGATCAAAAGGATGACATAATCATAGACACACTTAGTGTTAGTGAAGGGATTAATCCAATATCATAATCTATTCAAGAAAGTGAGGTCAAGGAGGTGATTATTGTGATATAAGATCAGCTAAGAATATTTGATGAAATTCATGAGGAAAATACTTCAATTATTGAAGTTAAAGGGGTTTTTCATGATATTATTGACCACACAATAGTTGCCTTCCATCATGAAGAGGGAATTTAACATAAAGAGGATGAGATACCATTCTCTATAGAAGATGAAGATGAAACAAGTGTAGCTGATCAAGATCCTTCATATGACTCTATCTAAAAATTATAAATATGTGATCAACATGTTTTAAATGGTAAGAGTATTGATGATATTCATTTTCTTTTAGTTGATCATGATGAAGAAGCCTTTTGGGATGACCTAGAGATATTTTGTGCAATGTTGGATAATCCATCTCCACCTCATATGGAGATTGAGGAATGTTCTCTAATAAGTACTATTGTAGTTATTCATCAAGAGAAAATTAATGTATTATAGCCAAGTTTAGATACCAATCAAGAAGATGAAGAATTTGACAAGCCATTACTTCAAATGGATCATAATGTGAAGACATTAATCCAAGTATGCCAGTTGGATTGCCAATCCAACCTATAAATGAGGTAGAGATAGCATTTTTTATGCAATAAAAAATATTTTGGGAAGAAGATGATTGGTTTTTATATCCATATCTTCAATCCATACACCTAAGAATGGAGATAGGAGGCCCAATTACATCATCAAGAAGACATGAGCATCCATTTGCTCCCATCTGAAAGAAGATGCCATCAAGGAGAATAAATCATGTTTCAAAGGTCCATGTTGCATCAAATAAATTCCCATTTAACCTTGGAGGAAAGCTTGTTACTTTAGGTTAGATGTTCTAGGTTTGTCTTGTTTCAATAAGTGAGTAGCACATGCAGTAGTATCAGGTCCCTTTTTCATTGTTGTTATGTAGTTTAGTGATCCTTGTTTTGTTATTTTAGGTTCCCCTTATATTTTGTTTTGCTCCTTTTGGTCTTTGTTTTGTTTTAAGAGGTTAGAACAAGATTGGCACATGGTATGGGTTCTCCAAGCATAATAGGCATTCTTCCCTATGAGTCACTAGAAATGTTGGCCATTTTGGCCCACGTGCCAAGATTATGTCCAAATAGACCAAGTTGTTAATGGATAAGTAGATAGACAAAGTTATGGATGGAAGAAGTAGTCAAGGATCTCAATTTGATCACAAGACTTTTAAGACACTTTAGGTTCACTTAAAGTATAAATTGCCATTTGTTAAGGGTGGGAATAGATTTTCATAGCCCCCATGGGATGCCAAGAATGCTTGGAATGGCTTAAAAGTGCATGAGATCCATTGGGTTCTTCATTATGTTCATTGAGATACTTAAGATTGGTAACAAAAATTCTAAGTAATCACTTTGATGACATCACCATTGTCACATGTAGAAAAGTCAGAGAGAATTGGTCAATGGGTTTATTCACATTTATACTAAGAATGTATGTGTTAAGTCCTAAGTCCTTTGACAAAGCATAAACAGAGTTATGCATGTGAAAAGTTGGCTCCCCAGTTAGATTTTACTAGGTTTTCCATACATAGCCAAATAAGCTTGACCATTGCTAGGACATCACGTAGGAGCAAATATGGACCAGCTAGCTTAAGCATTTAATATATTCACCTAGAAAGATCCTGAGACTAGTGGATCAAATGGGTTTGTTTTTTAGCCTCAATAACTTCTCCTAGAATTTTAATCACTCTATGACTTTTTATCTTCAAGTTATAAACCTTCAAAAATAGACCTGTAACATAAGATGTTCGTGTGAATGTCAAAATAGAGCTTAATAAAAAATCCATATGTGCTTAAATTTAGCAGTCTATGGGACATCAATTACCTTTTATGGGATGCCAAATGATGGTCAACAGGACATTAACTTTAAGATAGAGCAAGATAGATCTTATTAAACTTAAATTTATTGGTCACATGACCATCAATGATAATCACATGAACATCATTTGATGGGAGTGGGGATGTCAATTTTAAGATCATGAATTAGTCATTGGCTTTCAAATAGTGGGTTCCAATTGATCTAATAGTCCACATTCAATCATACACCTAGATCTAACAGTGAGTAGAGGTCAAAGGGTTAGAAAATCTTAAGAGTAAATATGAGCATGAAAAGTATCAAGGACATGTTCAATTGGTAAAGGATCAATCATTCTTGGACATTCATACTGATCAAAATAAATAGAGTGAAATGGGTCAATGAGTCAATGCATTGAGTCAGATTTTGACACCCAATTAGAGTAAAGGTGAGCCTAGTAATCTCGATGGAGGTGGAGAGGCTATTTTTGACCATGGAAAATAAGGTTTTATAGGGTCATCCTTACACCATTAAAGCTAATTAAAACACCACAAATTGGTTAATATGATGTATTCAAGCATGGAGAACATAAAAGGACCACTTATGTGGCTAAATATGGACTTCTTGCTCATGGGTTTGCATCATAAAGGGATATTACTATAACTATGTTCACCATTTTGGATGGAAGGAGATAGATTTTAAAAGGGTTCCATGAAGGCAAAAAAGTGGACCCCAATAGATCATCCCCAAGATCAACTACATGAAAGTGACCTCTCTCTCCACTATTCATACCATGACAACTAGTTAGAGGCAATTTACAACAAGACATGATTTTAAATGATGGATATAAGTGTTGTAACTACACTGATACCTACACCAAGCTAAAAAAAAACTAGAACCTACCATTATAGCTACCATGGAGCATCACTAAGAGAATAATAGAGTGGTACAATGGGCTAGAGCCCATTAGAGTGACCTAGATCAATCAAAAGGCTTGAATGAGTTTGATTTATGGAGGCTATTATAAAAATGTTTCAAAAGGATTTGAGCTCATTTTATTCTATTTTAGAACACCAAAACTCCCTCTCTCTTGGTTCCTTTCTTTTATAAATATAGCCTTCAAACTATTACTTTAGATCCCTCTCTTGAGCATGACTAGACTCTACCAAGAT